>JACCIC010000031.1:1147500-1867500 GCA_018907035.1 Sycobia sp. Sy_11
GGGAGGGGTTCGGAGGCGAGAAAGAACGCCTCTCTTTTGATTGATACCAGGATATCCTGGCAATATTAACTGGTGCGGAAACAAGAGCGGCGTAAGCGTGAAGAGAGATTGGCTTTCCCTTCCGTTCCCCGCGCTTTATTCCAATATATATATACAGATATACACACGCACATATATATATATATATATATATATATATATATATATATATATATATATATACCCTGGCCTGCAGATATAGCTCGCTCTCTTATACGCGTCAAAAGCTTTTACGCAACCGAGCATTGCACTCTCTCTTTCATTATTATCTCTCTCTCTCTCTCTCTCTCTCTCTCTCTCTCTCTCTACTTGTTTCCTTTAATGCTTTGGATTAATATTATAATATTATACCGTATGTCTTTAAATATTGAAAAATTCCGACCGTAGCGAAATTACCGAGTAGTCCATTGGAATATTTAGTTCACAAAGCCGCGAGATAATTTGAAAGTTTAGCTTTTCGCTACTCTAAATGGATAACGGATTCCGTGAAAAATACGGTCCGGTGGACACACGAGCCATTAAAATGATAAAATTCTAAGTGGAGCCCTGAAAATAGATTATACGGCGCTCGATCCATTTCATAATAATCTCTATAGTGATCTGGAGTATCATTTTTTGTCCGTTTTTTTTAGTTTAATAAGATAAATCATACTTAACAAGCTGCACGAATAGAAGAAATATTTATTTAACGCTGAACAAATTTGTTCCTTAAATCGGATCATTGCGACTTAAATTAAATCGTACATTCCACGAGAGTCGAAAGATCCAGGATAATAATTCAATGGCATTTTGTTTGGCCAATATAAATTTCCCTCCATATAGTTTATATTTCATTCACGTACCAGTCCCCGAACTTAGCAGAAGGTTTGAGCACGAACTAACATATATATATATACATATATATATATATATATGTGTTATATAGAGCCGGGGCGGAACGGCAGCGAAGCGTAGTTTGACCTCAAATTCAAATTTCCATTTAGCCGCGCATAAGAAGTTACCCAATCTTGAGCGCAGCCACTTCCTTACGCTCGGCCGGGCATAATAATAATGATAATTATGATAATAATAATAATGATGATATTTCGGCTCTCGCGCGGCCGATTGGCCCGATCGTAGCCACGAGCGAGCGAGTGTCGCTCGAGAGTTTTATCGGCGAATGGGGGGAGGGGACAGGGATGAAATGGCATCGCTGTACGTGTACGTATCGGAATTCATTGTGCGCGCTGACGGGTCCGGGCGTTCGGACTTTCAACGGGTACTCGGATGCCTCAACGAGTCGGACGGAAGGAAAACGCCTCTTGAAAGACTATCGGGTTTTGCGAATATTTTTCATTTCCATTGTCAAGTAAGGTTTTCGCGTCCTGCGGGCGTCTAGGAAGGGTTGTTGAATGGCATTGGAAATTCGAGGTGACGGTGTTAAGATGCATTAATTAAAATCATAATTTGCTGTTAAAGAGATAAAGTATTATAAGCAGTTCTTATTTTTTTTTATATTTTAATGAAAGCCAAACGAGATTGTAAATTTCTTCTAATAATGCTCGGGCAAATGTAGCCTTAGTGCTGGAAAATGAGTTTATCGCATATACTCTTCATCTAGTTCTGTACATATATATATATACACGACATTGCACACATTATTCCCGATAAGAATTTTATATTGCGAAACTTTTCCAATAATTATTTCATATCCGATACAGAAAAGTTTAATTATCTGATCGAGCATCAAATGGAATCCTGGAAAAATAAAGTTCTGCCTTATATATATATATATATATATATATATATATATATATATATATATATATATATACTTTCTTCACTTCTGAAATCTTACACTCGTTCTCCGACGGTATTCTATTCTGTTTTTATTTTTAGTTTTCATATGTTTTTTTATAAGCTGCGCGACAAAAGTATTTTTGCTGTCATACAGTATCGAATTTTTTTTCACGGTCTCTAGAGTGATTTCGCTAAAAAATTAATGCATCTGTATACAAGTTGGGTTATGTTGTCTATAATGGTTCCTTTTATTATAAAATTTTTGATATATGACAAAAATAACGTTTTGGAAACGAATCGTTTAAATGTATTTATAAATTGAGCGATATTCGATAATTTGGCAACGTGCAAACATAATTGATATTTTTTTAATATTTTGATAAAATTTTCATTTTTTTCTTTTGTTTATACTATATAAAATGACTTTACCTTTACCGCTGCAAAGAAAATGATCTATCATCAGAACTATCCAACTGATAAACCGATCGGGTATCCTATAGGAGAAAATAGTACCCGTTCATTATTTGTTCATATACTTCAATCTTCTATTTTTAATTTCCAGATATTTTTCTTTTATACCGGCGAATTCCCATTATACCCCTCGCCAATTCAATTTTCATTTATACAAAATAATAATTATCCCTATGAAGACGAATGCATTTATATCGAACGCATATGTTTATTCAATGTCCCCCGCATGGCATACACCGGGCCATATTGGTCGACAGTTTGTTTTACTATGCGTAGGCTTAAAAGTAAACTCTGCGGCTAAATATTAATCCAAATATTCAAATTCGCCGCGGTTCGTTTGCATATGCGCAATCAAAATAATCCTCATAAATATGAAATTTTCATTAAAACCCAATAATTTCGGCCAATTTGTTTGATATACACCGGCATGCATATGGAGGGGAAACACTAGAGCGGGAGCAAACATTTAGTTTATACACGCAATCCATCGTATTTGTTTAGATTATACTGCCGTTCGACAATCGAAAATATTTGAGAAAAACAGAGATATTCCCAATTAAAAAAAAAAAAATAAAACAATAATGATAAACAGCATAAATATGCGATAAAAGTGAAAAAGTGTATTTTATACAACCATTAATTCTATTGAACGGAAATATGAAAAAAAACGAACCTTGCGCAGGTGTTAAGGACGTTCTAGCCAAAAAAATGCTTAATTAAAGAGCATATTCTGTAAAATTTAAAAAAAAAAAAATACGCAAAATCATTTTTTTACAAGAAACTCAAATATTTTAAGAAGGAAGTCGACGTCAGAAGTGAAATCATACTAACGAGGTAGCAAAAACCAATAAGAATCCGCTTAAAACGTAGAGTGTTTTAGCTATTAAAAAGGATATTTCAATAATTCTGAAATTGAAAATACAGATGTAATTGCGTAAATATTTTCAAGTCAAATTTCACTGCTTCGCGCTCGCCGCTCATTTCAGCCTCGTATTTTAAGAAGCTTTCATTTATTAACAGAAAGATTATTGAAAACTGAGAGTTGAACGTAGCTTAAGGTGCTAGTCATATATTGTAGCAGTACTTTTTCAGCGCTCTGGTCTGCGCTCGTACAATGCACGCGTTTTTTGCTTTTTGCTGAGATCGAAAGCGTACGTTTCCCTGGGCACTGAAAGACAGAGCTTTATATATATATATATATGAGTTCTAATTGATTGCGTTGCGCTGATCGTCCTTGTGAAAAGCATAAATAATAATATTCGAAAGTAATTTTCGCGTCGGATTTTCATGGGAAATAGATTCGAATATTTCGCGTATTTGTTGGCGGAGGTGTCAATTATAATTAATATATATTCTGTAGAATCATTGAAACGGAGAATTATTAATTATGGAAAAAATGTCTTGAGATCTGACTATAAACTTTACAGCGAAGGGTGTGTATCTATATATATATATATATATATATATATATATATATATATATATATATATATATATATACCCTGGCCTGCAGATATAGCTCGCTCTCTTATACGCGTCAAAAGCTTTTACGCAACCGAGCATTGCACTCTATCTATATATATATATATAGATAGTTGTCGATTTGAAATTATGAATTCTGCCTCCGTTCTTCACAAAAAAAAGATGGATCGTGCTAGTTTTTGATGCAAATTTTAGAAAGCTCCAGTCTTCGTTAGATTTGCTCGAAGTATGCCACCGTACTCGTTGAGGATATCGTTTTATATCGATACATACAGTTATTATCATTATGTGAATGAGGTCATCGAGGCCTCGTACAATAATATTTCTGCGAATTCTATGTCCTACCGAGCTGCGGTTCCGACGCATCGGTGCGACTCGTTAAAATTAACCGATTGAATTAATTCGGCCGGGGTGAAGTTCCCCCCCCCCCTCCACCGATCGTACATATTAGACGCGCGTACCTGACGGTCCGGCACGTCGTCGTTCTTCTCCACCCCCCCACCCCCTCGCCCGATCCTCTCCACCACCCTCTGTCACCAGGGCTTCCTTCGTCGCCCCTATCAATATAAGAACTTAACGAGACGAAGAAGCGTAACGGAGCAGTCTCGGTGGGACGGCAGGGTCGGCGGGGGAGGGGCGGAGCGGCGAGCGGTAAAAATTGCACGTTCGGGGCATTAATCTCGGAATTATCTTTCGCGCGCGCGATCCCCACCCCACGGGGAGGACGTATAACTTCGTTAGACGCGTGGGGGGGGGGCGTATATAATACAGAGGAGCCGCCGAAGTTTCTTAACGCTGACCTACATCGACACCTGCCCGCGTATATCCGCGCTCGTCGCCGCGCTCCCGTCTGTATGTGTGTGTGTGTGTGTGTGAGTGTTTGCGCGCGGGTAGACGATCTGTAACGCGCGATTATTAGGATTTAGTATTGTTGTTTAAAGTTTAAATTGGCGTTTGATGGAACGGAGATGATGAGGGGGCGGCGACGGAGCGACGGTGCTAGGTGGTGTGCTACACACACACACACACACACACACACACACACACACACACACACACACACACACACATTCACGTATATATAGAACGCGTCGCGCAGGCAATCTAGGACGCCCGAGATTCGAAACAGATGGCGGGAAATTTTGGTGGTGGTAGAAGTGGGTGGGGAGAGAGGAGCATTGCACGATAGAGCTAACGAAGGACGCGGATTATTCCGTTATCTCCTCTCTCCCCCCGCGAAAATTCTAATCGTAAATTCTGGTATTGGCGCGCATTTAGGGGAAGGGGGTGGGGGTACAATCCGTTTTCGCGGCAAAGCAGAGTCGATGCGTAACTGGCTATAATGTGACAGACCGCTCGACGTATAGACGTAACTATATTATATATATATATATATATATATATATATATATATATATATATATATATATACAGTTACTAATGGAGTTTAAAATTTACGATAGATACGTATATAGAAAGTATATCTGTAGGACTGAAATTGTACCATCGATCTCGAGTCACATAATTCCGGATGATTTCGATGAAAACTTGCAGAGCGATCTCGAACTCGAAATTTACAATCGAACTTCCGAAAAATATATAGTATTATTTTTCTCGAAAGCGAATTTAACTTTATCAATTTCCCGATGTATATGTAACAAGAAGTTTGGAGACAAATTTTCAAAAATATGTTAAAATAAAAGCCACTGGGATCAAAGTAAATATTTTTTGATAAATTAATGTTTGAGCAAATATAATTTCCTTAAAATCGCTTTCAACAAAAAATATTATATCGAATTACGAAGGATTCGTTTAAAGCTGGCTAAAAATATTTTTAAACTTTCCAATAAATTTTTCCGTGCTTTTATATATATATATATATATATATAGTGTGTGTGTGTGTGTGTGTGTGTGTGTGTGAAGCTTTTTTGTTTACAATTATACTCGTCTATTTGTTTCATTAAAAAAATTGGGACAGCAATTTATAATATTTTCTTTATCAAATTTTATTGGAAGCCATACATTTGCAGACAAACACCGCACGAATAGCTTAAAAGTACTTTTTATTTGTTTGCAGTTAAAATAACGGGTAAATGAACAAATATTAATTTTATTTGTAAATATATTCAGGTAAATTATTTTGTATTCTACATAAATAAATAATATATAACAGAACTGGAAATGTGATATGATAATGGCAGAACGTGAGCTTTATTTTAAAAAAACGTAGCAAACTTTATTAAAAAAGTTGGTTGCTTCTAATTTGAGGATTTTGTCAAAGAGGATTAATTTAATCTGTATTTAAAAAATATTATCTATCTGACAAAATTAAATCATTATTTGCTAGGATTAAGAATTATTTAGCAAGATATTGGGATAGCAATATATATTTCGATAAATAGCTGATTATTTTGTCAAATGTTGAATTTATAACACTGCTTTTTTGCTTTCTATTAAAATTACACATGTTAATTCAGAAACATAATTGTGTTGGATATAAATCTGAAGTTTTCGAAAACTTACAGAAGGAAAAAACATTTATAAATTTAAATAAATATTCTTTCTGTAAATATCATAATCTTCTTTAATAATCTTCTCAAAATAAATGTATCTTTTATCTCAGACAATAATTTTTCAATTCAATCCGTCAGTACGAGAGTCGGAAGCGTAATAATATTTTTCTCGCAAATTATTTCAACACTTTTGCAGATCTCTCCCCCTCCCCCTCTAACCCCGAACAAATTACCAGTTTCATCAAGTCGTTATACGGAACTCTCCCCCGTATTAAAGTTCGGCCGTGAGTTTATCTGACTTGCGCCCGTATATATAATCAGCGCGGGGAGTTACAAATTTCTAGACGGTTCGCGAGCGCGCGTGGGCGCGCGCGTCCCTCCCGCGCCGCCGGTGTCACGTAGAAACGTCAAGAAATTGTCCCCGGGCTCGCGCGCTCGCGCTCGGGGCCGTTCGTTCGCGGCGCAGCGCGGGCGCTTACAGAGCTCTCCCCCGGGTTTCGCTCGCTCCGCCCAGAGCTAAGCGCCCCGGCGCGTAATCTACGAAAATTGCGAAACGTGAGCGAGAAGATTGAGGGGGGGGGTTGGCGGGGGGAGGTACCGCGAGGGGGCCTTATCGGCGAACTTGAGGCCATTTTACCCCGCGGCCAAGACTATACGCGTAAAGCGGATTCGAGGGAATGACCGCAAAAGTAGCCTTTTCACTCGCTCGTTTATTCGGATAAGTTCCTGCTGGGGGGGGGGGGGCGAGGTGGCGGTGCGCGATTAGGCGTTTTCTATCGAGTTATTCGATGCGAAACGTTGATACGATCATGGCTTCTTTTTTATTTTACCTTTTGAATAATCAACCCTAATTAGGAGTTGGAATGTCGCAAAAATTACAAAAGAATTTCCAACAAAGCCAATTGAACGAGTAAGTATTCTCATTTTCTATTTAATTATTTTTATAGAAATAAAATTTTTGCATAATTAGTAAGGGCTTTACCAGCTTGTGGATCAAGCCTGAACTGCTTTAAAGGGATAAAATAATCCCGAAAACAAAGATCAACTGTAAAAATTAAAAAACGCGTATTCAGGTATTTTAGACGATGGGAAGTATGAAATTACTGTTTTTAGTCGGTTTTGATGAACAACTAGTCTGAAAACTAATTGCAAACCGACTCTTATTGCTAGGTACATTTTAAAAAAATTCTGACTGATCCATCCCTAAGTAGTGATGATTCTGCACACACACACACACACACACACACACACACACACACACATTCATCTGAGAACTGTGAATAAACGAGAGTGATTTTTTACTGGCACTCAATCGTAGCGAAAAATAACATATTACGCACTTCTGTGTAAAACACCATTTTGTATGGATCATTCCGTCATTTTCTATCGAAGTCGACAATATTCCACCGGCGTACGGAGATAAGTGACGCAATTCGTAATTTTGCTACCCTTACAGATATAAAGCTCATAAACTTTGTTAATTTGTTTTTTTTTTCTTATCAAACTATTAAAAAAGTCAGATATAGTATCTGCAAATTTAAATTGAATTGTGCTACATTTCGTTACGGGCATGGAGTTCTGCTAATTTTTTTTTCTCCGCAAGTTACGAATTTCGTCGCAAGAAGACTGCAGTACCAGGCTTCTACGGGATCCTGTACTCTTATACGAGCCGTAGAAACTCCCTCTCGCGCGGCAAATTTTTCCCCGATAAGGAAAAAAAGCCCGACATTTATCGAGTCCCACTGTGGTGTATAGCGGGTAGGGGGGGTGGGTGGTAGGGTGTCGCAGGCACGGGAGCAGCGCGCGAAACAATCGTTACGCCTCCCCGCCCCTCCCCACCGGCACCCTCCTGCCAATTTCGTAATAATCGTCGAGGTGAGAGCGCGGCCGGTTAAACCAAATTAGCAAACTCGCCCCGACGCGGCTCGAAGTGAAAAGGAAAAGAACGGCGAGGACGAGGACGAGGCGACGGATGGAGGAGACGTCGTCACCGCGCTGGTCCGTGGGATTTTCGCGCCCTGGGAGGAGGAGGAGCGCGAACAGGAGACGGGGGCGCCGTGCTACACGCCTGTCCCCGGGCGTTGGCTCTATGGATGTATGTGTGTGTGCGCGCGCGCGCATGTATGTGTGTATATACGCGCGGGGGAAGTCGACGGGGAGCAGGAAGCGGAGCGGAGGCACGGCGGGCTATTGGAAACTGTGAAGTACGACTTTAATCTCATTAACTCTTAACAGCGATTCTCGATCAAAGGCCGCCGCCGTCGCCGCCTCCTCCTTCGTCGGAGTTATATACTGGATGAGAAAGGGGTGCCTCGGGGGTTGAGGGGCGAAGGAGGGCGGAGGGGGTTTGGGACGTCGAGAAATGAAGACGAGTTCTCTATCTCTCTCTCTCTCTCTCTCTCTCTCTCTCTCCGTGTCTCTCTCACTCTCTTTCTCTCGGCGTATATATAACAGGAAGACGAGGACGGCAAGAAGCGAGAGAAATCGGCGTTTAATGTCCTTTTGAGAATGACGACGACGACGACGACGACGACGGCAGCTTCTGTGTATATTCCTACTTTCTTCCTTTCTCTCTTTGTCTCTCTCATTCTCTCTCTCTCTCTCTGTCTCTTTCTCTCTTGTAGGCTTCTCTTTCTTATACCTTTCGCCCCAGCCACCGCTTTTTCCATTCGCGCTCGTGAATTATCTATATAAGGCGGAGGGGCGCGTTTCTGCGACTGTGTCGATTCTCCGATTATTATTCTCCGATGCTAGTCTTCCGATGCTTCGCTGGGCTGTTCGCCACCGGCGCTCTGATTATGGGAGGACGAGGCGGTGACCTAGTAAATTCATTGTCTCGGCTGAAAAGGGGCGGGGATTTCACGATTAGAGGGCTGTGTCGTATTAACATAGTTTTATAATACAAAAAGAAATTTGGTTTTATACGACAATTCAATACGTAGCGAAAGTTATCAAGCCAATAACTACACTCCATCACGCTGTGAGGCTCAAATATGTTATTACTATTCTAATCAAAATACGATAATTTATTGTATCCTTTCTAATAATAATAAAAGGTGAAAAAAAATTTTTTTTTAAGAAAAACATGAAAAGCATCGCAAAAACAATACAAAAACTTGTATTTATGTCCGTTATATATGCAGGTATAATAAAATTAAAAATCAAATAAAATTTTACGCATAAATGAATATTAAAACATAAGCTTCGCATATATAAATAAGTGGAACATTCATTATTTTAAGTACGCGACTCGATTGAAAATAATGATAGATCGTTTGAATATATATATATATATATATATATATATATATATATATATATATATATATATATGTGCGACGGCAATAATGGGTTGCACAATGCACTCGTCGGAGCGTACAGTTTAAATGACTGAATAGATATATATATATATATATATATATATATATATATATATATATATATATATTTGCCATTAACATGACTGAATTTCATTTATAAATATTCAATTTTGCCTCTGTTTAACGTGCTCTTCATTATCGTCATTGTCGTTAGGTACTCATATAGTTTCCCTTATAAAAGCCATGATAATTTTGCTTCAATATGTGTCTATTACATAAATTTGTTTTTTTTTTTTTTGTGTTACAACATCGCAGCTTCTATATATATAATATGCACGTATTAAGCGTCGGTTGACAAGTCGCTGAAAAAAATTTTCCATGCGTACGATCAAAGGTTCTATCGATCGAGTCTTTCTTTTTTTTTTTTTTTTTTTTTTTTTTTAATAAAAAATTGAAGAAAAAAATAAATAATGAAGCTTCTTTGTCATAAATTATCTTTATAAGAATTAATGAACTCGTACGCTTTTGATTTCACTGACAATTCGCTGTGCAATATTTACAAGTACGTCATATACCACACAGATGTATACCATTTGTTCGATCGGTTTCCTGCGCACCTGGTTATTTAATCAAAGCATTCGTCATCGCATCGTCGTTTACAATTTATTCATGCGAGAGAATCTATATATATATATATATATATATATATATATATATATATATATATATATATACAGTCGCTGGGAATTTCATTATTATATTAAATTATTAATTTTTGAAATCGTTTCTACGCATATATACTACGGGGCGCCCAAAAAATATGCTCGCTCTTCGTATTATTCGAAATTCGCTTCACGAAATACGGGGGTGGGGATGGGGTAGGGGTTGCGCGCGCGCGCGTCCGCGTTATGCATCGACGCAAGTGCATTGTTGCGGCGCGCTGGTTTACCGTACCGAAACGATTTTAATTAAAAAGCTCAAATTTTTTAGCGCCAACTATATATCGCGCATCGAATAAATGAATATTTGAAGCATTTGAAAGGCTGTACGATTGATATGAATGTATATAATTGATTATATTATTGTCCGTGGATTGTAAAAGAAAAGCAAGAACATTGTGCAAGATTTTTGGATAAGGATCCCGACGCGATGGTCACCTTACCGGAAATATTTATAATTTTTACTAGTTTTACGAAATCAATTGTAATCCCATTCGTCAGTGGAAAAAGTCCAGGGGCTGCTGCAGACCGATTTGAATTCTGAATTTTCGCGATATATCACGCGTCGTTACATTACTAGACTCTCGTTGCGTATACTTACGTTATCGGTGTAATAACCTCACGAGTGCAATGACCCCGTAAACTTCGAGACCCTTCCCCTCTCTCCCCGGAGAGGGGAGGCAGGAATTAATTAAGTCGTTCGGAGCCTTTTCAGTTGTATATGACGCCGAGCGCGCGGTGCGCGCCCGTTGCCGCGATAATCGCCAACTGCGTGCGAATTAATCAGCGCAATATTCGTCAAATGGCATATATGTTTATGCATACGCGCTCGGCGAACTCCGTGCTCGCCGGCGAGGGGAGGGGGATGGGGTAGGGAGCGATACGACCGCGGCAACGTTCATTGTTGCGCGAGAGAACAGCGCGCCCCGATCGGAGAAAATATAGCGGTGGCCGCGTGGGGAGGAGGAGGGGGTGGGGCGAGAAAGCTTTTGCCCGTGATCAAACGCGCGAATATATATATATATAAACATATACTCCGATATACATGTTTAATATTTATACTAAACAATCCGAAATACATTCAATCAGGGGGTCTTCCATGCATAAATGCAGTGGCTCGTTGGTTGCCCCTCGTCCATCTTTTTTCCGCAACCACTCGCGTTATTGAAGAACCGGCATAATTTATTAACGCCGAGCAGCCCCTGACTCTCCTCCACTCCTATCCACTCCTCTAACCCTCTTCGGTACTTTTTCGCATTTCTTCTCCCACCTCCCTCCCTCTAGGTCTCTCCCCCTCTTTCTATCGCTCTCTCTCTCTATCTCCCGTCGATAATGAGCCGCTGGAATTAGGATTGTTTATAGAGTTTAGAGTGCCAGTCCACCACGAAAGCGGCACGGTTAAAACGCTCACGCGCATGCATCAAGAGTTCCGAAAATGGTCGCGTCGTATAATTTAATGAGCTCTCTGCGAGGCTCCGAGAGTTTTATCGATTTTATAACCATGGGATATTTAATATCGACGAAGAGTGCACGCGCGCGCCCGTGCGTGTATGCGTGTGTTGTTGTGGGAGGGGGCGTACAAGCTGCGCATCAAGGGGAGCTTGGAATGTAATCAGTTGTGAAAAATTAATTTCGATACTATACGCTGTAACTATAGAGCGTTCCGTCGTTGACATGGCTGGTGTAATATATATATATATATATATATATATATATATATATATATATATAAATACCAATATATATGTTATATGAATACCAGTCTCTGTATCGTTGATTAAAAAGGTAGAAATTTATTTTTATTTTTCATTGCTCACATTGCATCGTCATTGTTACATACATACAACGCCAAATTTTTAATTTACTTATTTCAGCGTTATCGTGTTTAATTTACAAACACTCTCCATCGAAAACGGCAAAGGTGAATAAATATATTTTGCATGAATAGCGATACCTTCCTATTTTCGAAAATTACGAATTCGTAATTTGTTCTCTAAAGGCTGCCTACGATACCTCCAAAATATTCTACGATGGCTCTCCGCATCACGAAAGATAATATAAAAAGGATTATCGTGAAGCTAGATTTTCACTGATTGCCTAGCATTTGAGGAATTTGAGAAGTTGTAAATATTTTTACGCGTACAGTTCAAATTAGTTTTCGGCCGATCACTGAAAGTATCAGGTTAAATTGATATCATGAAATAATGATACGACTAAAATTTTTATACACAATCTGAAGCATTGCGGATTCTCGTCAGAAAGTGAATCTGAATACTGAGACTGAATCAGAGTATGAATTTTGGTATTTTTTATAAAAATAATTTTCTATTAATAGAAAAAAATTTATCATTTACTTATTACTGTACATAAACATAATTGTTTATTCTAACAGGCGAAGACTATCATAATTGCCTAAACCGTGGAATACACCCCAAAAACTGTGCATAACCGTGAAAAGAAAGCTATTTTTAAAAGAAAAAAAATAATCAAATTATACTATTTGCTATCGCAGTCTTGCACACCCGCTTTACACATATATTAAACAGTAGTACAGCCTAGAGCACAATGGGCCCCTTTAATTCGCCCATATTCATCCAGCCTTTATCCACTTTCTACCGTGTTGACCGCGGTGGCGCTTGCAAATTTAATAGTTCATTGTGCCCCTGCATTGTGACAATGAAAACAACGAGCCGAACTAATGGACTCACTCGCGTGTCGAATCGCGCGCGCTCGTCGCGCCCGTGCCGTTCTGGCAAGCGGGTCGGCGCCCAATTTCCACACTCGGCCATACGCCGACGTAAACGCACGAGCGAACAACGCGGCCGGGTCCGAGGGCCTCGCGCGCCCTCCCGAAACTTCGTTAATCCGATCGTGATTGTGGGGAAGTTTTGAATTATTACTGCTTTGGGCCCCGTACGGGATCCGGTAATTTGCGAAAGAATTCTTCTTCGTTTTTTTCACCTCCCTCGTCCCCCTTCCCCACGCAATAAAGGAAAGTTTTGTTATCTCGGAGTCTCGGGGCGATTTTAGGATGGGAGCTGTAGCCGAGCTCGTAAAATAAAGAAGAGAGTCAAGGCCCGGGGTAGAATTTTATCTCAACTTACATGTTAAATTATACCAATATTGAGATTTCTTGCTGATATAACTTGTCCTTTTTTTTTTTACCTCTGCTTTCGAGGACCAAAGTGCATTTTCTTGGTTAATAAAATGGTTCTAAAAGCCAGTCCTTTTTACGAACGTATAAAAATGAATTCTTAAAATCCGCGCGTTTATTTAGCTTGAATTTATTTACTTCCGCAGTAAATCTTACGTGGAGAGAAGCATTTACAACTGAGATATAAACTGCACTATGATGATCAAGGAGAAGTGCCAATCGACTGTGGTTCGCGCTAAAATGCCTGCGGTAAAACATCATTCAAGACCGTGAACGTAGTTTTAGAAAATGTCTAAAGGAGACGAATGGCAGGATTCGTGAAAATGTTTCATTTTTATAGAAAACATATGCATGTTTTTTTGCATCGTAAATTCGCAATTATTTTTATCATGTTCAAATGATTATAGATAATGGTATATGTAAAAAATATTTCACTAAGATTCATTGAATTATTTTCCTGCTAGACATTTTCAAAAAGATAGTTTCGTAAAAAAACGCATTTTTTGATACTGATATTAGCGTCGAGGATGAACTTTAGTTTATTATGCTGTCGATTTAAATTGTATTTTAGATTCAGCTTTAAAAATCTCGGAAATTGTTAGAATTCTGTATTCTAGGAATATACAAAAAACGATAAAGTTTTGTTTAACTGATAACAAAATTTTACTAGAATTGGTAAAGTCAAATACATATTTATTATTTAATAAAAGATATATAATAAATTTAAATAAATTAATCAATGTAGCTTATTAGTATAGGATAACCTAACTGCCCCCTAAGTATACGTTTGATTTTGTTCGACGTTGCGAACTGATTCCGTTCATCTTCAGCGACTAAACTGCAAGACTGTAAACCGATAAAAATATTTATTAATTTAATTTTAGATACTCGACATAAGTACGATTTTTAATTAACTTTCCATAAATAAATATTTTGGAGGTTTTACTAAATTGGATACAAATCAAATAATATTTATTCACTCGAAGGCAAATGCTGATTTGCTACTATATAAATAGTCATTTATCTATTAATACTAATGTTTTTAATCAGTTCTCAAAATAAGAAAGTATTCAGACTCGTTAATCAATAGAAATTATATGATAAATAATTGACCTGTTTTTTTACACTCTCGATCAAAAGAGCAATGCGGAATATTTTTTGACGATAAAATAGAGGATGCGCGGATCTGAAAACGCTTTCGTGGCACAAAAACTTTTCAGCTATTCAGCTCTTTGCATTTCTAAATTCAACAAGAGAGCGAGAGGGAAAGACAGCGAAGTAGTGCAAGTAAACCGCTCGAACAGCCATCCGCGATTTTTCCGATTGCCGCAGCAGATTTTCCCCATCTTTATCTGGCATTCATTGCAATAATTCACTCATATATATATATATATATATATATATATATATATATATATATAGATGTGTTTCCTAGCAATTTAACCCTATCTTTCAATTTAAACGAGCGAGTTTCCCTTTCTTTACTTCCTCCCCCCACCCCTCCCCCGTGGCAACGCTAACAAATTGATAAAGCCGTACACGTCGGGGCTCCTTTAACAAGCGATACGTCGTTCAGAGGAATGCCCTAACTTATCTCCGGGCGAACAAACAAATTCGCCCCCCGCTCGAACCCTTTAGCCCTCCCCGCCCCCCATGCCGAAACTTTCTCGTCCAATCGGCCATCCCATACATTTTACCCTCGTGTCGAAGCTCGGGCTCGTGCGAACGGCGGCAATTCGCTCTGTACGCGCGCGCACGCCGAACTTTCTCCTCTTATACGAGCCGAGTTTCTTTGCGCCCCGCGCGGTTTTCGCCCCCCCTCCCCTTCCCCCTATCTCTCCCCCATTGCTGACGACCCAGGAGAGAAAGAGAAAGAGAGCGAGCAAGGACATTTTTGGTAAGAAACTATAAAGAAGTAAGGGGAGTGAGGGAGATAGCGAGGACGACGGACGTCGCGTCGCCGTCGCGCGGTGTTTTTACCCCAGCTCCCCCCTCCCCCTCCTCACCCACGCTAGCGCTTCCACCGGCGTTTATCGTCTCTTGGAAAGTTTCCCGCTGTCCAATTCTATCCTTCTCTCCTCGTCCCCCCCCCCGCCACCCTAGCCCGCAGCCACTGTCTGCCTTCTTTGTTGCGTGCGCGTAGCGGAGGAAACAACGCGGTGCATGAATAAGTTACGGAGCCGGAGGAAATTTTAGCACCGCGCGGGCGCGCATGCTCGCGTCGGAAACGGTGCATTCATTGGGCGGATTTCTCATTTCGGGAATGGAAGGTGCACGTACATATATAAATATATATGTATATACACACACACGTATACGTAGAGATTTCAGGGCTTTTTGTCGGCGATGGCTCAAGATTTCTTCAGACTCGTTCTTTCCCCCCCCCCTTTTTTTTTTCGTTGCCCAGATTCGTAAGCTGCTACATCGAAGTGGAATTAAAACCAGTCTCTTACTTGGTTCTTTGCGTTCAAATTCGCAGAATGCACTTTTTCGCCTTTATCATTGCGCGTAAAACGGAAAGATAAAATACAGCTTAAAAGATTAAGTGAATCCGTCCTTTTTATCAGTTTCATTTGAACGATATTCGTTCCGTCCAATTTCCATGAATTCAGGGAGTTAGTAAATTTTTTCTTCTTCTCTTCATATTTTCGTTAATCGTCAATTCTTCATAGCAGTAAAATATATTTTTAACGGAATTTTTGGGTAAATTAAAAGTATTTTTAAACTTATTATAGTTGTTAGAAGTGGATTAATAATGCTTATTTCGCCTTGTGGACAGAATTACGAAATCAGTAGACAAGTCCGAGTGCGGTCGGCCTCACGGAATTTCTGACACTTACCTTGAGAAGAAAACCTCGCCAACAATGTTCACGTTCAGTTATTGAATCGTTCGAATTTAACGACACTAACGCCGAGCTACAGAATTTCGCTAGAGTCCACCACATTGCACTGGTTCATGTGTGTATGCATATAGATATACATACACACTTGGACAAGCCACATGGAAAGTTAATACATTTTCCGGTGGAGGCAGCAGTGTCAGTTTGCGCGCGCGCGCGCGTATGCGTGTGCGTATGCGGGTGCTCGCGCGCTTTCGTGCGCGAGGGGCTCTAGAGAAAGACTGGAGGGGGGGGCGGTGGTGGTCAGAGGGAGGCTGGGAGGAGGGGGAGAGTGGACGAGTATGCGCCGGGGCTCGCGTTAAACTTTTACAGCTCCCGAAGAATCTTTTCGCTTGGCGCGAGGGGCGCGCGAACGCTGAGGGACAGAGAGAAAGAGCGCGACCACGGGGGAATTCGGCTGAGGGCCGCGCGGGACTCGGTCGTATACGCTCCTCCCTTGTCTATCGGGCTTGCGGGGATCGGTGCGGGGAAAAGTGCCGAGAGCAGCGGAAAAGTTAAGGGTGGAAAGAGACAGGCTAGCTGAGAGGGAGGCAGAGAGAGAGAGAGAGAGAGAGAGAGAGAGAGAGAGAGAGAGAGAGAGAGACAGGGAGAGAAAGAGAAAGAGGAGTGGGGGAAATAGAGAGCTGATTGATCCGCAGAAAAATCCTGGGAGCCTTCGACGCGCGGTATATTGAACTTCATTTTTTACCGGCGGAATTCGCGCTCGCGCGCGAAAATTTCCCCAGGTATTTTTTCGCCAATTCGGCCTCTGCGCGTAGTATCACCGGTGCAAAGTTCATTTGGCGCGTAGGAGGCCTTTTTCGCGGGTAAATATTTCATGCTGCATGGGGTGAGGGGGGGGGGGAGGGGCGGCAGCCGAAGCACGGGGCGAGCTTGCGCTTGCCATTATTATTTTCTTTTATAGAATTTTTTTAAAATGGAAACTTTTGATGGACGGAGCAATTCTCCCCGTTCCCTCGATTCTTTGACGGCGTAGACGTTTGTTTAGAGCAATTCGTATATGCATATGCAATTGAAAATGGAGAAATTGAAGGGAATGTATTATTGCTATTATTGATTAATCATAATAGATTAGAACAGTGTGAATTTGGTAGAGGAATTTATTTTTTTCTCAATATTTTTTTTATATTTGTTAAGCGAAGGCATACCTTTAAAACAATTGAATAATACTAAGCATCCAACATTGTTAATGAAGATATATTCTATCCATTTATATTAATTGTGACGCTTCGAGGTATGCAAATTATAAGAGCAACTTCTTCCTTCTAAAATTTTTAGAAGAAAGCAATAGGCTATAATAAATAATCATGAAAATTTAATCAAAGAAACTTAATTTAAAAAGTATTCTGAACCTATATTTAAAGAATAATATCAAAATTCCCACTGAAGTTTTCTGTATTTGGAAAATCTTTTCCGCTTATTTTCTTATCTAGGAAAAGGGGAATGAATACAAAATCTAATTTAAAAATAACAAAATTTTCCATTTCATTTCACTTTAGGTTTAGACGAAGTGTCGTCATTTTGGAATAAAAAAACCACGCATTACTTATCCAAGAAATTACAAAAACGATTCTTTGTTTTCCCGCAAGGCCATAGCAACGTCAACTGGAAAGTTTTATTTCCTTTAATTAAAATAGTTAGAGATAATTCTCTTGATTTCTGTTGCAAAAATAACGCCATAAATTTTGTCGCAAGAACAACAACATAATTTTTCCTGGCGACAGCATTAAATCCCTCGCGCTAGTCAAAAGAAGAAAAAAAACAGAGTCAATTTAGCCCACGACTCGCGTTAACTATAAGAAATTCGGAAAATGACCATTGTCCCTCGGCTTTATTTACGCGACGGAGCGGAGACTTATAAATTATGTCGGCGCGGCCTTTGATACAGCTCGTGTATTCGCGTAAGCTCCGCACGACTCTCTAGCCGATCGAGGGAACGTATACGCCGGGACACCGGACGTTCGTTGGCGAGGACCGTTGGTGGGGAGCAGAGTAGGGGGCAGGGAGTGATTTTTTTTTTTCCTCGACCACGGATAAAAACCAGAGACCCCTTACGACGTTTCGCATTGAAAGCGAGCTTTAGCCTTCGCGGATAAGAGATATAGCTCGAGCGTTTTGTGGGGGGGGGGGTGGTGAGGAGGGCGGGGACGAGGACGAATTAATGGCTCTGACAGCGTTAGCAGAATGGCAAATTGAAAGCTGCAAAACAATTAAAGGGGGAGCATTGGAGGGGATGGGAGAAATTAAGATAAGTAACATCTTGCATTGTGCTTTCGGCTAAACTGAATCGAATTTTCGATCTGTCGTGAATAGACTAGTTTTATAAAAAAAAAAAACCAGCAATTTCAGAAGATCTTCTAAATTATTCCCATATTATTGTTAGTGAATTATTTAGGTACATAACTTATAACACATCTTTAATGATTTTCTTGAGAATAATATATTATATATTTAGAGAACTTAAATATTCAAAATGAAGTTTAAAAGTCAGTGAAGGTATATTTACAGGCACAGGAGTATTCGTCAAACTAATATTTCTGAAAATTTATATCATATGCTATTTTATTTTACATATCTACTTTTTCTACCTGTTCCACTCATTGACGAATCAAATCAAATAAAAAAAAAACAATCAAAAACATAAGCGAATCTCATCAAACTTGCACTCTTTTCCGGCAAATCCTTTTTGCATCCGCCAGTTCTAGAAAAACTATAATTTGACTGACACCATCGTGCAACTATAAAATATTACGTCCCGTCGTATCCATTTCTCTTCATTCTTTCTATCTTTCTTTCCTTCTTTCTTCTTCTTCTTCTTCTTCTGCTTCTTCTTCTTCTTTTTTACTTATTATTACAAGCATTACACGAAAGATCCCGGGCGCCTCGTATCTTACTTCTATTTACATATTGTCCCGCTGCGTATTGCGCAGGTTATGGCGGCATATAAATCGCGTGTTTCTGGCGAACTACTAAAACCGAGCTCGGCAATTCGCATTCGGGCCGCGTATACACACATCGACCGTACGGAACGATCCGTCCTACAGAGAAATCCACTTTTTATTACAGCCGCCGACACTAGTTTCCAGCGAGCACGCGTTAAAGTCACAGATACACGGATACGGGAATATTTATTCCCTGTAGCATAACGGGATGAAATAACAAATTGACGTTGACATTTTTTTGAATTAAATGTTGTATGGATAATACGACTCGTTTTGCACGGATGTGAACGGACAGGCTGCGATGAACATTGATATAATTATATTTTAGTATTGCAGAAGTAATTAGTTGATATCCCAAGGATAGAAGGTGAATAATTTTACTGCATTTTTTTTTTAGATATCTTAAGATTTTTGTACTGCATTACAGCAAAGATGTTTTTAAAACTTGATTTGATGCAAAAAATCTCTATCGTCAATATCATAAAACGTGCTCACAGGCTCAAAATCTCTATCGTCTATATGTTCCTTTCTGCTTCTTTTGGCGCAATCACCGTAGCGTTTTGGTAAAGTACTTGGACTGCTTTAAAAATTGAATTCAACTGTTACACGCATTATGTCAGATCTGTGAAAAATGATATATTTTCTGAAGGTAAATGGAATTTTATCACGTGACTATCTGCTTTATTAGAGCCAAACATAATTTGTGTTCTCTGTATTGAGATGGATGATACAAACGATTAACTGAAATAGATATAGTGCTTTCACTTTCAAAAGAATCGTAGAAACTTGGATCTGAAACTTTACACTGTTCAAACATCATAGATTCGAATTGATTTGAATCTCATAATCGTAAGATTCGAGCAATTTCAACATGCTTGAGCATTAAGAGATTCGAACTGTTCTAATTCTGATCATAATTCGCACTGATTGAAGGTACTTTCACAATTCGAACACGATCCCAGACTTACATTTAAACAATTTTTCTATCTATTACAATTCGAGAAATTTAATGCGAAACTGCAATCCATTAATATGGAGGTCCTGTGCAGGAGATTTATGCCGATGGAAAAAGAATGGTGCATAATCTTGCGCTAATCGTCATAGTGGGGAGAAGAAGCTCGATTACAAGCAGAGTGAAAAAGTTCGAAGTTCAGTTCAGATCGATAAACCGTAATGAAATTAATAACGACAATATTTTCTTAAACATTGCATTATAATTTTTATAGTAATGATTTAGTAAATTATATAATATTGTTTTATTATCGGATACATTTTAATTATATTTCATATTCTTGGATTAAGCTGGTTTCATTCCCGTCATTTTATACGAGCTTTGTGTAAATTGACTGCTTTGTATAAGGTAAGAATGATGCACATTTTAATCTACTTTCCAAGTAGTCGATCTTTAAGACCTCATCAAACTTATTAAATGTTATTTTAGAAATATAATGGAAAGTTACAAATGAAAAAATATATATTACCGACACTAATCGATGTTAACATTGAATTAATAAAAACACGTTATAATAAATACTTCTGGTGCACCATAAAATGTACCACTTTCTATTACCATCTTTCAATTACCAGACAAAGATTTCCAGGATACTTGGTTGTAACTTTCCATTTTATGTTTAAAATAATATTTAATAAGTTTATTCAGATCTTTTTCTCATAATTTTGAATCTAAATAAACATTGATTGTTAAGGTTCAAATTATCCAGTATTTTTTTTTTCAATTTTTATTGGGGAGAAATTACGAGAAACACTATGTAACATCTAGAATAACGAACAATTTTTATACCAGTAATTGGACCTATTAATTTAAAATTTTTATAATTTAGTAATTGAAGAAATATTATAATTCCATGTAATTTGTATTTCACTAAAAGCGACAAAGCTTTTTCGAATTGTATGCGCCCCAGTAGGAAACAAACTTTATTTGTAATAAAAACTACTGAAGCAAGTAATAATTGTTTGCCAAACACGATGTTCTCTAAACTGTACATATATTTGAAATACATAAAGCACAAAGACTACGTCTGAAAAACATATGTAGTTCATTAAGGGATACCTGTTCTTTCCTTTAGATTTGCTAAGTCACAATGCTAGGGCACGCTAGTTTTCAGTAATTGGCCTTGCCGCTACTGGAAACTCAAACTGGCAAGATTAGAGACGCTATTGAAAACTCAACTGGTAAAAATATTTCGAAATATTGTGTGACGTAGTATTTGTATTAAGCCTAAAAAACTTTGGTCAATATACGTTTAATTTATAAATGATTCTTTATCATACATTTACTAAACTAGATCAGAATAAGCCTACAGATAATGAAGCATTGCTCAAAGCCAAATTTATTATCAAATATGGTCAAGATGCTGCTTTCGAAAATACTGGAAAGATTATTTTTACAATTGTTTGATGG
Organism: Sycobia sp. Sy_11; assembly: GCA_018907035.1. Taxonomy (NCBI): domain Eukaryota; kingdom Metazoa; phylum Arthropoda; class Insecta; order Hymenoptera; family Epichrysomallidae; genus Sycobia; species Sycobia sp. Sy_11. The sequence goes on from JACCIC010000031.1 coordinate 1,169,242, forward strand.
GAGATGAGCATTAAAACGTCACGCACCAGGTCTAAAACGTCATAAAACGTTAATTTGGTCCCGGAAAGTGATGAAAACTAATGTTTAAATTCTTGCGCACTCTACTGTTACAATCACTTACCGCGCGGTAGTGGCAGTGAGTCTTTTACGACGTACTACGAAGCCGGTTCCGTGGAAATTATTTTATAATTAAAACTACATAAATGAAACGTAAATTGTTACGATTTTCCAGGTAATAAGGGCAATGTTTTAGTTTCTAATTTCTTGATGAGAGGTTACGGCAAATCGTTTGATTTCTCAATATCATTCGGAATTCTATGAGGTATACCTTTCCTTGTCGAAAATTCTCCTTTTCTACGCTTTATTGTTGATTTTTATACCATGGCCTCATTCGAAACGTACCACAAAAATCTATTAGGATATCATAAAATCAACACACTGAGTAGACGCCGATAGTAAAAAACGTATTAATCGTATGAAGATCAATAAGTTTTAATCATTATGTAAAAATGTTCTGTAAAAATTATGTAAGAATGATTAACAATATTCGTAAATAACCAAAATATCTCATAATGTGCGTGTGTAGATAAAGGGAAAGATAGATAGATACTTTATTTTTCCTATGACCTTCTGGTTCCATAATAGACCTACGATGGCAACTTTTAGTACAATATATATAAAAAGAAATACAGCACATGTCGTTTATATGACTAACAAGCAAAAAATAAAAAAAGTACTATAAATATTCAAATGAACCTTGATATACAAAAAATAAAAGAAAAAAATTTTTTATAAACTAAATGAAATAGGTACATAATACAACTAATAAAATTACATATCCCCATCAGACTACAGCTGGTGCACAGACAAGCTTCACACTATTAAATAAAGTTTATATATATGTTGATATAATAATATTTTAAATAGAGAGAGAGAGAGAGAGAGAGAGAGAGAGAGAGAGACAGAGAGAGGAAGGAAAGGACACCATAGAAATTTGAGAGAACGGGGACAAAAATCGATCGATCGATCGTCGAAAAGCCAGCTTCCAATCGCGGAACGAGCGCGAGGGCTCGATGGAATGGAGGGGCGGGGGAGGGCTGTTTTTCGCGCGCCGGAAATTGCGTAGCACGCGCGCTCGCATGGGCGAAGGGGAGAACGTAAGGGAGGGCGGAGGCTGGATGAACGCGGCGCAACGCGCTTATTGGTTTGCTGCCGACTCGCCCATCCCGTCCCACCTCACCGCGATATTAGGAGAGAATTAGGGAAGGCGCGGGAAGACAAAGCGATTCGTACGGACGAGGGACGGGCGGAGGAGGGAGGGGGAAGCGCGCAAAGGGAGCGCGAGCAGCGCTCATATAGCAATATGGACGAGGCGCGGCAGCGCCGGCTAGCTTTGTTCTCGTTCTGTCGGCGGGCCGCCCTCGGCTCGATTCGGCCCCCTCCCCTCTACCGCCGCGCTCTTAAAGGGGATGGATTCGAGAGCGCGGCCGGAGAAATTGACTCCCCGCACGGAGGAGGAAGGGGGGATGCGAGAGAGCGAGAGAGGAGAGAGAGAGAGAGAGAGAGAGAGAGAGAGGTGGAGCTTTTGGCGGCCAGGGTAAATTTACCGTACACTCTTCCACTCAATCTCTTTCGCGGGCGCCCTCGCTCATCCTTCCGTCGGTCGTGTCCCCGATACATTTTTTATTTTTCTTTTTCGTCGCCCCGGCGGCGCAAACCGCTATCTTTTCGAACCAACCTTCGAGGTTTCTTTGTTCCTCTCTTTCGCTCGGGTACCGAGGATCTTGCCATTTTATATATCTATCTTGCCGTTTTATATATCATCGCTGACGCTTAAATATTGGAAGTATCGCGACAGCTCGCAGAGTTCGATATATAGCGAGGCAGAATTCTCGCCTTTCGCGCGCATTGTCGATTAGTCTATATGGAGAACAGAGAGACAATGAGAGATGGAGAGAGAGAGAGAGAGAGAGAGAGAGAGAGAGAGAGAGAGAGGAAGGGAGATCCTTCTCGTGCCGAATGAGTAGATCGATCATTGCTAACGTACACTGATTGATCGATTTAAAAGCATCGTTTAAACGTACGCACTCGTGCCTCAACTATTTGGAGGAGGGGGGCGATTATTTTTAACGAATCCTCGCTATTATATTAATGGCACGATTGCCAACATATTCAAGTATCGTGGATGCGAATAATTGATATTAATTCGCTTTCCAATTACTACAAACCTTCACTGACATTGTTTAATATCATTAATTAGTGCATTAAAATAGATCGCTTAATACATTGCGAATTCTGCTAGACGAATGAATCTCATTCGGCAGAATTAATTTAGGACGTTTCGAGAAAGCCTTGCGTTTATATATATATATATATATTATCTGGGACGTTTTTTATAAGTACAAAATTCTCCAAGTATTCATATTATCAAGATAATTTCGTATTATTGGAATACGAAATTCATTTTTAATGAAATAACAGTTAATTTAAAAAATTATAGGGTCAAGGCAATAAAAGTATTAATTATAAACGTAAAATTTAATTTATCCTATCATTTGATATTTATTTAACTGTTCCCGACCACCATTATCGTAAATTCTTTTAAATAATTTCTTTTTTTTTATAACCCTTTAAAAATTATTATTACTATTATCAATTTCGCTACTCACTTTAATGCACTGTACACATAGCACAGTACAATGACGATTAACGAACGTTCCACTTTCATATTTAATGCTGCTCTGCTCTTTGAAGGATTGTACAATTGACCTCGGTAATTCTTATATTAGCATAGAGCAATTTAAAGTTCTCTTTTATTAGAATATTGCTTTCTCTGTTTCTTTTTCTTATTTTTTCTTTTTGTTGTTGAACAAAAACATCCCGGTAATAAATAAAGAATTCAAATAAGAACGAATGATGCTTTTTTTCGATGAAGGACACTTTTTTTCTGCTATATTACTGACTACTATTTCGCAATATCTTGAGCTCGTTTCCAGGTCATTCCTATATATCGGGATATCAAACTTCAAATATTTCACCACACCTTTTTGCTTTGTATATTTTTTCTCTCAATATTTTCTGCTTCAAACGAGTCTGTTAATAATGGAGTTCTCTCATAGAAGTAGAAATATATATATATATATATATATATATATATATATATATATATATACACGTAAACATAAGCGCGCGAGCACACACAATCCGCTCCTCGCCAAGCAGGAGGAACTAATTTCTTCTCCCCCGCCCTCCTGCCCCCATCCAGGAACAATGGCCTTATTTCCTCTCTGCGGGTCCTCCAGGCGCGACGCCCCGGAGAGAGAGAGAGAGAGAGAAAAGCGGCCTAACAATCGCGCGCAACCACCCACGCCGGCCCCTTTCCCCCCGGGCTCATTAAAAAACGCGAGGAGAAATGAGGAAAAAAGCGGAGCCGAGCCCGTACCGCGCGCTCCCCGAGAAAGGAGGAAAATAAGTCGAAATTTTCCACTCGGTGTGACTCGTTGAAGGTGCGCGCGATTCTGTGTGCACCCCCCCCCCACCGCCCCCACTCTCAAACCCCTCCTGGCTTTCTTTATTACCGTTCGCGCGCCTGCCCTCCTCGGCTCCGAATCTACTCTCCGATCCTCTCGCCACTCCCGCGCTCTCCCCTCGCGCCCCCTCCCCGTTCCCGACAGTCGGCCAAAGAAGCGTTATTGCCATCAGCAGAGAAAGCCGCGGCGCCGAGGGGTCGACAGAGAGAGAGAGAGAGAGAGAGAGAGAGAGAGAGAGCGGAGGCGCAACTTTCCGAACGGTCGCTTCGCGTCGCCTGCACGACGGTCCTGGGTCGCGGCTCTGGGACGCCCGAGCGCGCGCGCGCCCCGTAGGAAGCGTCGTCGTCGCTGCGAAATCGAGACCGTTTTCCGCCGTCGCTCTGTTCCGTGCGGACTAACGCCCTCAGCCACCCCCCCAACCCTTCGCCTCTTGGTAGAGAAGGCGAGGCGGACAGTGATAAAGAGCCCTGGGGGGAGGGATTCTCTCTCGCTCCCTCTCTCTCTCTCTCTCTCTCTCTCTCTCTCTATCTTTTTGCATTTGCAGAGGGCGATAATGCGTCCCTCTCTGGCATTCCGAGCGCGATTCTTGGAGCGCTCGGGGGGGGGGTGCAGGGGGTGGAGGGATGAGGTCTGTCGTGGAGGGCACGGAGGATACGGAAGAGGAGGAGGCGATCGCGTCGGTGGTCGAGCGGCTGGGGGGGGGGGGTCAGCATTTCGGATTCCAGGCTCGCGGCGCTTAATGAGTTTCGTGCCTTTGTGTATCGGGCTGGCTCGCTCTCTCACCCTCCGACACTCTCTCTCTCTCTCTCTCTCTCTCTCTCTCACTCTATCGTCAATTAGGCCAAATTAGTCCGGGGGCTTCGCGCTCGTTGCGCCCCGCGCACAATTCGCTCGGGCGATATAATGCGCGCGAGTTGCGCAGTGCGCATATAGATGGGGTCGCGGCTCGGGCGATCGAGGCCCGCCTAGGGGGGGGGGGAAGTGAATCTTTTGAATTGTTTGCGCCGAGGTGGGAGGCGACGTTACGGCATAGTGAAAGAAGTAGCTCGACATCGGAATCGTGAGCCGTATCAAGATTCGAATTTGACACTTTTTCGTTCCGTATCATGATTCTTATTTATACATTATTCTGCCGAATGAAAATAAGTGCATCCGCTTATTCTTTTCTCGTTAGAAGGGCCAGTTTGTTCTATATTTTTTAATTTTCTTTATAACTAGTAGATACCTGTATTTAGTTTTTTTTTACGCTTGTTAGTGACGACATTATAAAAACCCCGTAGTCAAAAAGATTGAATATTTTTCATAATCTATTTATTGAAAACGCGTTGAGCGTCCGAGATCTGATTCGTGGAAGAGCCTTCGTTTGTTTCGCGCGCTGCGCCGTTGTCCGTGCGATGAATATCATCAACGGTTTTTGCTCTCCGCGCTCCGCGGTTCTATTAATAATCGCTGTCGTCGACGATATTAAATCGTCATATTAAATAAAATCCCATTATTGTTATATCGAAGCTTAAACATTTCCACTAATTTAACATAAGTACGTTTTTTTTTGCGTAGATTACCAAGACAAAGTGTTTAATCGACGTTATCTCGATATATAGGTCAATATTTTGTGAAGAATTTTTTTTACTCTGTTGAATTTATGATAATATGAACGAATAAACATTATTTTTGACTATTGAATCGTTCCACGAGGAACAATAAAAAAATCCTTTACAATATATGCATTCCTAAATTTTAATAATATGCAATGTACATAATTTCATTAAATATAATCCCAAATAATGTGCGTGTAAATTTAAGATCATAACACTATTTAAGCAGCGCCGAGCAATTCTGCCATTAACATTCGTACAATAATATTTATTTATTATGCTTAATTTCTTATCATGCTAAATTTATTTATTATGCTTAATTTTATTTATAATGCTTAATTTCTGTTAATATTCAAATTATAATTTAATGACATATGAATTTTTTTATTTTTTTAAATTTAAATGATTGTCATTACGCCGTCAACAATGTTAAAAGTTTTAATATTTGTGCAAATCGACACGCGATTAATATAAAACAACGTGAATCGTCTTTTATCAGTGATATGGGATAAAAATGTTTTTGAAAAGTTAATGGCGGTTTTTTGAAAATATGTTATAAAATATAACAATAAAAAGATCGATTATATTTTTGTCAAAAGCGTTATTATACGGTAATGTTTTCAAAATATTAACGTTTGTTTTAGACGGCTTGAAATTGTTTCAAGAAATATTTTGTAGTGGATAGATTAAATAGTAAATAGACTAATTTTAATTCTGTAAGATTGGTTGGCATTGAGCGATTGTAGAATATCACTTAATTTCCAATTTTTATAGAAAATTTGTGTGTTTATAATATTATTATAATATAAAAATTATTATATAAATTATAATATAATTTATATAATAGTTGTGTTTCATAATATTACATTACCATAAAGCCTGTTGAAATTGAATTCATTGCTTCGAGAAACAATTGACTTCCAACAACTCCGCCCGCCCTCCCGCGTAACCGTAGGAGGCGAGTCACGCGAGGCTAAAAAATCAACTATGATGCATCGGTGCTGGAATGTACTTTACACCGCGAGAGCCCGAAAGTCAGGCTAAAATCGTGCTTACGAGATGGGCAAAAGTTTGAATAGGCGAATAAACGTGTAAAATTGGGGTATTTTAACAAAGCTTGCGTAGCCTTAGCAGGACGTTGCAAGTTCCGAGAAGAAATTTCCCGACGATGACGCCGTTGGATGTATTTGGAAGATTAGTAAGGTTGCTGTTTTTTTTTTTTTACTGTCTAATATTGTCGTGTAACTGTCGCCAAAGTTGTATCTTTACGCGTTAAAACTAATCCTTGTCGTTTGACTTGCGAGGGTCAAAGTAACAAGGGTGTATATAGGGAGGGGGGGGTTTCCTTCCATTCTTACCGCGTAAATCTATATGTCGAGGACGTAACCGACATTCGATCCTAATAATATAGCTCTCTACACTATTCAGCCCGACAATCATTGCGTGGAGGGGGAGAGGGGGGTGAGAAATAAATTGTAACCAGCCCTTATGAATTTACGATGCAAATTCGTAAATTATGGGCCGTGCCGTTACAGCGATACAGTCCCTCCCCCCCCCCGGCCCCACCATATATTTAACGCTCAATAAGTCCAAACGGAGAGCGCGCGGGCGCAAAAATTTTTCATCGTCAATTATCTCCGGTGAGTAATGCGAGCGCGGAAGTGCAATACGTTGGACGCGTTATTTATACGAATTCGAGTTAAAAGCAAATTCATGCTCTCTCGTATGGAATATAAAACGAAAAACAAAAAAAAACAAATCCCAAAAAAAACGATAACTTGTCATTTATTATAAAATATTTAAATCTGTTGAAAAACAAAATCTGTACGGTGGAATTAGTATAAAAGTATGTTTATCTCTGAAAACTACATTCTTACATTTAACTTTACGTTTTTCCCTCAAAATTATATTACAAAAAATATCGCATTTGTTTTTGAACGAAAAATTATCCGTTGGTTGCTCGTGACGTGGGATATATTGTAAATTAAATCAGTAAGAAGAGAATTACAAAAATACTAAAGTTTATTTCTTTTGATAAATATGTAAGCCAAAAGCTACTATTTTTATTTTATATTCTTTTTTTTTACACTTGATATTAAATATTTTATATGATATATGTCTAAACATTCACAAAGAGAATATTTAATAGATTACTATAACAGAGTTTCATACTCATAATAATTTTTTGTAGTTATTTTCAAAAGAGACGAAATCTATAATGTAAAAAACAAACATCGCTACAAAGTTCGAAAATTTAGTACTTTATTAATTTATTTCTCTTTCTTTACACGATAGATTTACATTTTTTTAAATAATTCTTCATGTCAAATATTTGGCCTTAATCATCCAATTACGAAAACATACGCTAATTTAAAACAAACATATAGTTTATAATTATGTTGTTCTTTTCTGTTGCAGGTAAGTCCGACAATTCATAAATTATGCCGTAGCCAGTTAAGTATATGTAAGTAAATCATACTGCTTGATTATAATATAGATATCAATGTTGAAATGCGAAATCTACACAGATAGAAAGCATTGTATGTAAAATTACAATACTCGATGGTAACGCGAACATAGACGTGGCCTTTTTAGATTTTTTAGTTCAGTTTAGTTTAATCTTACAGATGGTGTAAATTTTCTAAAATGCTGTTTCAAAGCGCACGAAAGATCTGGAAAAAATAATGAAATTCAATATCCGCACGATTGAATAAAAATTAACGCTAATATTCATTAAACTTTTTGCAAGAACGCACAAGATGTATTTGTGGCGTTTCGAGAACACCATATAAACGAGCGTAATTGAGACGATTCTTTGACATCAATGTGCAACATAAGTTGCAGATGGTTTTACATTAAAAATACATTGTAAAAATTAGCTGTAAAAAAATGAAATATTGTTGCTTTATTCTTCATAAACGTGCAGTAAGAAAAATTATTCTACTTTTTAATACTTATTATACGCTATTCTAAGAGCGTGTAATTTTTATTAAAAATTGTATAATTTTTCAATTATTATACTATGGATTAAATTACTATACTTGCCATAATTAGATTATATTATTCTATCATTAATATTATTAAATTATGATTACTAGCTACGAACTTACTGCGCTTTTTAGTGAGTCTTACGATGAACAAAGTCTGTCTTCGAATCACCTATACGTATAGTAAGTTTAATAGAGAAGTTTTTTTACGATAAAAATTTTTTTTTCACGTATCTCTCTCACACCTCCCCCTCCCACCGTTAATCAGCAATACCGTTTGCACTTTCATAACAGAAATAAATATACGTGTACATACATATATATATCTACCGATCCAGAATACCTAATAAAGTCGAGGCATATCCAGGCATTGCACCCTAAAGGAATCCGATAGGACGAGGCAGAGAGAAGAAGGAAAAAGAAAACGACTCAAAGGGCAACGGCACAGTCCAATTCCCGGGCTCTCGATTTTATTCGATTTCCCGCTCTCGTGGACCGGAACCCGACCCGGCTCTTTATTCGCGGAGCTCGCGCATTATCGGACGCGTGCGCCTAGGTAGGCTCGCACACGTACGAGGGCCGCGGCCTCGCGCGCTGCCGCGATCTCTTAAAAGCGACACCGAGAAAGAGAGACCCGGGTCGGCGGGGTGGGGAGGAGGTAGGTGGGGCTTTGTGCGCGATTTTGTATTCAGAGTCTCCAAAGTGCTGAATAATGTACACCGAGGGAGAGGATGGGAGGGGAGGGAGAGAGAGAGAGAGAGAGAGAGAGAGAGAGAGAGACGGAGCAAACGAATGCACATATGAAAGGGCCACTGGTGTGACGGGGCTGTACGCGTTGCCCGTGCGCGTGTGGGCTTGTCGAAAGGCTCCGGTGGGCATCGGGTTTCCGTCCCCGCTGCCCCCGTGCCGGCCTCAACAATGAAACGGGGCGCCGCCGTCTTAAACGGATCTAATGGGACAAGGCCCCACCCCGCCCTCGGCTTTTCTTCCGCGCGACACAATGAGCCGCGGGGCGACGTACGCTGACGACCGCGGCTCGTCCGTGTATGGGTAAATATATATATATATATATATATATATATATATATATATATATATGGAGTCGGGCTGACATACTTTCCTTTCCCCTGCACCCTTCTGAGCCTCTACTTCTTTCCTCGGATTCTCAGTTACTTTTTCGTTGATTTGTGACATTATATATAGGCCCTTTTTCACAGAGAGAATTTTGCGTTTATTTTTACCTCGATTCTTTGCTCGTGAGGTTTGTTGGTGGGCAGAGCAAAAAAGTCATATAGTGATCCTGTTATATATTTAAGTACGTTCTTTGAATTTGAATTGTTGTATGTATTATAAATGAAAATGTTATAGCCATAGCCGTAATGTACAAAAGGGGCTCTATATAAATGAAAACTTCGTTCAAGTACAAAAAATTAAAAATTGCGTCTGGCTATGTTAATAAAATACTTCGATGGAAAGGTTCTACACTCGTTCCATTATCTATTGAAAATGATGAGTACAAAATCTAATTACCCTCTGTATCTAAAATGTTTACAAAATAATTATTGAAATAATAAGAATTTACGGTATTTTATTAATTTAGCAAATGCTGTATAAGGCTACGTGCGAGGTGTACTTATTAGAAATCAATATTCGAAATTGGTACCTAATAATAACGCACCTTTTTAATTTCGCCCTCTCCATTGTCCGTGAGGGATGAAGGGAGGGGGTCAATTTGTGTGTATTTATACTGAGGCCGAAATAAAAAGGCGGGCACGTACGAGTGCCGGTATTATATACGAATTACAAAGGCAGGACTCGCACAAAGGAGAAATATGACGCATTGTTGAACATGAATATATATATATATATATATATATATATATATATATTCTCTCGACCGCCCTGACTTTTATTCGTCGATTAAGGGTGTCAAAATAGTTCTACCGATAGATCTGGGATTACGGGGAACCCACGCGAGCCAGGTGTGTTGTTATATAGTACGAAAATCAATACGGACAGCCAGAAGTGCGCCTTTCTCTTTATTCAAACGCCTCCTTAATTAATCCCTTCGCATTGCGCGGCCATGGAACATTCGAAGATACTGGCAAAAATAACGGCAAAAACACGAGCAAATATCCCCGCATTGCTGCGATTGCGATGAAAATTGATAAATTTACTGAGCAAAAACATCGAGAACTTTCACATTTATTTTTTCACACGCTATTATTCTGTTACACGTTTTTAATAATTATCTCATTTGAATAGTACATTTGTGAAGTAAATAGAATGTTTATCACGTATCGAGGAACTAAAATTTTATTCCCGATTATGCGAACTTTTATTTACAAACGTTACCCGATAAAAAGAAATTGTCGAAATTATTAAAGCTTACAGGGTCGCAACTTTTTTTTTTATGCGCGCAATCCTATATAGACATACGTATAGCTTGTTCTCGTATAAATTCCAGATAAACCGGCATCCCTACAGCACTATATACAAATATATATATTTTTTTATGTTCTACTTCATTTGCGAAAGAAAGAGGGGCATAAAGAGGGGGCTTTATTCTAGCGCAAAAAAAAAAATCTTTTTCAATTTTTACATCGTCAATTCGCCGTTAGTCTTAGAGTAAGATCCTAGCCCGCTCGCGGAAGAAACGATCCTCTTTCTCTCTTTCTCCCTCCAGGGAATGCTCGAAGAAAGCAAAAATGAAAAGAAAAAGTGTACCTCTCCATCTCGCATTATACTTGCATATATATATATATATATATATATATATATATATATGTATATATACATCTACTTATCTAGATCCAAATCACGTTCTCCATAAAGTAAATCTTAAGAAGAAGAAGAAGAAGAAGAAGAAGAAAAAAAGAAGATGGAGAAGAAGAAGAAGAAGTAGCGCATTTGCCAAAGGAATGTAACGGAAAGGCAGAAAGATGAGCTAGAGAGGCGGAGGAGAGGAGGGGAGAGTAAAAAAAGCCAAGAACGCGAAAACCGAAGTGCACCGTGGAGGCGCGCCAGTTACACTTTATGAAGCGAACGACTTTGCCGAAAGAAAAGTATATAACAAAAAAAAAAAGAAGTATACGTAGAGCGGGGGTAAAGAAGGAAGAAGCCTCCCTTTCCATCTCTCTCTTTCCTATTTAATAAGCTTCAGTGCCCGGGCGCCTCTTCTCCGCTGTAAAACGAAATAAAGAGGAAGGCGCGCGTGTATATCCACCTATACACGTACATACGTACAACGGCTTCCGCCGACGCCTCCGGACGCCCGCCTGCGCAGCCGAGTGCCGTGGCATTCGAGCCCGAAAAAATCCACTTTGCCTCCCTCGCCATTCCCCTCTACCCCCCCCCTCCTCCGCGACTCCACGGCCCCTCGGAAGTTTTCCACGGCACGGCAGCCCCCGGGGCCGCCATTACGAAAAATCCAATCGCGCAGCGCCCGCGCGCGGACGGGCCTCGCTTCTTTTTTATATGTGCGCCGGGGCGCGCGTTCCTCCTTCGCTCCCCGCCTCTCCCCTCTGCACGTATGTAAGGACGGTCGGCTACAAGGAGATTGGGCGGACGGCTGGGAAGGAAAAATAAGAAATCCGATATTCGGCGCGGGCCGTGGAACGGGAAAGGGGAACGGGCGGCGGGGTGAGGGTGGAATAGGAGGGGGCGAATCATTGGATGGCATAAAGCGCGCAATCCAGAGGGAGGGAGCCGTTGATCGGGAGACGCGGAACGCGAAGTGTCGCAACGATGACGACGACGACGAAGACGACCGTTGGGTTGATGGGCCAAGAGGGGCAGGGGGGGGCCCTCTGCCGAGGACAATGTACAGCGCCCATTTTGGTACATCCATCGCGTAGCCCAGCGACCCTTCGACGGACGTACCTCGCTCTCCTCTCGCTCGGGCGTCGCTGTACGCAGTCGCAGCTGCGGGGATACGGTTTAGACGCGGCGGCGTCGCCGTACACGTAAAGTGCTGTAAAAGTTGACAGTCTTGTAAAAGACCGGGATTCCGAATGCGAATTTTGACTGATCAATCACGGCTGAGCGGACAATCGAATTATTTCTTTACGTGGAATATTCTTATTTGCACTGAACTGAAAGTTGGAAATTTTGACGATCGTAATTAATTACTGGTTTAAAAAAAAAACGGTGAAATTTTTAAAATAATTCGTTCTATGCGAATTTTATTAAGGAAAAATTCGCGCCATAATTTACAGCCAATGTAAAAATCGTGAAATTTAATGGTAAATATTTATTCTGGAAGGAAATTTCATTATCTATATCAAATTAACTTTTTTGCTTACAAGCAGGATAATTCTAGAGGAAAGTGTTTATATCACAAATTAAGTCGATTCCCGAGGAATTCAATAGCATGATTCCTTAATCTTCTTTTTTTTTCACGCGATCAGGGGGTGGAAAAGGGTGGCACGTTATAGCTCTCGCAATACCAGGCGCAGCCATAATCTGAGACGATGAAAAACGATTAGGTTCGGAAAATTGCGTAGAAATTGGTTAATAAACGAATAATGTGACTATTTAATTTAATCCGACTATCTGAAACCCGCAGATCCGATGATAAGATAGCGTTAAATTTCCTTGGGTCCAGAGAACCGTATGGCTGACGATTTGGTTCGGATTGAGTGACCTAGCTCCGACGACTTTTACAATAATCCTTATACAAAAAATGTTAATGCCCTCGTCTATTTGAAAGATATCGCATTATTTATTATTTATACGCCATTAGTATGCTTTCGTCTAATTAATGTATCTACGACCTGTAGTCAGAGATATTTTTTTTTACGATTATAGATGTACTTCTGATAGCATATACGAAAAAGAAAAGAAATTTTTAGTAAATATTGTCAGCTGCATATCTGTCAATTTTATACGTGATATAGGGGACCGTTGATATAAAAATCTTCACAGAGTTCTATTTTTAGAGTTAATTGAAATTATTTCGCGAAGATTGCATTCGTTTTGTCGGGCCTATTCTCCTCTCTCCCCGTAAGATTACAAACAATTCCAAATTGAACTTAGTGTACTGTAGTGTAGTGTTTTTTCGTTCCTGAATCCATTCAACGTCCATCGACGCACATTCACATTAAATGTATTTCATTAATTAAATTTATTTAAAAAAAAAAAATGGTTTATTGATGCCTCTCCTTACGCGAACAATATCGATAATTTCAATTTTGCCTTTCATTTTGCGATTTGGCATTAAGCCGCTGCGCGGCGAATAATTAACGCTGAAGTTATTTTAATTTGGCAATACGTTCAATTATACGTACGGGCTCATTGTATACGGTGGCTCCGTTAATAATGTAAATTTACATTGTATCTCCCTCGTGTGCGTAACTGTACAATCGATAAAGAGTACGATAAAGCTAAATAAAAAAAAGAGAAAAAATTAACGAGAGAACGAGAGAGGGGATGCTCGTGGCAATTTATGTACAGACAATAATTGGAGACCTTAGCATATTTAATGTAAGTTTTTATTGATAGAGAGTTGTACGGTTTACGCAAACAAAATAACATTTTTATCAAAGTTAAATATAAATAGTAAATATGGTTTTATAAATTTATTGAGTTTTTCTAGTTATGCTATTAAAGTCGACATATTTAGCTTTTTATATTTCTCCTAGAGTCCACGATAATTATGGCAGAAACTATGGTTTATTATAACTAAACTTCAATAAGACGAGCGTCAATAAACCAATTTAATTTCAATTATTCATAATTAATACTTACTTAAATATAGTTATTCAAACATTATTCAAACATTATCAAACATGATATTAGTCGAACAAAAATAATCTCGATAGAAAATCTAATTTTTCCACAATGTAATTTATATGTATATATATATATATATATATATATATATATATATATATAACAGTAATACGATTTTATTGCTTTGATATAGAATTAACGAGGAATTCGGCCTTAGAGCGATTTATATAACCTCGACAAAAAGAAAAACAGAAGAAAAAAAATTCTCCGCGCACCAACTCGAATTTTCCAGCGAGCGGTTAATATTTACGTATTCGCAGCTTGCGTCGCTCACGTCTGAAATCGAGTTTATTTCCGAAGTAAGCCGAGCATATACGCGTATATGTACACGTATATGAGGCTCCAAAGGAAATCCGATCGAACGCGAGAGGCTGCAGCGCGCCCCGGCGCGAATAAAAACCCTCCCCGTGCCGGCGTTCGCCCGCGCACCACTCCCTCGCCTCCCCAACCCCCTGCCCCTCCATTCCCGTCCCTCTCCTGACAGAGGCCGCGAGCTAACGCAGCGCGCGGGCACGCGGGAGGGTGGTAGGGGGGGGGGGTTGGAATCCGGCGACGAAAAACATTTTCACGCTCCTGCGAGGCATGTGTACGACGCGCGCGCGCGCATTTATCCCCGGTTACGCCGCGCCGCGGGCACGGGGTGGGGCGATGGCTGATAAGGAACGAGTAGAGCTGTCTCCCAGGGCCTCGGCCTACGCCGACCGAGCACAGCCCCTGCCGAAAAGTGCTCGGGCCTTTTTCTTTGCACGCCGCCTATATGTCCCGCACGTGCACGAAGGTGGAGTCGGCGGGAAGGAGACGAGTTATATATATATATATATATATATATATATATATATATATATATATATTTACTCATCAGAGAATATGCAGCGCGGGAGAGCCTGGCGACGCATCACGGGGCGAACTGCAAAGACGGCTGTGGAAGGCTGTGGAGGGGACGGGGAGGCGCCCTCGCCTCGGTGATGCCTTTTTTTCGCTTCTCCTGCGGGTGCTGTGGAGAGCGGGAGGGGGGGGGGGTAACGACCTTAACGGGGGCGCGTTACTTAGAGAATCCGTCGCGGCGCGCGGCTCTTATACAGAAGGTGCGCGCCCGGGATTTCCGTCTCCCTCGGGGGAGAGATGCCGCGGCTCATATATATATATATATATATATATATATATATATATATATATATATATGTCTATATAGACTCAGTCAACGAGGGCTGCGCTACGGGATGATGAGGGAGGGGGTGGGCGACGAAGAGACTCGGGGTATTTTTTCGATTATTTAATGGGCCGGGATCGAGTTGGCGGGGGGCCAATGGCACTTTGAATAATTCTAAGCTCTAGTGGGAGATGGCGAAGAAGGGAGTCCCGTTATGAGGTGCGAGAGGGCGAGAAAGAGAAAGAGGGAGAGAGAAGAGAGAGAGAGAGAGAGAGAGAGAGAGAGAGAGAGAGAGAGACAGCGGGCGAGAGTTAGCCGGCAGTTGTTTTAATTAGTTTTTCGAAGTTCCAGACGGAGAGTTATGTTATATGTATAGGTAAGTTTGACACTGTCTAATTCTTTTTAATAGCCTGGCTAATTTTGTATTATGGGGTGGTTTTATTTGTGGATTTGTTCGCTAGGAATGAAAATTAAAACAAAAAATTATTATATAATCTTTAGATTATTTTCCTGTTTTACTTTATGTTTTTCCGGTTTTACCTAAATTTATGACAATTCGGAGTCCTAGATAAATATTATATAACGTATTTAATAAAATATTAATAGCTGTCTAACGAATTTCCATTTTTCATTTTATCAGCCAACGAAAAATTACAGTTGTACACTCATTAACATAATACGTGAAACGGAAAGATGACCTACATATTCGAAATTACGAATTTTCATCCCTTAAATTTCATAAAATCGTGAAAAACATTTTTTATTCCTATTATTTCGAAAGAAAAAAAATTTTAATTCCAACCCGGCTGATAAGCATAAAATCTTCTAATAAGCATAAAATTCGCATCGTAGCAATTATCTCTTATTCTACTTTCTCGGCTTGAAAAATAAGAGGGAGAGAGAGAGAGAGAGAGAGAGAGAGAGAGAGAGAAAATGAAGAAAACTTTTTTATTTAGAAAATTTTTTAAGAAAAACATAAGACGGCAATTTAAACACTTTGCTTTAGAAGCTTCATTTTTGCACCACGTTGAACATTGGGACCAACTCCTTGGGGAAAGTTCTTCGAGCCCTCGACCTAAATAACGAAATTTCCTTCCGTTTTTTCGGAGAGGGAAACTAATATTTCACCGATTACTCTTCGTATACGCTAAAGTGTCCTTAGAAAGGCATTTTATTACGCCTTTGTAAAATTATTGTCGTTATCAGAGGAGCGTGAGAGATTATTACGTATATAATATGTAATATAACGTTGCTGCGAACATTTTTCATCTTGCTTCTGTATCCATATAGCGGGGTTAATTGGTATTATACGGGCGGCAATCAGGTTTAAAAGAAAAGGAATAATTAAATATGAAGGCATTAGCGTGAAAAATGTAAAATGGAATAAAAATAAATATTCCATGCATATATTCGCATAATTTTCTCTTAAGTACGTTTATACGTTTTCTACAATTTATAATAAAATCCTCTAATTTGCGCAAAAGGAGAAACAATATAATCCGGAATTCCGAGGATGAATTTTCGTATCAATATGCTACGTAATTCCGGCATAAAAATTCGATACCCAACCTTTTAATATGCCCAAAATCAATTGGCATCGAAAACATTTAAGATCGAGCGAAGGAGCCCGGGAATTCCTCGTAGCTCGAACTGTACTCTAATACTCGACGTTCGAGCAAAATTCGAAACTCGGATTCGAAGCACAATAACCCGTAAGCCGGCGCATTCCAAGCCGTTCGAGTTTATGAGCCTCCCCCCCCGCTCCCGCCCATTCTCATCGCTCGAGCATTCAAGCCACCTAATAAGTTTGCAGCGCTGGCGCACTTGAATTTCGTTATTACTCATAATCGACGTATACGAAGCGCACCGTCGTCGACGTACGCTGTTCGTTCGATTGTCTGGGACCTGCCATGGAACGATGGTCTCACCCACAATTTCCCAGCAGTATTGCGAGGAACGGCAATGCTGACGAGACAGCTCGTGGCCGTTCCGATCCGTTCGACTCGCTTGAAATCGCAACGGCCCTCTACGCGTGGACCGGGAATCGCGCAGCCGCTCGATTATCGAGTTATCGCCACCTCCATGACCTTGTCGGCGGTTCCGACGCACGCGGTATAAAAAAAATATCGCATCGTTGCCGTTGTTATTGCGCAATTCGCTCGGCGAGTTGAAAATTCATCGGGTTATTGAGGATACGCCAGGCTAATTTCCCCCCCCCCCCCAAACTCGGTCGAAGGAGTCTCCCCTCGGCCGAACGTTTTCCACGGTACTGCACGCGCTCGCGCGCGTGCGCGCCCTCGCGGGATCTCATTAACGTGAAGTGTGCGGCTCTTGGGACTCAGCCGTTGTACACGCGTATATGTCCCCTCTTTCTCTCTCTCTCTCTCTCTTTCTCTCTCTATATATATATATTATTTTTGCAGAAAAATTTGAGAAGCATACAGAGACCGAGAGCGTTAAAACAAGAGAGCTTCGTATCCTGGTTCTAGAACGGCCGAAAGAAAGCGCCGGGAGACTGGGTGGCGTGGGAGTAGGGGGAGGGGGTGGGAGTGGAACGTTTTGCTTAATAAAGGCAGTCTAGGACTTGGTAAGCACTGTGCGCAAGTGTACGGGTCCGAGTGGAGGGGGGTCGTGAAAAATTCAAAAAAGGCTACCCCCTCCGCACCGTCGGCAAACTATTATTGAATTTAATATTCTCGAGATTCCTAACCATTCTCTCGCTCTTTCTCGTTATCTCTTTCTGTTTCTCTATCTCACTTTCTCGTTCTCTCCCCCCTCCTCTCTCTCTCTGTCTCCCCGTGCTTCTCTTAGCAAAGACGTGCGCGGGCATAAATGAGCATTCTCGCTGCAAACGGAAACTGCTTCGCGGGAGGGACGAGGGGCTGGATGGGTTGTGGATAGTCGAGGGGATAGGTATAGCGACTAGAGCGAAAGAGAGAGGGAGAGTGAGAGAGAGAGAGAAACCTTCTCACCGGCATACCGCCCTTCTTCTCTTGGCTCATCCCATGAAATTCCGCGCTTTGAGGGCATCCGACCCTCTGTGCCAGCCTCCTACACGCACCACCTGAAACTATATAGAACACACACGCGCATACACATACTCTCACTCTCTCTCTCTCTCTCTCTCTCTCTCTCTCTCTCACTCTCTGTCTCTGTCTCTGTCCATCTCTCTCGCTCTCTTTGTCCCTGCCCAGAGCACCGTGTAGCGGCTGAAGAGAGCGCGGCAGTGGGAGAGGACAGACAGATATTCGCGCGCGTCGATGCGCGTCCTGCTTGCCTATACCGCCCCTTCCTCCCTCCCTCCCAGCCCCGACCCATCGCGCCAGGATTACGCGAAAAACACATTTATACAAGCACAATGTCCGACTCGCGTATTATTTGCATTCATATGTACATATATAGTGCGCTCGTCGCGCGAAAAAGCCGGTGTCGCAGCAGCGCGCACGGGCTTGGGGTGGGGGAGGGAGTCGCGTAAACAAGGCGGCTCGAGGCGTCGCGCGCTTACACGCATATTGTGTTATAAAGCAATTTCTACGTGAGAGCCTCCGTGGAGCGTGAGAGACTCCGTGTGCTCTACATGAGAAAGAGAGAGAGAGAGAGAGAGAGGAGGGAGAGAGATTGTGCGCGCGCGCGCTCGGTGTTATTGCGACTCTATTAATGCAATCCCTGCGAGGGTGAACGGCGGATGAGTTGGGGTGGAGGGGGGTTGAGTCGTCGCTGGTACGAGGAGATCCGATGCTTTTGTCGCGCCGGATAATGGGAACTTTAAGTAGGGATCGAGAGCGGAGACGTATTCTTTTCGAATAGAATATGCCATTTGTGTGCCTTGAGGGATTTCATAGACTAAATAGCTTCTCTAAAGGTGACAATGTTGGGACTCGAAGGTACAATGACGCTTGCGAAGCATCATATTGTGGATTAGTCCCAGTATGCGACCATAATTTTACGGGTAAAATTTACAAAAACAATAAAAAAAAGATTAATTTCATTTTATAATGGATTCGAATAATATTTTCGCCACAATTAAGACTCAGTGACTTTTCATCCACTGGTATTTTGTTTGTTTAATCACTCTGCGCTCGAACATTATGCTTGACTTCGGTATTCGACTACGAACTAAATGGGGTCTCGTAATTTGCTTTCGAATACAGCTGAATGCAAATTTTGGTCGTCGGCATTGCAGAATTCAAACAGCGCGTATCCAAAACGTCTGTGCCGGCTAATTCCTTTTCCGTTGAATTCATCGGCAAATTACGTTCGCGGCTGTATGAGGTTATAATTTACAAATTCATTAGAAGCATTGCGGAAATTTAAAACGGGAGAATCCAAAAAATAAAGTGAATCCGCCTAGCTTTGTTCAATTATTTCAGTTTTTTTTTTTTTTTTCATTTAAAAAATTTTAATCTCATCGATAAAGTAGTATATTTGATATTCACGAAATAACTGAAAGTGTGTATCAGGGCCATATTGACTTTTATGACTGTTTGTGAAGCATGAAAATTCAACAAATTTTTAGGTCATATTATATGTGACGTATACATTGTAATTTTGTGACATTATAATTCGTTAGCACGAGGATGTTTTTTAATTTTCGCACTGAGAAAACGTCATAAATACGTAAAAAGCTTCATTTTTACAGTAATTCATTGGTCTGAGGTCTTCACTTTTCATGGGCGCGTTTGCCAGCCACCAATGCTTTTCAATACGTTTGCTTATTCAATGTCTTAAGTAAAAGATTACAAAAAGTTAACACGCCATATGCCCTACGATGATCGCTTGACTTTGAGGAGTATTTAAAATTTGATAAGAGAAGTAAAACAAGAACGGATACGTTCAAAGTTTTAATTTTAAGTTTTAACGTTTTAATTATATTATTGTTTTTATATTGTTATTATATTATTTAATAATACATTATTGTTTTTTACTCAAATCTTCTGGCGCTTCGATTAATAATCAAATTCGAGGTTAAAATTAAAAATACATTTTGCTCGACTTCATTATCATTTACGTATATATAAGAACTAGAACGTTTTGAGATTATCGCTACCGCAAAAATATAATCTAATATTACATTTACTCCTTAATTTAAGACTTCACTGTCAATTACAGAGTTTCTTATATCTGAGCTGCGGTTTTTTAATGAGTAAAGAAACTTCAATAAGTGTATAGGTAATTCAATATCAAACTTTATGTAATTTAAATTTATGAATCTCTAGTACAGACGTGCTTTGGATTACAAGCTTCGTAAATTTTTACATCTCCAACATATCACTTTTATTTGTGAAATTTTAATAATCGAGATCGAAGTAAAATTATAAAATTACATTATTATTTCAATATTCAATACATATTTCAATTTTGACTTGTTATAGATTAACATGTCATTAATTAATTCATTGGTATTATAATAATTACAAGACTGACTCGATGAAAATGTAATATCTCGATAAAGAACTGTAAAATCATTGAAAAATAATATATGCATTATATAAAAACATCTCAAATATCGAAATAAGCGGGCAAAATATGAAGGATAAAATAAACGGTTTCTAAAGCAGTCCTCGACGATATATACAAGCGTATATAGCGTATGTATATGGTCTCCGCGTAATGGCGTCATATGTGGCAGTTCTGTGCGATCATCATCGTTTACGGGCTTGCGTGCAGGTTCAAAAGGGCCCCTCGCCCTCCCCTCCCCGCCCCAAACGGCGTATATTAAAGCCGTTAAAATCACCCCGACACCTATATACATATAGGGCGTTCCTTTGATCTCCGTGTATTATAATGCGCGCGTACATAGGCGCGGAGCGAATTTCCCGATCTAATCCTGAAGCCAGCGATTTAAAAAAAAAAATCGACGCAAACCTCCGGCGCGGGAGGAGGGGGGGGGGCGGCGAACCTTCTATAACGAAATCATTAACAACTCGTTTATGACAGAACTTTCTATTATCCATCGTACATATACGTGCGTGTAATCCTCCCCATAACGAATTCGGCGGGTACGATTCACGTCGGATTATATAACATATACGTATATAGAGGAGAGAAATGCGCATACCCGTATATAAAAATGTGTACAGTTGCTACTCACACACACACACACACACACACACACACACACACACACACACACACACACACACACACACACACACACACACACACACACACACATACATATATATACATATATATATATATATATATATATATATATATATATATATATATATATATATATATACATAAAATGAGAGAGAGAGAGAGAGAACGAGAGTAGCGCGTGTACGCGGGTGTGTAATAATATCCTCTTTCCCTTTGCCGCCCATCGAACGAGTTCCGTAGTCACGTCGACAGATACATAGGTATATATGTATATGTGGTATACTATATATACATACACCGATATACATACCTAGGGCACCTTTTATCTCTGCAACATTTCTCTCTTATTCGTTCGTCTCTTCTTCTCCCGCCATATATATATATATATATATATATATGAGTGTGTGCAACCATGCGTCATGTCGAGAACGCATCTAGCGCTATATATACACATACCTTCCAACGTTTCTATTTGTCAACGACCTCGTTTTTTCCCCCATCCCACCGCGCCCTTCGATCTCTTATTTCATCGCGCGCTCCCATCCATCCCTCATTTCGATCGCTCCCATTCCTTCTCTCTCTCTCTCTCTCTCTCGCTCTCTCTCTCTGCTTTACTGTTTTCCAGCCCGCGCAAACTCTAAGGAGGACAAAAAGAAAATAAAGAAAAAGAAGAAACTGTCGCGCAAGATGTCGAGAACTTCTCTTTCCTGTCCTACTCGTGCGCATTGGAGTTTTTATAAGCCGGGCGGAGAAATCGTTATGGGATAAAATCATAGAAGGGTATAATAGCCCGGCACGAAAAGGTCGGTAGTCTCGCTAAAAGGGGGCCGGGAAAACGTATATGCGTCTGTATATACTTTATCAAAGGGTTTAGTATTCCCAATAATTCGCTCACCCGCGCGTGTTAAACGCTCTCGTCAATGGCTTACAGTCGTGAGTTCGTAAAGGTTCGTACAGTAAAAAAAAAAGACGACTTAAAACAGTCGTAAGCGCATTAACGTGGACGTGTGTGTGTGTGTGTGTGTGTGTGTGTGTGTGCGTCAGTTCTTGTGCGTACGAGCACAGTCGGCGACGATAATTAAGCGGGTTATTGTCGTATGTTACGCTGTCGTTCCGACAGAAGGCCGTGGAGAGTAGAGAACAAAAAAATGCGGCCAGTGAGAGAAAGAGCCATCTTTCCCTGTTACACTCGCGATCCGAAGACACTCGCGCCTTTTTCCATTATTTACTATTATGGCCCCGGTCGATGAGATAAATTTTAATGGAATTTTTATACACATTGGTTTTTATAGGATTACCGAGACCGAGGAGGATCTGATATATATATTTTTTTTGCTCCCTTTACGCTGCCGCCCTCATCGTAATGCCAAAAATCAATGGAACGGAAATCAATTGACCCCCCCCCCCAACCGATACGCGATATAAGGGAATGTTCAGTAGCAGCAGCAGCAGCAGCAGCAGGGTCGAGCCGCTGAAGGCCCGAGTTCGAAGTTGGAGCGACGAAGAATTATGGATTATATACCGCGCGGCGCGCGCGAGCTCGAACATACGGTATATTATGTTATACGACAAGGATCGTCCGATGTCGCTCGCGTCCCGCGCCATCGCGACTCGTAGTAGGAAGCCGTATGCGAGGAGCTGGCGCCTTACTCGGACGACAGCGGCGGCGTTATCGCGCTCGCGCTAATTCGCAAATCGTAATATTTCGCGGGCAATTGGGCAGCCTCGATCGCCTCGCATGCCGTTCGAGTGTACGTTATCTTTCCTCGCGGCTTTTTCCAACGGATTTTCTCGTGGATTAAAGCGTCTTGCGGATATTCTCCCTCTGTCTCGCTTTCTCTCTCTCTCTCTCTCTCTCTCTCTCTCTCTCTCTCTCTCTCTCTCTCTGGCTCTCGCTGTTTTTAATCCTCGGCCACGCAGCCGAGTCCATAACTCGGAGCGCGTGCGAAGCCGGTCCGATTCTCGATGCGATCTGTGGCTCTCTGAAGTGGGGGGGGGGGGGGAGAAATCCCTTAAAGAACTTATATATGCGCGCGCTCATTTGAATATCCAATGATTGACTCGCTCGATTATTCGCCGCCACGATCGGCGAGGTTAAGAAAGATTTGCTTGAAAAAGTTCGCTCAGCCTTATCGCTCCGCGTAACGTTATTTAATTTTGATATTCCAACGGGACCATTGAATCAGTCGCCGAATAATCCATCGATTCCGTTTTATCGTCGTTATTCTAGTCGTTCGAATTCATTTCGAAGCCATTTTTAATTAAGAGCCTAATAGCTCACATTTAAATGAGAGAATAAATCACATATATAACTATTATTTAATGTAACGAAGCTGTGCACCTAATTTTTTTACATAAAATTTTTGTTATTCTATAATTCGCATTCGCATATTGTCCAAAAGAATGTCACATAATTTTTATACTTGGTACTTTATGTAGCTTTGTATTTAAAATGAAGCCGTAAAATTTTGAATTTGAAATACTTCAATAACATTCCTTCATAAAACAAATATCATATCTGAAAATTATTTTTTCTATTTTTCACAGTTATGTCATATATTAAATTAATTTTCATCTATAGTTCGAAAGCAAAGAATCTATGTAAAAAATAAATATTTTGTTGACCAACCAAATTTTTTTTTGTTTTCATACAATTTTCGGGAATAATTGAATATTGGGAAAATATTCGTAAAATAGAAATAACAATTATAGTTTTCCTTCCTCGTAGATTTATGAGAGGAACGATGAATTTTCTGTATGCTCGTTTATTTGAAAATGATATCGGGTTTCGATCATCCACGCGCACGTCTTTATCGATCATAACTGTTCGTTTTATGTCAGGAGAGAGGAAAAAAGAGAGGGGAGAGAGAGAGAGAGAGAGAGAGAGAGAGATATTATAGTTTGTCCCTATTAATTTTATACTATTTTGACTACCAATCATGTAACCAGACTCGACTCATTCGATTCTTATTATTATCGTTGCCCACACCTCGTTCGGATAAAAAAGCCCCTCCCAGAAATTCAATTAGCTTCGCCTTGAAATTGATTTTAAAATTAGATCCGGTACTTTTCATATAAAATATCTATCCTCCTCGAAGAATTATTTCGGCTTTTTCGACGTCCTTCAAAAGCTGTATAAAGAAACGGCAGTCTAATAAAAGCTTTATCGGAATTCCTCGCAGGGAATAATTATCAAAAGCCGAAACAAGCTCGTCGCTTCCTTTCAACGAGCAATCCGCCATAATCCCCGAGACCAATAAATGCCTAATTCCCTTCGTCCTATAAGCGTTTTCCCAAAACACACACACACACATACGCAGACAAACATATATAGATATCTATACATGTATGTATACGTATGTATAGGCGCGCACCCGCGCGAAATGGAAGGCGCCAGCGCACGATCCGAAACAATTCAAAGTAACACACAGGCAGACGGGCACGGGCACAGCTTTCACTTTAGTTTGATTGCTCGGGCCGTAAAAGGGGAATCAGGGGATAAATGCGCGAGATTAAAAGGGTAAAGGAGAGGGCAGAATAAAAGAGGGAGAAAAGGGAGAGAGAGAGAGAGAGAGAGAGAGAGAGAGAGAAAAGCGTATATTTCAAGTAAATGAAAATACGTATTGGACTAAAGCGTTAATTGAAATTTTTGCTTTGGCTCTACGGGGGAGGGCTTACTGCCCCCTATAAGAAATAAACGAACTCCTATATATATATATATATACACAATATTTGCAATTCGTGCTTTTATTTATATATTTTTCGAGCAATAAAGAGCCGGCGCTTAAAGTTTACCAACGGTAATTTATATACGACTCATAAACACCGAGGCGATTCGCAAATATTTGTTTCTTTTTGATCTGGAATTTTCAAAAATTTAATTTCCCGCACCCCATATTTACGCATTTTCGATAAAGCTCCACGGTTTGCTCAGAAACAGAGACAGAGCGAGAAACAGGGAAAGGGGGAGAGAGCGAAACATAAAGAGAGAGAAAGAGAAAGAGAAAGAGAGAGAGAGAGAGAGAGAGAGAGAGAGAGAGAGGGAGGGAGTCGTACGGAAAGGAAGTACGATGCAATTCGTACGAGAAAAAAATAAAATGGGTCCATTTGATAGCGAAGATTTATCTCGGTTGGACCTATAAAGGGGGTAGGGGGAATACTTTTAGCAAACTACGCCCACCCGTGCGCGTGGCCATAGTCCTTCCATAAATTCCTACGCCTCTTACACGATCACCCTTACGGTATTAAGGCTCTTATACGTTAAAGCTAACTTCCGATTTATCGCTGTAAAATTATTTTTTCTCGCAGTCCTCTTTTAGGAGCTAAAATAGCGTGCAGTTTTCGTTTTCTTTTTTTTCTTTTCTTCTCTTCTTTTTTTTTTTTTTGCTCCTCCGACGTGAGCACCGCAATCATTAACGTAGTTTCGCAATTATCTCACGTTGATAAATACGTCGGTGTCTATATAACTTAACGAGTCGTTTTATTAACTGATGGGATTCCCCTCGTTGCGTGGATTCGAATATTAATTCGATATCGACGGGTGGGCCGGGGGTATAAGTTCGGGCATTCATTTTCGACGCAGTAATAATAACGTTAATTATATCGGAATCTCGTTTCGCCGGCGTTAATTAAATGTTCGAGGAATAATGTCGGAAATTAGCCGAAAATGTATCTAGTTTAAATAAACTCGGCGCGGCGCGTGAGGGCGCCGCGTTTTAATACGCGACATTCAGTAATTTATTGCATATAAAAATATTACTCCATTGTTCATCGGGCCGGCTCTAACGTGTCGCGTGGTCGATATCAAAAATTCCATTAGATCAT
Organism: Sycobia sp. Sy_11; assembly: GCA_018907035.1. Classification (NCBI taxonomy): domain Eukaryota; kingdom Metazoa; phylum Arthropoda; class Insecta; order Hymenoptera; family Epichrysomallidae; genus Sycobia; species Sycobia sp. Sy_11. Next base: position 1,195,226 of record JACCIC010000031.1, read on the forward strand.
TCGATTAGCCGTCATAGTCGTAGAAAAAACGAGTGACGATAAAATGAGTGGCCGTAAAGGGGGGTGGGGCTGAATGGCTTCTGAAAGCTCTACAAGGACATATTATACGTTCAAATATTATCAGATTACTTTAGGATTGTCGAAGTGTAAATATTTCGCTACCTCTAAAAGAAATACTTTTATTAGAATTTGCTTTATTGAATAAAAAAGATGAATCAAATTTTTTATTGTTCATTTCAGTTATCATTCCAAAAAAAAAGATTTATTTTTTCATGATACATATAATATATAAAATAGATTATATATATATATATATATATATATATATATATATATATATATATATAATTATATTTTGAATGAATCAGACATACATTTCTGTTCACGTTCATTCATTTCATACCGTCTAACATTTGGTTAAAATACTAAAAAATTGAGTAAAAATTCTAGTTGAATGAAAAACCGGAGATTTTTCATCGGGTTCTTTTTTTCTACTCTGTCGCTTTTTTTCTATCTTCTATTTTTAACTATACAATACTCCTCTTATTAGTCATATATACATACTTAAAGTATAATAAACATTTTTTTGCCAAATGAAGGGGTAGTTTTAGCTTACAGTTAGTGAAATACCAATCCGACATTATTTATATAAAATGTTTCCCGTTAATTAAGAATAGATCTCGCGTAATTGGAGATGGTTGGATTTCAGAAATATATTTTATATATAAAATTATATCAGTATCGGCGGTAGCAGTTCTTTTTTTTTTTTAATAACTGCACCAAACTATCTATACGTTAAATTAATTAAAATCGATCGTTTCCTTTTTTCCTCCCCCGAATCCAGTGGCAACGAACTACGATTCAACTTTATATATTCTCGTCCAATCCGAAAAGTGCCAATTAACCCAATTAAATGTACATTGATAACAATTATTCGGAATTTACTTTTTTCCAGAGGTAGCGAAGCGGCAGGAGTCCGGGGTTACCTGTAACTGCGAAGAAAGTACCTCGCGTAATCTTCAACGTAACAAGGTCCGACGCTTATGTACGAGGGCGGGGCGAAAAGTTTCCGATCTGTTGAAGAAAAACAGATTTGGCAGGTCTATTTTACTCATTTTACATTTCAAGGCAATCTCCATCGAGATCCATTTACAACATCGATCGTCTCCTCGTCGCTCTTAGAATTTTTGATATCCAAGACATTATTTAGAATAGCCATCGATGCCACAATTCGAAAGTCAAATCTTTAATTTTAACCAATAGGAGATTTTTCGAACAAGATTTTTTTTTCCTTAGCCAACTGAGACTCGCCGCTTTACCAAGCGATTTTTTACTACGTCGTTCATACGTTGCCGTTCAAGGAATAAAAGTGACTTCTTTTACGTTCGCAAAAAAATGGTCCCCATTTGAACTTTCGTTACAAGGCCGTAAATGCCGAATTTTACGTATCGTACGAAAACTGCCGACTATCGATGCTCGGCAGTATGGTTACGCAAAATTCAATTTTACGACCGGTAAATAGCCGGTACAAACGAATTTTACGGCTATCGCGGCGAAACAAGCGAGTTCATAGGATCCAATCGAAATTATTGTTTCGACTTTTTTCTTCGACCGTAGAGCAGCGCCGAATCCAAGTTTTATACATCATTATAAATCTACGTAAGTATGAGTGTGTTTTCGTTCAAATTTTCAATGGAAGAATAAAACGCAGCACTCACATAACACAGATGTTCTCCATGATGAAATTGACGCTTGCAACGAATACTGGCATATTTCAATGAATTCGAACGAATATTAGAAAATATTGCAATGGCAAATATTGCAAAATCTTTCTCGAATATTGGATCGAAAATGCACATTAAAGAAGACTCGTACAATTTTGAAATTTTTATCGAAAACTCTAGTAAATGAATTGTACTCTGTTCTACTGCTAACATGTTTTTTGTTAGTTTTTATCGTAAGCATTGAGTTATACTATATTTCGTTGCCAATTGTGAATTGTATTCCTTGTGGTTCCAAACTGACTTGGCCAATTCTTCGTTAGGGATGTCGAAATGTTCTTGTAAAACATTCCGTATCCATTCAGTCAGCTTCCTGGTAATTTCGGCGATACAAATTTTTCTTCACGATCATCTACTATCTGTTCGTGAATGTTTGTGACAGCGAACGTTTCTCGTCTTTACTATTCTTGCGAAATTCAATGTTTCGCAATTCAATGTGGCGATGAAGAATCTTCCAATACGAAATCCAGTTATTATTTCTTCTGAATTGAAGCAACTTTTCAATTTTGGCGCGTAATGCACGAAGCTATTGACTAAATGTGTCTAACTATAAGCAAATAATATACAATACTGTAGAATAAAAGCAAAAAATTTTGGGGACACGCGTGTTCGTTGTCCGACGGGTGGCTACCTCGTACAGACGCCAATCCTACGAGCGATCGAGAGGGCCCTCGAAACGCGTCTGTAGTATATAGCCCTAGAGCTTCTCGATAGCGCGGCGTCTAATGTCCCGCGAAATGGTGAAACTATCAGATAAGTTCGGGGCGAAAAGCCCCCTCTCTTCGTTTACAGATCTCCCAGAACATTAGACTTGCTCATGGAGATATCGAGGTCGAGAAGGATACTTGTCAGCTCCATAAGATCCATAAGATCAAATTTGTTCCAATTCCCTTGAACTAAAATTTCGCACGCGCCAATCCGGAGCTTTTATCTTTGTCCTGCAGTCCACTGAAGTGAAGGGGAGGGGGTGCGGGAGCCAAATCACATTCGTATCTCGGACGAAATTTCTACGGATATATCCCAATAAAATCAGCGAGCCGTACCTCGCGCGCGCGCGCCGCTCGTCTCGAGTGAAACCGAGGCGCAAAGATTATATTTTGATTTTTATTGGCCTCGAGCCGAGAGAAAGAACGGGGAAGCCGCGGTGGCGTGCGAAAAAACGTGCGCTGTCGTGGGTGAGTGTGGGTTCGGGGACGGGGGGTGAGAACGGGTCTACAGAGGGGATATACAACCTGGGAAGTCAAGGCGGCATGACGCAGCGGCAACGGCAGCGGCACTCGTGGCGCTCGCGGGATTTGGGTTATGGCGCGACGGGGCGGTAAAAGTTGTGTACACCTGTGTATACCTATAGGTAGACCGGAGTACGTACGCGGGGCGTAAGTCAGAGGGAAGACTCGGAGACGCTACTTCGAGCCATAAACCCACTCGTTCTTTTTTTTTCTGTTTCATTCTATTTTATTTCATTTCTATTTCTATACTTTTTTTTTTTTTTTTTTTGTTGCTTCAAAAATTCCCCTTGCCCCGTGACGGAAAATCGCGCGGGAACGCACGACACATCTCCGCAGGCATCTATTATTTTCTTTTCACGGGCGAGAGACGCTCGCGTTTGGCCCTCTCCCTCAGCTCAAAACGGCGGAGAATCGCGAAGACGTTGAAATCGGCGAGGGGGCTGGGATGCTCGAGGCGGGCCACGACGCACTGGAAAAGTGACATTGATGGACGTCGAAAAAAGATGCGGGATACGCGCGGAGCAGTATCTACCCCGCCCCCCCCCCGCTTCTGCTTCGTCACAGCGCGCGGGTGTGAATTCCGTTCGCGAGGACGCCGCCCCGGATATCTGTTGGATTTTTCTATGTTCACGGGTAGATAAGGACCAGGAGGGCGCGATTCGCCCTTGTAATTTGCACTGCCACGTTTTTTCTCTCTTGTTGCTATTATATATATATATATATATATATATATATATATATATATATATATATATATGCAGATACACGCGATCTGGCGATACTAATGGAACAGATGTTATTGACGTGAACGCGGGGAAGAGTCGTGAACAGCTGTGTATGATCAGATGCTGCTTGTACGACGATCTGTATTATTAAATATTATAACGAATGTATCTATGTGTATAGCATCGAAAATCAATGAAACAATGAATATATATTTTAATTCTAGTATTTTGAAGATTTTTTCTCCGATTTTTGCGTTTGTATGACGAAAACTCTCTCGCACAACATCAGTTTGTTATACAAAATCTCCAACACCGTCCGTCACTGTAACATCATCCACTCGTTATTCTCTCTCTCTCTATTATTTTTCTCGTTTTACAGCGGAAAAAACTAGATTTCCTCCCTAACAAAGTGTAATTCCAAACACCCTTGCAAGCCGGATGTGAAACAGCCTCTGGGACGCATGAAAATGATTTTACTAAATTAAAAGGGCGCGACGCGCTCTCTACTCTAGCGACCCCGCTACATTTTTCAAAGCACATCTCTGTCTCTGTCTCTGCCTCTCTGTTTCTCTCTCTGTCCTCCCCGACATATTTTGACGTGAAAAATATTCGCGCGCGCGCGCAGACACGTATATGTCTGTATGTATATATGCGCGCGTCGCATCGCGAGGCGAACCGAGCCTCCCCTCAGGGGACGATACGCCACTGCCATCTGGATTAAGCACGTATCTATTACGCGCGGGACCGCGTATAACGGCGAGGCGCGGGCGTGCCCGTACGCGTATACATATGCACATACACACACACACACACACACACACACGCGCGCGCGCAAACATACACACACGGTTTAATCACAGCCGCGAACCGAGTCCTTTTTGGCACCGGCCCCGGGGGGAATTTTGAATTTTTTACGAGCTTTAATTTTCCGGGCCCTCTCAATGCACGTCGATCCCAATGCTTCGGTCGCGGCTCTTTTATTTTTAATTCCGCCATTTCGCCGTATATAACGTGTATACATATCTATATATATATATATATATATATATATATATATATATATATATATATATCGACACAGCCACAAAGTATCGAGCTCGGGCGTTTTTTTCCCATCTCCGCGCTGCGAGTGTCGCGCGGGCAACGGGGGTGGGCAAAGGAATTTTTTCTTCGTTCAAGCGCGCGCGCACGCGCGCGAGTGTTTGCGCGTATGAATCTGAAATCTGAAATCTCGCGCTCGCGTGATTATGCTGTGATATTTGAAATTGATCCTCACGGAGACTGCGATTTAATTTAGGAAGATGGCTTTGCTCGCTATTTGTTTTTAGACGGGACAAAAGGATTCAATCGATTTTTCGACGGATTCACAGCGGCTTCCAGGGAACATTGGGACACTGACGTATCTCTCGTTGTACTATTTGTAAATCTGAAAACACGGCGTGTATATACAGATTGCACGCAGATTATAAAATTGTACATTGTAGTTAATATAATTATACTATGGTCATAGGTAATTTATTTAATTTAATGCGGTAAATGTAGAGAGTACTCATTAAGATTGTTATGTATTTATAGTCAATGATTAACAGACATCTCATCATGAAATAAACAAATGAAATAAAAGTTATTTTTTTTACTTAATCTTACTTCATCTAATCGTATTATTATATTATTACTTTTACGAAAAAAACAAACTGGAAAAGCACTTGCCCTTAAAATAATATTTACAATTTTTTTTTTAACATTTGTCAGTAACATCCTGGGAATACCATTCGGATATTTTGCGGCGCTCGACGATCAATGGGACCATGATCGCCATTTCCTCCTGTTTAATGTCGGCTCGACAATCAATATATAGTCTTTACGTACAGCAGCACCGGCAAAATCCGCACCAAGCGACAATAATATATAGCTATAGGGTAATTCGCCGGGAACTTCGCCGTGTAGCGCGCACAGAGTCTACCGTCGTCCGACGGCATCCTTCGCTCCCCTGCCCCTGCAGCGATAAAAATTGCGCGGGAGCGCCTCTATAAAGAGAGCCGCCGTCCGCGTCGACGGCAAGGGGAATTTGGCATCGGATTCCTCTTAGCTGAGCTATCGATCCGCCTCGTGGTCTCCGTGCGCACTTACTTTTTCATCCGTTTACGCGAAAAATCTTGGCCATCGTCGTACGTGCGACTGCAAGATTCTCTATCGAGACTAAATATATATATATATATATAATATGCAAGATTATCTAATTCACTGATTACTTTACGATATCTGAATATTTAAAACATTTTAAAGTAATTGAATTGCGATTGTCAAAATTGAATTATTATTAAGAGCTATATGCTTTCAGTTTATCACTCTTGCAAATTATTCATACCTCCCGAGGTTAAAACAAAAACTAATTTCGTCCTCCAAATTTTCTTCTGGTGAAGTTAAAATGCATTAAATTTATTTTATAAAAACTGTAGGATATAATTTTGAAGCGTGAGATGAAAGGAGAATATGCATATCAATCATTTGCATTTTCCTATTATAATCAACGAATTTTCCTTATGCCGCGCAACGACGTTACAAATCAATTTCCTTGAAGTTTTAACCCATATTACCGGTGTTTTGTTTTTTACTTTTTTTTAATATCGATATGGAAATGCATTATCTGTATGCAAATACATTTTAATTAAAATAATGAAAAGTTGCCATAACCTTGTCGATGCGCGAGTGATTTGAAACTCCATTTCAAATAATCTATCGCCACGATTGTCAAAGCCATAAAAATTATTAAATATGAATTCATAATTAGTTAACGGGAGCAATTTTTTCTGATTGAATTGCATAATAATTACTCTTTGGCGTTATCCTGTTAATTTAGTAACTAGCAATTGAACTTAAAAGTATGAAATGGTATAGAGAAAAATTGTAATATTTCAATAAGTAACCTTAGCAGCGATACGCCAAAATTGAAAATTTCATTTCAATGCGTATTTTAAGATCAAGATTATTTATTGTTTGTCATTGTACGGTGGACTAAGTACTTCTACTTTTAAAATAGTCTGTGCTTTCGTTTTTGACGTGAGAAAATTTTTGAACATTATTCGCTTCCTGCGTTTGTTTAAAGGGGACAAAAAATTCAGACAACGCGCTCATTATGTCGGTGTAAAAGTGGAATTTTGTGTATTTCATGTATTTTTTGTCCTCGGGAAAATCAGAAAAGTTTCTACACACGTACAGAATTGCAACTAATTGAAAATAACAAGCGATCTGATTTATTTTTAATTCTTCACTTTACTTTCCTATACGAGCCAATTGAATCTTCCTAAAATTTTTGTATTTTCTTAATCACCAGACGTATGTCCTCATTGATCTTGCACGAAGCCAATATTTCTCAATTATCAGCGATTAAAAAAAAAACAAAAAAAAAACAGATCGCTGTTCAACACTTCGCCCTCATTCCATTAGCTTCCCTTTCCAATTGTTTAACTGTCGAGCCACCTTTTCCAAAAGAAAAGAGACACGCCGCGCCGTTTCACTCTTCAAAACATAATCTATATTTGATTTTTCAGAACGCAGGTTTATACGCTTTTTAGCTCCGTGTATGCCACACACGTGTATGCAAATGTATACGCGTGCAAACGAATCCGTGCAAACGCAGTATTATATTTACGACCCGACGTCGATTCCCCCCCAAAATCTCGCGTCTTTTCGTACGCCGGCAATGTAGAGTCACGCGATGTATAATCTCATTCTGCCATAAAACATATATATATATATATATATATATATATATATATATATATCTTCGCATTATTTTCAGTCCCGCCGCGGTCGTATCGTTCGATTATTAAAGGCGCGCTGGGGGCGTGGGGGGTGCGCAGGGTCGGGCGTGGACGATAATTTCAATGATCACCGAGGAAACGTGCCGCCGAGCCCGGGCGAAAGATCTAAATTTGTTCCAGGCCGGGTTTCGCCGGGCGGGTGTTCAAGTGAATTATCCCCCGCGCAGCTGCGCGATTTCTACGACGACCGACCCTGGAAGGGGAGGCCGAATTTTTTTTTTTTTTTCATCCTCCTTGCTTTCGTCGCCACTTCTCTCGTACGCTCGATCGACCCCCCCATCCCCCAGTTAGTCGGCGGAGAAGTTATACGTGCATATATCTATATGTACATGCGAAATTTGTGCGACACGCACGCGCGCCGTCCCAGCTAAAGAATAAAGTTGCTCAGGACTTGGGCGGGCGAGGGTGGGGGGTGGCCGAAGTCCGAGCGTGATCGCCGTGAGTGCGTGCGCCAGCGACGAAGTGTCACTTTATATATTTGAGCTGTATATAGTATGTGTCCGTGTGTCTCTAACGTACGCGTGCACGCGGATCGTTAGATCTACGATCGGGAGAGGTTTGCTCGACAGTGTGCGCTTTGCATTAACGGCCGGGGGGGGGGGGGGACAATTGCGCGCAATTATCGAACGCTCCAGGAGACTTTAATAAAAGAAATGTGAATTTAAAACATCGAATTCAATACAACCATTTATTCGAGTAATAAATGGAGATTTAACGAGAAAGTAACTTTTGTCTTTATTCAATGAATGCGCATGTTGCCGAATTGAAGGATTACATTTGTAATACATTTTCGCGTTGTATACCAAAGAAAACAACAACAACAACAACAACAACAAAAACCAATAAGGCGTCTCTGAGGTCCGCGGCACGATTTTTCAAACGTTACAGGCTCTTCAATTCCGACGTTGAAAAAAAAATTTGTCTATAGATTCAATACACCCGCATGGTTCCGCAATGATTGATCGTCCCGCGTATTCGGACAAATTTTCAATTGAGAAATGGCGATAAAGCGTGCACGGCAAAATGTCCGTGCGTAAAGAAAATGAATTGGGAAAAAGTTTATTTCAGTAAATAAAGTAAATTAAACCTGCTTAATATTCGAAATTCTGTTCAATTTAGTACAAATATGTGCTACTATTATTCATCTTTTATTAGAGTTCCTTTATCGTAAAATCAGTCTAGTGTTCACATATTTATTTGATCATTTTAGATATTGAAAAAAAATGCTTTATCGATGTTTTTTGGACGCGCTTATTTGCCTCTCGTATTTTGACGGATAAAACAAGGCTTCAAATATTCGATAAAAAATTCATTTTTCCAACTCATTAGTTCTTCAGAGTCATGATAAAATACAGACAATTCGAGCAATTGAGATTAAAAAACATTTTATGAAAAAAAGAATATTTAATTAGAGTGTAATGATTTCACACACGATTGTCATATGGTTCAAATTTGTTCAGCATATTAGAATTTCTTGAATTAATATTACGACTACATATAACGGACGAAACATTAAATGTACCTATTATGTACTATATTTTAAAAAGTTCATTGTAATTTTTATCATTTGCTGATATCAGAACAGTTCAGAAACTGTATATCTATATTTATTCACGAACTTAAACCCAAAATTTCCAATGCCCGCGATTAATAATTCGAAATCAACCCGCATGTTCCGACTCTATGTAGATTAAATACGATACGGCTGGAGTTACTCGGATAGTCCAATATTCCATTCATAATATTGAAATATTTCATGTTTTATCCGCGAAATAGAGCGGCGCTTAAAATCCATTTATAATTCACGAATAGATGTTTTAGAGATGAAGGCAGATTGACAGGCCGTAGTTCGAGTTGCCATTCTCGAAAGCTCGCTAGATAATAGTATAACGTTGTGCGCAGTGGTGAACCGACGCCCGCATTCTTGCAAAATCGATACATGACATACATATATACGTGCACATACATTTATAATATATATATATATATATATATATATATATATATATATATATATACATATTTATAATACGTAATCTGCTCTGTCATTCATAAATAAATCATTGTAACAAAATACAAAAACAGAGCATTTCATCAGTGTTAATAAGAGACGAGTCCTGTTTATATCTCACTTTCGATAAAAAATGGGTCCCGCACATGCCCCCAGTTTACGTATCGTTTATTAAAAGTTGAGGGAAAAAAAAAATTAAATAGAAAATTTAATTCAGCAGATGTTGTTTACTCATTAATAAAGCAAATTTATTTTTCGAGTCACGTATCTACATATATTTTAATTCATTCCATTACAACTTTTTTTTTTAATTTTATACACGAATATTTTTCTAGATTTTAAGCGTTTCACCGAGCTAAATTGATAATTTTTTTTTTTTCGAAACGTTCGCAATGTTCAAATAGAAATCGAGGGATATTCGGTAGATGCGTGAAATTTTGCCTGAAAAATACGGAAAACACTTTAATTTTATTACAGTAGCCGTTAAAATCGTTAATGTTTTCATTAATAACAAACGCAATGGCGTTATTTTCAATAAAGCCAAAGTAATTGTGAAGTTTATTCGTTACTGCAAAGTATTACTTAAGCTTTTTATACAGAAGAGCGTTAAGTTTATGTGAAGAATATGAATTGGTATTAGATTTAAATGTTCAATATAATGTCAGAATGTATTTTTCTTGATACGACCGTATTTAACCGTAAAACGCGCCGTAGAGAGATATTTTATGGCCAGCTGGTTCAAATGGAAAAGGAAGAGTGGAAAAATTATATGAACAATATTATACTAGAAAATAGTAATTTTCTCTATGATTATAAGTATTCCTACTATCGCATAAAGTTGTTTTTTTGTTTAAAATAACGCTACTTTATCTCTATTACCGAACAAATGTCCGGCTTTTAAAAATTCTGTCTGTGAAAGCTTCATTTTTATTCTGGATAAAAAAAAAATAATTTTCGACTAATATGCTTATGGAAAAATTAACAAAGCTTCTTTAGTGCATGCTATTGAGCTCATGTACTGCGCATATTTCCTCGGTAATTAATATAGCTTGTTATTCCGATTGTTTATCTATAATGCACAGTTGTCTTTGTCCGTGGAATGACAATACCGTACCGATACAAAAGATCCGCGATCTTTTCAACTTTATTATTCTCCGCGCCCTTGCGCGAAAAATCCCCCGGAAATCATTAGACCCCGCCGACATCCATAGGTTAAAAGAGAGCGCGTTACGATAATCCAACGTCGCTTCCCCATCCCCCACAAAATAATCCACTAATTCCTCGAACACTAACTTAAAGGACGCCCCGTGGCCTTTCTTCCCTCGTTTTTTAGCTTCCCCGCCCCTCTAGCTCTCTCTCTCTCTCTCTCTCTCTCTCTTTCTCTACCTCTATCTTTCTCTATCATACCATCCGTCGCGTTTCTTTTTTACGCGCTCTTTAGGCGCCGACCGAGTGTGTCATTTCTCGGATTTAGAGCTGGAGTTAGGGTCCCCTTCTGTCGAAGGCTTCTTTTCCGACCATCTCGTCCCCTCCCATCTTCCATTCCAACTGTCGATTTTATATACGTTTAGAGGACGTAAAATGTAAGAGAGAGTGAGAGAGAGAGAGAGAGAGAGAGAGGAGAGAGAGAGAGAGAGGGGCGAGAAAGAGAGAGAGAGAGAGAGAGAGAGAGAGAGACAGTTAATACGAAATGGCGATGGGAAAAAGTAGCAACGAATTATTGAATCGGTGCGCGGACGCTTGAGTGTGTGTTTGTACTCAAGTACGAATGCACGTGTGCCGAGCCTGTATAAAAAACCTTTAATTCTCCGCGCATACGATCACAGCCTTTTTCGCGGCTCTTTTTCACCGTTTTCTCTTTTTTTTCCTTCCTCCGTTACGCGCTCCTTTATCGCACGCGGTCTTGCTTTCTTTCTCTCTCTCTCTCTCTCTCCCTATCTTTTTCCTCTTTGGTCTCCCCACACCGAACTCACCGGTCTTTCTCGTTTCCGGCTTTAAAGTCGAAAAATACGCGTCCGGCAAGCTTAATAGGAAAACCCCGCCGTGTACTCTCGTGTGCAGTGGCTTCGCGTGGTATATGTAAGTATATATATATATATATATATATATATATATAGTATTAAGCAGAGCCACGCGGTGCGCGCTTTGAGAACTTAATTAAGCAGTGGCTTAAGAAAAATTACTTCTGCCCGGCGAATTCACGATGCGCGCGCACAACGCGTCCCCCTCCTCCACCCCATTCATTCGTCCTTTTTAAGGGCTGCATCTTTCTAACTTTATTTTTGTACATGTGTATACGCGCGTGCCGCGTGTGTATGTATCGCTGCATGCGTACATGCGTACGTGCGTGCATGAAACCGGAGCCGGAGTGTTTCTTTTACTTTCGAAGCATAATACTGTAAATGCGCCTTACGTCGTATTTTAAAATAAAGCAAGTTAATAAAACAAAATTTCGAAATAATTCGAGATTTATTTCTGACAATTTAAAAATATTTTGAATGTTTACGAGGACAACATTTGGTATTTATATTTTATTATTATCAATCGAGGGTGCAAACGAAAAACTATTTCAAAATTTTCAAAACTTTCCTCTTAGCTTAGGCAAGTTCGTTCGAACAACTTTAAAAGAAGAATCGCAGAATTAAAAAGCAAAGTTTTTGACGACAACAATGTCAACGAAAAATTAATTCATCTTACAACCTCTAAATCTCGAAATTAAACTAAAATTTAAATCGAATTTCTCATTCCAATAAGGGAAGTTTTCGATAAATTGAACAACTTTTCATCGCTCCATTATTCTTCGTGAATACTTTCGAGCCAAACATACCGACGTCCCGGCAAATAATGCATTAATTTCGATAGTCGAAATTTCACCTCCCCCGTCACCGCCTTTCCCGCCGTTCTCAGTCCTCCCGCATACGGGGAGAAACGGGCGAAGGGCGAAAAAGCGGCCTCGCCCCGCGCGCGGAACGAGCGAGCGTGCGCGCACCTCGTTAAACTCATTAGTTTTACATCACACGCTTAATTTTCTCTGTTTGCTTAGGCGCGTGCGCAGAGAACAGTGAGAGGGGCGAGGGCGGGGGCGCAAAGGTGACACGTAATGAAAATTAATTGGAAACACGCGCGCGCTGGTGCGGCAGCTCGGCAGCCTCCCTCGCGCTGCCGCTGCTTCTTCTTCTTCTTTTTCTTTCTCTTCTTTTTCTTCTAATCTTTTTTACAGCCAAGGACGGACAACAGCCGCTGCATGGGGGGGGAGGTGGGCGAAGGCGACGACGCCATGAAAAAGGGATTAAAGAGTCTGGGAAAAAGAGCGGGGGCGATTTTCATTGCCACGCAGATAAAGGAAATTAAAGTCACGTGATACTACTAACTGAGGCAAAGGTCCCCGTTACACGGCTTCTCGATAAACTGTAAAATAAATTAAATATAAATATATATAATCGAACCGACGTTTTACAATTTAAGCTTGAGAACTATCATTAGTCCATTGAAAGACCGGAAAACAATAGAAAGATTTATTTTCGAACGGCCAAAATGCAACGTGCGTCCGTTTGCGAGAAGTAGAAAAATCAATATATGCTCAGCCGTTAGAGAATTCAGACGAAGGAACACATCATAATCAAAAAAAAAAAGAATGGTTTCGAATATAGTTTCTAGAGAAATAAAACTATACTTATGGAAATAAGTGACCGATTATCGTAAATACAAAATAATACTATACTTGTTGAGGACTGAATGGCCATAAACTCTGAAACCAAGGAAAATGGTATACTTTACAGCTAAGTTAATCATTCCTTGGTGTGATGTTCATTGTTAGAAGTTGGATACTCAAAGTATAAGCCAACTCGACCCGTCGTATCTTTGCCTTTCTAATTCTGAGAAATTCATAGAATTTTTTCTCTATGTTATAAAATATAGAAAGGCCAGAAAAAGTATACTTTCTTAAGAAAGTGTTACATACTGTCGATTGCACTTTCTTTCTTAATATCAGTTATTATATTGAAATATAATAACAATTATTTATTTCGTTATGTTTTCATTTATGAATTTTATAAAATTCTTAAAAAAGAATATTTCAAAAAATATAAATGTTTAATATATTAACGTCGTAAATAAGTAAAATGAAATGCTTAGTATTTCATGTCATGATTTTGTTTTCAACCAAATAATTGTTTATTATTAAACGGATTTTTTAATATAAAATATAACAAGAGTTAAAGTTACCCAATACGTAATAATATAATTAAGGACATGAAGAATAGTGTATTATAAAATTTAGCATTATGTCAAATTGTAATATATGTATTATTAAGAGAAACAACAGTAATTTTTATTCAACCGTTGTCTGCTTATACATATATATATATATATATATATATATATATATATATATCTTCGTGGTTCTCGATAATAATAGAGTACTTCTTGCCGGGAAGCTTCTTGTACGCGCGCGCGCAGTCGGCGTACATGCCACACCACCTCCGGCTTCGTACGTCGGCGGACTTAAAAGATCTGCTCTCGCGGCGTGTGCGCGCCGGCTGGCTGCGGAGATCTTTAACCGAGCCGCGCAAAACTTTAAGCCCTATATATATATATATATATATATATATATATATAAGGGCCCCGCGGCTCGACACGGCGCATACTAATTTGTTCGCGCAAGTTCTAAACACACAAAACTGCGCCGCGCGGAGCTGGTGTACTGGGAAAGGTGGTCGGGGTAGAGGAAGGGTTTTATAGAGGAAGTGTTCGAGCTGGGGGTCTGCTCTGTATCTTATACTCTCTCTCTCTCTCCCTCCCACGCGAGGCGCGCTCAGCCGCGATATTGGAGTATATAATTTATATCGGTAAACTTTCGCGCGCAAATCATTTTCCCCGGGATTTTTGAGCGCGCGTAACGCACGGAAGGAACTCATTAATCCGGGAGGATGGTTTAGGCGAGGATCTTGGCGGGCCATGGATGGGGGGGGGGGAGGGATCGTGTTTTTCGGGAGCGAGACGAGCGTGGAGGCATCCCGGCGAGCTCGGGACGGAGGGGGCCGTGGAATGTAAAGTATAAAGTTGCGCATCGAGCTTAATTTAAGGCTTTCAATTTGTACAACGAGACATTGGATGAAATATTTACGTGGAAATTTGGCTCGGGGCCTCAGCCGACGCCCGTCCCAGCTCGTTTTGATTCGGCAACGTCTGGCTTACGAGAAACTACAAGGACATTCATTTGGATTGCTTTGTTAATATTGCACGGGGAAGTTATTATGAAAAAAATGGCCCATTTCTCAGTAGCGAGTTGAGCACTTGATTTTCTACAATATTAATTTCTACCTTTCGATCAAAGCACTTTACTTATGCGTATATAGATTATTGCTATTAACAAGTTAGCAACATTTATCGATCTCCTCGCTGCAATCGAAATCTCTAAATTATTGTCATAGTTTCCTAATTACTTACTATACGAATGAATTATCCATTATTCGAGTACTTGATGGATCGTACAATATTAACCAGTACAAATAGTTCATTTATTAGCTTAATAATGTATGCATTTAATATGCTCCTCTCTTCGGAGCGCGTTTCATATCGCGTATTTGCATTGCCGGGGCCGCGGTTTCAATTATATCTAACCCGCTGGTTTCGGATTAGCCGACTTGCCTGTAACGACTTGGTAGAATATTACGGTCTCGGCGCACGAGTCCATACAACGTTGCGCCATTATGCGGTATCGCCGATTGCATTTTTAAAATTTGATCTTGCTCGACCGATCGGCCAGATGTTTAAGCGCAAGCTATTTTGTTGCATGCATTGGTTACAGTGTAGCCTATTAGTTACAATGCGATTCGTCGAGCTCAATAAAACAGAACGACTACATTAGCTTCTATAATGGAGCCGTTTGCGAAATTGTCACGAATACGCAATAAATAGATGAACTGTCGATTTGACAACTTTATCAAATGTTCTGCGTTCGAGGCATACCATATCGATCAGGAAGCCTTCTAACACGTTAAAACGGTATTGGATCTCTCGTTATATTAATTAAATTTTAAATAATTAATTAATGAAATAATTCTATTGATTATACCGCCCATCAGCGTACGTTGTTACCTGTTATTAATGGATTTTATAAGATTAATGGATCAATTTTTTTTTTATAATAATCATTGCTTTCCTAGAATTACACATTATTAATTTATGTATCCATCCAAGATATAATATTATCAATATTTTTTACTTTATTTCCTTCGTTACTTTATTTCTATCTTTCTTTTAGTGCTAAATCACTGAGGCATTTTATTCTTTCGCTGTTAAAAATTTTATCAGTGAAGCAGTGTAAGCGCCTTATCTCTCTTTTAAAATTCTTTTTACTAGCAAATCTACTTATTATAATACAATGAACGAAGTCACATTTTATAATCTTTTATGCTGATTAATATCTAATTAACAAAATGTTAAGAAGTTCAGTCCTTTGGATTATTAAAACTATTTACTTTATGTATGTACACAGTTGTTTCAAAACATCAATACCTTTTATTATTTTTTAACAATACATTCATTAACGTTTTAAAATCCGGTATAGTATTACTCACATTCGTATATACAATTATTTTTAAAAGCTTTATTTTGTGGTGAAAATAAAAGAACTATCGAAAACCGTATTTAATCATTAAATTTAAAATACAGAGCAGGAAAGATCCATTGATTTAATGGTCGAAATATACAAATACTTGATAATGAAAAATGTGCTAATAAAAGAATAGTCTCAGAATTAGTTTGTTAGATGTAACATTCATAATTCAAGTAATAATAAGGAAGCATATATCCAATGTACTATAAATTTCATTCTCCGTCTATTTATATTTATACATAATTATGACATTGACGTATATAATAATAAATACATTAATTTTCACTTAAACTCTTAATAAAATTTTACTTTAGTTGATTCCATATAGATGAGTTCAATTGCGGTATTAATTTTGTTATTAAATTTTATTCATTATTCAATAAACTACCGAAGATATCCAACTAATCTTTGACGGAACTTTCGGACAATTAATTAGTTTTTATTTCCTACCAATTAATTCTGCCCGGCATAAGATCAAGGCAATTATACCTTGACTATTGCTTTATCATTACACTACAATAATGAGACAATGTAAATGTAAAGAAATTTCTGGTGATGTAAATATTATTTTTATGAAATGTAACACAATAAACTCGGCAGTTCACTCATCGAGGCATTCTACAATGGATGGGCAAAATTAATTGTTAAAAAAAAAATACAGAGCATAAAAACGAGGAACGGCCAAAGCACTGGCGGTCCAAGTGCCGCTGCTCGTTAAAAAAATTGACACGTGCTAAATTATAATTAACTGTCGCCTGCTAATTATTGTAAGAATTTATTTAAAAAAAAATCAGGCCATTATCATTCGTTCGCTCGTTGCCTATACCGAGGCATCGGTTAATTAATGCCTGGGGACACGGCCGGCTTAAAGGAGCGAAAAACAGCGCTAGCGCCTCGAATTCGCTCGACCTCCGCCGAAGGAGAGAGAGAGAGAGAGAGAGAGAGAGAGAGAGAGAGAGCCAGAGGAAAAGGCAGAGGGGCCTCCGTCCAGCTCCGGACTCTCGTAATTAAAAAAAAAAAAAAACAAAAAAAAAAACAAAAAAAAGAACCTCTCACCCACCCATCGCGGAAACGCGACTCCCCGGAGCCAGCAAAGGCTGCGTCCACGGGCGAAAAGCAAAGCGCATCAAAACATCCCCCAGAGCCCCCTCCCCCCGCCTACAGGTTCCGGGACGCCCTCGGGCGAGTAATCGCGCGGGCGCGTCCTTTATTAAAAAGTTCTAGCTATATACCCATCGTCGTCGAAAAGACTGCGACTCCCAGCGCGCCTCCCGGCGAGCGACGGTCAAGCGCTTTATATACCCAGTCTGCCGTCCATCCGGTGCCCGTGTAATATACACGGCGGCGCCTTCGAAGCAAAGCGAGCACGGGCTTACCCTGGCGCCGTGGAGGGGCGAACCCGTGTTCGAGGGGGGGGGGGAGTGTTGCCATAGAGCATTGAAAGAACAGCCCTGGAGCGGCGGCAGGACGTCGACGAGGGGGTGGCGCGGAGAGAGAGAGAGAGAGAGAGAGATAGAGAGAGAGTTAAAGCGTCGCGCCGCGCCGACGACCCTCGTGATTAGCAGCATCAGCGCGCCCCGCGACGCCTCGACGCTTCGGCCTCAGATTCGGCCGAGACCGCCGCCACCGCCGACCGATACATCGAGATTGGGCACGCGTTGCGCGCCTCTCCGCCTCCTCGCTCTTATCTCTGTGCCCCGTCCGTCGTACCCATGTCTGCGGCGCAGATTGGCTTAGAGCTCTTCGCCGGTGTGTTCTGCTGTCGTTTGCGCCTGTGCGCCCGTATACGCGCGTGTGCGTGCGCGGACGCTTACGTGCGTGGATTCGCGCGACTGGGGGGCCCGATGTTCTTATCGACCGTGAACCGCCAGGGACGCGCCCCCCCCCCGCCTAATTTGCCGGGCGTAACGTGCGTGGACTGGGAGATCGTCAATTTGTTCCTACTCCGAAGGCTCCGCTTTTTTCTCCCCCCTCCCCCGCCCCTTCCAGCTTGCACGTCGATGACGATAATTGCGACAAATGCGGATGTAATTGGGTGCCAGCGTGAATACTGTTAACGTCCGTGAGCTTCTTTTTGTTTGATTAAGGAACAGAGAACAGGCGGTAAAAATGCGTGCGATCGGTTTTTCATGCGCTTTTCGATCGCTCAAATCGTTCATTGACGTTTAACAGTACGCGTACTAATTGCTTTCGGTAATTTATCAAAATTTATCGAAATATTGCATTTATATATAGCTCGGTCAAAATTATGAATAATTCTTTGTTACAGCTTATCAGATATAATTGCAAATTTATCCTGTCCTAATGAACAATTCGAAAGAATATCTTGAATTAAAACTCTTTCTGACATGTGTCCTTTTACCTTGAATAATATTATAGGATATTTTTGTTATAATAATAGATAATTAAGTATTTCGATTTTCTATTTCTATTCATTAATTAAATGAAAACTTTACAATTAATTCTGTTTTTCTTTGTTATTTTAGGTGAGTTCGAAAATCGATTACGAGAGCGAATATCCTGGCATGTGAGTTTCACTTGAATACCTTTTACTGATAATACTCGTACTTAAAATAAAACTTATTAATATTAAGACATGGTGTAAATTTTATTTAAAACATTGCAGTATCTTAAAATTATTAATTGAAAGATAGTTTAAAGAACTAATGCAGAAATACATCCAGTGAATGGGTTTCATAACATTTAAAAATTTCTTGCACATTCTATTTCATGATTAATTGCGGCAATTTAAAAAACAATTAACATGTTGAAAAAGCTTCAATTAATAGATAAAATTACGTTAGCTTAGACAAAACATTTCTATAGAACCCAATCAAAATATATTATGTACATAATTTTCTCAGTAAGCGATAGAACGACCGTTTAAGGATGCATCACAAAAAGCATTGTTGTCTGGCTTTTTAATAATGATCATTTGCTAATTGTTACGATCTAAAGTTTCTTCTTAGTAATAAAGAAATCCCTTTTGTAATTCTAGAAAAAACACAATTCCAATTAATCATAATGGCCACAGTTCTGTTATACTCAGAATACTCCGTAATATATTAATAATATTATTATATCGTGCAAAAAAAAAATTGTAAAGAAAAAAAACAGGACAACAAATTGCAATAATCTTATCGCGGCAAAATATCTTTAGCGAATAATAAATCCAAGGAAAATATATTTCTTGAAAATCAAGACTTCCCTTGTATTGATTTACGATTAATGCTACTACTTGCTGGGCGATACTGAGTCGTAAAGCTATCTTTTATATATATATATAGAAGCATCCCGATTTTAATGGCGCACATTGAGAGACGTACCACAGTTTACGAGAGGACAGAACGTGTCAAAAGTAAAAATTTCTCATTTCGTTTTATAAAGTTATTTTTTGGTGTACGAAGTATATGGATAATATAAGTTAGGTAAAATAACTGTTTTTCTAATGTTCTTATAAATAATAAATAAGTTTTTCAGTGTTTTTCTTAATATTAAACAGGGTATTTTTGATAATTTTGGATAGAAATGTTCTGAGCGTAAATCTAAGGAAACGACAAACTGAAAAATTACAGGTCGAAAAACACTAATGAATGATAGTAGATAATGTTTTTTTGTTAAAAAACAAAATTAAATTTGAATTTATTGAACAGATTTGCTTACATCGCGTGATTTTTAATAAAATAAAATACTTTGCTAAAACTTAAGCATGGATCGTGACAGAAGCGCATTTGTCTTCGGAAGCTAAAACCTATACTGGAAAATAAGTTGGCAGTGCTTCGCAAATTGTTCGGAACTGATTGTTTCGTGCAAGAGCCACTTGGCATAGATTGGCTTTTTCTTTATTTTTTATTTTCGATTTTAAAAGATATCTCGTACAACGAACTGTAAATATTAAGTAATAATTCGATCCGTAAGATATTTATGTATTATTGATTATATTTATTTATTATAAAAAGAAAATTAGTATACTTTTTTCTTAAGTAAAAATTGCAAAAATGATCAAACTACCCGTTTGCCCATAAGATTCTGTGTTCAATTAAAATGACTATAACTTTTAAAATATCCCATGATGCTTCCTTTTCGCATAGATGATTTTTTCATCATACATATTAACATTTTCGTCTAACAGTCATATATATTTTGTGGTTTAAAGTACATGCACGTCCGCATATCCCAGTCTCTCTTATTGGTATAACGAAAAATCAAACCCAATGCATATAGTACATACACATATAGAAATCGTTGTAAATCCATATAAAGTTCGTAGTTCGCAACTTCGTGCCATGAAATAATCGCCTCCGCGAGCCGAGAGACCGGTTCGCTTCGCAATTCCCGTCGGCTAAAGTAACAATTACGTATAGGAATAACGGTCCGTTCGACGGGAGAGAGGGCGGGCTCTCTGTGTATAGTGAGCGAGTGTTATTCGTGCTGGCTATCTTTCTCTCTCTCTCTCTCTCTCTATCTCTCTCTCTCTCTCTCTCTCGCTCCCATTGAAATTCGCACCATCCCGGCGGTGGACGGCAGGGAGGAGGGACGAGGCCGGGAAAGCGCGGCGGAGTTACCGCGCGCACCTGTTCCATATCGAGATTGCCCGATACCTAATGACCAGTGCCACAGCCCCTTTCGACGTTCCCGAAATATACGGCGGTGCACGCGCGCGCGCACTTGAACATGCCCCGCGCACCGGCTCTCGACGGCGTACTATATTCGTTTATATATATATATATATATATATATATATATATATATATATATATAATATATGTGTATACATCAGCATAAAGTGTCACCGCGCGTGTACTTGAAACTCGTCTGCGCAATCTGCGAGTGAAGGGAAGAGCGACGTTATATATATATATATATATATATACTAGGCATATACGTATTCTCTGGGTCAGAAATCGTTAGCGCCCAGCGCGATAAAGGGACATTCGCATTGTCGCAGCCAATGGGAACGAGGGCCGTTTGCACGAGACCAATCGAGATTTTGAGTGGGCGATTCAGTCGTGCGCGATATGTATTCTTACTTATCTCCCACCTGCGTCACGTCCGCGGGTATAATCGCGCCGCGTATACGACCGATCGGAGCATAATAATTTTCTACTCGCCTAGTCGAACGCCTACCTGGATTGCGCGCGCATAAGTAGATTTTTATGGCTTATTGATGCGCGGCATTTAAGCGATCGTAAATAATCTTTTAAAACGCCCAGCGAGGGCATAACTTTTTCCCTGATACAGGATATAACCGGGAATAATATTTAGGAGTTTATTAAAGCCGTCGTGAAATCCGCATTTTTCCAATATCGAGGGTATATGTACCGAGGAAATTTTACGTTATAACTCATCTAAATGCATATAACTCATAAAAATCTCTCGAAAATTGGCCATCGCTCATAATAATGTAAGTAGTTTTACATAAATTTCTAGATAAAGTTGCAGTTAGTTTTTTAAATTTGAGCAATAAACAATTGTTATGGCGTATAAAATTATTAATGGTCGTATATGAAAAGTATACATGCGTTGTACCCACTTTTTTATGTAAACTGCTCATGACCAAAGCGTGTATAATGCAACATTTAAATAGATTGCGAATTATTCATTGTGAAATTGTCATTAGCGTTTAAAATTAGTGATTTTATAATAATTGAAAAAATAGCGCACACAAATGTCCAAAGAATAACCATTTGGTAATTTAATTCATTGCTAATCAGATATTTTTTTAAAAGTAGAAATAGTATAACATTTGTTTTTACCAATCAAGCTGCACGTATTTTAAAAATGCGAACAATTCGTAGGGAAAATCGAAAATGACCGAAAAATGTTATTAATTATTTTCTAAAATCTTCTGCATTTTTCTATATATATATATGTGTGTGTTTTAATTGCATTTTGTACGATTTAATTACTTCGCTAAAAGAAAGATAATTTATATCGATTATTTTTAACATTGTCAATCACAAATTTCCTAAAACGTGTTTGCATGATAATGTTGACTTAAATGAGAACGTGTGCGTGTAATTTAAAAGGATACCTTTATCGAATTTTGTATCTAAAATTATTTAAATTTTTGGGAATTAATAGTCTTAATTGTGACAAATTAATTTTATAATGTGAAATTTGATTTTTTAGTTAAAAATTACCTTGATCGTGAATCTAAAATGTTTGAAGGATTTTTAAAATCTCTACTTCTATTTAAGGCATTTGAAATATTTTCTTATTAAATTTTCGTTATTAATTAACGTATCGTAATAAATTTTCTAGCCGCCATTAATAGATTCCTTACATACTTTGAGCAGACTTCCATTTTCCAATCGGGTATGTTTTGAAATTAAAAAAAAAAACAATCAATTTAAATTTATTGCCACGTTTCTATTATTATTTCTACATCGCTTATTTGTCAATTTATCGATGCTTAATCAAAACTACTTTTCTCCAAAACAGAAGGAGCAAATTGCGCTGGAAGTCTTTTTTCTTTCGACAAATCTCTCGACCATTTTGTACATTGGCTTTGATTCGAGCTTTAAATTTAATCGAATCCCATTTGATCATTCCAAGTTTTAAAATTAATCCAAGTTTTAAAATTATACAAAAAAGTACGTAATGTTTTGCAAAAATACAAAATTAAATATTGCTCCCGTAACGTTGAAGCATTCTTGTACCGAACAAAGGAGAATCAATTTTGTTTTGAAAATCCTACAGTAGTGTTATCTATTAATCGAATATTTTGGTTATTGGGACGAGAGGGTGTCATATTGTATATTTAAAAAGAGTTTAAAACATTTATAAACGAATAGATTTTCATATGTCATTGAAGTCTTAAAGATTGATTAATGAAGTATTAAAAATAAAAAAAACGAAATGTCTGATTTTATATTCTGAAAACGTGCCCCATACAGTACGTAAGATTTTATCCCCCCTTGATACTAAACAGAATCATTATTCATATTTGATGGATAGGAAGTATTGTAAGGACAGTTTAGAGAAGCCCGAGGAGGGTAAAATTAATTTCAATAAATACCGCTTCATAATCTAGCTGAATCGATATATTATACAGGACTTTTCTCAGCCCCTTTTTCCCATTTTTATATTTCCATTCAGAGGGGGTTAAGCTTGATGTTTCTTTTACACCGATTCTGCATAAGATCGTTGATATCGTTTTAAGGGAAGATTTATCACTACAGCGGATATTTGCAGAAAAGTAGCATCGAGCGAAGCTACGGAAGATTAAACCTTGACTTTTTCCTTATTTTCACGTTCTACTTGGAGCTGTAAGAGAAGCTGCTAGATAGACAAATAGATAGATGGATAGATAGATAGACAGATAGATAGATTTCTAGATAGTTAGATAGACATAGAATGTGTGTGGTGTGTGTGTGTGTGTGTGTGTGTGTGTGTGTGTGTGTGTGTGTGTGTGTGTGTGTGTGTGTGTGTGTGTGTGTGAGAGAGAGAGAGAGAGAGAGAGAGAGAGAGAGAGAGATAGACAGGCTGAAAATATAAACTGTATTTCGATATCGCGCAATTTGTTAGCCCAACTTTCCGAACTCTTATCGAATTCCATCAAAGTGGAAAACTGGCGAAACCCGAACCTGATACAAATACGACTGGGAGGTATAGTTTTCAGGCGTAGTGCGTGAATCGTAAAAGGGAAACGGATCGGGCATAAATTGGAGAAACGATAGTAAGATATAAATACGAAAGGCGCTGAGAATAAGTAATTTTCGGAGACAAATGAGGTTCAATTTTTCTGCTTTTCCGAATAAAAGATAGATTCGTTAAAATTACCAACCAAACGCTTTGTCGAACAAACTGCGGATATGACGTAGTAGCTCCTGAATTTCAGAAAGTCCCACTAAAACCGTTTTAATCGTCATAAAGACTTTTTCGAATTTTCCATTTCGCGCGGCTGACCGCCGAAAAAGCACGGACAGGAAGCCCGGCGTTCGATAGATACGCTTGTAAATTAAAGCTTAATACCGAGTAGATCGCTCGACCGCGGCGAGCGCCTTTCAATATACCAAAGCGCTCGTGAATCTCGGGCCAAACCCGCATCGCGTCCTCTTCCACTTCTAATAAATCAGTTGTTTTGCCCAATAGAAGTAATATAAGGAAAATACCCATCCGCAAATGGAGGTCGAGTGTGTGGAAAAAATTTTAGGTCAACCGCTGGGTCAGCCAAAGACGGGCTCTCGGACATGCGTCATTCTCGAAAAAGTCTGTGGAAGGAGAGAGAGAGAGAGAGAGAGAGAGAGAGAGAGAGAGAGAATGAATTTTACTTCGAAAGCATTTCTGCCGGGAGAGTTAAGCAATGCTGGCAAATTGAAGAGGGGGTATGGGAAGAGTTTCTGCGTAATACAAAAATTTCAAAACAGAGTTCTTCGTCGAGATAAGATAGAAATTTCTTTTCTACAAATTAAAAAAAAAAAGGGTCCATAGATTTTCGTAAAAATAAAACCGTACTTCTTGCTATCTTGGAACTTGTGCTGGACTGTATATCGTATAAAACTAAAACAAGCCGATTATCGGAATGCGCAATGTTCCCGAGGGAACTGGGTATAAAATTGATGGGGTTGAATTATTACCTCGGAATTGCCTGGCTTAAAAATCTTAAGGAATTACGCGATCTCGAAGGAACGAAGGGGGGTACAATTAAGACATAATTAGCTTGATAATTTATTAGATGGCAAGCTGCTCAAGCTATATATATATATATATATATATATATATATATATATATATATATATAGATTTCGAGAAAATTTTTATATTTTATGGTTTTAATATTTGAAAAAAAAATGCGATACTGAATTTTCCAAGCTTATGACTTTCTTTCATGCATCTAAGAGATTTTATTCCATCTCCAATTTTTAAAGAATGCATTAAAATATGCTCATTTGTCGTGATATTTAATAACGTCGCAAGAGGAAAGAGCATGGAATTGTAACAAATGGAGGGCGCAAATAAAAGGAAAAAACGTCCTTTATATAACAATCGAAAAAGAAAAGCCCCAAGAATCCCTCCCCCCCGTTTTCATTCCATACCGATACTGGCAAAACATAAAGAATAAAACTGCGCAGCCTGCCGAACCCCTGTTACTCCCAAGCCCCTTCTGCTATCCTGCGCGACGGAAAAATCAGGGGCGTTGCGTCATCCTTTCTTCGCGCCGGCGAGCATTGTTAAGGCGCGCTCCGCCTCTCCTCGTCTCCTTGCTGCGCACTGTTTTTCTGCGATCTCGTGGCTGCCGGTTCATCGGGACTGTCGGTTAAGAGCGTCCGGAAGAAACGTCACTACCGACGCGTAAATAAAAGTACCCGGCGAGATCTGGAGATTGCAAGAATTTTTTGGCGCGACGAAATTTTAATAATACGACCTCGAGGGATGGAGACAGTATTTCCGAAATTTTTTATCGTCTAACGAATGCGCGTCGTTCTTTTAGATGTCTTATGGCTTTTTCAACGATTTACGTCATTAAGAATTTGTCGAATAATAATCATTACTTAGCGTAATTTTTATTAGCTTATACGGTTCTGTAATGTTACTATTTTTAAAGTATACTATATATAAAATAAAAAGATTTTATTTTTTACGAAACAAAATACATTTATACAATAAGATATGTTTGGTAGATATTGAAAGCGTCAAACATAAATGTTGGAATTGTACATTTATAATTTTTCTATAGTCACTTGACTCTTTCTATATCGACCCATCCTATGCCATTACTTAAATAAACCACTATAAGACACCCTTTTAGTTGTAACATTTTGGTCAAAATATACATAATCCAATTTTTAAAAAGGTAATAATTATCTTAGGAGCTGAGAAATTAGCAATTCGATTTATTTATTCACCTCGCGAAATATTATCATCTAAATGACAATTTTCCGCATACGTTGCTTCTAAATATGTTAGAAAATCTTCTTTAATCCCATCCGTTGTTGTAACTTGTACAATAAATCTATAAATATTACAATTCCATTTAATAATTATTCTACTTAAGTCATAATCTATAATTAAGTACATATTTAAGAAATATACCATGCATTATCAACAATGACTTTGTAGATAAAACTATCTATTGTTTATTTCATCAAAACGAAATTCCTTGTAGAAATTTTTAATGAAAATGTTTGCAACTTTATTTTATATACACCTTTTCATTATCATTTCAAATTATCCGCTTTATTCTCGAGTCTCTATTTTTTGCTACATATTTATGATTATATATAGACCGGAAGGTTTTTTCAGCATTTTGCCCACTCGCATACGTGATTTTATATAGAAATAGATGTTCTACCCAATAATTCAAATTAAAATCATAGTTTATAGCTCAGACCGTAAGAATAACATATACGTTAAAAAAACTTGAATGAAATAACTTGTTCGACAATTGAAAATTTTCAAACTTGCCTGCATGACATTACCAAGCCACTTGATACATATTATGATGATTATATACATTAATATTCTATAGCCGGAGAGAATATTTTAATAACTAATCAGCATAAACTAGAATAATCAACCCGTGGTTATTGAATAATGAACAATGGAGCTTAATCAACGATAAAAAGATATACCGCAATAGAAGAACCAAATTCAAGGACAATTTGAAGAGGTCTGGAAGATAAAACACAATAATATATATATATGTCTAAACACACATACATACAATAAATATACATCTATACACGTACCGACCGAACAAGGAAGCCAAAGCGATACGTCGAAGCTGTTCCCGCGCGACGATCCTGCTCCCTCTCAAAATCCGTAACGTTATACCGAAATTCCGAAAAGATTCGGGGCCATTTACCACCAGCGCCTAAAGAGGCCGAGCGATGGCCGCGCGCAAGGATACCCAGGGGAGCGGGGAAGCGCTTAAGAACGTAACATCTTGTCCCCTCCGTCGGGCGCGCGCGCCTCAAAATCCTCCCCCCCCCCCACCCCGAGGCGCGGGCGTTATATCCGCGAGACACGATTTATACACAGGCATGTACGCGTGTGTACGCGAAGGAATTTGCCGTGCCGGGAAATCGCGGGAATGTCATTCCGTTACCTATATATCTGTACACGATCCGAAGCGATTTCGCACTTTTAGGGCCGTGCCGCCGATCTCTTTCCGCCCGTGTGTAGCGTGTCATTGCGAGCCGCGGCGAGAGCTTTCGACGACGGCTCGGCATATGTATAGCTCTATCTATATATATATACATACATATATATGCACGTCTGCCATCTGGATTTGGCGCGCGTCCGTATATAAATCTCTCGGGCCTGTATCTTTCGACGAATGGCAGCGTGGGTGAAAGGGATGCAGTAAATCCAGCTCGACCTCCACCCGCCCCCGTCGGAGCCGATCGCCCTTGTTGTTTTCTCTATTTTTTTTTTATTCGAACCTGCTCCCATCGCTCCTCCTTTGAACCCATCCCCCTCCCTCTCCGGTTTTAATCCATTTCTCCCGTCTAATGGGAAAGTGCGCTCATTTTTGCAGAATGCGTGCGAGAGCTTTTGTAGGGTCACTCGCCGGAGGCTCCCGTTTAGATTTTCTTTTTGTGCGGATTTGTCGAGTTGAAATATTTTCCCCAGACGCGTTGGTCGAAAAACGTCCGAACGCACGCGTTCGATCTTGATTGGTTATAAGCGGCGTTCAGATACGTATCGCATAGCTAATGATTGGCGAACAATCATCGAGAGCTGCACGATAAGCCCGGTCCGATACGCCGTTAAAGCTTCTGAAATCGTTTTAACGGACGGCAGCGTCGCGCGGCAGCAAATAATTAGAAGCTCGAAGTATTAAAAACAAAAGAGAAAAACGACAAAAATATAAAACACTTTCCCGGGCGGCGAGCACGACGTTCGCCCCTCGTAAAAGTATATACGAGCATCGGGCTTTAATATTCGCTCTCGCAAACATCCCCTCTCCCTCCCGACCCGCCCGAGTTATTAGTATTGTTATATAAACCCCCTCGCAGTTATACTCTCGCGGTAGCCTCGCCATACTAATATAATTATATTTATCGTTCTCGCCTCTGCCGGCACCGCCATCGTCGGGCTCTTCGCGTTTGTTTCAACAAAACACAGGAGAAAAAAAAAGCTGCAATTTGTCGCTGCGGCGCGGCGCGACAGCCGCGGCGGGCACGAGCAGCAGCAGCTCCATAACCACCACCACCACCACCACCACCACCACCGCTACACGATCGCCACCGCCACCGTCCGAGTTTTCCTCTCGCTCCCGCAGCCTGATGTCCGCGCGCGCGCGCGCGCGCTCGGCCGACCGCACGCATTGCGGACTGCATTTAAACAGCGCGCCCCTCTCCGAAGCCCCGGGGCGAGTTTACAATTACAGCGTATACGGATACTGGGGGGGGGGGCGAGCGCCGACACGGCGATTCTTTTCCGCCTCGTAAATTGCTACGGGAGGGTGGGGGGGGGCGCGGATGCGTTTGGGGCGAGTGGAACGCGGCAGGGGTGGTAAAAATCGCCGTAAACATTAACGCGCGTAGCGAGCGTTCGTGCGCGCGATGGGAGAGGGGTGGAGGGTTGGGGCAGAGCGTGGACTTCGAGGGTTCGGGGCTCCGGCGCCACGGGCGGTCCTTATCGATCTTGAAGTTTCGCCGCGCGGCCGGGGGACCCCCGATCGGCGCACGAGGGGACAGAATGATAATCACCTGAAAATTTCAGACGTAAACTCTTCGTTTCGTCGTTCTAAATGCATTGTTGCGAAAATTTAATTTCTTCCTTTCTTTTCTTCTCGTTCTTCATTTTTTTATTCAACGACTCATTGAATATCCGATCGTTAGCAATTTAAATATGCAGTGCCTTTAAAATGAAACTGCATTAGCACTCGTTTGTTTTACCAATTCATAGCAATGGGAAAATTTAGTTCATTTTAAATTGATATGGTTTCTTTGATTTAGTTAATGTAATATGTAAAATTTTGAATAAATCATCAGTTTAAGCAACGTTTCGATTATTCATGACAGTTCATATTCAGCTATTTTTGAGCATGAAGCCTAAATGTCACAACAGTAACTTAGATAATTATAAAATCAATTTAATTTTATAGTGTAGAGCTTTAATTCATCATCAATTCAGAAAATTATTATTTCGCAAATGGAAATTAGTACTAGAAACATTGAATTGAATTAAAATTTATAAAATAAAAATAAAATAAATTAATCTGTAGAATATGCTGTAAAGGACAATCTGACTTTTTCAACCGCCTAAAGTTTACTTTGGTCCCTGAAGATGCACCGGGGCGATTCGGTAAATTTAGGTAAATTTAGGTGGTATGGCAGTCAAGTTGACTTTTCTAGTATAATAAATCGATTAATTTATATTATTTTGTTCTAGTATTATTCTAGTATTTATTATATTATTTATATTCTAGTATAATAAATCGATTAATTTATTTTACTTTAATTTTAAGTTTTTAATTTGATTTGATTTTTATTTTATTTTCTATTATTATTTGAGTTATTAATATGAAAGTCTGACGGTAATTATATTAGCATAATCGATCATTTTATACATTGTAAGACAGATAAAAATATTTATTAATAAAATTTACAATAGTCGACATAAGTACAATTTACAAAGTTTGAAATTCACGAACTTCAATTGCTTGAATTCATCATTTATCCAATATTTCACATTTATATTACAAGCAGTCAATTTGTAATTTAGCTTATTTAGTATGTTTTGCGAGATTTGTAATGTGATTTGTAAACTTTCCACGATAAAATCCTTATTTTCCTCGTGTTCGTGCGAGTATTATATTTTTTGGTTTTCATTTTCTGATATGATTTGTACATTGCGAATAATTGTATATTATATTATAGAAATTCCTTATATCATTGAGAATGTTTTGTAATTTATTTAATTAATTATTTTTGCGATTTATATCGTCATTATCGTAAATGTGTATTCACCGATTCACGGGTCACTCTTTTTTGGTTATGACTTTACGAGTTTTTTTGTCTTTTTTTTTTTTTTTTAATTATCAATGAATATTTCAACAAAATGAGAAGCTCGTCCCGTGCAGTGCACCCTCGTTAAATCGAGACTCGTAACAGCTCGGCACGTACCGGTGAGAACACATTTTTATCCCGACCGACACAATGCCGGACAATTATTCTTCGCGCCTGCAAAATTAAAACCATTCAAATTCTCATTCGCCGAATACAATGCGGTGGATAAATGTATCTTGCGCTATTTTTTTCCCTTCTCTTCTCTCTCTCTCGGTCGTTTTTTTTTTTTAAACTCACACACCGAAAACCGGCGCGGCTCCCGAGAGAACTTTCCCGTCCCGTGTAACAAGTGTCGGGCCCCGGCATTTCAATACCGTTCTAATGAAAAAGCTCGAGAGCCACGGAAGTCTGGAAATTATGCACGCTGGCGCGAGAGAAGGGAGGTGGAGAAAGAGAGTCCGAGGAATGGAGGTAGACACACACACAGAGAGAGAGAGAGAGAGAGAGAGAGATAGAGGGGCGGGAGGAAGCGGTAGCAATGTCAAAGTGGATTACTGGACCGACGACGCTTTCTATATATATATATATATATATATATATATATATATATATATATATATATATATATATATATATAAGCGCTCGCGTGGGGCGTACATTGCGCAAAGAAAAAGCGGGAACTAATTTTTCTCTTCTCCACTTCGCCGGGAATAAAAGGCCATTTCAATGGAGACAAGCGCGCGGAGCAAAAAGAGCGCGACAAATTGCGAGAGCTCGCGCGAGAGATATTCGGGAGCGAGCGGGGCGGGCGGGCGGCCAGTGTGTACATAGATAATGTCCACCGGGAGGAGCCGCGGCCCCTCGTTTCCCGGCATCGCGCTTTCTCTCTCACGGCCCTGAAGTCACGTCCGGGGAGTGCGCCGCGCGCAGGGGCTGGTACAACGCGCGTCCTCGCGACGTCGCGGGGCCGGGAGGGGGTGTGGACTTCGGGACACGGGACGGGCACGGGGCGGGTTGGTGGCGGGGGGAATTCACTTCGCGCTGGCCGTAATCAAAACTCAGCTGCGCTGATACTTCTGCGCGAGAGGGTCAGGAGGGGGGGGGCGGGCTCGCCGGGCGGAGGACGGCGAGTCGGTGGCGCAAGGGGCGGGAGGGGTCGAGAGACGGTAGTTGGCTGACTTTGCCTACATTTCCGGCCAATTTGGGGCGTGGTCCTTACGGCTGCTTTAAATTAGTCCGATTTTCAATTAAAAAAGCAGGCCGGGTGGATTTCAAGACTGTACGGCGGGTTGATTTAGCGCGGATTTAATAGATTCCCCCTCCCTTCCCAGTTTCATTGGCTGTAATAGCCGCCTGCCTCCATTAGGCATTATCGAGAAAAAGTTATATTCCGCCCCCTTTGACTTTTCCTTTTCCCGTTTCCGATTAATTAAACGCATTTCTTGTTGATCTGGCCGGGAAAGTGCGTAATTTGTTACAACTACACGTATTTCATGTAGAACCACGTGAATTCAAAAATTCTTTGACGCAATTTTTTTGACAGGAGTCTCGTAGCTCACATCTCGCGACATCGTAACGTGGAACGACCGCGTGAGAAGTCGATCCGCGTAATTTGTCCGGTTAATTCTTAGAAGAAAAAAAATTGCCAGGACGAATGTAAGTAGATTAGAAGGGGACGGGGCGTTTCGCTGCAGTCTCGGCCACGTAGGGCAGTTCTGCCACGATGGGTACTGCAGCAATTAAGGGTCGAACGTTGGATGCTAACTAAGTTTGCCGTGCGACCATATCCATTCAGCGATCGGCACAATGATTTTGTAAATTCGAATTAATATTGATAATTATTACGGATTGGGCTAATAATAATTAAATAATCCAGACTTTGATATAACTGCCAAAATATATCTATAAAAGAAAACTCTCCGTTAAAATTGATTATACATAGGTAATTATGTATGTATGTATGTATGTATATATATGACTCCAAGAACAATGGAGCTGGCGTAGCCCCGGGTTACGAACTTCGAACTTTCGCTGGCTAGAAACAAAGGACGACTTTTAACAAGAAGTAATACTCCGAGCGCGGTATAGAGAGACAGATGGGTCCGAGAGAGAAGTATACTTATTCACTTTGATAAATGAGGTTTGCGATTCGACGAATGAATTCCAATGAACCGTTCTCTCGGAGAGGAAGAGAGAGAGAGAGAGAGAGAGAGAGAGAGAGAGAGAGAAGAGAGATGAGTGGGGAGGGAAAAAGATAGAGATTTTCAATGCTGTACTCCGTCGGGGCGAATTGTCAAGCGAGTGGAAATTGCTCGAGTTGGGATTCGCATCGACGAGCTAGAAAATTATTAACTAATGCGTTTATTGATTGGAAAGAATTTGCATACGTGCTTGATTGATGTTTCAGTAATAGACGAGGTACGGTGAAAAAGTTCGAGCAATTCGCCGATGACACGTCATTACCACTGCTCAGCGTCTAGATTTTAATATACGAGCATCCCATATTTCGGTTTCATTTGGGTTAATTATCTAACCGATTACTTTGTATATATCAAATTATTTTTTTGTCAACATAATCGAAATGATCCTTTTCAATGAAATATCAGCAAATTTCCATAAACCTACAGTAATGCTATAGAGGAATAGAGTATGGTTGTATGGTTATAAAACGCTCAAAACCTATGTTAGAATTTATAATATCTATACATCGATAGGAGGATCTGCTGATTTTATACAGAGATTTCGATTTATCATAAAATTACCGCTAGGCGAATATCACCGAATACACGAAGTGACTCACAAAAGGCGACGTGAGACTCACACACGTTCAAAATCAGACAATCTATAGACATATACATATTCATTTTAAAGATACAACTATGTATCATATCTGTTTCGCAGTTACGGCGAACGTGAATTTTGCAAAAATCGTAAAAATCGACGATCGCTGCGCAATACAATGCGCTTAATTCCCAGCCTCGCAATTCCACCAACGTAAAAGCTGAAATAAATTCTCCGCCGACGTAGGCTCGTCTTGCGTCTGCAACGGTAAGGCCTCGGGTATAGCAGGGCCGAAACGAGCCGGTTGCGAGCCGCCAAGACGAGAGCGTGGCAGTGGTGGGGCAAACGAGGCGGCCGCGTCTCGGCGAGGATTGTATCGATGGTAGAAATTGATCGATCATCGTCGATCATCGTATATTTGCACGAGGATGAGGGCAGAGAGGTGCGACGCTGGGCGCAGAACTTGTCCGAAAAACGGCATTGCCAAGATCTTTCAATCGATGCGGTGTTTAGAATGGCACTCGAAACGAAATTCATCGATCGTAATTCATTGATTAACGAGATAGTCTTCTTTCCTTACGATAATATAGAAGCTAACGTATATCGGTTAATTACAACGGCTAAAATTTTTTACTTTTTTTTCAGACGAATTAAAGTTTGAATGCCTGATAAGTTTGGCTTTTTGATCGAGCTCTCAAAGTTTTATCCGGATCAAAACAAAACATTCGCGCCTCGCTCGATGCTCACTTGTCAATTGTCGGACCGAACGAACTGTCAGCGTTCAGCGCGATATCTCAGCTTAACATGCTTATGTCGCTTCGAATGCAATGAAAATTCGCCACGGCGTCGTACCGAAGGATCGACGATCGTCCCACGTAAATGGCAAATTGACGGAATCACTGGAAAGCGATATAAATTTCATTACGCACCGGATGTTTCGAATCGAGCCGCGGGAGCTCGTGTTATCGCATTTATCCAAACATCTCTGGGGGGGATGACGAGACGACACTACGTAGAAAGTTAAAGTTAGAGTTATTTTTTTTTTGGTCCCACCGCCCATCCTAAAATTTTCGCGCTCTCTTTACCGGGCCCGTTTCACTTCGTACGCGCGCAACCGCTCCTACGTTACACCGCCCCGAAGAGATTCGACGGATTTACGATCGTCGCGGCCCCGGGCGAATTATAATAATATTTTACCAACGTTCCGCCCACGACAGCCCGCGGAAGGGCACATCGGGCCGGATTAATGGCGGCTGCTTTCGCCGGCGCAGCTCCAAGCCCGACGTGTAATCCACCGACTGTAGGCCCGAAGTAGTGTATGGCTGATGCCGAGATTAGCCGGAGCAATTAATTGATCGAATAACGACAAGAGGAGAGAGAGAGAGAAGAAGAGCGCCGCCACGCGCTTAGCGTGTAATCGTCGTGAGTAATCATCTCATTAGCTGATACTGTATATATATATATATATATATATATATATATATATATATATGTGTGTGTGTGTATATATGCACGGATCTACCGAGGCTCCGAGCTATGTACTAAGGCAGCAACTTTGTCTCCTCGGGTGTTAAACTCGGGCGATGCCTAATAATGCGAGCTCGGGGAATCAATCGCACGGGTTGCAGGAGTTTGTTTGTCAGTCGCGATATATATACCCAGACCTATCTTCTACGAGATTATTTCTCTTTCTTTTTTAGCGACCAGCCGAGCTATTCTTTTCAATTTATTTTCAATATCTTCAAATCCAATACTCTTCAATTTCTACGACATACTTCTGTTTTTTTGGATTAATTCGTGAGAATGCGTAATGACTTTTATTTTAAAATTATACGAAATAAAACAAAAATAAACAAAGTGTCAATAACTGTTAAAGGGTATTATCCGTAAACGCAGTCGACGAGCTCTCGTTCACCGCTCAATCAACCGTAATCTATAGGCACTTTTGCCCAAGGGTGAGGCCGGTGGTGAAGGGGGGGGGTGGACGGAAGGAATCGCGTACCAGATCGCGAGATTGTTATACATTTCCAAGTTGCGCGGTGCAAAACCGCTCTAACGGTGCGGTTCTACATTGTTACTCCCCCCCCCCTGCCGGTTTGTTCGATCCGTACAATCAAAGGGTTAAACTACACGATGTCGAACTAAACGGCCCGCGCTGTCTCTCTCTCTCTCTCTCTCTCTCTCTCTCTCTATCTGGCTGTTTGGCCCGGATCTATCCCCACCTCCTCCCCTAGCAGTCCGTCCGGCTTCGATTTCTCGAAGTTCGAGCGGCACGCGGTGGATATAGCCCGCATACGATTGCATCGACAAGAAGCGGGTACGGAGATAGGGATGGGTGAGGGGAGAGAATAGGGGGGGGAGGGTATACGTCAGCTATATGTATGTACTGCTGTATACACACGTATGCAAGGGTGCGTATACACACACACACACACACACCCGGCCCTCGCTCGAAGAGCCAGATAGAGAAAAGGGATATACATCATAAATCAGCGGCTCTCCTGGCAACGCCGCCGTCGCCGCCGCCGCCAGCCAGCCTTTGCTTGGGTTCTGTTCGGAACTGATTACGCCGCTGCCGCTGGTCCGGTAAAACGAACGAGCGGGGAAAAGTGCCTCTGTCTCTCTCCCTCTCTCTCTCTCTGTCTCTCTCTCTCTCTCTCTCTCTCTCTCTCTCTTTGCGCGGGTGCACGCTCGTGTGTCTGCGTGCGTACGCGTCGTGGAGGGAGGGAGGGGGGATTTGCGCCCCTGCCCACCATCACGGTCATGAGTCACGCGCTACACAGCGGCACGATCGCAGCACCTACAGCTCGGCATTACGATTAGTCCCTTATAATAGTAACACTCCTCTCCCGTACCCCTGGCGATCATCTCTCTCGTCCCTTTCTCAAAATACGTATTCGCGATTCGCCACGGATTTCTGTGATTTTCGTTGTTCTGTCTCTCTCTCTCTCTCAACTTGAATAAAGGGGGACAAGATAGTTTCCGCCGGTGCACAACTTCTCCACCCCTCGATCTCTCACTCTATCTCTGTCGTTTATTATTTTTCATCGTTTCGAGGGTGTAAAGGGAAAGAGTCGTAA
The DNA here is from genome assembly GCA_018907035.1 of Sycobia sp. Sy_11. Taxonomy (NCBI): domain Eukaryota; kingdom Metazoa; phylum Arthropoda; class Insecta; order Hymenoptera; family Epichrysomallidae; genus Sycobia; species Sycobia sp. Sy_11. The sequence goes on from JACCIC010000031.1 coordinate 1,231,240, forward strand.
AAAATTCGAGCGGACTGGATTTGTGAGGAGAGAGAGAGAGAGAGAGAGAGAGCAAGAGCTGTTTTTATGATATATACCGGCGGCGCTATATATTTCGCCGACTGAGCTCTGATTTTTCACGATTTCCTCGAAGTATATATATATATATATATATATATATATATATATTTCTTTGGATTAAATTTCGTTCCTCTTTTTCCAAGCACCCCTCCCGTTGCCTATCGCTGTTGTAGCTCTAACTTTATACTTTTTACAGTTTATAAATTGCCGCGAAGGATTTCTATATTTGTTCCGATATTTTATAACGAAAAATCTTTTTTATAATAAAATATCTCAAATAAAAATTCATAGATTCGAGAATTACGAGCAAAAACGAGTGTTTCTACACTTTTCTCGTTAAAAAAGTAATTTAGGTTTTGTTTCGCTGTTGCGCCGAAGTAAATATACTTTGCTTATCAATTTTTAGACATTAAAAATGTAAAAGAAATAGAGGTATAAGATTCTTTTGAAGCTCATCGTTGCCTTTGACTTTCGTAATAATTTTTCTTTTATTTATACATCATTAAAAACGTATGATTTATTATTGTATTTTTATTTTCACTTTCCATCTTCATTTGCCAAATGTTCATATACTATTTAAATTTGGAAATTACCGTCGATACATTGCCATAAGTTTGTAATTCTAAATTATTGTAATTATCTTCGCGTCCTGTAAATGTATTTTTCATTAAACGAACATTTAACCGAAATATATTGATTTAAAATTATGCGAGGATGAAAGAGGACTTTTCGAAACGCAAATTCAAATGCCACAGCCGTGAAATTACGGTGGCAATTAAATAAAAGATTACAATCGACCCACATCCCTCTACGCTTAAATGCTCGTTCGGTTTCGTTTGTTTTTTTTTTTTTTTTTTTTTTTTTTTTTTTGGTTAACATTCGCAACAACGCAAACTGCAAAATGTCCAATTACATGCAAATGCAGAAAAAGCATTGGTTATAACTACTGCGGTCAGTCCACACACACACACACACACACACACACACACACACACACACACACACACACACACACACACACACACACACATATATATATATAGATTGCCTTAAAAATTATCTCGGATGCAGCAACGTATCGTATCGATAAGTTAGTATTGTCTATACAATTATGAATCGGAACCGGAAAAAAACGACCGCACGCGCACTTACGAAACGTTGCCCTCCAAAAGGTCCTACGGCTCGGACCAGAGTTATATGTGGCAGCTCGAATCGCGAGCCCGATCATTTGCCGCGCATCCTCCTCCGTCATGTTTTCTGGGCAGGTCGGCGAGCCCTGTGACGAAAGGTGAGGTGCGCGGCTGTGTGGGAGGGGGGTGGGAGGGGGCTCGCGTTTCACCGCACAGGGTCCGCTCCGCCGCGGGACACGCGGCAGCGCGTAAAAAGCTACGTAGGGATAAAAATTTAATCCAGTCGACCGAGGCCGATGTGCGTCGCGCTGGCGGTGGATGGGGATGGAGGAGGAGGAGGCGAAGAAGGTGGAGGAGGAGGAGGAAAAGTGATCAACGTCAAACTTAGTTAATCTGGGTCGCGTTCGCTTTCGCGAGCCTGCGAAGCTTCGTCGGCGCGGGCGAAATTTAATAAAGGCAGGCGCGTGCGGTCCGCAAAACGCGCTCGCGGCAATAATATCGCCACTCCGTGTTTTAATTTCGACGAGGGGTGGTCGAAAACAAAATATATGTATACATATATATATCTGCTTACATTGCCCGGGCCTTCGTGCCAATTTTCATTTATTTTCTTTCTTTCTCACAGCCATTACCGATACTGTTTCGCTCTCTTTCTTTACGCGCGCTGCAAAAACCGAATGGGGAGCATCGTACCGTGAGTGCGCGCGCGCGCGCGCGCCGCGTACGTGTCCATAATGCGTGCGTTTGTGTGCGCGGGCGCGTATACTTCTCTCGCTCTCGAGAGATACTCTGCGCGCCGTATAATACGCGACGCGCTCTGACCGCGCATTTACCAGGATGGCCTTTGTTTGACTCGCTGGCAAACTGCCTGCCCGTCGGGCGAGGGTCGCTGTTGTATTAAATTAAAGTGCCATAGATTTTGACACTCTTATCGTTTTACGTGACGAGCTTTCCATCCCCAACAGAGGTTCTCGCAATTGTAGGCCTTGAAAGTGGGTTTTAACCTAACTTTAGCCATGATTAAGTCGATTCCAACGACTTAGCGCTCGTATAAAAGCAAAGTAAAAAATTTCTATTAAGTATTTATATTTCGATATCTGTGAAGAAAAAGTTATATTATATTCACAAATATCATAAAAAATGAAGGATTATTTATCAAGAATCATTTGAGTATGGAAAGAATAGAGACTGAATAAACAGCTTAGTCATATATTATTAAAGCTCTGAACATAAGTTCATATATTTATCTGTATTAAGATGTATATAATGTTTTAATATAATTGTAATTATTTTTCTAATATGAATGGCATGCTTCATTTTAGCTACTTGATATTGTCAGTATTCAGTTTTCTATAATTCAATTTAAAAATATATATCCTTGAATTTTGTCGAAAATCGTATATTGCATTTTCATTTTCTTTTTTTTTTATATGTTATTTAACGTCGCTCTATTTACGCTTCCAAAGTATCAGCGCTAATCAGCGACGGAGGCTTACGACGTGTTTGCAAACAAAGCACATGTTAATTATTACAGCGGTGGTAAAATCGGTCGAGACCGGGATTTGAACTCGGATCATCCAAGTTAGTAGTCCTTCGCTCTAGCGATCGAGCCATCGTACGCCTCATATATTGCATTTATTTGAACGTGTGCGTTATAAAAGCTGTGCCGATTAACTTTGGACGCTTTGGTTATTCAACTATATTGAGATAGTTATCAATTTTTCTATTCATCGTGGACGATTAGGACAGTGGCGCGGTGCTCGTTGACGATTGTTTGTGAAGAACCAAACGAACGGTACCGATTGAAAATAAAAAAAAAAAAAACGTAACTCTGACAGTAAATATTTCAGATAAGCATGAAACTGTTAAAATAAATATCGAGATCGCTGGCAAAAGTTCTAATGAATACAACTTAGCAACGAATACATATTCTGGCCGAGCATGAAATTTCTATGAAGAAAATTAAATTATATATCATCGCAAAACTCTCATACCTCGTTCTTGCACCATCTTGTTAGTAATATAAGTTTTGCGACTTTCCACACGTTTTATTATTATTATTATTATTATTATTATTATTATTATTATTATTATATTATTATATATATATATATATATATATATATATATATATATTATATATTTACCATCTTCATAATCCTTTCGCGGACATACACGCTCTGCATTTTTATAAAAGAGCCGGCCGACAACGCGCTCGGGCTATTTCGACTGTAGAGCTGTTTTCGCGCCCGTCGCGTTTCGCAATTTATGGAACTCGCGGATGAATTCGAGCTGACGCGCAATGGTGGATACGGCGCACTGATTGTTGACGATACATTACAGTATCGTGGAAAGCACAGGTCGGGAGCTTCCCTGATGGGAATATTGTAGGTCGAAATTCCTGCATTTTTTCTTGCGGTCCGTACAGCGACAAAACGAAATTTCCATGATCGCTTTACGGGGATACTTAATTAATGGACGGTGCGCGCGGTCGTGCCGTCGACCAATTTCGCGGGGGAACACTAGAGCGTTATATATATATATTATGCACCAACTTATGAACTCTCGGAACGAATTTAAACAGGCGTAAATCCATCCAGCTAAATGTACACTTTAGCGCGACTTTCTCTCATTCCCCCGCATGCACCGACGATAAAATTTAAATAATTTCGGTTATTCCTTTCTATTTTTTTTTCCTCGAAATGGTCGACGAGAGAATGAGGTAACGCGAGATATATATATATATATATATATATATATATATATATATATATTTGATAATCGCTTCCAAGCTATATATATATATACATCCGTTGAATATTCATAGGGTGCGAAGGAAGAATTTAAAGTTGAACGCACGCGCGTAATGCGTGAAAAATAAGTTGGAGTTATAATTGCTCGCTAGGAGAAAATTAGAAAATGAATTGATGTAGCTGGTTTTTTTTCTAGTTTTTCTCGTTAGATCTTCTAATAATTATAGATTAAAGAATGTATTGTGCAATAGTAGGCTTGAACAAAATAATTGAACAAGTATATAATTGAAAATAACAAGATACAATTGAACAAGTAATGTTTTCTGATTTTCAAACGGATACATTTATTCATATTTAACGATACATTTCAATAACTAGGGCATCGAGAAACGTTTTTTTTTAAGCGATTGTCTGCAGCATTAAGAAGTGATTTTTTGTACCGCAATAATATCGACTTGCTTAACTTCGGTGTGATACTTGACTTTGTCTTTGTATTAATGCTATTTTTTATATTAATTAAAATTGCAAAAAAATATACGTAACTAGAAATTTTCTAATTTGTTAATATTCCAAAACTATCAATATCTGTTTCAGAACATTTATAAAGTATAAGATTTACCAGCTCTGTAATAACTAAAATTTACGTAACAATAATTAGCCCTGATATGATTATTTGATGGATTCTTCCATTATATTTTGACGTGAGAACGGTCATTTCGAAAAAAATGAAAAAATTCAATATCAATGGAATGAATTAGGTCAAAGTAAGTAAATTTATATAAGAATAAAAATCGACCATATGATTTTATAAACAATATAAAGTTACATATTAAAATTCCACGATGACGCTCCGATCGACAGAATTCCCGCGATATTAAGCTGGTAATTATAAAATAAAAAAAAATTCCGCAGTCGTTATCAACGAACGAGCGAACATTCACCCTTACTGAGGAGGTATATATATATATATATATATACATACGTCGCTAAACGCTGCGCGCGCGCGCGAACAAAAAGCCCCAGTGATATTATATAGCGCGCGAAAGACAGGCAGATGCGCGGCATCATCGGTGCGCACAGCCCGCACGAAACAATGCCAGGACAATGCACGCGGGAGCGGCAACGTTTTAAAGGGAGAGAGAGAGAGAGAGAGAGAGAGAGAGAGAGAGATAGAGAGAGATAGAGAGAAAGGGATAGATATAGCGAGAGAGAGAAAGGGAGCGACAGAGCCGGTGGCAGTGGCGGCGGATACCGCAGTTGGGGATGGCGAAAGGGGGGGTGAGGATCGGCGATGGCTTGATGGGGGGGAGGGGGAGCAGACGTGGTTGCTTTGCGGGTGCAGCATTCGAGAGAACATCCCGCGCGAGAACCCGGAGAGCGAGAGAGAACGAGAGAGAGAGAGAGAGAGATTTCTGGATCGCGGCCATCGTTTGCAATGTTGCCGGTGGACGCGCGCGCCACGCGGTGGATGTTGTTGAGTTAAACGACCTCGGATGAGCGGGAGGGGGGTTCGGTGCGCAGGATAAGCAGCGCTCGGTGCCGAGGAAGCCGCGGATCGGAATTTTCAGAATTGGCACCGCGCGGGCGTCGCTGGCGCGCGTTCCCCCATCTCGCCCCGAGCTCTTTTTTTTCGAACCCCAAAAAACGGAATGCGCGATCTTGGACGATTTGTGTTTGTCTAGATGCCACGGGGCGGAATACTGGGCTTTCGGCGTTCGCGATGGATGTGAAACATGCTCGAAGACGCGCGGAAGGGATGCGCCAGAGACACGGCTTATAATACGGGCGGGTTGCTCGAGGCTTTCGTGCTGGGCGCATAAATATTCGAGTTCATTAGGAAGTCAGTGATCGTTATATAGTTTTTGGTAGATGGAAGACATTTTAATCGTGTCCGCGAGAGGTGCAGATTCAAAATTTTCATCGATCGAAGTCTAGCCGATTATACATGGATCAGCATATAATGAACTGATTATACTAACATCGATACTTACTGCGTTAAAATCACACATTCACCGTCTTATGTTCGTTAACATTTTAAGCTTAAAATGTTATTCTTTCGCGAATTAATACGTCAAAAATTACAGTATTTCATTAAAAGGATAATTTCTGGATTCACCGCGTAGATTATTTACATATGGTAGAAAGATATGTTTAATTTCCTGGTATTAGTAATTGAGCAATGTGAGAGAGAGAGAGAGAGAGAGAGAGTTACGTCATAAAACTTTAGAGATCTCATTTTGGAGGTAATTAGAATTCCTCCGTTTAATTAGGATCCAATCGGTTACCTAAATGCAGTAGCACCTGTTTAAAAGTTTTGTCAAGAAGTTTAAAATTAAAATTTAAATTTTTATGCTGATTTAAATTTATATGCTGATACATTTTTTAACCTTCAAAACGAATATGATAATTAAAATAAAATATACAAAAATGCAATTTGCCGAATGAGGAATAGACGATATCATCTTTTATGATCATATTAAATTACATATATGTTTTTATTTCTAGATTTATGTTAAATGTGAATTTAGTATGATTTAAAATAGTAATAATTATTACAAAATTTTAAAAAATAAAAGCAACCTATAAAATGAGATAATAAAACGCCAGATAGTCACATTTCGATATTGTTCTTATATAAGAGCATTTTCTTCTTTTTCTTTTTTCTAAAATCTTCCAAACACTGACAAAACAAAGTAGTAACGATAAAATTTTCATTAGGATAAAAGATCATTGGATTAACTTGAAATTCTTTCTGTTTAAGTTAAGTAAAAGTTCAGAAGATAATGATAATATTATTATCTTAAAAGGAAAATGCTATGAGATTGATCAATGTTCATAATAATTTTGAGAAAAAATAATTTATCTATATCATTCTTCACCCAAGTTTCGAACATACCAGTAAATTGACTCTCCAAAGTCTTTTTTCCACTCTTCATTCTTTGATGATGTCGGTTACGTCCTTTTTGTATAATATAAAGTACAGTTTTCAGCTGTCCGCAAAATATCTAACGAGTATCCTGAATTATCCCACCACTCGTAATTCAATTAAAATACACAAATATTCGAGTTCGTATAACAATTAAAGTAAAAAAAAAAAAACAAAATCCTATAACAGCGATACGCCGTAGGTAAATATAGATATATATTTCTCAAATTACGAGCGAATCATCGCTGATTCGCGCGATAATTGGGCGAGCGTACGAGTATCGGCTTACACGAAGAAACGGACGAGTGCGCGCTGTCTGTAATTTCAAACTCCGGCGAAACCTTGGGCAAAACGCCCCGCGGAACTCGCGCACTTAGCTTTCGCCGTACCGCCCCGGGCGACACGCGATACTCGGAATAATGTTACGCAAAAGATCGACAAAGAGAGCCCGCTCTCGTAATCCGCGCGGTTATCCCGCGTTTTATTCAATCAATTAGAGCCAAAAAAAAAAAAAAAAAAAACAAAACAAAAACTCTCGGACTCCGCACCCTCGTGGAAATTCGTAACGCGCGCGGGGGGGGGGCGATTTCGCGTTACGTTACAGCGCCGTTACGTACGACGTAGTTATTGCGCAACTGCCCGTAGCGAGGGCGTACCGCCGCGAATTTGTCACCGTGCGAGCGCGACTGGCCGAGTAAAGCGCGTCCTGAACAATATGTCGCTCTATTTTACAGGGGGCAATTTAACGTCGCCGTTTCGCAAGTAAGATACTTTTCTTGTCTCCGTAAGTCAGAGAAGAAGTCAGTTTACAGCCAATGTAACGAGTTGCGTAAGCTATATATATATAGATATATATAACTCGCAACCGGATACTGTCTGAAACGGAAGTAATTTCTTTTTATATTCTGTATATCTATACACATCGCGAAAGCCTGCTCGTCGGCTCTTATTTTTCACGAAGCTCGTTGGCGAGCCGGTGAAAAAAAATAAATTCGCTCTCCTCCCAGAGTCGGCAATTACAGGATGGCGCGGCACGCTCGACTCGCGCGCGTCAGTTCATATTTACTAAAACGAGTAGGTAAAAAGTGGGGCGAGGGAGGGTAAAAGATAAAAGAGCAGAAGGACGAGGGAAAAAGAGGCGGAAAATAAGCGAACCAAGTCAAAGGGTAAATAAACGGCTAAGCCTCGGCGACACCGCGTGGCGCGGACGACCCGTTCGCTGCTTCCCCCCCCCCACCCCCTCCTGCGTGCGACGACGAAAATGTAATTTCGTCAAGTTTACGCTTCCTGCGTTACCACGACTCGTGCAACTCTCTCACCCCCCCTCTCATCCGCGATCCTTTTTTTCCCCCCAGTTCATAATACGTGTACACAATTTTCTCCCGATCCTCGGCTCCACCGCTACGTCGGTTCGGCTCTCCATCTTTCGCCCTGGCTGTCTTTCTCGCGCTGTTTCGCGCGATAAATAAAATTACGGCGCGTGGACACGCGCTGCCGCCGGTGCGCGCGCGTTCAGTGATTTCGAGCTATGCGCGCACGGGCTAACGCGCTTAATTCGTAATCACGCGGAACCGATGGGCGCAATTGCGTTAATGCGCCCCAGCCGCCTCCTATTAATTATTTACGGCGGTTGATTTCGAGAAATTTGTATATATATATATATATATATATATATATATATATATATATGTATGTATACCGAAGCGAGAAAGAGATAAAAATATAAAGGGGAAGTGGGTACGCGGGTGGATAAAAATTATGAAGAAAAACGTAAAATGCTATATCATTAAATTAAGTTTTTTTTTCACGAGCACATAGTGCAATCTACTTTTTTAACAGCTTGGAGAAATAAATTGCTATATATATGTTTTCTTCATAACTTCCTATCTTCCTCTCTCTCTCTCTCTCTCTCTCTCTCTCTCTTCCTACTGCTCCTTATTTTTATGGATGAACAACTCGAGGTAGTACTAAAATAACATAGATTTAAAAATTCTTAACAAATTATGAATTTAATTGCCGTAAGTAATTACAAGTTCTTTATTTAATTGTGATTTATATATTAAAATAGTAAACGAACTAATTGACCTTATACAATCTAATTACACAAATAATTTTGGAAATAAGTAATGCAAAAAACAGTAATACAAAAACAATTTTGAAGATATGCTTTTCTATAATTAATTAATTATTAATTAATAAACTGATAGTATATGTTTCATATGTAATAATAAAAAGTTATAGAAATTAAAAAAATTAAATAACATAGAAGACAATAAAATTTGATTGATTTATAGCAACAGTAACTAGAGTATATTGAATTTCTGAATTTTGATGGATCAAATTCGTATGTTCTATTAAATTTTTCAAATTATTCTAACCTAAAAGTATAAACATGTTGTGTAATATATGAATGTCGTATAATAAAAGACGACCCATTCATTATTGTATTTCAAATGGTCGAACAAACTGTTGATAATTTTATATTGCTTGAAATGAAAGATAACTTAACGCATTTCAGTAATTCTAAGACCAGATCCGGATTAAGCAAAATTCAAAATTCTTTGGAAAGGTTGTTCTATGTTTTTTTTTTGTATAACTGGTATTGTATGCTGAAAATTAAACGAAACAATGATTAAAAACAATGATTAAAGTTATAGTAATATATTCTGGCATTAGACCGGAATCACAGGTGCTTCTTGATTTAACTAACCAATACTTAGCCGAAAAGACCAATACTTCCAGCATTTATCAATTTAAACAGAGTATTATCCGATGTCTTATAGTTAATCTTAAATTGGGACAATATAACAGAAGGTAAAATTCGAAATTTCACGCTCTATCATTATCTCCTTCTTTAATCCTTTTAACATTTATTTTGAATTCTGCGAGAAAAGCGATAATCTCCCCGCTATAGTTAATAATTACATTACGCTCCTGCAGATGACAGCGTACTGAAAATGTTCTCTCCCAAAAAAAACCTTGATATAAAGCGCACACTTTTTTTATCCGTCATTTTATGCAAAAGCGGATATGAATCCGGATAACGGAGGTGCCTCGAGCATAAAAAGAGAAAAAAGGGCATATACACGCGCAGATGCACAGATTTGTGTGTATTATATATATATATATATAGAGAGAGAGAGAGAGAGAGAGAAAGACAGAGGCAGAGCGAATGAGAAGCGGAACGATATACGCTCATTCGGACAGAACGAGAAATGAAACGCCGGCAACAAAAAAAAACGAGAAAAACCGGCCATATATACGGAACACGCCGAGAGCGCTGGCACGCGCGTCGCGCGCACAACAACATGGTATATACATATATATATATATATATATATATATATATATATATATATATATACAACGAGCGAGTTAGTATGGAGTTTTGTTTATAAACGAAGCATAAGCCGGCGGACCGTCTGCAACGCTCGGCCGTGCGTTCATCTGCCCGCCTCGGACAAGACGGATCGATGAGGACGAAATTCCGAGAAAGAGGGGTGCGAACGCCGCGCGCGAGACCGAAAGGGCACGAAAGCGAGAGAGAGAGAGAGAGAGAGAGAGAGAGAGAGAGAGTGCGAGGGAAGGCAAGAGATAACGGATCAGCGAGGAGACAGCAACAGCCGGTGTTTCGGTGGGGCGACCCCGGCCTCCGAGAAGAGTAATTAGCGCGTGGCTAGCGCGCGGGGCAGAGTTCGCGAAGTTTGGACGGGACGCATATGAAACAAAAAACAAAAAAAAATAAAAAATAAAAAATAAAGAAAAGGACGAAACACCAAGGGATAGTATATGGTGTGTAATACGTGCGCGGGGGGACGTTGGGGCGGCACCAAAGGCCAGGGCGACCGCCGGGAGAGCCATCAAAGGGCGCGCCGGAGATAATTAGGATTGCTCGCGAATCATAATATGCGCACGAGGGCGCGGCCGGCAGGCGCGCCATATATATATATATATATATATATAAAGAGACAGAGAGAGAGAGACGCGTCGGTCGCTCGGGATTTCGTCCGGCCCGTCTCTCTCTCTCTCTCTCTCTCTCTCTCTCTCTCTCACCCCACCCCGCTTGAGAGACGCGGGCGGGAGCGTCGGGGCCGGCACGCGTGCGCCCCGACCAAATCTCATTACGCACCGGTCGCCGTCGGTCTCTGTTTTTCGGGCGATATTTTCGCGTTCTCGCGGGTGCTGGAAGATATATATATATATATATATATATATATATATATATATATATAGGGAGCGAGATACTTATCGTACTTTCCTAGCCCGTCCACGCGCGACGAGCGCTTAAGCTCCTGCTAATTCGCCGTCCCTTACGGGCGCCCCCTCCACGCTGCCGCGTCGAGCCGGAGGGGCTCCGGGCCGGGAGACGCTACGTCCCATACGGGCGTAAGCTTGGGGAATTGGAGATTAGACCGTCAAGGATGGGAGTGTTGGGAGGGGGGGTAGGTAGGGGGCAGAACCTCGGACATATACGCTTGTCATTCCGTCGAAATTCGCCGAATCTTCTTTAATAAGCTTGTACTTTGATTAAAATTTGACGATGGTCCCTGGGGGATTTGCGAGAGATTCGGGTGTTACGCGCAAAGAAGTGGACTTTGAAATTTCAAGAGCTGCATATTTAGTGATAATCTTCATTAGAGATTTCTAGTTTTATAAGAAAAATTTTTTTCTTTTTTATAGATTATAGAACGCCGGGTAAATCCGACTGCGTGTACCCTTTGAGCACTAGCTTTGAGAAGATTATAAATTCGCTTAACATGACTCATACTAATTCTCAAAAGAACAAAAGAAACGAATCACTTTTAATTTGAAAAAATTATGGAAAATTACCCACAAAAACTCGAAAGATCAAAATAATTACTTTAAATTCTCACGATTCTTTCCTTCTTTTGGGATTTACGAGTGGCTTGCTCTTCATAGAAGCCGTTCTTTCGTCTACTTTGACAACAAATATTTGTTTTATTATTTTAGACAATTCAAAAACTATTCTTTTTACTATTAGGGTATCATTTCACACTTTTGTACGTTTTATCAGTGGATTTTCGACTATTATTGTTATCAAATAATTTTTTTATGTTCGATTTTGAATTTCGTTGAATTTAAGACATTATCAAAATTGTCAATGACTCCTTACAAGATCTTTATCGAAAGTGTCAAAAAAAAACGAAAAACTGTTTACGACGGTCGCTCATTCTTTTACTAATAAAATTAATTGCAAATCTGATTCAGCATCTCTGATCTGTAAAGAGGCCTTTAAAGTTGAAGGAGAATCGGTAACTGAGTGGTAGAAGAAAATTTTCGGTCAGACGTAGAAGGAATAAATTCCGCGTCCGATTTATCGACCGAGCAAAAGGTGTTTCCTCTTATTCCTTCGATTTTGATCAATTGTTATATCAATAATACGGGCATGTAGTATTGCATATACAAATCTTAATCCTAAACCGCTATCGTCTTTGAAGAATTCGAATAACTGCTAATACGTAATTTACCAGATTAATTTTAGCGATCAACTTTCAGCTTCGGAGCAAAAGTCCCAGTCGTAATACGACGTTCTTCCGCCCCGAAAATTCATTATATCGACCACTTCGCGCTCGTCTACTATCATATAAATTATGTAGTTTTAATCAAAGTTACTGCACTCTGGCCCTCAGCTCCCAGGAAATCCTTTTTGCTTCGATATCATTAGAAATTCTAATTGGCCTCGAAAAAGCGTACATCCAACTCACCCCAGTCTTCTGTCTCTCTCTCTCTCTCTCTCTCTCTCTCTCTCTCTCTCTCTATCTCCCAATGACAATCATTGCGCCCGCCGCAGCAGCATCAGCGGCAGCGGCGGCGGCAGCGAGAGAGGGGTCGTCGTCACGGCCGTTTCTCTCCCGGGGAATAGACGCGCGTGCAGCAGCAGCAGCAGCAGCAGCAGCAGCACCGGAGCCAGCCCCGAGGGTCGTAGGGGTATTACTTTCAGCCCCCCTCCGCGCTCCCACCCCGAACGCATCCGTCTTAATCGTTTTAACGGGCGAGCGAGCAAAAGTAATGTCCCAACTGCGTAATTCGCTGTATAAGTACGACAGGCAGACAGACAGAGAGTGAGACAGATAGAGGGGTGTCGGGTGGGGGGGGGGGGTATGGGGCTCGAGGAGATCGGCGTAATGTGACCCATTCCCCCTTTTGCATGGCGAGAGGACTACAGTGTTGTGTGTGTGTGTGTTTTTTTTTCAACGACGCAAAACCTCAAAAGCGAGGGCAGGTCTACGCGCCCCGCGATGTCGCTGGGCCCCTATCGCGATTTGCATGCAAAAGCGATCCAGACCCCCCTTTTTTTCTTCTTCTCCCATCCTCGTTTTTTTTTTTTTTTTTTTTTACTTTCCCTTTACCTGTTACATCGACCCTGCGGGCATACAAGGGGAATGCCGCCGCTTACTATATTTATCCCTCTCGAGCATGGCGGCACGCGCGCATGCTGATGCTGACGCTGCACCGATGGTTCCGTTACGCCTTTGTTTGGGCATGTATGTGTGTACGCGCACGTGTGCGAAGCCCGTATAACTCATTGGCAGAGCCACGACGACGAGTCGCTCTTGACTTGCGAGGCGATATATTAATACAGCGAGCGCGTGATACGCTTGGCGTAAGGGGTAAGGGGGTGTGAGGAGTCGAAAGTTAAAGAGAAGCAGCCACATTTATGCATAAATTTATAAGCTCAATCGGTCGTGGCTTATATTTTTCTATTTTTTGACCGGCAGTATTTTCTTGTCCTTTTTTGTTAATTTTAGTTCCCGAAAGCGTAATTTTAAATGAATTAATGATGCCGATGCAGTACGCCGCAATTCTATATTTTGCCCGCACGCATGGCATGAATAATCGGTTATGACCTCGCCTTTGTTTATATCAGGATCATTGCGATTTGATTTTAAATTTAATATTTGTTTCACCATTGGATGAATGAAAATGTAAAAATGGACGTAATTGAACGCACAGTCTATGGTATATCCTTTTTTGTCAAACGCTTTGAGCTCTGGTTTGATTTATGGCAAATATAAACATTTGATCGGTTTAACAATTGGAAAAAATGTATTTTTATGTTTTTCTGTTTCTCAATACTTTGAATGACGAGATTTCATTTAAATTTTTCGCTCAATTTGTCCATTGCACAAATCCGTGCGCAAACCCACACCCTCGCATATATATTGAAAACTATTTCGAAGTTCATTAAAAGCTTTAATGAGACTCTCGTTTAAGTAATTCTTGTATATTTACTGAGAGGCAATTTGCGGAGCTTAATAACTGTTTCCTTATAGCGAACTTTTTCTGTACACTTATATATATATATATATTCAACCAAAATATTTGGTAGAGTAATTACTATAAAGACTAATGTGAAATTTTGATATAAAAGATTATTAACAATGATTATAGGTACCAGATTTTATATTTCACAATTTTTTGTATTAATTCATTTTTTGATGAAAAAAAAAGTACGTATACGTTTCTAGGCCATTCGCTCTCCCGTATATTATTAATTTTACTAAACGTCAGGTGGTACAAAATCATGCAATGTTAAATTTATTTCTTCGTTCTCGGTTTTGTCGACTCGAAATTCAAAGCTGCTTTATTTCACCATTTCCAAGCTTTCTCTCTCTCTCTCTCTCTCTCTCTCTCTCTCTCTCTCTCTCTCTATACATATATATATAATATATATATATATATATATATATATATATATATATATATATCTGCTCTGTGTGATATTCCTGCAGCGTAAAGTCTTAACTTGCCAAGAGAATTTCTCCTTTCGCTCATATAAGGAAAAGAGCGACGGGTGCGCGAGGATCTCTTTCGAAATAACGCTACGCCCCGTCCCTTGAGACGCTTCTCTCTCGCTCTCTTTATACCCCCTCCCCCTCCATCCCTCTCTCTCTCACTCTCTATGTTTCTCTCTGTTCCTCCGTCTCCGTACATATAGAAACGCGGATTACATAATGAAACGGTCGGAGATCGTCGCTCGTTCCTTCTCCGCTGCCTCCTCTCTTGCGCTCCGTCCCATTTCTCTGGTTTTCCGTCTCAATCGGCCACCGCTCCCACACCTGAACAAGTCGCCTCTCCGGGCATCCTGTATATATATATATATATATATATATATATATATATATATATATATATATAGGACGCGGCGACAGCGGGCGACACGTAGACGTCTCCCGGCGGGCGTGATAAAAAGAGCGAGAGCTCCGCTGGCGGTGTGCGCGGTTGGGGACAGAGCGGAACGCATCGGCGGCAAAGGAGGCGGAAAGTGGAGGGGTCGTGGCAAAGGGCATCGGATTCCTGCCCGGACAGTGGTCACGTATATAGGAGAAGGACAGAAAGAGGTTGAGGGGAGAGTCGTCACGGTATGGTGGTCATCCCCCTGCCCGTTCTACAAAACCTTTTGCCCAAGTAGAAGGAAGAAGGAAACTCGTCTCGAGCACTATGGATTCGTATTGAGGGACACGTACTGTCTGAGGGGCGGAGAGACGACAGGGGGGAGAGGGTAGACGGAGCCGAGGCGACGAACCCGCTTGAATTCCGAATAAAGACAAAAGCACTCGTGAATATATATATATATATATATATATATATATATATATATACGTATATATCTAGCGATTTTACACATAAAGCTGTACATCTATCTCTCGCCCGGTCCTACCCGCCCATTCTCTATTTCGGTATCCTTCCCGGAGTTTTGATCGTTTCTCGCGCGTCTTCGCGCTAACGAAAAAGGATCGAGACTGAGGGAGAGAGAGAGAGAGAGAGAGAGAGAGAGAGAGAGAGAGAGAGAGAAGAGAGAGAGAGAGAGAGAGAGAGAAACGGTTTTTAAATCAGAGAAGCGGCGACGCGGAAAAGGAGGAGCGCGGCGTCGGACTCGCGCTGTACGCGGCTGCGAAACTTTTTATCGACGAAATTTTTCAATAAATGGCTTCGTTCGTTGTTCTACAGGAGCGGCCGAGCAGGGGGGGGGCGGGGGTTGGGCGTCAGTGCTGGCTGCCGCCGGGTTATGTTTTATCGTTATCTTCGATAGTCCCCTTTTTGTTCCTGCCTCCCCACATATTCCTTCTCACTCAGGCTCTCCCGTCTTCGACGAATATCTCTTAGGTATATATGTATGTATGTATGTATGTATGTATATGTATATATATATATATGTATATATATATATACACATATGCGCGCGCGTGTATATGTATGTGTACATATGCGTGAGTGTGAAGGTTGAAAAAAACTGCTTCACGCGGTGAGACACGTTAACGGTGGTGGGGGCTTTCATTTCTGCACAGACAGCCTGTAGAGTGAGAGCGAAGGGGAAATTTTATTGCATCTTACCAGTGTACGTCTAAATGCTTGTATATATCTGCCATTGTAATTTTGGGGAGGGGAAACTTCGACCGAACCGTATACGCGGGACGGTAGCAGCCGCGGCGGAGGGGGGGTGGGTGTTGAGTAACGTACAGCCTGAAATTTCTATATATATTTATGAATTAAGGAGGAAAACTCGTCGCGCGCGCGCTTTTCCTGCTTTATAAACTCGCGCTCGAGCGAAGGAGGCGGGGTGGACGGGTGAGTTGAGAAGGCGGAATCGTTTCGTGGACGAGGGTGGATTAATAAAATAATCGTAAATCCGGAAGGAGCGACGAGGGCTGCGGGGGTGGGGGGAGAGGCGAGGCGTAGGGCTGGCTCATATATACGTATATGTACGTATAGTCGCTCGCATTGATTTCTTGTTTTTGGCCGACGGCGGCCCCTCACTAATGCTTCTGAAACGGCGCCCGGTGGTGGCGTTGGGGTCGGTGCACTAAGTGTAGGGAATGCATAAGTAGACCCCGAGCCGTAATTTATGATTATAAGCGCCAAGCTGAATGAGATTAATGTACTGGAAGATAGTAATAAACCCAATGGATATTTCGTGGCAACCCTGTGCGCGGCATTAAAGTTTTCTTCTTCTTCTCATTCTCCTCCTCTTCTTTTTTTTTTTGTAATGCCACAAGTTGCGCAATAAAGATTATGTGAAATGATCTGTGGTGTAAAATACGGATGAAATTTTTGCGAGAATTACTTTTTACTCCTGTATCTTTTGGTAACTTGCGTTTTTCTTTCGTGAATTGAGGAAAATTTGATTGCAAACGCATAAGACATTTAATGTGAATAATTACATTTAATTGAAATGAAAAAAAAGAGATTGAGAAAATGATATATAATTCAAGGAATTTTATTAGAAAATCCTTGGAATTTTTCAAATATCGATATTTTTCAAAAATCGAGTAATTAAGATTATTAATCAAAAGACTTACTTGTGAATTTGTTAGTTTTATTGCCATAATCAAGCTGTTAATTTTCTGCGAGTTTATCCAGCAGTTCCCAACGCATCCTTCCAATTTATTGGGATTTTTTTTCTCCAGAATATATACGTTAATTATAAAATTACACGTCGTTTCAGTTAAAAAAAAAAAAAAAAGAAAAGGCCATACGATTCATTTTTACTGCTTAATTACTTCTTCATTAGCGGTTTTATGTCCGCTATACGGGAGTGGGGGGGGTGGGGAGCTTTTTATCGGGGGCCGGGTAGTCAGCTGCGGCCGCCGTGACTCCGCCGGCTCCGCGATATAGAAAATCAATGGGGCATTTAACGGGGAAAAAGTAAAGTTAGCCGAGCTCTAATTAATATTTTCTTTTATCCTTGCCTTTATTCGAAGTTGAGATATTTTATCCGATCCCCCGAGACGTGTCTAGTTTTTGTTTTAATTTTAATATCATATACGAGGCGAGCACGAGTGATATGATAGATACGATCAATTGCCGAAGAAATATAATACACGTGACAGTACTACTTCCAACTATACAGTCATGAATATTGATCTGAATTACGCCTAAGTCTAAATAGCGAAACAGAATCATTGATAATTTCGAAACTGAAAGTGACAGCCGTTTTATAGTTCAGTTAATAAATTTCAATCGCCCCGGGAATATTTTCATTTTGCCGCTCTTCTTACATCCGACTCTAATACATATATATATATATATATATATATATATATATATATATATAAAGTCCGTGACGGTCGTTTCCATTAAGCTCGACGTTGATCGATTAACTTGCGCGAGACAGCGGCAGCGGCGGCGGCGGCGGCGGCAGCAGTGGCAGCAGCAGCAGCAGCAGTAGCAGCAGCAAAAGCTTAATCGAACTAAACGCAATTTGACAAAAGTATTTATGATCGTCTCTAGGTGTAAACAAGCGGCCCCCCCCCCCAACCGACCCCTTCCCAGCACGTCGACCACCCCACCGGCTGCGAAAATATAATGAACGCAGGTTATGCGGGCGCGCTCGCGCGAGGTTTTAACAAGATTGATTGCGCGCCCTGCGCTCCTCGTATAACTCATGAAGCGTTACACTTTCGCGGTGCGAACGGTCGGGGGTGGGGGGGGGGCGTCGGGCGATAGGGGGATGCGCCCGCCGCCCGCGTATTATATATAACCGGCATCGCCGCTTGAGGCCGTCGCGGTTGCGCTCGAAATTCGTCGGCGTATAATGGAGATTCGGCTCCAGTGTCGATGTCTACATATATATATATATATATATATATACATATACATACATACATACAGCGCGAAATACGATACTCGTCGACTGATGCGTAATAACGCGTAATGCCAAATCGAATCGATATATTGCTATATTCCCCTTTAATCTCGAGCTGTCTATGAAGAGAGCGTGCCAGGGCAGCTGGGGGATGAGAGGGCGACAGAAATATAGTATTAAAGAGACAGCTATAGATAGATTCATAGAGAGAGAGAGAGAGAGAGAGGGTGGGGAGAGAGAGAGACACACGATGAGAATTCGTAATGAGACGCGTGATTGACCGGCCAGCGCGAGGTGAGGTTCGTCAATCACGCGCCCGGGCCGGCTTCATTCCGCCGTGTACGCACTGTGACGTACCCTCGATGCGCCGTTTTCTCCATTTCACCCGTAAGCTGAAGCCCCGGTTTTTGCCCACTCTGTACGCGACTGCGACGTATGGCGCCCGAGCGAGCGCATATTATTTGTAGAAATGACTCGAAAAACCATTTCGGCGATAGAGGGAGGGATGGGAGAAAGAGCAAGATAGATATTACGATATGGATATATTTTTTTAAACTAAGGATCGTATGTCCTATGGGTATATATATTTCTATATATTTATATTCTTGGATACATAGGCAGGGGGGAAGATATTGAAAATTATTCATGTTAAGGTATTCAAAATATATTAAAAATTGAATGAGATATAAATATAAATGCTAAGTAGATAAAATTATATTATATTAAATGAATGTAGTATACAGGTATGCTAGCAGAGGGAGAGAGTAAGAGAGAGAGAGAGAGAGAGAGAGAGAGAGAGAGAGAGAGAGACAGAAAATGAAAAAGAGTGAGAACGAGAGAACCAGATAAAGGAGTCGAGGGCTTATATTGCCGGGCGTATCGTACGGTCGGACATAATCGTTTCCCGATATAATATCGGAGGTAGAGAGTGAGAGAGAGCGAGAGAGAGAGAGAGAGAGAGTGAGAGAAAGAGAGAGAGAGATGACGCTTCGTCACAGCTTAACGATGCGCGTGCGCGCCAACACTGTATTTCGCTGGATTTTCAGGCGCGCGCTCGACGCTTTCATTCGCTATTTCGCATGCCTTTTTTTTGTCATCCAACTTTTTTTTTTCCATTTGCCTCTGACCGAGCGTTGAAAATTTTTTCCCTATCCATCCCCCCTCTCTATTTCTCTCGATCTCGCGCACGCATGCCCACATACACGTATACAATTTTCCCTTTGTACGCGGCGTCAAAGCGAATTCACGTTCCGCGTCATAAATTGGCGGGCGACGGTAGGGATGTACCTTTTTTTCTTCTCTCTCTCTCTCTCTCTCTCTCTCTCTCTTTCATTTCCAATATCGGAGCTCCGATAAATATAAAGGGACAGGCATTTAGAGAGGAGGTACTGGGAGAATCTTGTTCACATAGTTATCGGGCGTTAGGTGCGATATTAACTTTACGCGTGGCTGTTTCATCCGTTGAGAGAGTGAGAGAGAAAGAGAGATAGAGATAGATATAGTAAGGGAGAGAAATAGATAGATAGATAAATAGATGTGCAATCATTTTTATAAATTTTTCTGAAATTAAATCAAGAGAGAGGGGTGTAAATTGAGAGAGAAAGAGGGAGAGAGTAGGAGACAAATAGAGGACGTCAGCGAAACAATATCGAACATCGTGTTTTTAAACTCCCGCCCCGTTCTCGCGACTGACCCTCCGACAGTGGACTTATTTGCCCATAATAATGGAACCGCAGCAGGCTCGTCACAGAGAATTTTCAGCGCAGATCTTGATTTATGCCCGTTGATTGGGGCGGTTCGTCGTGAGCGGGGTGTTGACCGCGAGGGACGCGCGCGCGCTCACGCAGATACACTTAAGGCGGGAACTGCGACTGTACACCTCTTCGAACGTGGGCGGACTCTCTTAAATCATGCCGTAGGTAGTGTACGTGAGCCGAGCGCGCACTCCTCCAGTCCCTAAAGCGGATATAGAGCTGCTTAATTTTGCCAATAGACGGATGTCAAATTTGGCAAATGTTTGTCATCTGGCCTCATGCGGTTCGCCCTTTCGAAACGGACGCCGCGAATGACTGACGATTCCCTGGGGCGGGGAGGGGTTTGTAGGTGGTATATATTAGTTCGTTTACTATTGGCCGCCTTTGCGCGTCGAACAACAAATAAACGCTACTAATAAACGCACGGTGAAGGTTCGTAGCAATTTTCCAATTGCTCGCTCAATTAGATTCTTAAGAGCGAAGAAAAACAGAGGTGGAGAAACGACAAACCGAAACGTATCGAAGAATAAAGTTGTTGAAGAACTAAATCGAACCGCAGAAAAACGCCCTTGAAAAACTTCAACATCACCGCAGTCACTGTGTACTGGCCTGTCTCACAAAGCCACCGAACAACACCAAAGACCATTATTATTATTATTATTATTATATATATATAAAGAGAGAAGAAAAACCCTTACCCGGCACCCATCAGTACCTTCGTCATCCCCCCCACCCTCGCCCCGCGCGGTGAATCAACATCGCGGAACGCGGCGCTGTATAAAAGGCGAGAACTGGATAGGTAGGGGCACGGAACCCGCAGCCGAACGCACAATACATATAAATGCCCATAAATCGCGCAATAAGTCAAACGAAAGCCCATTCTTCACCCTCTTCTGCGCGGTCCGCCAGTCGGGCCGCGTCGTGCGTGAGCCGCGGTGCGCCGCGTGTGCGCGGCGCAGGGGGGGGGGAATGGGGTGCGCATAACGGCGGCGTATAATGACACGCTTCTCCTCGTAATAGTCCGTGAAATGGCGTAGAAACGACCGCGGCGACGTCCCGACGTCCCGACGTCCAAAAAGGAAAAAAGAATTCCTGAAAGCCGCGCCTTATTTTTACTTTCTTTTCGCGTATATGTCTGTATATATATATATATATATATATATATATATATATATATATATATATATATATAGCCTTTCGCGTAAAGGAACTAGTCTAGACCACCGCAGCATATACATGCCTCCCTCGGTCCGCTCTCTTTCCTCTCGAATTAACAGACGCACCGACTTACCCACGACCTTGGCTGGTAGCGCCGACATTTTTTCCCGCCCATCCCACATCCCGGCGACGTAATACGGTTAACGTCCAGGGAGAGGGGGGTAAATACTCCGGTGCTCCGGCAATTTTCTGCTTTTCTCCCTTTCTCGTCCGAATTTCTCTCACTCTCTCTCTCTCTCTCTCTCTCTCTCTCTCTCTCTCTCTCTCTCTCTCGCCCTTACATTGTTAAATATTTTCAAGGAACGCGTACACGCGTCTCGGTGTGCGAGAGCTTTACGAGTGGTCGGCGATAAAGAGTATTATTACGGTCCGAGTGCCGGACTAAGGGTCAGAAAAAGACCAGTACGATAAATAAATTACACCCGCGGTCGGCTTTATTGTCTACTAGATCTCGGTTCTCAGATATATACGCTAAATTGTCGAGCGACCCTTAGCTCCTGCTGTATTGACTTCTTTAGTACACGCCAAGAACATTACAATTTTTCATAAGATTTATCAGGAAAATGATGGGTAATCTGTATATACTATGTGTGTGTGTGTGTGTGTGTATATATAATATTTAGATAATATTTTGCATCGTGTTTAATCTAATCATTGCCAGTCAGACTTTTAAGGGGCTGGGAGAAAAAATGTCGTTGCAAAAAATTATACAGGTATATTAAAATTAAAACTCTGGTGAAAAATATCCAGATATTTTTGTATATTTACTCATCACTAAATGTATTAGGAAAATTTGTATGCGTATGCGTCCATGTTCGTTCGTTTCATAAAAAAAAAAAACAAAAAAGAAAACAAAACAAAAGCACAACTGACTAAAACTAAACTAAAACTCTTCCGCGCTGAAACGCTGAGTTGTTGCGATACGCAAACTCAATACGCGCCAGTAGATTGCGGTGGCATTTATTTTAAAAATAAATATTTGAAAAAAAATTTCAGGAACATTTAGTCTGGAAATGTATCGTTAAAAATGCATTTTAATAATAAAATTAACAAAATATCTCACGGACAATTTTTCTATATAGTAACATTATAAATGTTTATTCAAATGTCAGATTTATTTCACATTAACATTACAAGATTCTTAAGGAACTGAAATTCAAACGTTTAACATACTCGAATGATATAAGCATGAACAATTAATAAATTATTTGCCTTCGACATATATATTTTACATGAAATCCTACTGATAACCACAACTTTCCTCGCCCAATGCCTCGTACGGACAATCAATGGCGCGTTAACGCGCCCGCGAACAGTTCCTCGGCTGCCTAATTAAAGCATCCCTCATTCTTAAAGGGGCGGGCTTTATTGAAAATCGTATCGGCCGTTTAAAAGTGAAACGGGCAGCTACCCTTGTCGTCTCGAGGACAAGTGGCCCTACCCTTTTCCCCTATTTTTCTTTTCTCGATCAACGGGAAATCGAGGAGCCTCGAGTGAATAATTTATCGACTCCGACGCTCGATGCTGTATGGAAATTTTAATTAAATCTCTCCGAACAAATGTCACATCGTTATACGCCGGCTACTGATCGTTGCCATTCGTTAAAGTAGTCGCATTTCTATTATCGCTCGTGTATACTTCGTATTATAATTATTTATTTAATTTCAAGTCTACCGTTCGCCGGTTTGGAATGATGGTTGCGTTATTCGCGATAAAACCCATCAATTTCTTCTGCATGGTAAATAACACTGTGATATTAAAAACAACAAAAAGATTAGAATCCATTATACTGTGAGAAACTGTACTTTCTAAAACTATTCTCGTAATGTAGATGAAAAATACACTATGCCGCGATAAATGCGTATCTATCCTTCTCAAACTGTCTCTCTCATTCTCTCGGCTATCATTTTGATTTCTCGCACTGGAATTTCCATTACGCTTGCGCACGAACGGTGGGCGCGATATCAATGTCTGTGTGGATGTGTGGGGCTGTGGATGCGTGTGTTGTGTGTGCGTGTGTGTGAGGGAGAGAGGAGGGGTGGCGTAGTTGCGTAATCTCGCGCTGTTTATCAAAAAGCTCTCGACGAGAAATACTTTTTATCTAGTCGAGTCGCCAGGGGCGACGCGATGGGATGGCTAGTTATTTCTCCCCCCCCTCCCCCTCCGCCGCTCCCTTCTGACTCCCTGATGTTTGGAATTTTTCAAGCGGCCACGCTATCTTGTTTGTGTACGCGGGCGAAAATAAAAAGCCGGGGTTATATTCGAAGCAAATTTCAGGATTTAGTTTAAACTGTACGATACGTATGGGAGGCAGACGCGAATCAAATTAATTTTCGTTTCCTTTAGTCACGAATGCATCGATACTACATTGTATTATCTTGCTATATACGTAAAACTATTATTTGCCCTTTTCTCCCGCTGCAAGCTTGCGAAAAAATTACAACGGCATTCTCGCGCACAACCACACCTGCCCATCCGCCCTCGGCCGAATTATCCCTGTACTCGCGGTATCGGATCCAAATCCAGCGACCACGTGTGTACCTAAAATAAATTGTTATTCCGTCCATGGCGCAATTTTCTCGATTCTCGTAAAATGGCCCTTCGCTTTTACAACGATATACCGAGATAATTAATTAACAACAAAAAGAGCAAAACAGAAAATCGTCAATAAATTATGATGCAACGTAAGCCGTTGCCAAAATTTGCCCGTAACAACGTTAAAGTATAATTTTTATTTAAACCTCCTATCGAGCTTCGATATAAATATACATACGTACTCGGATATATCCCTTTTTTTTTTTTAACGCACGGCACAAAACAAATAAGGTCGCGCGTCCTGTCGCGTGAATATATCAAAGCCACGCTGTAAAATTCGTGTAAATTTTTATTTCGCAAATTCGAAGGGAAGCGGGCTCGCAGCGCCCGATATATTTTTCATTACTTTCTAATTTAGAACACTATTGTTGACTGAGATACTGTCTTGTATAAACGACATATATGTATGTATATGTATATGCATATTTATATACACATCCGGCCCGAAGCGAATGGCGCCATTAATGCCCGCGGATGGCGCGCAAAATCCGGCCTTAAATCTGCGAAAACATTCGCGGTATAAGGGGACGGGGGGGGGGTGTGAGTTTATATTTGGATGTACAGCATTCGAAAGATAGTGGAGGGATGAGAAGGAGTTGTCGTATTAAACGTTCGTTGTTGCGCAGGCTGGAAATAGTCCAAGGAAAATCTTTTTAGCTCCGCCGGCACCGATGAAAATAAGTCTTCCTCTGATAGTGCATCAAGCAAAATGCACAACTTAATCTTTGCTACAGTTATCTCTCTGTTCCTCTCTCACTTTCTCTCGCTCTCGCTCTCTCTCACTCACTCTCTCTCTCTCTCTCTCTCTCTCTCTCTCTCTACGCAGCTCCGCAAGTTTAGCGATCGTAAAAGTCGAGGTCGTAAAAGTCAAGTGTTTCGCGTATTTATTTTCTCTTTTTTTGCATTCGTTACTCCGCTGAAATATCGTTTGAGGAAAAAAAGAAGAAGAAAAAAACAAGAACGGTTACTTATTTCTAAATCAGTCTTGCAGATCTCTGCATGCAACTAGGCACGTACAGATTTTTATGGCGAGAGTTGAACGACTGGACGGATTTTTTTTTATACAAAATTATTTTCTTTTTAATCATACATGTTGGATTTCGCGGAAGTTTCTCCAATTTGAATAAAAAATTGGAAATTTTTTTACATTATATATGCAATAGCGATCTTAACTTAGGTATAGAATTATGGCTAATTGATTAATTATATTGTATTTATTACGTCTATTTAATCTACGGCATCTTAATGAACTAAAATTACTTATTGTATAAATTATTCTATAAATTCTAGAAATAAAGAGTATTCTATAATTTTTTTTTTATAATTATAAATATGATACTGCAATGCTTTTATTTAACCAAGTCTAACATAATTTTACGTATATGTTATTACCATACGTAAAGAATAAATTTTCAACCTTAAATAAACATATACGTGTCCTCGAAAATTTCAAGATTTAAACAAAGGTTATCTCCATTTTTTCCCCTCCCCTCGAAATAGCGCCCTCGACCCGTAACCGCGATATGGGCTCGCGGGAAGCCCGACCGCCGGAGCTTCGCCCTCCGACAAGACAAATTAGAAATCTGCATGTCAAAAAGCCCGCCCGTCCGCCCGGGCCATCTTTATCGCACAATAAAAACGTTGTCATTGTTCTGTTGCAGCCGTGCAGACCGGAAAGTGACGTGCAGACTCGACGAACCGGAGAATGGATCAGTGTTCGACACGTCGAACATTTCGTGATATATACATGTATAAAAAAAAAAAGGAGGAGGAGGATGAGGAAAACACAAAGGGTGAGTCCGCCTATGCGGGGCATGGAAATTTTTTAACTTTGCATGTGGCAGTGTTTGATGAACGAGCCGCCCCCGCGCGAAGTTTTGCCTCTAGTTTGTTTCCCCTTTTTTGGCACTGCCTTCTCTCAATTTACGTTCTCTTCCTCTTCTGTTCTCTTTCACTCTCACTCTCCCTCTCTCTCTCTCTCTCTCTCTCTCTCTGCATCCTCACCCCTCTTTTCCTTCTCTCTCTAACGCGCTCCTCTTATTTTCCTCACGATATTAATCGATGGTCCAGTCTGCGTCAACAAGTCGCGCGCTTTGTGGTAAAGGGAAGGGGTTGGGCGGGACGACCAAGGCAGAGTGCCTGAGGACGCATTGAAGGAGCCAAAAGGAAAAGAAAGCGAGCTCTTCTCGTTCGATCGCGGCGGCGTCTTGTTGTGTTTGAAAGCTCGCGAGATAAAATAGGAAAAAGGACATTGCCTTCGGATCGATCGAAGCTTTCTGTGTATGTATATATAGAGAAAGATTCGATGGGAAAATTCTTTTCACTCTTAAGGATGTAATAAAGAATCGACCAAATGGGAAATTAAATTGAAAACTGATTTTTCCGCGGCTCCCCGGGCAGTCAATGCTTTATTATTGCCCATTGATGTATCGGGCTTGATGTACCTTTTGTGACACTTTGTTTTACTATGATAAATTAATTTAAAAACGTCGATATTAATCGTTTTAAAAAATGTCACACTATTCCGATTGTTCTGACAATAAGTATCGCTTTATTGGTAAATTTATTTACATTCGATTATTAAATAATCCATAACATAGTAAAAAGTTTTAATTTAAGCTAAATTCAATGGAAAATTATTAGATTTTTGAATTCTATTATAAAAAGCAGATTTTTGTCTTTCTATTTATTAATACGATATAATTTCTTTTTTTATTTTTATATAGAATTTCGATCTAACGCGTAACAGTTTGGACTATAATTTACAATGTCCAGAAAAATGTAGAAAAATATTTATTCTTCAAGCTAACATAATGAAATTAATATCCAGAAATTATTCTTAAACATTAATACAGCATTTTAAAATATATCCGCAAAATAAATATTTTCCAAGTAGTATTTATTACCTTATATATATAATTTGTTCTCTTTTCTATTGTTGAATTGGCACTATGTGCTACAAATATGCATGATATTCAATAAAAGAATCATAGAATGCAAATTAATTATTTATAAATGATAAAAGAAAGCATTTAGATTATACTTATTTATATATTGTGAATGTTGACTTTAAGGACCCGACTATTCGTACTCCCATCTAAAGTGCAGAGTAGATTGTGATTGCATTTAATTTCTACCGAAAAAATTGTAGAATCAAATAAATTTCTGATTTTAATATTAATAAATAAACATTTATTTTAAGTAATCGATATTATTTTAAATAAAATAAATTGCTAATTGCGCAGATCTAAATAAAGTAAATTATTTATTGATTTGTTTTCAAATCGATATTTATTTGATTCTAGTTATTTTGGTAAATTTTTTACTTGGATTATAAATGACCGTCGCACGTATGAACATCTTTTTTATAATCTTTGATAGCTTATTACAAACAAGTTAATTTGTTTTTGCAAGGCTGTTTTTCTTTTTCTTTAAATTCCTTTAATTTCTTTTTACGTATTAGTGTTATTTATTTCCTCGTAGACTCACATTTTGCAAATTATTTTTTAGGACAATGTATATTGGAATAACATTATTGCCCATCTATCCTATATGTACTTTAAGAGATTGATTGTAGTAATTTTATTTCCTTCAAATCGATTGCGGAAAAGAATTTGATTTTCACTTTAAGCTTCAAAATTTCTCTTAATTCTAAATTTCTTGTTTTCGATCGGCTTACCTAATGCTTACATTACGACGATTCCTGTTAAAAATTTTAACTTTGTCCAGAGATCATAACCGTTCATAAAGCATTATAAATTTGGCGTAAATTTGGATTGACGTGCGCGCGACTTATCGAATTGTAAAATACATCCTGCTGGCAATTCGAATACCAATCGGGGCGCGATTCAATAAACGTCTGTTTCTCCAGCGTCGCGCGAACATCGACTTATTATCTCGGCTACGTGGAAATTTCAATCTTAAACGCCCGAAAACAAATTCAAATATCCAGGCTCCGAAGAATACGAATTGGGCAGATTTACATGGAAACGCGACGGGGCAAAAGTGTACGATATGCTTCCATTAGAGTTTAATTTATTGGAATTGCGATAATATGTAGAGGAGTCGCCGAAAGAGCTCATTGGCAATTCCGAAAGTAGAAATTATTATTAGTAAACCGAGACGATTAGATGGTAACCTATGCTTATAAACTGACATTTTACCATCTGTGATTACTCGATGGTCTGCACATTCGCTGCTGATTTATTTGTAAAAATACATCAATGAAAGCTTAAAATACTATACTATATATATATATATATATATATATATCTAAATATAAATACACTATACTACAAAAATATGAATGAAAATCAATCATCGAGATATTATTAATAACGTTTAATGATTTATTACGACTGTTGCAGGACAATCGCAAGCCCGGATGTCTCTCCTCCAAGGCCTGTCATTTTCGCATCATCGAACAGCAAAAAAAAAAAAAGAAAAGAAAATAAAAAGGCAAAAACCAATGAAAACAAAATAAATCAATAAACTCTTCGATCTCTCACACGTCATTTCTTATTCTTCAAAGTTTCGTGATAGCTTCGTAGTAATCGCGCGCCAAGTGAAGTGATTAGAGCAAATATCAGCGTCAGTTTTATAATACGTTGTCAGCCTGCGTGTATAATTGTTCTTGTGTCGCAAAAATGAAGCACGTAAAGATTTTTCTCTCTTCCCTTAATCTCATCATTCTAGCGAAATGAAAAATAAAAGTAAAAATTATAAAATTATAAACTATTTTGCTCGAAAGTATAATTAAAAAAAAAAAAGACAAAATATTCTAATGTATAAGGAAAAAGGAAGGCAAAGGGTGTAATGGAAAAACAGAAAAGTATGATTAGAAATGGAAAGAAGGTTGACATATAACATTATGGAGGGATATATTATTGTGGATGTAAATATGAATTTTGTATATTTGTAATATAGATAGGCGAGTAAAATTATAAAATAAACTCATACATATATATACATATATATATGTGCGAATTCCCGTACGTATAATATTTTAAATGAATAATAATTGTTCATTCTTTAATCCTTATCCGCAAAATCCTCGATGAATTTAATACCACTATTTGTAAATTTATTTTTTAGATAAGAGATAAGACAGATAGATTATTGTAAATTTATATAATGAATAAAGAAGAAATTGATAATTCTTTTAATGATATCTGCGTAAAAATATTACTAATGTTGTTTGTATAAAATAATAAATGCATCTATGTTAAACAAAAAACATTTATACAATAAATTCTTTTAATTATTTCTCATATCTATTTCTATCCCAATCAATTTTCCATGTAACAAACCAACTTCTATGGCATATAATATATATTATGAATAAAAATTATTATTCAGGAAGTACTGAATATGTATTTACTGCTGATTTTTATCTTATGTACGATTGATAAGCACAAATTCTCCAATGTAATCCGGGTGAAAAATTATATTTTGTTTAAGGAAGTTTACGCGTATTAGTTTAATTTTCTGCGATTATTTATAGCTTGATATTTCTTAGACATAAGCTGCTTGGAAGTACCCGATGGAGGAGAGATTGCAAATATACATTAATTATACAATTCTTATTCACCGGGAATTTTAACAAATGGCGTGAAATATAACCTATTGATGTAAATTTCGCGAATAAACTTGCATATTCAGTACATTTGCTCACTGCGCCATGCGGCAGACGATATAAATTGCCCGCCCCGCTTCCCCGCCCCCCCTCCACCCGGCAACTCGGCAACTTTTATGAATTATAAAACGCCCGGTTCGGCCCCATCCATATAACAACTCGGCGGTCACCCAGAGGGCTCGTTTTTAAAAAACCGCCCGCAAAAATAGAAGGGAAGAATGCACGTGAATATATATATATATATATATATATATATATATATATATATATATATATATATATATATATAGGAGAACGATCGCGACGGAAGGCGGCAAAAAGCTCGCGCGATCTTGAACCTTCCACCCCCATACATTCCCCGACGAAGCTGGCGTAACAAAACAAGGGTAGGGAGTGCGAGGGGGTGGGGCGCCGAGACGAAAATGCATTTTCCCCGAGGCCACATCCGCGTGGTGCGCGACGTAATCGTTGGCTAGGCGGCGCGTCGAGCGGTCGGCGAGAGGCCGGCGGGGGGGGGGAGCGTACACTGAAATTTCTTTGACCTCCCATTACCGGCCCCATTAGCATTCGTAATGGCGCCGCGCTCGCTGTTCGCGGACCAAGGGGCAGGTGGAGAGAGGCAGAAAGGAGACCGTGGAGAGGATGAGAGCGTGGGAGGGAGATACGGATAAAGAATCAGGGAGGAGGCTGCGCACGCGGCGCGTTCTAAAAGCCCGAAGTTGCCCGCGAGGTCGATGACGTAACGACGCGGACGGGCCCCAGAGCGACGCCGCGCGGCATCGCTCGCAGCAGTCGCGGGGCAAAACAAAGGCGGAGTTGGAGAGGAGCGCGAGGGAAGGGCGCGATTATTCATCGCGTACACTAGGCTTTAAAGCCACCTCCGGTCTTCACTCATCCTCTCCGTCGTCCGTACATATATATATATATATATATGTGTGTGTATGTATAGGAGCGCGAGCGGCCGCACTCATGAACCTTTTTGCGCACTCGCGCCGGGCCCTCAGCCTTCCTCCCCCTCTTCGCGAAACAGCGGGAAAGTGGTCGCGCCTCGTCCCCTCGACGACCTCTCTTGCATTCTCCCTTTCTGTCTGTCTGTCTTTCCCTCCCTCTCTCTCTCTCTCCCCCTCTCTCTCTCTCCCTCCCTCTCTATCTCTCACTCTTTCTCCGTCGCTCGCTCAGCGCGAAAATTTCGCCCGGCGCCAAGAACGCCGCCAGACGCGGAGTTAAAGACGACGGGCAACCTACGAGCGGCACGGCGCGGGGCGGGGAGGGGGGCTTTTATGAGACTTCTGCGAAACTCCGACGCGGCATCGGGAGTTGCGCGGCGCGCGTCGCGCAGTCCGCCCAACGACGCGTGGACGGAGGAGAGACGGCAAACGAGTGCCGTGTCCGGTAATGGCGAGGAGGATGGGCGGATTCGGGGTCTCGCGTTTCACGCTGTAGTGCCGCGGTGGGATGGAGGTGGGCGGGGGGGGCGGAGTAGGGGTTTATTCTCGCCCTCGTGAATAACAAGAGCGTGGGTGTGCGCGCGCGCGCGCGTGTAAGGGGCTAATGTAGGGTAGTTCTTTCTTTTTATCCTGCGGTCGTTGAGGAGGGCGAAGGACGAGGCCCCGGGAGGCGAGAAAACGCGACGTCGACTATGTGGAAAAATGCTCGAACGCGCCGCGGAGACGTACCCAAATATATACTGCGATTTTTTAGTGGGAAAAGAGGAATGTTTGCACAGGATGTTGAACGATGTATCTATCAATATGTATGTATGTGTGACTGTGTGAGTGTATGTGGGGCATAAAGTAGATTTTTACCCTCTTCGATGCAAGATGTACGATTCGACGCCAGGGCGTCAACCCCAACGTCGATTGCAGATTTCACCCTGACACGCTCTGCTCGCATCTTTCGAGGAGATAACGCGACTCGAACGTGAGGGGGGGGGGAGGGGCGCAGATAGTTTGTTATGGGTTTTGAAAGCTTCTCGTTGGGAGGTGGTAATGGCGCTCCGCCAGAAATTTCCATTCGCTTGCGGCAAGCGCAGGTAAGTGTTCGCATTCGCCGCTGCGCTGTACGTCTTCGACTGCGGTATGCGTGCAGGTAAGAATTCGTCACTAAGTAACGTAACTGTCAATACGACGCGTACGAGCGTTTCTATGTTAATCGGCAGGAACGAAATATACCGTTTTCCCTTGATTATCATAAACATTTTTTTGTTTATAATGTTGCTAGACAAATTCTAATTTGAAAATTTTACAAATTTTTCCATGTACATCGTTTTATGGTTTTGAACTGGTCAGAAATGAGATTTTTGACAAAAAACTGGCATAAATAACAAGCATATATCTTAGTTTTTTTTTCTAAATAATTTGAAATACCTCATTTTAAAAAAATTTCGTTAACTTTAGTTAATTTTACTTAATAAGTTCATAGTCATTTATTTGTGACAATATTGTTGATTTTTAACATGGAAAATTGATTTGTAATAAACAGATATGACGGATATTACATTTTAAAATGGGTCTCGAAGTATTTTCAGTGTGCTCATTAAAATATAAACTTTTATTCCAATTTTTAACATCTTTCATTTACTCATTTCTAAAATTTTATTTAGATAAAGTTACTTAATAGAGTGCGACAAAGCTTTCCGCAAACTTTAGAGAAAATAGCTTTTTGTTCTATTCTAGTTAACAAATAATTGCTGACATGTTACGCTGGTTAAATTTTTATTACATAGCCTTTTTCATTGAAATTCCAGTAGAATTACAAATTCAGGGTATAGAAAAAATTTACTGCGCTTTAATTTACTGATAACTATTGAATTTCAATTTATATTTACTATACATATTTTATTTAAATCAATGGCACAAGAATTCCGACTTTTTCATAGTTGCAGAAATAAAAAGTGGAAACGGAGCCGTTGAACAATTTTCCATCGATATCGAAGTGGATGAAATAGTAATAATCATACGAATGCAAGTTAAAAAAAAGGTTTTAATTAAAACTACGACTTTTACGAAATATTTTGCAAGTTTACACCAAAATATTCCATTAAAAACCAATTAGAATTTTATCAGAACTAATTATATATGTTGAGGCCATTAAATTTTTTCTTGATATTAATTTGAAACTTAACGAAATACTAAAAATAAATATGAAATTCTTAAATTAAATGCATTTCTATATATATTATACACATTGAACTTTATACGTGTGCATCATCTATAGATATAGCAGAAACTTGCATTAAAAAAAAAAAAATTTGATAATTAGAGAAATATTTATCTTTCGAATATATGTTAAGAAATTTCGCATTTCAAGTTTCAAGCTCCAATTAAACTGCAAGTTTGTCGCACAAATTGAATTCCCGTATAACATTTGACTTTCAGCGCATTTCGCTGCATCGAGCTCTTTGCGGATTAACGTGTTCTCAAAGCGCCGAGCTTATTAAGAATTTCTTTCCCCACTCCCCAGCCTACCCTACCGCCCCGCGTGCACGAGAACTTATCTCATGTCAAAGCTTTGATTGGATTCTTTCAAAAAAAAAAAAAAAATGCACGTAGCTGCTGTGTATATATATATCCAAGGGATTAAAGCGAAATCTTATCTTATAGCAGCTTATGGAGCTAACGTCGAAGGCTAGTATCGTGTTTTCGTGCTGGTATCGAATTTATGGCGCGGACAGTACGTAAATACGGGCTTTCCATACATTGATTTTCGGGAACTTTGCCGTAATGCACGCTTTCGCAAGAGTTAATTTGAAATTTTATTTTTTATCCGCAATTGATAAGTAGATGTAATGATTCGTTGCGCCATCTAAATTGCATTAAAAATATTTACGAAAAACGCATTAAAGTAATTATTTATTTTCGATACTATGATTTGTAGTTTTCAATGGTCGAACGAATCTCTGAATTAATAATTCAGTTACTGCAAAGGCTGGAATTTTTCTAACTCAAGACGCTGGTCGCATTTGCTCTCATACAAATCATTTATCTAATTGTAATGAACATTTTACTTTGGACAAATTAATAATAATTGTTACAATTGATAACAGCCTAGCTATTTTGTTTACATTTAAGCCATATAACTACATTGGCAATACATATAAGAAATGCACGATATCACTCTGAGTTATGAACGTAATTATTATCTTCACGTTTAACTGGCGACCGCCTGTGCCACATTGCATTTACACGTTGAATCAGAACCGCGCAATCGCAGGCACGCAAGAGCGCTCATTCATTATCTAAGCGACGTACTATCGTTTAATTTTAATTCTCACGAATCAACTGTCAGGTTTCTTTGAAATTGCCCTTTCGTATTACAGACGAAGTTATCGTTGATTGATTGAAATTTTGTTAATAATTTTAATAACGTTATCTTGATCTCAAATATTATTATTATTATTAAAGACATTAAATATTGAGTAATTAAGTTTTACAAATAGTTAGCGGATTGAATTGATTAACTGTGGTTCAAGATATTTATAATCTATTATAATTACTTTATGCCATTTTCATATCTATTTTCCGTTACCAAATTCATTATTTACGCTTAAGTTAAGTATTTTCTTCTATACGGTAAATGATTATTTTATTATCATGCATAAGTTAAGCTATGGTTGAATTTGTAGGCTACAATAGAAGTCCAATGAAACGGTAATGCTATTATTATATATGAATAGAGTTAGATAATGCTCCAGTACATTATATATTATACCGCTGTACTTATTCTATATTATTTCCAACGTAGTATCTTTATAATGATTCAGATCTACCTTGTTAATTTCCTTCATAATTTAGTCTTTAAATCGTTTTATAAATATATTTAATTCATTAATTAGCTTGGATCAGCGCGTAGGCTGTATACTCTCTGTAGAAACGAATTTCGGTTCGTTGTACGCCTGAAGCGTACACAAGATTGTCGAGAGCGAAAATGGGAGACAGATTGCGAATCGGGCTTCGTTAAAAAATTCATTTGAGATATTCCACGTTAAAAATTTCATTTGGGATCGTATTATTTCAACATTTGAATTATTAATAGCGCGACGTTCACTTGTCGTTAGGAGCGAAAAAAAAAATCATTTTGCTCTGATTTTTCTCTATGCCTCTATGCTTCTATGACCTCTATGAACTCTATGAACTCTATGAACTCTATGCCTCTATGCCTGATTACGAAATTAATGGATTTGACAATTGATCCACATCGATGGTTCGATACCAAAAATATTAAATTACTCTCAAGCAAGAAAATGAAACTCACCACGTGAAAAGCAATTATTAATCATTTATAAACATTTCTGTTTACCTATTTCAGTTCCGGTTACATATTATCGCAAGATGAAAGAATTATTTGTTTAGTATCGAATAAATAACATTTTTTATACACTGCACTTCGGATGTAAGCACAGCTCAGATATGAAAATTTAACGATAGTGTTTTACATTTATAAACTGATATTTTAATTTTCATAATGGATATTTCGTATTTGTAATGGACTGTGTTTCTAAGGATTTACATAGCGAATCCCACATAAAAGGTTGAAAACCTATTCTAGCGTTTCATAACGTGACTAAGAATTTCCGATTAAATTAATAAATATTTTATAAATTAATAAATATCTTTGTGTATATTGACCCCCGTAGAACCTGAAATAAAACTTATTACTAGAATAAATTATATTAAAAATTAAAAATACAAATAAAATAATAAATAAAATAAGTCGGATCAATCAGATCATGGTAGTTTTTCATTATAGCACATTAACATGACTATCCACTAGCTAGTGCTATTAATTTTCACTCTATCTATCCCTTACATAGGATGATTTTCTTTATTGAAACATAACGTTTACTTTTTCATCAATTGTAAATTTTTCAAAATGCAAAATAGAATAAAGTGCTTGAATATATGTGCCGTCGACGTCGGACGTAGAGCAGAAAGCATAAATGAACCGCAAAAGATATAAGAGAGCGAGAGAGAGAGAGAGAGAGAGAGAGAGAGAAGCAGAATAGGGCAGAAAGTGGTCTCTACGCGTTCAGTTGAGCGCCCTCGGAATACGTAAAGAGGAAAAGGCTATGGACATTACTTATGCTCAAGAATCAAGAAGGCCGGCCGTTTCAGCGAACTTATTTACGTCTCTCCGTCGCACAGGAGAGAACAGGTGAAATACGAGTCTATTGTGAGCTCGCGCGCGTCAGTGGGTGGGGCGGAGGGGGTTGGGAGAAGGCGGTTGCACTACATCTGGGAGAGCGATACGAGTGCGGCAGGAGGGTGGGAGCCGCATGGCGCGATAGAGAAACAAAAATGCGCGCACTCACTCGGCGCGCCGCCGCCACACCCGCCGACGCTGAAATATTTCGAAAACTTTTCTAATATTTCGCGCGCGCGAGCGCTCGCGATTCGCGCCGACGAAGGCCGCGCGTGCGGCGGCGGCGGCGGCGGCGGCGCGGCGTTGGCGTTGGCGCTGCCGGGCGGCGAGCCGCGCATTCTTCGAAAATGAACCGCGCGCCGGCACGTTCGAAGACCGAGCTCACCCCCATCCCTGCTTCTTCCTCCCTCTCCCGTCCCCTGCACTTTTCTTCGGTCCTTCTTATTCTTGATTTTCATTGTTGTTGTTGTTGTTGTTGTTGTTGTTGTTTTTTTGTTGTCATATAGCCAAGCAAGCGAACAATACGGGGATGCGTGATGCTGCTCTGGGTAGAGGAGGGGGTGAGGGGCGAGGTGAGGCATTGAAATCTCAGATACGGTTATGGGTTATGGGTCCGCGCCGAGTATATAGCTTCTTCCTACTCTACAACTTTTTCGTTATTAATAAACAATGGGAAAAGGGGGAGAATTCACAACGGTATGGTTGGAGGTTCGAGGGGGTGATACCG
This sequence comes from Sycobia sp. Sy_11, assembly GCA_018907035.1. Lineage (NCBI taxonomy): Eukaryota > Metazoa > Arthropoda > Insecta > Hymenoptera > Epichrysomallidae > Sycobia > Sycobia sp. Sy_11. The sequence continues at coordinate 1,267,787 of JACCIC010000031.1, forward strand.
TTGCTTTTCTCAGGTTGTCCGCCCCGGCTATGCGCTTGGCCACTTCTTTTATCTTCTATATATATATATATATATATATATATATATATATATATATATATATATATTAACTCCCGCGAAAACTTTACTCGACCCCTCTCGCGTTCACGGGGCCCCGTTATGGACAAAGACGGAGCTTTCGGTTGCTTCTTTTTCGCGTCGGCGCTTTGCTTTTCACGCGACGCAGAAATAAACGTTTTTAATTAAATTCCGACGGCACCGGGGGAGGGGGGGATTCGAGTTAATTATCTTTGTAATTTTGCTTTCGCTTTTTCTTCCTCGACGGATCTTTAATTGAGTTGCGCGATTTCGATTACAAGGTCCGTCTGGCGTGAGATTCTTGGCGCAAACTTTAGAAGTCATAAGGCAATGAAAAAATGGAAATAACAACAAATGTCCTATGAATAAGGAGTACGCTCAGTCTTTGTTTTCAAATAGAAATCATTCATGTTAAACCATAAAATCTAATTTCTTGGTGGTTAATGAAAGAATATGTGCAACATTTTATTAGGCGAATTTCGTTGAAGGCGTATCAGAACTATTTTTGCAGCATAATTAGTACCTAAATCATGGTGCTATTCATTTTGATATTGAAAAGCCATGATGTCCGATTCAAATATTGTAATTTGAACAAAGACACTGTAGTTTATTTATTTTCAAAAAAAAAATTAATAAGTAAGGGACTTTGCAGTTGTTCAACAATTTATTTTTAACAATTTTCTATTCGAATAACCTATGAGAATATTATTCAATAGAAGGCATGGAGAATGCCTAAATGTATTTGACTGAAACAAAAAAATTTCTTTTGTAACGTTAAAATTCAACAGCGAAATATATAATATACATTCAATTTCAGATGCTATTTTATTAGAGCTGTTAAAATATAGTTTTATATGAATTTATGAAATACTTTTGAGAGCTTGAAATTTGCTTTGTTTTGGCATTCCTGATCGAGTAGGCGATTCGAGGAATTTAATTCAACGAGTTCATAAAAATTATCTATGATAAAATAATTAATTTACAATCAAATGCTACTGATATTCTTTGTACTTAAATTATATGCCTTTTATAGAATGCTAGACGAAGTATAAGTGATAAAAATATCATTACGTAATTACATGTTAATATAACGATTTATAATAAATCGAAAATCCAAATCGATAATGTCAAAAACTTTGGTTAAAATATACTATATTGTATCCATCGATTACCATTATTTTTTGATTCTTAGATTCACATTCAGAAATTTGGAATACCTTAATTGTGCAGAGACATTTCAGTTGTAGAACGAACTTTCATGTGTAACGATTTACATAAGTTCATAAATAAATTATCTAAAGTATGAAACGTCCATAAGACAAAAATTTGGCTCTCTATTTTATAAACTATTCAATTTTTTTTGTTCTCAATTCAACAACTCCCATTGTTAATCGTATTGTCAATCATGATATATTATTGTTAAAAACAGCTTAAAAGTAAATTCCAACTATCATCTAATTTATTTATACTATTTATTTATTAATCAGTAATTAAGTGGTTAAATACGTAGATTATAATACGCAATGTATGTGAAAAAGTTTTATTAATAAACATATGTACAGGATAATCTTCTTGAATCATTAAAATTACTATGATTTGTGATTGCCCAAGAAATATATAAAGAAAGATTTTTTTGTCACATATTAATTGCTCGCGGTACGAACAAAACTATAGTGGGCTGGATATGAGGATAGGGGAGATGTATAGACTCCGAAGTTCAACACGCAAGATCAACGCTATCATAAAAGAGCGAGCCGAGGCGAGGAATTTTAAAATTCGACCCACTTGAATCTGTGGATAAAAGTTATATTATATACGAACAAGTCGCTCGAACTTTTCAAGTTGCGAGCAAGCGCGACTATAACGGCTCCGCGAACACGCCTGAGTGGATAAGCCCGGGTACGGCCAGACATAATTTTTTTTGCAAACTTGGTGTACATCTACTTTCACACACAAACAAATACATGCACGCAAGCGCACACGCACACGGAGGTCTATATATATATATATATATATATATATATATATATATATCTTCCGCGTTATATGACCAATTTCAATCGGGTTCTGCTCAGCTCCACGGTTAGTTTCACTTAGCGGAATTAAATTTTTTTGCCAGCCACGAGAGAGACAACTGCCTTTTTCGTGGGAAGTTCATCCTTACACTTTTTATCTTTTTCTCCCTCTCTCTCTCTCTCTCTCTCTCTCTCTCTCTCTTCTCGCTCTTTTCGCGCAATTTCGACGAACCCACTGAAGTCTCTGTAACTTTGCGTAATAACTTCAGTGCGGAGAAAAGAAAGGGAACAGAAGAGAGTAGAGGGGAAAGAGAGAGTGAGATAAACGAGGGGAAAAGATAATTTTCCGAGTTCTATAAATATTGCTTATTACTTCTTATAAAAAAAGGAGAAAAGAATAACGCTCCGTCTACGTATCAAATATGAAGCGCGCGTGTATATTTTTTTAATCAAAGCTCTCTTCATATAAACAGGGGAAAATTAGACTTCGGCTTCTACCTCCGCCTGAGCGCGGCGAAGGGCCACAGAGAGACAAAAGACCGGGGGTAACGCTATTAAAAAAAAAAAAAAAGTGCCGAAGCTAGAGAGCGTTCAAAATAAGGAGAAGTGCAAAAAGAGACGGGTAGCGAGACGGGTGAGGGAGACGACGACGAATATATAAAGCCGGAGCGGCGCGCACACTTTGGCCGCAGAGCGAAATCAGGAAGAGGAGGCGCAGAGAGATAGAGGCCAAATAAAGGCTTCAATCACAAATAGAAAAATTCCGACCTTATGAAATTTTCCTGGCGTCTCGGCGTCTCGCCCCTACCCCCTTCACTGGCGTATATACACATGCATATACACAGACACACACACACACACACACACACACACACACACACACACACACACACACACACGCACCGCCTTTCTCTCTCTCTCTCTCTCTCCCTCTCTCGCGAACTAGACAATGGCGGGCGGCGCGGTGTCGGGCGTATGAGAACCGTGGCGAAATGAGAGAAGCTCGCCCGCCAGCGAGAATAAAGGGGGAGGGCCGGAGGAAGAGCGGCGAGGCGGCCGCGAGGAGAACAGCAGCAGCAGGAGCAGCCGCAGCGACGGAGGGCAAAGGACCGGATCATTATTTTTACTGCAAATGAACCGGGGTAGAAGTTTCGTTCCGTTTTTCCGCCATCGCGCCGGTTCCCCCTACTCCCGCCCCATGGTTTTGACGCCTTCTTTCAGGGACTCAAGCGCGCGCGCGCGCGCGCGCCCGAGAGCGTCGCGCCGTAATCATCCGCCGGAAGTCGGGATGCAATATCACGCGAGGATATTGCACCGGCGCGCCGCATAGAAACTCCCGTCGGCTCTCTCTCTCTCTCTCTCTCTCTCTCTCTCTCTCTCTGTGTGTGTCTCTGGCTGCCTTACCCTTTCTTTCTCTCTCGGCCGCCTTTTCGGTGTATATGAACTTGGGATGGGGTTGACGGTGGAGAAGACCGGGGAAAACTGTTTCTATAACTCCCGAGCGGTGGATGAGAGAGAAATGAGAAAGACCGGGGGGTGGGGGCGAGAACGTTCCGTTGTTCTGCCAGTCTAACGTCGCGCGCGGCCAACGCGCCGTACAGAAGCAAAACTTCACGTTTCGCGGCGCGGCGGTGTCATCCTTCTTTTCTATACGGCTCAGGCGATCCCCCGACTCTTCCTTCGCGCTGCGCCTTCTCTTGCAACGAAGTGAGGGGAATGGAGAAGTAGAGAGAGAGAGAGAGGGAGAGAGAAACAGAGATGGAGTAAGAGAGAAAGAGGAGGTAGAGCGTGAACCACCGTGCGCATGAGTTGTCCGTGAGTAGGTGCGCACGTTCTCCGTGTGCGCCGCGAGCTCGTCCTCGCCGTTTCTTGTCACTTTTATGTAGATGCATTGCACGTACCTATTCCTATAAAACTCCACTTCCGCTTCCTACGCTCCCTCTCTGACCCCATTCCGCTTCTTGATCTCTCTCTCTCTCTCTCTCTCTCTCTCTCTCTCTCTCTGTCTCTCTCTCTCTCTCCCACTCTTTCCTTCCATTTTTCCTTCACTCTTTTCCGGCATACCTCCGTTTAATTATTTTTCGTTCTACATCCTAAATCTCTTCCCGTCTCTACACCGATGCTCTCTACCTTGCCTCGTTTCGTTTATTTTCATTTTCTTCCTAATTCTCCTTTATTCTTGTTTAGTCGATACCTTCTAATCTCGGCAATCTCTCACTTTGTCTCCTCTGATTTCGATCGATAGATTCAAGCTCGGTCTTCCGTTTTAAGCTTTAAAGTTTATGGGCCTTAGTATGCATAGCTTTCTGTCGAAATAAAGTATAGTACGATAAATATACCAATAAATGACTGTAAGGACAGAATGGGCCTATTATTGACGTTTGAAACTATCTCAATCCTCAAATAGCGAATGATTGTACGTTTAGTATTTTTAAACGAATATACCGACAACAAAATTGGCTGAAGAAATCTTTTTTATTGAAAACACGACTAGTTAAAGATAATATAAAATACACGATGTGCACCAGTGTATGACTATACTGAAAAAGATGTATCAATATATGTATATGGTCAAAACTTTATTTTTAAGAAAGTACATGAATGCCAACACAGTCTTTAATAATCATTACATTCATAAAAATTTGTATAAAAACATCTCAAAGCCCAGATTGCTTTGAAACTAATTTGTAATAAAGTAAAACTTTCATTAGATGATAGGTTAGTATGTTTCAGTGGTCTCTGGAGCGTACCTGCAGGCAATTCGTGCTCCGTGAGCTGTGAAAATGAATAAGTGTACAAAAATTAAATTATGTTTTATTTTATTTCTATGAGTCAATTGAAGATAAGCATTATTAAATCTTAATATAGCATCAAAGAATGGAAATTCGCAATGTAGGATAAAAATCATAGATTTTTCTATAATCTTCAATGTATTCAATCATTGGCACTGTTGCACCTTATAAACCCTTCACTTTATAAAGCCTCTTTTCTACTCTAATTTCGCAATAACATTTCCCTCGATCTCGGCGACTTTCGATTGCCTAGGAACATTAATACCGAATCAAAAAGTCCCCCGTTATCCTCGACAAATTTCATTGTCGCGGACAAATTTCCTTTAAGGCGGAACGAAAGATCCTCCCGGCAATTGTCCTCAGCGCGCACAAAGCCTCCGCCGCGGAGGTACTTTGTCCGCGAGCCGCGTAAGCCCCTCCCGCATCGAGGTACATCATTGCCGCTCGTCCCCGTCTCCCGGCCACTCCCTGCCCTCCTCACCCACCGCCATTCTTTTAATTCGTCCCAATCGACATCGGGAGCGGCTTCCGACTACTGCCACCTCTTGCCTCTCTCTCCTCGGCGCTCCGCCTTTCGCTCCGCTCCGCGCGCCCTCGCGACTCTCGGCCGTCGTCTCGCGTAACAATTTTCATTCCTCTTCCGGGGATTCCCCGGGCTACTTACCGTCCGTCTTACGAACCGCGTCCCCTGCTCCCTGTCCCGCCGTTTTTCCATCGCTCCTACCCCCTCCCCCCTTTCCCCGCCGCCGCAGCGTCCCCGAAGGACCAATTAATTTTCTTTGTTCGTCTCCTGTCGCCCCTCCTCCTTCCACCCCCTCTCCAATCTGAAATTTTCTATCCCCCAACCCCACTTCCCCCATCCTTCGCGCTACCTTTCCATTATACGGTCACAGCCGAATGGCTAAACTTCGCCGCGGATTTGAAAATTATGCGTAAGCGGTTTCAAAATTGCTCCGCATTAGGCGGGAGCTGCGCGAGATTCCACGAGTTGTTGATTCCACGCGCGCGAGCGTTCCATTCGCGTCGGCGCCTCTCGCGTTCCTCGCAAGGTGAACATTTTTTCGAATTCGCAGCCGCGCCGATCAATCGCAACGAGAGCCGTGGGCCGCCTTCCAAAGTGCGCCGAGACCGTTTTCCACACGGGACCCTAACGCACAGCGTACGCGCGTCACCTCGGCGCACCGATACAGCGATACTCAAGGCGGGCGGTAAACAATACGACCGGCTCGCGCTCGCCCAGGCAGTCGCGCGCCTCGCGACATTTGCATATTTCGAAATGACATTTTTCCATCATCCTGCTCCAATTCAACTTTATTCCCTCCCTCCACTCATCTTCCCACGTCCGCGTACGCATACATAGATATATCTATCCGCGATCCGCCGCGCCGCACCCGTTCCCCTTTTAATCTTCTTAACCCGTCGCGACGTACGCGCGGCAGACTCCGAGACCACCCACCGTCACCACCCTCGGCGAGCCCCGCGAACGAGCGCGCCGGAACGATTCCAGCCGCGAGATTTCTCTTTATCCGTCGCGCGCGGCGCGTCGTTTCCTCGCCCGCCCCCCCCGTCCCCCTCGACTCACGGTCGTCGACGGGATCGCGTTGCGGCGCGCCGCGCGAGAAGAGAGAGGCGATGGAAATGAAAAAGAGGAGGGAGCGGCGGGGGGGGGGGGTGGAGGGGACGGGAGAGGAAAAAAGAAACGGGCACGCAGGTATATTTCCGCCTCTTTGCGCCCCGACGCCCATCAGCCCTTCCACCCGGCAAGGCTGCGTCGCTCGCCGCCGCCGCCATCGATTGCATAATATCGTCGTCTTTCTAGTAAATGGAAATGTCGAGCCACCGCCCTATTTTGCGCCGCGAAGCGCGAATACATTTGCGAGCCGAGCCCGAGAGAGGGGCGCGGGACGGGGGTGGGGTCGGGCGGAGGTGAACGTTGGATAATAGAATCCGGGAGTCGAGTACGAGAGGAGGGAGGGGTTTCGCCGCTGGGAGGTGGAGAGGAAGAGCGAGTAGATTGCCGGCGGCGACTCTCGGGACTCTTTCTCCCTCGCCCTCCCCTCCCCCCCTCCTCGCCACCTCCGCCGACCCCTTCGGGCTATCTCGCTTTGTGCCTGCCCACCCCCCCCCGTCGTCCCGTTCCATCTTGCGCGCCGAGCCGCGCAGGGCTTTCGGTTTCTTGTCTCCCGCAGCCGTGCGCGCGCGCGCGCGCGACAAGCCGGAGGGTCACACACGCGTCGCGAGGACGTCCGCTCGCGCGCCCGTCCCCGGAGGGCGGGAGAAAGGGGGGAGGGGGATTAAAGTCATTCGAAAGCGGAACTGTAATGTTTCGCGCGCCGATGCTCGGACGGAGTCGCCGCGGGTGGGCCTTTTCCTAGCGTGCAACCCCACCCTCTCTGGCGACGCTCTTCCTTTCTTTTCCACTTGTCTCGGCAGGAGGCTGATTCGTGTTTATATACGCGCTCAGCTCCCGCGACGGCGGCTCGTGCCATTCTTGCGTTATTTTTCGAAGCGCGGGTGAACTTTTTTTCGAATTGATATTATTGTAACGAATAGTGACAATTTTATTAATACAATTGACGAAAGACTCGTTTTGGTGATTTGGAAACATATTTGTAGAAATCAACATTTGATCTGACTCATGGTGATCATGTCAGTATTATTTATTGATGAAGTAATCTGCAACATTAATCAAATTTTACGAAAGGCCATTAGAGTTGCTTAGAAAATGTTACCTAAATCATTTTCTTAATAGTCGTAAAATAATATTCATAAAGTAGTAGTTAGCTGAAAATCGCGGTCTTAATAATAATGTAATATATAACCTAACTTTTCCTTGATCCATCTGGTTAATCTTGAATGAAAACTATCATCATGAAAAGTTGAGTTTATCTTACTATGTGCGAGATAAGAAACATTTTGTATGGAATTTTAGGGTTTTTCCAATCTTATGGTCTTACTTTTTACAATATTCTTATTTACATATATTCATGCTACGTATATATATATATTTCTGTAAGTATTTTTTATTATTTAGATACTGCCCACGGTATGTACTATTATTGATAGTTTAAGCGTTCTTTGACCACATTAAAGTTTTGCCAATTACAAACTTTAAATTAATCTTTTTACATTGAGAATTTTTCCATAGAAATATTTAAGCAAAATTACCTTCATATATCTTATCGCATACTACTGTTATTAATGAACAACTATAAAACAAAACTTATAGTTTGTTTTATAGTTAGTTTTGTTCAGTTCAATCCCTGAAGATGAAACGAGGCGGTTGGAAAGGTCGGATGAAATCAAAGATAAATTTCGGTTACGAAGAAGTCGGGTCGTCCTTTACTTACATAGTATATAAATTTATATATTTCACTTTTTAATTTATAATTATTAATTTAATTTAATTTTTATTTTTTTCATTATTTTTTGAATTATTAATTTTACAAGTAATTCCGATTTCTACGGGAGTTATTATTGCAAGGGCAGTCTGACTGACATATTAGTATAGTAGATTATTCTATTAAAATTGTAGGACCGATTAAAGTATTTGTTAATTTAACCTTAGACCATTTTTACGCTCGTATATGTCTTCCATGAAACTTATTAACACATTGATAGAAAGGAAACAATTATCGGTATTCTTCTTCCGCCAAAAGTCTTATACCTTATCGACCGCTTAACTCAGAATTGTCGATTCTTTAAGCCGCTTATAACCGTATGAAATTGAAGAAGAAAAAAAAAAGAATTGTTCATTTCGTCGGTATCGCCATAATACCCCCGTTCTACGGACGTTCGACAGAAATCCCCTATATACGAATCTAGCTTTTCAGCTATATATATATATCGGGATTTAAAGAAAAACGAATTCGGTACATGGTATATAGTTAATTATTATTTAACGGAAACTCGTCGAAGCGTATATAAGTAAATTATAGAGCGAATGAGAAAGCTCGTGTATATATATTTATACGTAGAAGTAATATCCTTCGAGCGAATAGAAATAAGGCTATTTCTTACGGATCGATATAGACCTACCATCGAAATCCCTTACGGACTTTTCCTTATACGATTTTCAGTCGGGCGCGCATTTAACGATTTCGTGAAAGGGCCAAACGTATACATGTGCGATTGTGTCTATATATATATATATATATATATATATATATATATATATATATATATATATAAACGTTAACGAAATCAGATTAGCTTTTCACGGCGGAGCCGAGTATATCGTTCGCGATTGAAATGGTTATACGTTCGATCCCGGGCGCTGCGCGCCTACACAGGCCGCTGCCGCCCGCCGATGGAGCAAGTGAAAGAGTTTCGCGAGTAAAGGCCAAGTTGTAAACTCGAGCCTCGAAGGCGCGCGCGCGCGCGCGCGCGTATCTTTTCTACGAGTTCCTCGCTCCTATACTGCACGCATTAAATCCCGATCGTACGACTTGCCTCTCGCGCATGATACATTTTAAGCCGGCGCGCTCCCGAAGTAGGCGGAAATAAATAAATAGGGTTTATGAAAGAGGATTTCTCTCCCTCTCATTCTCCGCCGCCGTTTCATTCCTCTATTTCTCATTAATTTCCACCGATCGTTTATATATATATATATATATATATATATATATATATATATATATATATATAATATTTATACGTCTGTACTTGCCTATACATTCCGAGGTTATTCGTCACCCCTCGGGCAGATAAGAATAATTCATTACCCTTTTTATATACGACGAGGCACGCAATGGGACGATCTTTCCAGGACGGTTGTTGTCACGGGTCTGTCGAAGACCGACCTAACGCGCGGCCGACCCCCTTTTCTCACAGTAGCCGGAAAATAGGATGCGGTTGCGGGCACGGATCCATCAGTCCGAAAAGAATCGAGTCGTTCGACAAGTAGACGATTTCGTCTACTTGTGGAAGGCTCGAAAGGCTCTTGTGCCTCTGTGTATATAGATCTTGATTTCAGCTGGATAAGGCGCGTGGGGAGAGCAAGAAAAACGGGAATATATATATATGTGTGTGTGTGTGTGTGTGTGTGTGTGTGTGTGTGTGTGGATATATGGGACGCGAGGATGTAAGACATAGAAGTTCATTATTTTCGAGACAAATTGGACGGGGAAATAATTCCCTGCGTGGTGGGAGCCTGGGGCAGCGCGCCCGTGAATTTCACGGTTTATAACGCGATAATCCGTCCGCAATCTTTATGAGCCGTCCGTGAGAAATTATCGAATTAGCTCACTCGTTTTCTCCGCCTCGCCGAGAAACTGATCCTGTTGAAAATAACCGACAGGATTTCGGCGGCAGGGGGGGCGTGGTGGGAGGGCAAAAATATTTTCTTCTCGATTCCGTCGCGGACGTGTTCTGTATTTAACGGGAGACGAGATAATCCAATTTTCAGCGCGCCACATTTTCTGATATTGTTCTTACAATAGAACTAGGTCGAGTGTTTATTTAATGGAATGCCATCAATCTGGTTGGCTGCTTCCTTTTCAGCGCAATGAGAATATATGAGATTTTTTTCTGCAGGAACAAAGTTAATAGGGAAACAGAGTGGAGGCAGAATCAAATGCAAGTTATCTATCGAAGTAAAAGTCATTGTAAGGTGTTAAATTTTAATTCAAAAAGTACGCATACTGTTATATATTGTATTAATAAAGTCTATATAAAATAGGAAAAATCCTATCCAGGGAAAATATCGAGTTGCTCTTCTTTTGACCTTTAAAATACCGTTCATTTTATTTAAATGCCTCATTTTTCGTAGAGATCTTACATTATCGAATTATACATATTCTGAAATTGTAATAAATTCATAAATACAAAACTTTCGACATAATATGTATTAGTGAAAAAGAAATCGATATTTTCATCAAAGATTTTTATCATCAGTATTTTATAGAAAACGACGTAAGCTTTCATCGTCCGTTCAATGTTTTTGTTTGTTATTTTTATTATAAAAATTTTTTTTTTCATCTGTCATACTACAAGTATAGCTGACAAAATTCAGTTTCAGCTCTTTTAGGCCATAATATCCCGTAAAAATGAATCGGTATATAGTGGCCGAGAAAAAGGGAAGGCATACAATTACTTTCAGAATAGTAACAAATTTACAAAACAAAAATAATCGACTTTGAAGTAAATGCAACGCTCCGAGCAGTCTTATTTATTTAGATTAAGCTCCGGCCATTCATCTTCTTACGATAATCTCCATGGCGCACGTAAAGACGAAGAGGGACAGAGAGAGAGAGAGAGAGAGAGAGAGAGAGAGAGAAATGATGAATCTGCAAGGATTCCAGAGTGCGGACCGACGGCTGTGGGATAAGTCGCGAGGGGTGGTCGTAGAGGCGAAGCGAGGGTATAGTGCGGAAGCCGAGGGTGAGTTAAGGAACCGAGCCCGGCGGAAAATGGAATTGATTTTTCGTTCTTACATTTATTAGCCCGCCAGCGCCCCTTCTGTGCAACCCCCGTCCGCCCTTGGAAGTTATTGCAGCTATTCCGGTTATTACGCCGAAACGTAAATTTTTCGGCTCGTCTGCCGAGCCGCGCGTTGGACGTGAAAAATTCTCATTGTCTCGCCCAGCGCAGCCGCGGTCGGGAGATATCGGCGAGATATCTACCGGGGTCTCCGCGCGTTCGGAAATATCCTCCGGCCCGTGCTCCGCCGCGCCGCGAGCTATCCGTCTCCCCCTCAACCCCCGTAGCAGCAGCTGCTCTCGAAGTCTCTGCGGTCGCCCCCTCTCTCGCCACCCCCCCCTGCCCCAACCGCTGGGAGGAATTATTAAAATTATTGATTTAGATACGAATGGCGATGAGGGGCGGGGTGGGGGTGGGGTGGGGGTTTTCGGTAGACGGTAGGTCGGCACTTTACATCTAAGTGTATTAATTATTTTCGCTAGCCTGCGACCGGGAAATGATTCAATTTTGGGAAGTGCTCGAAAGCCGCCACCCCACTCTACCTCCAGCCCACGCCCGTGCGGTGATATTTAATAGACGTTCGCCGTTTCGTTCGGCGTTGCGCGGCGTCGGCCCCGACGAATGGATTGCGAATTTAATCCCTCGTCGAGCCGAATGCCGAATCCTTTCGCTCCGCGAGGTCTATGTAGGTCGGTCGTTGCGCGGGCGCGTGCAGCGGTGATGCGCCATTTTCTCTCTAATATAAATATTTATGGCAGGCTTCGGCGACGGGGTGCACGCGAGACTCGAGGCAGATTGTTTTCGAATCGAGCGGAAGACGTCAATCGGCGCGGGGCTCACGATTTAATTTCCAATTTCGCCCTATTGCCTCTGGTTACGGCTGCAATTCGGCGGGGGCCCGGGCCGATATAATGCTAATTTTATTATTAATTCGAGCCAAGTTATAAACGAAGCTTTACATAGACGTGACTCTGCCTCTGTTCTTTTATTTTCTTTTATTTTACGCCCTTTTCTTCCGTCCGAGGCGCGACGTGTATAAAATGAAATTTTTTAAGTAACAATTTCAAAAAGAGAGAATCCCTCGTAGCAGAAATGTCGAACAGGTAGTTGTACGATTAAATGATGGAGAAAGTAGAGCAAAAAGAAAGGATATAATCAAAAGTTCCTCGCGTAAAAGTGTTTGAAGTTTCGGACTTCGGTGTCAAATTTTCCCGGGTAGATATTGTCCTTGAGGGATTTTCCTGTATTACCGGCAATGGCCCCCGGAGCGATGGCGGGATACAACTAAAGTTTCCGAAAACGTGATTAAGCTCTGGGAGTTGGGTTATCGGCCATTAGCGCTACGCGATAAAGGACGAAAATGTTACACGAAGTACGAAGAAATTGAACGGGAAACTGTTCGGGGGGGGGGGTAGAAAAATCTCCGAACATCGGGGCAATTCGACGGGGATGTATTAATCGGTCCCCAATTATTAAATACGATCGTTCGTAAAAATATTCATGGGATATCGAAAGCACATTGAAATGCTGCTATAAAAACTAATTTTAGGACCTCGCCTATAATCGTTAAATGTATTAATTTTATTCGCTTGATTTTTATAATGCAAGAGTAGTAAAACTTTTAGCAAGAGTAGTAGAGCTTTTAGTAACTGCCTTTCAAACGTGATGTAACCATATTAATTATTTTTCAAGTAATAATACGCTTATATTTACATTTACGTTATATATACACGAAAGTTTGAATGTTCTATTTATTACATCTCTTACTACTATTATTATCGTTAGTATCAGTATTCACAGTATAAATTTTTTGGATTTTTTAATTGTTATATTATTATAATATTTGCACAGGTATTTCTGATAGTATAATAAATAATGACTTGTTGTTCTTTTGGCTTGAAAGGGCGGTAGGAAATAAAATCGACCGAAACGTTAGTATTAATAAAAAAAAATAACTGCTGTTCGTGCTCCTTTTTCCCAACTAAACTTTCGGCCGGCTGAATCATTCTGCACGCCATTAATTTTTCGAGATTTCTCGCTGTCATCAAATGCCCCGTACATCCAACTCATCGATATAAGCACTTTTTTTTCCGAAATACGATTTGACTCGCGGCGTCCCTTAGAAATCGTCTCGACTTTATCATCCTGCGCGTGTACATCGTCCTCGACATCGAAAACTTCGAAGCCCATTTGTCAAGGTAAAGTTGCGCCCGACGCCTGATTTCGTTCGGTTATTATTTATCCTAATGGAAGGCATAAATTATGACGTACATCACAATAGTTGCCGATCGCTCGGCCAATACACAAAGCGTCCGCGCGATCTTTACAGCCGTATAGGTAATTGACGCGCGTATATGTAAGGGGCCTGGGGCGATTTTGTGCGGATAAGCGATTTATCACGATGACGTAATCGAGAATACATCTACGTATTAAATTTAATGTATATCTCCCGCAGTCGTACGTAAAATTGGGGGTTGGCCGCGATGATAGGGAAGTTTCTAAGTATCACGCTGTATAATGAATATAAAAGCGATCCCTCCTCGTGGAGGGATAGATAGATAGAGAGAGAGAGAGAGGGAGAGATAAAGAGAGAGAGAGAGAGAGAGAGAGAAAGAGCGAAAGGGGCATTACGAATCAAAAACGCCTGCTGGTAGGAGCCGAGAGTTCGCGCAAATGGCTTTTTTTTCCGCGAAGAAGTGGCTGTGAATGAAGTGTGGCAATTCTAATGTAAATAAACGACGAAAGAGCAAAGGGCGCCGGTTATAAATCATTGTACATACACTCTGATAAAATATTATTCAAAATTTATCGATGTAAGAGGTACATGTATAACACGATATTTATTACACGGCGTAACTTTGCTTTTTAGTTTTTTTTTTCTCAATGCCTGTATTCTACGTTTAAAATAATTATTCGAACTTGATGTAATGGATCAAAAGTAATATATTTATACACGTCTACGTAAAATATTAAGATTTATAGTTTAAAAGTTTTATTTCGTATAAGAGAGTGAAATCCTTCGCGTTAGAACTTTTTTCATTAATCATAAATAAGAATGAAAACTACATAATTAGAAAATTGATATGTTTTACAAATAATGGCTGAGCTTTTTGTCAATAAACTTTTAAGCATCGTTTAAGCATTCAAGCACTCTCTATATGTATTAACCAGTGAAAATCAAACGGCTACTAAACAAATAAACAATCGTCATTTTTTTGAAAGTGACAAATCTAAACAGCTCAGGAAAAATATCGAATATTAATAGGGAAACTTTATTTAACTTTGTTTTTTTTTTGTGCAGTGACTTAATTTGGAAATTGTAAAACTTAAAGGAAACTAACGAGTTTTAGTAAACAACTGCTTTAAATCTAACTATAATTGAAATGAAAATTATATGTATTGCAAATACAATTTTCATTCGCTCAAGCCAATCGCCCTTTATTATAAATTATAGCACCGGAATATCTTTGAAAAGCAAACACCCCGCCACGAACAGATGTCAGACCGCACTGGCTCAACGAAATCTCTTCAGCTAATAAAATAACGCACTTCTGTGGCCAAACGCTATATATATATATATATATATATATATATATATATATATATATATCGTACGCACCGTGATACCACTTAAAGTCACCGCACCGTGATGAATTAAACGAAGAATAAGGCGGTGTCGAGGGCCCTGGCGCGCTCGTCAGCGCGTATGCAAATCCAATTTGCCGCGCGAAGACGCCGAGCAGATGGCCCGCGCGTATGGCCTCGCCGCGAAAATGCTTAATTCGCTTTCATGAATAAATAAAGGAGTGTCAAAATTGCGCACTCTCGGGAATGCGCAAAATCTAGACCTGCCGACGGCTTGGCGTCGTTTAATCGATTTAAAAATACAACTCGAGGCCGAGCGTGCAAATTTAAATCGCAGGACTAACGAGGGCTCTGCTCAATTAATCGGTGTTCCAAATTCGGTTGCTTGTTTTTTTTTTTTTTTTTTTTTTTTTTTTTTTTTTTTTTTTTTAATTTGTTGAAAAATAAAAGAAAATGATGGGAATGGAATAAGTATGATTATAAGGACGTGAAATGAAGTTTACAATCGACGACTATTCAATGTGCTAAAGATATTCGTAACATAATCGTTTAGGGTGTATTTTTATAACTAGACTCAAAAATGTGCATATTATTCTGTGTAATAAATGATCATATTCTTGATTAAATGTACATTTGTTCCATTTAGGTTTAGCTAAAGAGTTTTTTTTTTAATTTCTTAAATTTTTATTAAATGTTTGTTTCATCGTTGCGAGATACATTAATTTTGAATTCTTAAACATTGTATAATACTACTTTTTATTTGAATTTCTATTCATTTACTTTAAATATTTCTAGAAATTACATTTAAATATTAATACAATTGCATTGCCAATTCTCATGATTCTTCGCGGATTTTCGACTATTATTTTATCTTTTTTGAGTATACTCAGGTAGTGATACGTGTAAGATACTTGGTGCTTTCATGGATTACTTATGTCTGAAATAACCATATAAGAAAACCCATTGCACATTACAAACAGTGCATATTAAACTTTCAAAGTAACTTACATTAAGACTCAAAATTTTAAACTGCATGCATTAGTTTAAAACACAATAAAGTGTTGTTTTTAATATATATAGTTACACATATTTTTAAATTAATGGAGTCTAATTATAAAATCTAGTTTTACATTTTGTTTTGTAAAATTTCTAGAATTTTTTACCGTAATATACATTAACACAATGCGTACTGGTTTCCAGGAAATTTTTGATAATCTTGCGGATTATATGTATATAGGATTAATATTACTTTATCTGATTACATATAGTAATATATTATACTGTGTGCAATGTTTTGTTTTGGAATGAATCAGATTTTATGAAGAAGAGTTTGAAATAATATGATATACATTGATTACTTATTAAAAATAAATAATTATACAATATTCTAATAGAATGTGGCGCTATACTAAACGCAGTAAAACTATTTATGATTGACATATAATTACATACGAGATATGAGCTGGTTATTTGATAAAATTATCAAATTGAAAATTTACAGGGATTTAATTATTTAATAGTGAAAATGAATGGAAGTTAAAAATTAATTAATTATTGAAATTAAGATCGCCAGCAAACCTTCGTTATAAACCACAAAATTGTATACAGTTAAGGTATATACTTGTTCCCCATTATGACTGATAAACCCAAAGAAGTTCTCAAAAATTGGCTTTTCATGATTTTACAAATAATGGGATCGAATACCGTCTAGAGGAAAGAAAGATATTGAGATTTTTATGCTTTCGTAAAAGTCAGTGATCCGTGCTGTGACGGCTGAAATTTCTATAAAAAAAACCCCTCGAATAGATTCGCCAATCAGGCGAGTGTATTTGAGATTCGAAAAAAATTCGATAATTTTGTGAGAAGCATGGACGATGTTGGACTACCAACGATACCTACGACCGTCCCGCTGCTCCAATAGCTTACGGCGTGATCTACGAGTGGAACAACGTCGTTCGAAGATCGATCCGCGAAAAGGGCGATCGCGAGTATATAAAGGGTGCACGGTTCATTATTCGTATCAATTCCGCGCTGTACGGTAATCATCGTTTATAAATCTGCTCTTCCGTTGAAAAATTAAAAAATTCAATTTAGCTGACGTAAGCTTCCGTTAATATACGAAAGTTGAAGTTAAGTTCGAAATCGAGACTCAGTGTGACCGCCCTAATATTGTAATTCAATATTATATAAATAATTAAATGACTTTCTCTTCTACAAAATTACATGTCTTAGTATTTCTGCGTTAATCCAACTCCTGTATGAATATAGATATAAAAATTTACAATAATTAGGATCTAAGTCTCTGACACATCGAAACTCTATAGGTACGCTATAAGTTTCGGTACGAGGCAACAAATCAACTACCAATAGAATTGAATTAAGCCATGAAAAGCTACTTGGATTTGCATTTTACAGAAGCTATTTTTGAAGAAATAATTCACTTTCTAATTCACTTTGATAAATTATCACTCAACCCCGCCCCATTAGTTCTAATCGCCGCGAAGGACAAGACAGTTGCCCGGAATTAAAACGAATCTCCGGCACTCCCCCTCGCAGCCCCGCCCCTTTCTTCGAAACGTTAATCCGCGGCATCGGGCGTTTTAACGCGGCATTAACGCCACATAGGTGATAAAACACCTTTATTCCCTTTATATATATATATACGGCTCAATCAGCTCGGGGCCTCGTCGTTATCCGGAAGCGCTCGAAAATCATCGCTCCGCGGCGCGCGCGGATGCTAATTCGTATGCGCGGAAGCTGCCGCTCCGCCAGCGCGCGGAATTAAGCAGAGGAGCTCAAAAGTTGAAGCGGGAGAGCGCGGAGGGCAGGAATGGGGGGGGGGGTGCGCTGCTTGAAAGTCGCGATTTACTGGCGCGGTAAACTGAGCTGCGCGTAGGTAAGAAGGAAATTCGCGGAATGGGGTTGGGATGGAGGCCATTTGAAGTCGAGGTAAACTAAAAAAAAAAAAAAAAAAAAAAAAAAAAATTCAGCGTCCAACGCGAAATGTTTCGGATCCTCTTTGAACGCCGTTCCCGAAGAACGGGGAGCGTTTCATCGCAAAAATTAAATGGTATTCGTTAAGACTCGTCGGCATTGATCGTTGCAGAGCGCATAAGTTAAGGAAGATTTTTAGATATGATCAGCGTGTAAGACGTTAATGATGACCTCAGTTATCGAGCAGTTACGTCACGCTTCAGGGAAGCTTCAAGATCGACTTAATGTCGAGAACTTCAAAATTAGTTATAGAATCTCATGAATTATTCGCATAGTTATGTGAACTTCTGTCCTGAATTTTATATAATCAATAAATTAGCATTTTTAGAATTATACAATACGATTACTCGAGGAAAATTACGTGAAAAGGATAGCTGCAAGTGCGCGTAACGTTTTCCAGCCCGATCTTCTTAAAATGATCGTGCGTAAGGCAGTTACGTAGCTTCTTGAGGAAAATATTTTGGCTTGGTAACAGTTTAATGATATAGGAAAGACAAAGTTGTAGGTAAAGACAGTTTCATGATATAGGAAAACAAGATATGTATTAAATTCAGCAATTGATTATATGATAAGATTAAGAACTTAAGAGATTATTGGACTACTGAACAATATTATTTTTTTAATACTACTACCAATACTCATAAAATGTACCTGCAATAAAATACATTGTATTTTTGTCTCTAATGCTTCACACAATATTTATGCTGCGTGGGAATGATTAAAATTCATATTTTTAAACGGGTTTCAAATAGAGTGTAATAAGGAATAATTAAAAAAAACCGATCGCCAATTAGAATCACTGCAATTTCATCATTTATAAAATCGATCTAAAATAATCAAATCTTTTATATAATATCATTAGATCAGCTAACAATGCCTTACAGCTGATTTTATTAATATGATTACATCTGTGGAAAATATAATATTAATTAATATTTATTTTACGTTTATCTCAAGAATCTACCTTATTTATAAACTTTGTTTATACCATAATATATGAATCAGAAAAGGTTTTACCCCGAACATTAGGAATTTATATGCATTGATGGTACGCAAATAAGTATACCAACTATCGTCAAATGTAATGAAATAACGAAACAGTTACAAAGTAGTTTATTCAACGCGAGTACCTTATCGCGTTAGTTTAATTATGATGCATTGGTAAGAATTAAAATTTTCTACGTTTTAATTTCAAATAAAAGTTATATTTTCATTTAAAAATAAATAGCGTATAAAATTGGTTTTATTTTCTTTATTACTAGTTAATCCGTTTAAAAGACAATTAAAGTTATCATTTTTTGATATAAAATTTAAAAATAAATATCTATAATACGAAAAGTTTTAGCATTAAACTCGCTTACAGAATGCATACAATAAATTACTCGAAAAATTATTTCAATTAATAATTCAAGAAGAATAAATGTACATAACGAAAAACCTTGAAGTAGTACAGTATTATCGAAGAGCTCTTGTGCATTACGCTCAACAAGTCAAAATCAAGGATCATATTTTTGAAACCATAAATTTCACAGCGCCCGGCCTGTGGCACGGTTTCACGGGTCCAAACCAACACCGCAAGTTACATCAGGACTGAAATTGAATTATTTTCGTGGGAATTCGTTAATTTTATATGGGGAGACCTCGGCGCGCGGTCAGCTATTGAATAATGATGCGTTTCCCTATGCGCGATCAAATTTATCACCCGCGGCTCCCGTCTGAAACGGGAGTTTGCGACCGCTTGACGAGTATTCGAGGGGGATGGGGAGGGCGAGCCGTGCCGAGCCTTAAATTATTATACGCGAAAATTCCGTTACTCGTATTAGACAAGCGGACGATTAACGGCTATGCCAGAATCGAAATGCGAAAGCATCTCGAGCCCGAATTATTTCATCGTAAAACCGAACATCCTTGGAAACTTTTTTTTGTCCTTAACCCCGCAACAATCGCGCCCAATTCATATCGTTCGCGGGGTTTTATTCAGAGCGCTCGGAGAGCTCACGGAATGGCCAAAATTCTAATTTCGAATTATGCCCGGCCGGGCTACGCGCATCAGCAGCCCCGCCCCCCCCCCGATTCCATTAAAACGATCGCTCGCCTCGCCCGCGCAAACCTAATAACGCGCCTCGCCTTTTTCCCTTGCATTATTCAGGCAGCCGGTAAATTATTCAACCGTTTCGACTTCAGCTTCTTCAAAACAATTCCGAGATATGATTATTTAGACCCGTGCGCGGGGGAGAGAAAGAGAGATAGACGGAGACAGAAGCAGAGAAACTTTGCTTACCGTGGCTCTCTCGCACTGTCTTCCCCTTCACGGCAGCGGCTGCCCAAGATTTCAACGGGACAAATTTTCAATACTCGGCTTGAAAAACTTATCCTTATCACATTGACCCGACGACTTTTTTGTTTTTTGTTTTATCCTTGGAAATTTGCAAAACTACGCTTTCTCACGCGACGTGTAGCGCCGCTCCTCCCAGTCGCCCCTCTCGGCAGTTTGGCTAACTTAAAATTAGCCGGGACTTGATTAAAAATGAAGAAAGGAGAACTGCCATCCCCGCTTCGTTTTACTATTTTGCACGGATAACTTTTATCCATACCATCCGGGACGTACATCTAAGATATATATATATATATATATATATATATATCTACTGGCGGAGGAAGACACAACGAAGACGCCCAGCGTGCGCCCGCACTTCGATTCGCATCGAAAGCGAGATCGGTTCGTTCCTTCACAGAGGCGGAAGGCTGTGCGGGGGGGAGGGGCAGGGAGGGTTGCAAATTTATCACGAAATTATCCACGCGCCATGGGATAGTAACGACGGCGTGCGGTGAGCACGAGGGATTTGTCGCGGGCAGAGAGGGAGAGAGAGGGAGAGAGCGAGAGAGGGAGCCATCTTCTCGGGCGGAATAATTTCGCGATATAACCCCGGGCGCTGCCGCGTCACGTTCCAGCGCTGCATCGACTCCCCTTACCCGACGCAACAAAAACAGAGCCATGAAAAGTTGTTTTATTCTGTTTTCTCCCCTCCTCCCGCCCCTCGGCTCCTCCGCCGCCCCTTTACACGTATCTATGCGGCGCAATGGGACGGCTTTATGCGCGCGTGCCGCGGGAGGGTCGGGGCAGAGGTTTCGGCTAGGGTGGGCTGGAGAAAAGAGCAAGACGAATGTCTGGCCGTGGACGGGCCGCCCGGAAAAGTTCCTTGCTGACGAGGAGGAGGAGGAGGAGGAAAGAGAGCTGGAGAGGGGGGTGGGGTTAAAGCCACTCGGATTGATGGAAGAGTCGCTGACGTGTACGGGCACTACGTATATACGGTCGTGACGGGGAGAGGGAGAGTTAAATGTCGCGCGCCACCACCAGAGACGGACAGTAAAAAATTCATAACTCCCGGGCTTTTCTCCTTCGCGAAACTTTCGCCACCTACTCAGGGCTGATGGCTCTTTCGTTCTCTCTCTCTCTCTCTCTCTCTCTCTCTCTCTCTCTCCTTATCCGTCTCACCCTCCCCTATTCTGTTTTTGCTCCGGAGCAAGATAGAAGAAAAGATCGAGAGAGAGAGAGAGAGAGAGAGAGAGAGAGAGAGAGAGAGAGCACGGTTGTTTACTTTTTTGGTCCCCGGGTAAAAGTCGAATCGCTCCTCCTATCCCGCCCCCGTGTACGATTTTACCGAAGCTCTACATATATATATATAATTAACGGATGTCTTAATCCCAGCGAAAGTTTCGGTGTGTGACGTTGTTTCTTATCGGCGGCTTATGGAGAAAAGTTTACCCCCCCCCCCCCAACGTCTCCGCCATACCGCCGCGGATTGATAGTGCAAATATGTACGCTGGGGGAAGATTGCGCGCTGTTCGGCGTCCAGCAGTAAGTTTTTCCCTCGGCGAGCGATACACAAGTTGTTTTAGGAATACACGAGCGAGATATATACTTGATATTATTAGATGTGTCATTTATCGTCTGGAATTCGGAGATATTTTTTGCCGAAAGCAATTTTATGCCGGGAAATTTTCGATTTACTGCGGACTTTACCGTAGAAAATATTAAATATATAGAAAATTAAATGTAGAAAAATGAGCTTAGTTACCCACTAAATTGCAAATAATGCAGTAAATCTTAATATCAATTTCTCTCGGTGTAGATTGGGAAGAAGTAGCCCGTTTATCTTCGGCCAATTCGCTGCGGAATCGGAAAGTTACTTTTTGTTTGTTACAGACTGTTCTGTTGACTCGCTCTTAACTGCAGCATCCATTACACATTTCTATTTCTATATAAATTAGAATTATGCGATGTAATATTATAAGAAATAGATGAGTGCATATAATGCGCAATGAGAACATAAATTTTTTTAACTCCTGGTGTGATCAGTACTGTAATTGGAAATATATCGGTTTCCCCACTGTTGTCCTGTGCATTTAATTTCTGCAGCTACTACGTTCTAAGAAGCCCGTGGCGTTCAACGGCTTATCCGAGCTTTAATGCATTTCCTACTTCAAAAAAGAAACAAACAAACAAATAAACAAACAAACAAACAAACAAAAACTAAAAGAAAAAGCCTCGCGAAAATAAAATACCACGCTATAAAAGGTAAAAGTGTATGGAAATCGTCGAAAAGAGAGTCTCTTCTTTATCTAGACAGAAGAGGTCGAAGTGGGGGCCGGGAAGGCGAAGCTTCTCGACAGATTTGATGCGCCTTTCTATAGCTTATCCCTTAA
Source organism: Sycobia sp. Sy_11 (assembly GCA_018907035.1). NCBI lineage: Eukaryota > Metazoa > Arthropoda > Insecta > Hymenoptera > Epichrysomallidae > Sycobia > Sycobia sp. Sy_11. Next base: position 1,290,378 of record JACCIC010000031.1, read on the forward strand.
TTCGCGTAATCTAAACTGCCGAAGGCAGGGTAAGTCCGTTTTATAGGCGCCACTGCTCCACTGCAGATTCTCGTAGTATTTAGGTACATTTGTTCTGATAATTCGTCGTTTCTCATATATTTGTATAAGATTGTTGCGCTCTATCGCAAATTATTTCGTAATTTCAAGGGGATGAGCTCTAGTTTTCATAAAATTAAAATAAAATGTTGTTAGAAATAACATGTTATTGTGGGTTCTTAACAATGATACTCGTCGGTTGAATTGATTTTTGGACTTTTATACAGAATTTATGGACCAAAACTTTTTTTTAAATAACAATGATAACTATTATTAAATGAGTTCACCTCTCAGTGGAAATAACTTTTGTTCGTATAATATGTACGTCGTTTCTAAACCTAAACATTGTTCACATGCAATACCTATAAAAAAAACTTAAAAAATTTGTTAACATCTGAAGGAATTAGTATTAAAGTAATTAATGAATTCGTTAACGTTAAACAAGCTACTGCCAAGTTCAGTTTACGCTACACACAATTTGTAGTTAATATGAAACAATTTCCTAAACAGAGAAATTGCTTATAATTTTACTTACAATGAATAGTTTTCAGTTCATTATTAATATTATTTAGTGGATTTTATCATTTAATAATATCATTACAAATGATTATGAAAATTATGTTATTATATTTTAATTAATAACGAGAAAAAAATCATATACCAAGGAATACTATCTTATATACTATATTATTCAATTTGTTATAAAGTATTTTATATAAATAGAAAGATTTTATACATTTTTTTATGTTAGATATTACTTCTGACATATTATAATTATTATTAGAGATTATTAATTATTATAAGATTTTTTAGATTTATAAGATTTATAAGATCACGCGATACATACGCTAACATATGAATTTGAAAATTAGTCTTTCGTCAAATAATTAATATTGACATTCAAAGTTTTAAAGTAAACGTCACAGCAATTTAAATATTACGTAATCAGAAATATAGTCAGCAGTATTATAAAGCGAGTTTACTTCTTTGAAAATTTACCATGAGCGCTTAAATCGATTCTTATATCTACTTCAACTGAATTTATACAGTAGATTAAAGTAAAAATGTCGCACGTAGTTTAGGAGCTCATTTAAGTTATACTTAAATTTATAGGCAGTTTTAATTAGTATAAAGACATTATATACGTACGTACAAAAAAACTGTCTACTACTGTGTACTGATAAACGTGGACGATATGCATAAATAATTCTAAGATATTCCTAGGATATTCTAAGCTCATATTTGATTGTACATGTTACGTGACTTCGTTATAACAAAAATAGCGGCAAGGGCGCGATCTAGCGTTTCCTTAACTTGTTAATAAAGCTTGTTGATAATTATTTGAATGAGATAGAAATTCAAGTATCCTCGTTAACTATTATTCAAATGTATTTTACGACTGTTATTAAAAATAAAATATTACTCATTATTATGATAATGTTAAATCTATAGGCTTATCATTTCGGAAAAATATTAATCCTCCATTAAAATGTACAATTATAAATCTAAAAAGTACCTACTTAACTTCGAATCTAATAAGTTGCATACAAGTGTCCTCAATATTCTACAAATAAAAGTTATTTTTACTATCGGATTCAATAATCATCGCCATTGTATCATTGAAGTACTGCAAAAGGCAATCGTTGAATTATTCTTACGCAAATAAAATTGACCCTCGATTTTTTTTTTCGGCAGAGCGCGCGATATTGCGCGCGAAAAGCACGACCGCGACGGCCGATATCCATCTCTGTTCGACGTCGGCTAGAAGTAGCAGCATTAAGCGAACCCGATGGTATAAGTAGATAACCGAGAAAGTAAGAGCCGATAAAATTCAACGAGCAATGTTAATACAGTGAGTGCGGGCAGTTGGGCTGGACGGCTGGCGGCGCTGCATACATAAACACGAGGTGGTGGTTGGGGGGGGGGAGATGGCATAGGTTCGCGTCGATATCGCAGCGGCGCAGTCTCGGCAAATATTTTCCAAAAAAAAGAGAGAGAGAAGCAGAAGAAGAAGGAGGAAGAGGAGAAAAAGTAAACGGCCGGCGCGGCCGATTTTCGACCCCTCAGCTGACCCCCCCCCCCCGCCCGCCGAACCCGTGCGCGATACACAGCCGCACCCCTTCCAATTGACCAGGCGCGTCGACGTGCAATGCGCCGCCTCGTGTGCGCCGTGCCGTTCATTGTCAATCTCCTCGTGGCGCGCGAGTAGCCGTACAGCGCGTCTCCCGACATTATTCCTATCTAAACTGCCGCTCGGTTCGCGCCCACCCCTCGGCCGTCGATACGATACGTGTCTCTCGCGCCCGCGTCTATACACGCATACAGCAGTTGTGGCTTATCGCGCGGGGATAAAAGTGAAGCGCGAGAGCCGGAGAAACACACCTGCGCGTGTGCAGGGATATTCTTCCCTATTTGGATATATGCACATATATATATATATATCCGACGATATATTTCGTTGGAGGCGCGCGTGTTTATGTACGGGGATAGAGGTGTCTTTTTAAATCCAGAACTTACTCGGCGGCATTTCGTACGTGTATATATATAGTATATGCATATATATATATATATATATATATATATATATATATATATATATAATCTATATATACACGGAAAATTCAATTCACGCAACTGCAAGCGATGTATAGTTAGGAATGGGGGAGGGGGTGAGAAGGGTCGTTGATAAGCGAAGGAAGAGAATAGTGGTGTGGGGGCTTTGGAAATTGTGCCGTTGGCCTGCTCGTGAGCTGCTCTTAAAATTATAATCCTGTTGCCCGCAGATGCTTGAATATATATAGCCTAGGATAATGATATTCTCATCTTTGTTTCGCAATCTTTGACGTTCGCTCTCGTTTTATTTATTCGTTTTTTTTTTTGGTATTTATAAAAAATATCATTAGCATTCGTGGCAGTAATATCGTATCGATTTTAGGCTCATCTAAATTAACATGCAATAACTTTGAAATAAATATGAGGTTTGAATGATGATTCAACTTATTTCACCGAATACTACGTATTATATATCGATTTATATTATTTTTAAGAATATAATTCGTTATTCAATACTTTATATGAAATTCTTGTATTAGTTTTCGGTATTATGACAATTGAATCTACTTCGATGAGAGCAAATTGACGGCGGTCTGGATTTTGAATTAAATGTCTGACGACAGTTAGATGGTAAACTTTTAACGGAACATTCGAACATTCATCTATTTCGGCGTCTCTTATTCATTGGGAAGATGTTCATCAGAAAATTGTATAAGTACTAATGATAAGCACATTATTGAAGATAATATTACAGTTAAGTACTATGTCGGTGATAAAGAGGTCTACACTTATTCATTTGTTATTATTTATAATAATTTTTAAGTATCAAAGAACTTGTAAAGTAATTTACATTTTTTTTCTTCATAATACAATCAAGGAAATGATAATGCATCGATAATCTATTAAAATATATCACTGATGATTAATTCGATTCCATACGTCGTTTCATTGTTAATGAAACGACGTATTTAAACGATTCCGTTCAATTAGCAATTCATCCATCCTAACTATATCCCGAGCTCCTTAACCAGTCGGCGATCTAACGACATGATTCGTGGGTTAAGCGCGCATCCCGCGTTCTCGCATGTAGAAAAAGCCCGCTCGTCCGTCTTCATTCCTTTAAAGCGGCGGCAACGACCGACGCCAAAAATCCAGTCTACCTCTCAATCTCGACTTCTCGTACCCCGCTCCTCCCCCCCCCGCCGCCCTATCCCATCGCTTCGCCGACATGCTTCTTTATTACAGCGCCCGTCGTCGCGCGAGCTGTAATACGCGAGTCGTGCGGATTGCCGCCGCCGCCGCCCGCCGCCGCCGCCGTAATCGCGCATCGCAGTCACGGCGAGAGGCGACGAGAGATGGAGACTTGGGCCGCGCGGGATCGCCGGAAATTGACGGGCTTCTGAGGCGACGACGGCAGTTCGCGCGCGCGAGCGCTCGCTCCTTCTGCGCGGTGATGCGTCTGCGTCAAAGGCCGGCGCTACTTTGGTGCGCGTGTTCGCGCGCGAGTCCGTGCGGTGCCACGCGCTCGACGTAAAGATATCGACGTTCGAACGCGCGAGCTATTGTTGCGAGGAGATAAACGGGGAGGAGATCGTATACGAATAGATTGCCGAAGTCGTCGCTCGATCGTCGATCGTACTCCCCGATTAATCAGGGATGGAAAAAAATTCGTTTCTATTTGTTATGTTTTTTTTTTTTTTGTTTCTTTTTTTTTGGTTTCTTTTTTATCCACCGTGCGTATTGCGCGAGGATTGTTGCAGCGTGGAAGATCGTTGAAAGAGACGGCTAATTATTCATGCGAGCGGGCCACTCCTGTAAATAATTATTGCAAGAGAAATTTAACGGTACTCTTCAATTAACGCTCGATGGTGGCGAGGGAGGCCGGAGGGCGGACGGCTAGGAGGAGATACAATGAGAGTAATTAGAGGGCTCCTCGTTAAAGTAAAAATATCTAGCGCTAAACTTGGACGTCTTACATTGAAATAAAGTGGTTTTAATACTTCCGAGCTTTAACTTTTTGGAGGATATTATTACTGAGATAATAATGGAACGTTATAATGGAATTATAATGCAATTTTTAGCAGGAAATATTGAGGATTAAATTAACATTGCAAGTGAGGAGACTGCTGCTGCTGCTGCTGCTTCTTTCTTCCCTGCCTCTAATATTTCATAATGTAAGAACTCTAAGACGGTGTGTTAATTTGAAACTAATTAAGTTACTTACTGGCTTGGAGAGAGACAGAAAGACAGAGAGGCAGAACGAGAGTGAGCAGGGAGTGGGGGATGTTTTTAATGAGAATATTCAACAAAACCCAATATCAAATATTAAAACTTGCACTAAATATTGAAGATCATAATTGCGAAGGAGATTTATCAAATCTTAAATTAAGTCTATAAAAGTTTTAACTGTGTCGAAAGGACGATTGTGCTCGAAGATCACTCCTATACCAACAATATTTATTTATTCAAAGAATTGTAGAATTCATTAATTTTAGATTAACTGAGAGATCGTTCGATGTTTCGGCGAATTCTGAGCCTCGTATGTTTACCCCCGCTTCGAACCGAGCAAACACAAGCGTGGGAGCTGCCAACAAAGCCGAGCTTACCCTCGACAGCATTCTTTTTTCTTTATTTTTTCTTTTTTTTTAGTCCAATACGAAAATTCTGAACGGAAACGCGACTGCCAAGAGAACACCGCCGGGGGTGTACGGAGCAAGGCGCATACCGAAAGAGGGACGAGAGGAAAGGGAAGGGAAGGAGGGAGCGAGGGCCAGAGAGGAAGACAGGCTACAAGGTGGAGGAAATTAATTTTGCATTATTCTCAGGCAGTACCGCCGGCGCTGCCTCGGGCGATCGCCTTTCCCCTCCTGCCGCCTTCTCCCCGTCTCTTCTCTCTCTCTCTCTCTCTCTCTCTCTTTCTCTCTTTCTCTCCCAGCGCTGTTTCCGCCTCTCCCTACTTAACGCAAGCAAGAGTCTATCCACCCTTCGTTGAAACCCAATATCGCGAACGCACCGGCGCGGCGTTCCTCTGCGCTGCTCCGTGTATGCCTCTCGTTTTTGCTGTGTATGCCGAGATACCGAGAGACGGAACAAGATGCCAAGGAAATCCCAAGTACGAGAGAGAGAGAGAGAGAGAGAGAGAGAGAGAGAGACATTGTACTGAATGTATATAGAAGGAACACGGTCCCGATATTCAAGAAAGCCGAAATTAATTACGAGGCGAGTCCACGTGTTGCCCGCTCGCTTCCTTGCGCTCGAAGTTTTACGAGAAAGCGAGTTGCTCTTGCGTTCTCGCCCCCCGCCATGCCTTCGTCTTGGCTGACTTTCGACGCTCCGACTGCTGCGCGGGAGGCAGTGGCCCAGATGAACAAGGAGGGCAAGAGTGGGAGGGAAGCTTTCACGCCTACAGGTCGCTTCGAGCCGGAAGGCAAATGTGTACATGTTAACCCGTACTGGCCAAGAAGATAAAGTTTTTTAATATTGGCCGTAGTAAAGAAAGAAGTAGAGAGGCAGAGAGAGAGAGAGAGACGGAGAAGGGGATAGTGAAATAAGAAGAAAGAGAAGCGAGAGAGAGAGAGAGAGAGAGAGAGAGAGAGCCGAAGATGTGATGTAAAGGAGAGAAAGATCAAACTTACTACGGAAATTGATTTAGAGTTGTCATATCTTCACAAACTTCAAGCTGCTTTTTAAATTAAGAAAATAATGTAAAGACTATATTTGCAATACTTACCTTCGAATAAAACTACATATAAGATAAAACTAAATCTTAGTTGTACAAGTCTTTACTTTTTATCCTTCTTATCTTGAGCTTCAGTAAAGTAAATATATGGCTGATCAAAATCGATCCAATTCTACTTAACATTGAATAGCGTTTTTATTTAATGTTTTTGTTTTCTCAGGAACATAGGAATATAGTTTGAACACAACACTTGCAAAGAAAACAGCAATACTTGTGAGGCAGAATAGAGTTTATTGCTAACAATAGAATGAAAAGTGCAATATTCATGGATAAATAGTACCAACGTATTACATCGTTGTTTACAACAATTTTACATTATTGGATTTTGTGAATTACAAATTATATGATAGCTCTAATGAAATTCTATAGTCGTCCATAGAAAAGCCTTATATTTAGAAGTAAACTTCAATTTGTAGGCAAGGACCTTAATTAAAGGCTGTTCACCGTGCTTTTACCGTACCTATAAGGTGTTTGACTTTATTCGATGAAGATTGGTGGATCTTGATGCTCTTCCTTTTTTCCCTGCGAATGGAAACAAAAGTTTGAAGAATGAGAAGAAAAAAAATCTACGAGAGCCCGTGCGCGCTGAAATAATGCTGTAATTGTACGCGCCCGTGAGCCATTCGTCAATGAAAGTTTTTTTATTCTCGATCGGTCGGCTCGCGTTTACCTCTTCGGAAAGAAATTACGTTTTATGGAAGCAATTTTTTTCCAAAGTTTACTTTTTGCATTATCCATGCGGGCCGGCTCGAACATAACTATAAATTTAATAAAATAGATCTTAGCATTGTTTGCCAATTTCAGACCCTCGGTATCGCGTTTGATCTTGAAAGGATAAAAGTGGAATATTTTAAGTAGCATTATAGAGAATTATTAAGGAAAGGCTCGTCAAATATTTGAGTTGCGTAAAGTTATAGTACCAGAAAATCCCTTGAGATACGCAGCAAATTAAATTTTTCCTCCGTCTCGTTCAACCGACTCTGGATTAATTATAAAAGGCGGATATTGCATGGAATTATTGAACTGTTAATTTCGATAATATTGTAGAAAATTTTAAATAAATATTTATGAATTTTAAATTGCATTAGATTCCATACTAGAGTTAGGCCGGTTAGAATTCTGCATTCTTTTTATGGATAAAAATAGTATTTTAAATTGATTAGACCAGAAAAATTATTGAAGAGCTCATTCTATAGAATAATTCTGTACTACGATTCTGAAATATATATGGTCTGCATATATAGGAGTAATTTGATGGAAAGATTAAAAATCTGTGGCAGATACGAAGGAATGAAATTTACAATATAATATAGATACGTTACGAAAATTAAAATTATATATATTTCATTATACTTCACAATAATATGTTTATCGTACTTTTATGTAAAAAACCCTACTCTGTATGATATTTAAATTGAATTCCGCTACATATTTGAAAAAAAGTAAATGTAAGAAAACATGTTTAAATTAAAAATTATGTCGCGTCACGTTGAAAATTCTAATTGTGTTAAAATTAAACTTATGTAACGGTTACTCACTTCGTTATGGACGGAAGAGATAGTCTGTAGCGGCTCCACTGTAACAAAGTGAACGAAATTAAAAAATTTAGAACGAATGAAATATTACATAGTGCAATTAATATCGTTAAAGAATTTTTAATCTGCGCTCGACGCTTTTTAGAAGCAATTTCGTTACTGTCTCGGCAACGTAACATATCGGATTCGTTAGAAATTCGTGTAAAAGATTAAATGGGAAATTTCCATTCGTGATAAATTGAGCGATTTTTTTTTTGGCAGATAATACATTATCTACCAGTCTGAATACGAGTCGTTGAAGCAAGATTCCAGACTGCCATTTCGAGAAGCAAAAGAAAAATATTTTCTGTTTTTCGTCGTTCTAATCTTGCCGCTCGGCAACGGTACTTCGGTCTTTCGAGTTGCGTGAATCGAAAAAGGAAAGCGCCGCCGCGGTCGCCGTCCTAGAAGGGAATAAATCGACCTCGGCGCCCCGAAACGCGCAACGCTAGCCAAAGTCGGGCGAAATTTCAGCCGACGGATCTAATTACAGGGCTGAAGCGGACCAGCAAAAAAAAAAAAAAAAAAAAAAACGAACGAGGGCACTTTCTTTACGCACAATATGGCGGACAGAGATAGACAGAGAGGGCAGGCAGTAACCGCCGGGCAATCTGCGGTAACTAAGCCCGTGAGCGGGACGGAGTGAAAGTTGAGAGGATGGGAAGAGGGGCAGAGAAGGTTTCCAAGAGGCCGGGAAAAAGGGATGCGGTCTTGATCATCAAAGGGGGCCTCTGCACGGCCCCTCCTTCCCATACCTCTCTCTCTCTCTCTCTCTCTCTCTCTCTCTCTGCCTCTGTCTACTGACTCAAAAGGGCACCGGTCTCTACACGAGCGAGCAGACAGGACCTGCGGAGTTAGGCGTGGTTTTGAATAAGAACCCGATAGACGTCGCGGTATCTTCGAAATATGAAGTTCTTTCCTCTCCTTTTTTTTTGTTTGAATGGTAGACAAACTTCAGATTTTATAGGCTCAGTCGAGGGTCCCATGCGAATGAGCTACTTGTTGTTGGATAAACACACGGCGTGTAAACGACGATGCAAACTTATCAATAAATGCAAAAATTAGCAATTTCTCTGTATAGTGTTTATTATTTAAACAATGCGTGATTATTACTTAATTTGACTCGGCCGATTGAAAAATATAATGAATATATACGATATGGCGAACGAGGTCGAAAGATATTATTTAGTACAAAATTTGTAAATGAGTTAGAGGAAGTTCCTAAATTAGTCTCATTAAACTTTCAAAATTCTCGAGTAAGGAACAGTTAATTGAGATAATATTTTATTAAATATTCCAGTTCATTTATTTATCAGATATAAAATTTCAGCTTAAAAATTTACGACGTGTATCTCATTAGATCTTATTAGAGAAATACTCTAAATATAATGCTCTCAATTCCGGTATGGAAATGATAATCTAATAGATTTCGTTTTTTTCATTTTTTAACAACTTTTTATTTGTGCGAATTTCTATATTATTCGATATAGTTTAATAACAACGTTTATCCATTTTCAACAAGTAACCTTATCGCTTTTTATAACCGAAATCCTCCATTTCCTACCGTGTTTCGTAATAGATTTAACACGAATGATGAAAATTAACACGAAATTGATGAAAATATGAGAAATTTTACTTTCAACGGTAGTTGTTAAAAAAAATTTAATATCGCTAACCGACAATTCATTATAACCATCAGTTTATTGTATTTGCCATCAACTACCAAAATGTTTGTAATAGAACATGAAATTTGATGGGTGGCACGGAGCTGCCGAGTTAAATATTGACTATACTGTATTTGCCGTACAACGGCGAATTCATTATATTAATTGTAGCCTCGACCACGGATGAAATATGAAATTTAACGCATCGAGTGAAAATTTAAAGCAAACAAAAGTCTCGGCCGTCTGCGCGAAGGAGGGACTATCCCCTAGTTCTGGGTTATTTAATAAATACCATCCGTATCTCGTGGAATATTCGGACTGTCCAATTCATCGTCATCGGACAGACACTACTCTTTATTGCATGGAGCGAATAATCGCCGGGGCATATCTACAAACCCATCCCTAATCAATTCGGAAACTACACCCTCTTTCAAACGAGGGGCGAAGGTGGTCGTTCACCCATAATACACACACAGACACACACGCACACGTACACACAAAGAAAACGTACCTCGGCGTAACCCAGACGTGGGCACTGAGGTCGCGCACGAGCTGACGCTCCTCGCGCTCCCGCTCGTTCTTGCGTCGCTCGATCTCCTCCTCCTGCTCGCGCTCGCGGGCTCGCTTCGCCTCGTCCTCTTCGCGCTGGGCGATCAGCTCGCGTCCGTAGGCACGCGCCCTCTGGCGTAGGGCGGCTCTGTTGTCCTTGTCGGCCGGCACTGGGCGGCGTTTCGACGAGCACCGGGTAGATTTGAAAAGAATTTATATTAATTAACGGGATGATAGGTTGATGTACGCAGTAATTTTTCAAGATTATACAGCTAGATTATGGATGTTGAGAGTTGACGAGAGGGTGGGTAATTTTATCTTTCGTCGTTTTTTTCTGCGAGTTAATAATAGCGGGTTGTCTGATGATATATTGAACTTAAATAATATTAAGTTAAAAGCGAGTAAAACTAGTGGAACTACGCTAAGTTTAGTCAGATTTTGTGAATATAATGCAGCAATGATATACCTTCAACTGTTTTCAAAAGTTCTCTCAATATAAAAGGATGGATTATTTACAGGAACAGACATAGTGTTAATTTGAAACCTCCATCATTAATAAACACGATTAGAGTTTCAAGAACCGTATATAAAACACTTAAGATTAGTCGAAATTGCTTTTACATAATAATACGTTGTCATAAATCCCAATAGAGTCCCCTTTAATAATCAATTAATAGAAAATTCATTGTCAAGAATGATGACTTTTAATATCTAATATCCCTTTTCAACTCGTAATACAAGTACTTCTTGTTTAAAATAAAGACTGTCGTACAATATCAACGATCCCTTTCCCATCGGAAACTCTAACGAAAAAGTTACTGTCGCACGGTCTAACGCACAGTTTGATTTTTCTCGAGTTATAGGCTATTCAACTTAAATCGTAAAAAAAAGTTTATACACCGAGCGAAATACCCCTCGGGCCGGCAACGGCCGATACAGGGCCGTTTGAATTTATTCGCAGGAAAAAATAATTTCGACTGATCGAGGCAGGGGATGGAAAAATGAATTTTAATAATACGTGAAATCGCGGGTATTTAGAATTCAAAAATCATGTATAGATCGCGTAGTTTAAATTTAAAACGTTTATTAAATCGAAGTTCGCCGAACGGGCAGTTGAGTCCTCTCTTTATATCCTTGTAAAAGAAATTGTTCTTCGACGGCCCGTGAAAATCAATTTAGCGAACAAAGCGATACTCGTCTCGTTTTCCTTTTATCGTTATTCTCTTCATACGCGCATTACAATTTAGATAAAAATATCTATTATATGGTGATAATCATCGTTTCGACATATTTCATCCGCAATATATAACGTTGCGACCCGTTTCAGGGCAGAACTTTTTCCTCCACGACTTTAGTGCCGCGAGAGAGGAAGGAAAAAGATCGAACGAATTTCCAAGCGAACGCATTCGCGCGAGATAACGATTTACGCACTCTTCCCCCCCCCCTTTCTTTCTCCTCCAGACGCGTATACGCGGGGGGTAAATTGAAACAAAGACAACGTACGCGACACTTTGCCGTGGGGAGGAGGGAGAATGGTAGCGAGAAAACGCGAGAGCGAGACTAACTCCCGTATAGTCGACTTTATTTCACTTACGGCCGCGCGCTCGGGCGCGCGACTAAGGGACACGTTTATCGACGCGAAATAAAAGCAAAGGATGAAGAGGAAGAAGAAGAAAAAAGATGGAAGCAGTGGGAGAAGAAGACGAGGAAATAATCCTCGGTGCAGTATTCGACTCCCCTGCACCGGGGGTTCCGCGTGCCATAACTTTCCCCGACCCCCCTCCCGCCCCTCCACTGCGCCCCTTACCACCACGACCCTTCACTCGCGTCCGCCGCCGTTGCTGCTTCCACCGCCGACGCTACATCACGGCAGCCCAACGGCGCAGCGGCGTACGCGGCGTCGTTGGCCGTGGCGAGAACCCGCGAAATGACTGACTCGACCCGGAATTCGCATAAACACGGCAGTGCACGTGCGGCGGGAGCATAAATACGGGACGCCCGCGCATCCGTCCCGAGGTCCTGCGCCAGGACCGCGGGCGGGTCGGCGAGGGGCGAGGATGGGAGGGGGCGGGGCGTACGGACGCGGGAAGCGTTCCTGGTGCTAACCGCGCAATAATTTCGAGCGTTCTCGAGAGGGCGAGCGATGTGGCTTCAGTGGACTTTTTCTTCGGTCGCACCGAATTTCATGTCCGCGCCGTGGTTCCTTTTTTTTTTTTTTTTGTTTAACCCCTATATTACAGTGAATTATTAAGGTCGCATTTCCGCCCCGAACAGCCGATGGGTTTGGATTTCAATTAAATAGCGCCGTCCCATCTGCCTCCTTAACCAATAATGGCATTTCCAGCCCCTCGCCCAACCATGGGAGATAAAAAACAAGAAACATATCTCTGTGTATATAAAGAATTTCCGTCGAGACTACAGAAATCCATTCGGACGTGAGTATTTTTAAAACTAGCTATTGTTTTCTTACACGCGCGCAACGAAATATAAAAAACAATCGGAAAACTGCGCGCCGCTAAAAGACGGGGCACTTACTTTTTCAAATTGCAAAAATAAACTCGTATGCCGCGGCTCTGCGCGCTCCGTTCGGGTTGGGGCGGGTAGGTGGAGAAAAATAGAAAGTTTAGCCCAGAGACAGTTTTATGGGTCTATGAATGCCGACGCGGCGAGTGCTTTAGTTGCTACCGCGGTCCTATATGGTAATTTCGGGCGATGAAATTTTATTATTGCTCCAATATTTTGATAATGGAATGGAGAGAGAAGGGGATGGCGGGGAGTTGAGCGGGCGAGTAAAAACGGAGACACGCCGAGCTCCTTACATAGATTGTTCGAAATTCATAATTTACATATTCAAATATTTGCGGCAACTATTCCTTTCGAATACATTTCGAAATATTTTCGGTCGAGATGCCTGATTGGTGAAACAATTATGAATATTATTATTATTATTATTATTATTATTTTTAGAATTTTACCACAGTAAGCGGAGGTGGAGTAATTTTTAAGAAAATCTCTTGCACTTCGCGTAATTTTTCTTTTAAAAATTACTACTCACCTACGTCTGCTGTATTTATTCTTGAATATAGATACGATAACTGTATTTCCGTATTATTTAATCAAATTCTCACGGTCTAGGATAACTTACAGAAACGCATACGTATATATAATATATATATATATATATATATATATATATATATATATATATATATATATATTGACCCAGCGAAGCATAAATTTTAACGTGAAATGAGCCCGCTGAATATATGCCCGCATTCGCGGAATCCCGGGGCTTTCGAAACGTTCGTGACTCGCAGAAAAATGAAGCTCTCCAACGACTGACTTTGATTTTATATAATATTTTATAGCCGTGCGCGGCGGATCCTAACAATTATTTCGCTCTGCATTTTTATAGCTTATATCCACCGACGTACTTTAATCCGACAATCGTTAAAGACGAAAGAAAAAAGAAGAAAAAGAAAAAAAAGAAAATTCAACTCGCCGAACCATAACGAAATTCGAAAAATTTCCGTCCTATACGGGTTCTTCGTCCTTTTTCTCTCTTTCTTTCTTTTTTCATTTCTTTTTTTTTTATTGTCTTTAATAATTTCGAGTCAACAAGCGCTCGCCCCCTCCCCCCTACGTCCGAGAGAGAGAGTGTTTTATCTCGCGCGCGCTCGCGGCTAGTACAAATAAATATACATTACGGTTTTACGTATGATTGTGTATGTGTATGCGCGCGCGCGAGCGCGAGCCGCTCCGCCCTGCGCCATCCTCGTATATCACGTCGAAAAAGTTATTAAGGCGATCCTCGGTACGGCGCGGGCGCCCCGTAGAATGGCCATGACGCAAAACTTGCGCGCCCCGAGAGCGGCGGCCTTTGAAATATTCCCGGCGGAGGTGGCGTGCATGCGCAGCGGCAGTTAAAAACTAACGGGTCCGCGACTGCCGCGCCGTCGGCCCCCCGTTTGATAAATAAATAAATACGAAAGGATGGAGAGAATAACACGGGCGACGGCGTAAAGTCAAAAATTAGATGGCAAGATCGAATATCCGTACGCCGTGGAATATCTGTATTGGTAGTAGATTGCGGTTTGGTTTTTTTGTTTTTTTGTTTAATTTAATCAACAATAATTTAATAAATGTATAATTAATGTGTACGTTACAAATGGTATGTAATTGATATTGGTATGACGTTTGATGCGAAAATGTGAATATACGTTGGCTGTTGTTCTACATATGGACAATGGAATTGTTATCCTCTTCTAGTTCAACAATTATTGTACTAAAAATACAATTCTAATTAAGCATTAAATTTATGCTTATCGTCAGAGTGCAAATAAAATTTTATCTAACTAAAATTTTATGACGTTAACACATTTAACATCGAATTACGCGAGGCGCATTTTGTGTACATTATAAATATTTACATTACAATTATTAAGAATAACATTTGAATTCCTTCGTATAAGATAAAGGTATACCTAAATGTGTTATTTTCAAATTTATCAGAATTTTCCATGATCTTATAACAAAGCTATATTATAAAATTATTTAAACAGAAACAGTTCGAACAGAAACTAATCAGATACACTTGAAGCAATCGCTGATTGTCATTGCTACTTAGAACTTTATATAATAATAAAATTTAATTTTGTAATAATTGGTTTATATTTTATTCATCACTGTTAATTAACAATTTCACTAATATTGTCGCTTTAATATAATAAATTTACAATTACTAGAAATACTAAAATATTAATCAACAGTATAATTATTACTGTATGAATTTATATAATTATTATACTATTGAAATTCAGCCTTCTCAATTATTAGTTAATTATTGAACTTTCTTAATTCTCATTGCCGTGATTATTTTGTCTCCTTAAAAATTTCCGTCTTAGTAATACGGCAACTTGAATAAACGTAGCTTTTCAAAAAAAAAAATAAATAAATAAATAAATAATACTTCGCCTACCCTACTACATAATTTCCACTCCAAAAAGCCGAGAAATACGACCGAAAACAGTCTTGGGCGAGCCCGCCGGCGGACCTCGCCCCTCCCCTCCCGCACCGAGCCAACGTATAAGCCAGCCTACGAGCCGGCGCGCGAAAGCAATTAAAGCTCCCCTCCGCGGGTGTCCCTCTCCCCTCCCCCCACTCTCGTCATCCCGGGGCTCGCTCGCTCGCTCGCTCGTTCTTACGCTTGCAGTTCTCGTCGTAGTCGGGCCGCTCGGGCCGAGCCGACCTGCTCTTCTCCTCGAGCTGCCGGTCCCAGGCGAGCTTCAGCTCCCGCTGGCGTCGCCTCCTCTCCTCCCTGCCCACGAGCTGGCCGTCGCGCTCGAGGCGCCGCCGGTCGGCCTCGGCGGCCCAGCGGCGCGCGCACTCCTCGGCCTCGGCCTCGCGGCGCGCGATCACCGCGCGGAATTCCTGCGGACAGTCGCGTTATTCGACAGGCGTGAGCAAAGCCGTGACTGGGGACGGGGGGGGGGTATGGTAGAAAGAAGAGGGAGAAAGGATTCGGGGTGAAATGGTCTTGGGTGGTGGGTTTGGAGGTGGAAGTGGGAGAAGTTGGGTCAGCTGACTTTCGGATATATCTATATATATTTTTACTATTTATGTACGAGTGGCTCCTTTGTAAGAGAGAAACAAAGTTGTCAAAATTGATATATATATATATTTTCGAAGAGGCAGAATGAAGCCTCTAAAAATTTCTATCACTGTTTCTCGTCTTGTTATAAGAATTTGTACGAATTTTTATCACAATTGTGAATCTGTCTCCTCTTTTGTATATAATAATTGATAAATATTTAATTTTGATTTTAATCCTTGTAAAATCCATTATAATAAATTATTACAGTTTGATTTTATTACCAAATTATGAAATCTTATAAGATCTACTTTTTTCCAATTTCAAAATTTTAATTTATATAAAATATAAATTGTAATTAGATTTGAAAAAGAAAAATTAATGCTAATTTGAAAATTATATTTGGCCAGAGCTGATACACTCAATAATATACATAAATTTCTTGTTAGAAAAAGCATCTAAATTAAATAAAGTTATTCAATTAACATATAATTGCAAAATGTAATAAGACTTACTTGAGTTAGAGCTGTAAGAAATTTGTTATTTATAAACATAAAAATACCAATTAGTCACGTACTAGAGAAGGTTTTTTTTAAATTTTCTATGAAAATATTTATTAATGAGTTTCGCCTCACGTTGTTGACATTTCAAGTTTGAGAGAAATAATGAAGTCCTTAGATTTTTCGCGATCAGTCACGGATTTAGAATAGTTAACCATGTTTGATTGAAATTCGACGTATTACCTACAACCATCTATTACCTGAAACTATATTTTAACTTAGTTAGAATTCAATCGTCAAGCAAATCATCGGATTTTGCAATAATTATCAGATTGATATTTTCAAAACCCCATTTCTCAATTGAATATAACTTAGACGCGACTAACCGATGTAAACGGGCCATTAATCGATTGCTTCATCAGTCTCCGCATTAAATATTTAAAGTATCCGCGGTGGGAAAGCCGAGAAATTACGGCCCCGGCGCCGCGACCATTGTGCGCGCGGTCGAGTCTGCGCTTCGGCGCCTCAGCCGCGAAGCGAATCAATGCGGCTAATTGTCCGTTCGCTCAGCAGTTAGGGCAAAATAAACGTCACCTCGAGTAATTCGGGAGAAAGTTATATTGCCGCTGGGATCTGCAGTGGTAGTCGATGCGGCGACCACATGGACGATCGTTAATACACACGCACGCGCGCGCACACTAGCGCACAAGGCCATACGCAGAATCACGGGTTGCGACGGTGGCGCTTGCTGCGCGCTCGGCGAAACGTCGAGCCGCGCGACGAAGACGATGGCTCTTCGAGGGGCTGGGGGTGGAGAGGTATGCACCCGTCCGCCCACGAACCTGTAGAGGTTAGATGAGAGAGAATGCGCATATCAGCGCTCCATGTGGTACACTTACTATATATATATATATATTCCGCGAAAACAATGCCATTGTGGCGCCCAGCGAGCCGTGTACACTTATTCTCTCCCCCCCCCCTCTCCGTCTGTCTTCCATTGCATCCTGTCCCGCTGTTCCTCCCTCTTTCTCCATCCCTCTGTCTCCGGCGTGCGATTCGCGCACGGATTGGCTTCGCGCTCGTGCGCCCAGGGCGCGAAGAGCAGCCGTTAAGGAGACCGCGGTGCGCTGATTGCAAGATGTCGTCGGCGAACGCGTCGCGCCCGCGCCACGCTCGCTCCCAATTAGAAAGGGCGGCGGAGGCGCGGGAGTAACGAAGAGGGAGGAGGAGGGGGGTGAGGAGACGGAGTCATTTCGCCCCGAAATTAATTAAGGGCAATGCGACAGACGAACGTCGCCAGCCGTGCCGCGCGCGGGATCGAAAGCAGCGAGGCGGTAGTGTGTGTATGCGTGCGTGCGTGCGTGCGTGTGCGTGTAGTAAGAGAGAGAGAGGGATAGAGAGAGAGAGAGAGAGAGAGAGAGAGAGGCGAAAAAGATAGATAGAGAGTGATATAGGGAAGGAGAGAGAAGACAATAAACTTCACGTGAAAGTTTACGCCGTTTTCGTACCGCAAATTGTTTAATAGCACTTCTTTTTCTACATAGGCTTCAGACCCTGCACACAGGTTGAATTTGGATCTTTTTTCTGTTTTCACTGACCCGTCGCATGCAATTTCCCACCGCTTTTTATGATTGCGTGGTTAAATTGGGTGTCGTACTATGTCACTGCGCTCGCCACACCTGTGATACAAATCAAGCAATCTTGTCAATCATCCGAGTTGCATTACTGTTGTATAGCATGCGAAACGAAGAATGAAGGAAGTAATGTACAATATCAGACGATTTTTCGAAACAAATTGCATGGAGGACGGGTCGATTTCATGTAATCAATGGATTAACCGAGGACTTATTTATAGATATAGAGTAATTTATTTACATATTCTTTCATATTCTCATATATTATCATATTTAAGTCAATGAATATACACTAGTCTAATAAATATTTTTATCGATCCTACAGTCTTTATAACATAATTTTATTCTATTATATTTAAAGAATATAATTATTCACTAGTGGTCCATAAAATAATCACTGATTAAAAAAGTATAAAGTTGTCCAACAAGAATCTTTGAATAATTAGTGGCTGAGTAAGTAGCTTTAGTAGGATACCAATTCTTTAGTAAAATATTACTGAATAAAATAGTTTTACTGTCCTATATGTTTCCGCGAATTTATTATTCATTCTGTGGTGCAATGCTTTATTCTTTAAATTTAACCTATATTATATAATTGTGTACGTTATACATTAAGCTTGTCGCAGATGACTTACATACGCTGTAGTAATATAAGGAATTTATCGGTCTTACATATTATTAAACATTAAGCTTTGATATTTTTGGATATTTGATCCGCGAACAATGGAAATTGCATTATTCACTGTTTCAGCAGCGATATTCAGAAGCTACTGATCGAAAGTGAAAAGCAACTAGTTCACGGTGAAAATCGAAGTTACTATGAAAAATTAGTGAAAATTTAATGGATTTTTTTTATTCCGCAAATTCAACGTTCTCTATGAAATTATGTTGCTAATTTCATTGATTTAGTTTTCAAGAGTACATTTAGCAGCCTTCCGTAAGTTTGCTTCTGCAGCCGAAAAATCCGTAAGAAAGGCTTTCGGCATTTCTAAAAAATTATGTGCAAACGTTAAAATATAAAATTTATCCAAATAATAAATATCATTTAAAAATGCGTTATCAAAATTAATATCCTCTCTTCACTGTTAATTTTTAAACCACTGATTTAGAGGATTTCAAATAGATAAAGATAACATCAAATATATCTTTATGATGAATGCACGTCTATAAGTCGTTTATAATTATCTAACATTTGTTTAAAATTGTAAAATCTGCTTAAAAATTATTTGCTTTCAATAAAAAAATCAAAAAGTCATAAATAGCGAATTTACGACATTATTTCGAATGATAATAAAACACAGACAGGGGGAAAAAAAGCAAACGAACCGTTCCAGTAGTAAATGTCAGGATCCCGTCAGACGGCTAGTGTATCATTTTTCCTTGGATTTTCTATCCCTTTTTTGTATTTTAGCTTTGAGCGCAGAACTAAATTTTTTGCGAAATGAAAGAAGGAAAACTGTGTGTATGTGTGTGTGCGTGTATTTGTGTGTGTGTGTGTGTACATGCACTTGCAGGCGTGTATAAGGCAAGGTATTATAATAGTACCCGAGGGCACATCGTCAAAAGAGAAATTCGTATACCGTAGGCGTTGTTCTAATTTTAAGATAAATTTGATTCTAGCATTTCACTAAAGCGAGTGCGGTATTGCATGAAATTTAATTTTTTATTTTTAATTTCAGCGAGTTAGTTCTTTGCATGATAATGGAAACCATTTCAACTACAATCGACATGAGTATCTTTGTATTTTTAGGACTTATGTATAGAAGAATAAGTTTATATTAATTTTAGAAAAAATTAAATCTAGTATTTTTCGGTTTATTATGAAAAAAATAAACTAAAATAAACTCATGAAAATTTTTTGTGACCCCTCAGTGTACATGAAATATTTCCAATAAAAAAAATTCTACCCTAAATGCGAAAATCTCCAAAAAGATGAGAATTGAAACTTGTCTACAGTAAGAAGCTGTCGCTACTGCGAACATTCTATCATAGTAAATGATTCAAGTAACGCTTTACGTATAAACAAGATAACGATATGCGCAAAGTACTCTCTCTCTCTCTCTCTCTCTCTCTCTCTCTCTCTCTCTCTCTTTCTTCCTCGCCTCACTTAAAAGCGTCATTCGTATAAAATACTCAAGCGTCGCGGCGCTGAGACGCGCCTCCTGCCAAAAAATCAGAACGTGCCTCGAGGCTGAGGTGAAAAAGAGTCGAAGAGCAGTAAAATCTAAGCGTTTCGTATCCCCGGGCTTCGGAGTACTTCTCGCCTACTTCGCAGGGCTTGAAATCAGTTTGATTTCCGTTTTCACTACCTCTCTTTCTCTCGTGCTCTCTCTTTCTCTCATATAGACACACTCATACACACACACACACACACACTCTCTCTCTCTCTCTCGCCTCTTTCTGTCTCGTTCTCTCTCTCTCTCTCTCTCTCTCTTTTTCCCTCGGCACAGCTTTCCTTTCCCATTCCCATTCCCGTTCCATGCGCGAACAACCGCTGTCACCGATAAAAGCCTCGTGCGTCCTGATATCCCGAACCTATTCCCGCGTCTATATAATTTTATCGGAGTGTATGCCGAGCACTTTACCTGATTTCGTAACGCGAAAAAATTCACCCGCCTTTCAGTTCAAAGCGTGTGTGTATATATATATATATATATATATATATATATATATATATATATATATATAATGGGCTTAAAAATTTCGTATCGTGTCAACAACGGTATTGGTTTTTTCTTTTTTTCTTTTTAAATTACGGACAATTAAATCTTTATTTAAAATTTATTTAAATGAAGCAGGACAAAAGTTTAAAAATAAACGTGAAATTTTTCGGCTATAACATAATTCAGTAAGAATTAACAGAAACACGAACATAGGAATTATAATTAATCCACTCTGCATCGTACGTTTTAACTAGTAATACGATATGATTAGAGTACTTGAGTTACAGTTGAAATTTAATCTCGGCTTGAAACACAAAGCTATATACAACATTTGGAGAATTATTACTTAAATAAATCATGAATTGTTCATAAAAATATATTGTTTATAAAATCTAAATTTTTACTCGACTTGATTTATAATAAATATATGATATATACGTATATAGATTAACATAAACAATATTTTTCATTCATAGACAATTTCTTATGATCTTTACATATTAAACAGTCCATGCATACGTTAGATATATAGTCACTGGGATCTCCAACAAGCCATCCAACCGCAGGGAAATCAATATAAAGCAAAATTTTCTAACCATAGCGCTCGAGATTCCCAAGCTCTCGGACTCTTCTCCCGTGTCCAATGAACGCACACCAATGTCTCCGCCCGAAAATCAGCGATCAACCGCTCCTTTTTACACCCTCCCCCCTCCAACCCGACCCGGTCCGCCACCACGATACGGCCTCACCTTCAGATGCTCCATAAAAGCGATGACCTCGCGCCTCCTCGTCTCGCGATCGGCCCGCGTCGCGGGCCTCGGCAGCGCCAGGCTCGTGCCCATCGCGTCGAGGGCCCGCTCCTCCTCGCGCATCCGCTCCAGGCTCGCCTCGGCCTCGCGCAGCTGCTGATCGAGGCCCTCGCGCAGCCGGCGCTGCTGGTCCCTCTTGAACGCCTCGTCGCGCTCCGAGCGGCCGAAGACGAAGGTCTCGGACGGTCCAGGGTCGAGGTCGCACACCTTGCGCGCCTCCATCTGATTGAGCAGGTGGGCGGCGGTGTCGCGGGCCAGCTCGGCGTGCTGCGCCTCCTTTGCAGCCTCGGCAGCCAGGGCCTCCGAGCAGAGCCGATCCTGGAGCTCCTGCCAGTAGGCGTCGTAGTCGCGCTCCAGCCTGGAAATGCGAGCAGGGCGACAACGGGCGCGAGCTAATCAACGCGCACGGCGAGAATGGGAATTTCGTGGGAGAATTGGAAGTCGGGATGATCGATGGTTTTACGAGAGTTGGTTAAGACATTTCTTCGCCATAGGTTGGTGATTATAGTAATAGAAATATTGCAGGCATTTAAAAGTAATACCGAAAATCTGTTGATATTAGAATTAATAAGCTTATTTTAATTTAATTTTAAAAACACTATAATAGTTTTATAGTCATTTTGCTAACTAAAAAAGGTGTCTAGTGACTAATGACTTTTTGTTATTTAGTCATATATTGGGAAAATATAACATAAAAGAGATTTTATCATAAAATACTTTTTCAGATTTTGGAATTTTCGACGATTTCCTGTAAATTAACTGAAAAAATGTACTAAAATTCAAGGAAGTATGTGTCTGCTAATGAAGCTATTTACCTGAAATAAACATTTAAGCGGTCAATTCAAATAACTAAAATCCATCCAAATTCGTGAAATATTTGAAATCGAATCGTTTAATTGGCAGACGATATCTGAATATTTATTTAAATTATTTGATTTCGATTCTTGAAAAACTTAATCAAAAAAGAACCTGACTGTATCTTGAAATTAGGAAAATTGTTACATAATTACAAAACTTAGTCAGCAAGTTTTTTTTAAATAAATCTCAAACTACTTTAGAAAGTTTGGATTTCCAGTTTGTTACCGCACAATTCTCGGAGCAAATCAACTTTGGAATTATTTCTATCGCATCAGCAGAACTCCGGTTGCATCAAAACAGCATTAGACCTCAAAGCTTCCGAGTTTTAATTAAAAGAAAATGTTGTTTATACAATATTTTTTCCAAAAATCAAGATATCTTAGTAAATTATTGCGCCGCGTAAGATTGGATCTTGAATAGAGGCAATTTCAGATTTCATAATTTAAATAGATTGAAAAATATAAAAATGTCACGATTTAATTCACGGTATATTAAAAAAATTTAGTGCGATACGAAGAATAAAAGAAAATTAGTTGAAAAACTCGCTGCTAATTTCTTTACATTAATGTACATGTCAAATATTATAATTATCTATATATATTCCATTATATATTATATAATGGAATCAATATTCTTTGTAACGTGTATTTAAAAATTTATACAATTTTTTTATCTTTGACCGGCTATAATTCCAAAAACTGATCGGTGATCTTGTTTATTTTCCATGCCCTCCTTTTGAAACTAATTTAATTATACTTAATGTTTTAATTAAACACCATTTAATTCATAGAAAGAAAAACTATTAAATTTTCATTGTATGATATAATTGATATTTGTAATGCGTCATTAAATATTTTAATCATAGCAATAGAATCCTTGGTAACCAAATGAAGCTAATTGAGAATTGATTTAATTTTCTAATTTCATTCGTCATACGAGATGAAGAATTCCATTACCTCGCTATTAATTCAATACCGGTAAAAGTTCATAACATTTCTTTATATTATAATATAAATTATTATAATAATATTCGAATAATTGTAAATTCTACAGTTTCTACAATTTCTACAGTTTTCAACAAAAAAAAGATCAATTTATATTATCCATATGAAAATTCTGCGTCTTTAACGAGCTTTCCTCGATGATAAGCAATGGAAAAAGGGCAAAATTACCGTGGTTACAACAACAGCAGAAAAAAATCTATGGTCGAGCAGACGAATCAATGATTCACTAGCACAGATAGAGTGACCAAAATGCGGGAAAGTCGGAGGACTGACGTGTCACCCCCTCCGCCTCTGCCACCTGGTGAAAAATATTGCGTTATATTGTGACGCAATCGAGTTATGTAACCACTTGCTTGCGCAACGATATAAACGGTAGCGACTTTTTAGATATATATATATATATATATATATATATATATATATATACATATATACATATACATACATACGTACATACATACAACTTTTGTCTCTGTGCACTTCGTTATTCCCCTGAATCGCCGCGTGATTTTACATACCGATTGCGCCCTCCCCTCCCGCGCGATCAAATGACATTTGTTATAACTCCAGGTCACGCGCACAACTCCTCTAACGCAATTTGCCGATCTGCGCGCGCTTCGCGCAACGAAGTTGAGTAATTTTTCGAGTCCCAGAGCGCATTCGGTCGTTAATCAACGCGGATGCGTCTAATTTGCACATCGTTATTCCGCGTA
Source organism: Sycobia sp. Sy_11 (assembly GCA_018907035.1). Taxonomy (NCBI): domain Eukaryota; kingdom Metazoa; phylum Arthropoda; class Insecta; order Hymenoptera; family Epichrysomallidae; genus Sycobia; species Sycobia sp. Sy_11. Next base: position 1,314,285 of record JACCIC010000031.1, read on the forward strand.
TATATATATATATATATATATATATATATATATATATATATATGCGATGACCTAATAACAGGAGCGTCTATCCCCATGCACCTATGTGGCGTGCAATCTCGTTAAATAAATTGCAAACATTATATTCCAAAAAGGGGCAAAAATCCAGGGATTCTCTGCGCCGGCGATGCGCGCGACCCCTAGCCGATAAAATGCACTGCAGTCTCTATTTTCCTATGGGCCGATGGATGGCGAAGATAAGCGAAACTATCGAGGCGTGCGGGGTTTTAAAAAATAAAAAAAAAAATCCACCTCAGGCGATTAGATCTGCACGTGCCGTCGTGAAAAAAGTAATTACAATAGGCATTCCGACAGTACGCGTGATTAATTGCTCAAACATCTATAATAATTCTAGAAGGCTTTATCATATGTTTCCTGTACTCTTACGTTTCCTGTACTAATTTATAAACTAGTTGAAAAAGTGAAGAGTTGAGATTGGAATCTTGGCGTTTCAAGTAACATTTATAATTCGTAATATATTTTTAAAGCAAAGTATCGACGTAAATAAACCAATAATTTGCAAAAGATGATGATGAAAACTGGTCTGCTATTAGACGTACAGGAAAAATATTTCAAAATTCATTTCAACGAAAAAGCAATTTTCTTTTATGAGAATCTGAAAAAGAAGAATGGGGTTCGAGCGAGGGGGACTATATAAAATAAGACAATACCTATTACCTGAAAACAAGTATTTTACTTGTGAAATGAATCTACTGTAAAAATGAAGAATATGGGAGAAAAGAATTCCGAATTATATGAAATTAATTTACCTACTATGATACTTAATAAGTGTATCAGGCTCATATTATTAATTATATAATTTTGAATTACATGTCGTTAAAAAATCTTAAATACGTTATTATTAAAAGAAGATCATAATATAATATAATATATAATAAAAATATATTGAGTTAAGAGATATTATAAATGTTCTAAGAGTATTTCTTTTTATATCCCAGTTTTCATTAATGAAATTGAATTTATCACTCATGGCAAGTGTTATATTGATGTCATGCTTGTGAATCTTGACACGAAATATACAAAGCTAAAAATTAGTTTTACGTTTAACGAGAATTAATTTTACAATTAAGTTGAAATCCCGTTTTCATTTATCCCAAATCGTCTCTGAGGAAGCACCGTGAAAGCAATCGGCCGCGCGCTCACCCACGCATACACAGCAACGCACAATGAATACCTGCGCCTCTGCTCGGCCTCGGCCATCTGCGCGAGATTGGCGCGCTTCGCGTCCTGCGCGCGCGCCCTCAGCCAGGCCTCCCTCAGCTCCATGCTCGCGCCCACGAGGCGCTGAAGCCTCTTCTCCTCGAGGAGCCGCTCCCTGGCGCGCTGCCTCGCCTCCTCGGCCGCGATCGCCTTCGCCTTCAGCTCGGCAACCCTCAGCTCCTCGTTACGCCTCACCGAGTCGATCAGCTCGCGTATGTAGCCCGCCTCCTCGCGCACGAGGAGCTCGCGCAGCTTGTCGCGCCGTGCCTCCAGGTCCTCCTCGTAAGCCTCCATACCTGTCGGCGGACGGGCGAGGGGGTAAGGGGTTTTAGAAGGATTATCACGTTTTTGTTTTCTGTCATTGTTGTTGGTGAGAGATACGCTCGATAAAGTGAAAGTACAAAATTAATATTAGCGTTTAGCCGGGTCTTATTTATCGTATTTAAATGAGAATCCCGAGCATAGCAGCGCTCAATAGTTTATCAAACTGTTAGCAATGACATTCGGTAAATTCTTTTTTCTATATATATATATTAGAATTACTAACTCCACTCGATTTTACTTGATTAATTATTTGTTAAGGAATTACTTAAAATACTATAAATGAAAATAATTCATAATTTATTATTTTTCATACCAAACATTTCAAATAATCGCGTACTTTTCGTGATTATCTTTTTGTATTCTACGCCTAACCGTAGATAATGTTAATTTTTTCTAGATAGCGATAGATTAGAAAAAAATTGTTTTAATGATTAAATTGGCTGTGAAAATATTAATAACATCCATAAAAATTCAATTATTTATATTTGTCGAATTCAATAACTGTTTTTATTTGTAATTATGTTATATTTTAATAATTAAATGCAAGTCTGCTTCCATGCATTATCAATACCTCTATAGGTTTCAGCCATTATTTCAGACTATTTTTACCAACATGAAAATAACTGTATCAAAATACTATCTTAATTAGTTAAATAAATAAATGTATAAATATACATCGATTATCATATGCCGTAAGATCGTTTGAATTTCAATATTAAAGCGTGCCACGCAAACCTAATCTTATATAACTCCATATCTCATATATAGACTTATCGAATCCATTGCCAAATTTTATTGCGATTGTTCGATAACATTTACTGCAGCGAATCGTGGCACGTCAGTACGGAATTGCTGCACTAGCGTTCGAGATAAGGTGCAATTCGGATTCTCGTCTCACCCCACACAGTGTCACGAATTGTATTCGACCAGTCGTATACCCCCGACTGATATTCCGCGAATACGACCCCATAATAACCTCTACCTCGACAGATTGCCACGAATGGCCCATACGTCTCCTGATTATTGCATTAAAATTAGAAATTAGCCAAAATGAATTAGGAAAAAGAATCCAGACCGTAGAGCGCGAAAAGCCGCGCGCAACAGTTTTAACTGTCCTCCTCGCGCCGAATGAATCGGCTCGCGAGCTTGCGTACGTTTTAAAATTGCCTCCCCCCGCCGTAACAAGCGCTTCGATTGTTTAGGAACGGCGGCGGCGTCCGCTTCCGCCGACGACGAGCACGGCGTGGCGAAGACAATGGCGGCGCCCCGAGCGCGCAGCGCCGCACCGCCGGCATTCCGTTAACTCGCGGGGCGGATGCGCGGGCAACGCGTTCATTGTCGAGAAATCGGCAGAGGCAGTTATTCGATTGTTGGCTGGAGTTGAGGCGCCTCTCGCCCCATCCTCCCCCCTCCCCACTTTCTCTCTCCCTCTCTCTCTGTCTCTCTCTCCCAGCCGCATAATCCGCCGTCTATTCCCGCCCGACGTCCCTCGCTTCACCCCCCTGAGCCTCCACCCTTTATGCCGCGCATGCGAGATCTGCCAACTTTAACGGGGGGGGGGAGGAGGTGCCATTAAACCCGCCCGTCGTCGTCTTCGCAGTCGTCGTCGTCTCCGATTGAGCGTTTCAAGATTCGACGTCGTCGCTCCGACGCCCGCCGCGCGTCGCCAGCGGCGCGATAGCCATCGATTATCTTCTCGGCGAGGTTTAGGAGGTGGGGGAGAGAGAGAGATAGAGCCAGAGAGAGACATATAGATGATAAAATAAATTGATAAATAGATATATACAGAGAGAAAGAAAGAGAGAGAAATAATGAGCGCTTCGGGATTTCGCCCCACGCGCGTCGTGTTAACGTAATGATCTTCGTTAGGTAGCTCTGATGCGTCACTAGAACGTAAGTTCAATGCGTTATGTCATTTATAGAAAGTTTATTAGCGAGCGGGATGGGGGAGGGGAGGAGAACGAGAGGGTTTCCGGCCAAGTGCGAAGAAGGAAGCTGCTAATCGAGCGTTAAAATGGTAATGAAATTTTTATAAGACGTGACCCCCTACCTCGGGCCTCGTTTAATGCTGGAGTCATATATAATGGATTTATGAATGGTTTCGTAATTGCTATGTATGTATACGTATACAATTCGAATACTTGGCATTAATTAAGGTCGATAATTGATATTGCTTTGTGTGCCTCGATTTATGGTATATATATATATATATATATATATATATAGATTTGTATATATATATATATATTCACGAATCCGTATACGACTAAGCTATCTCATTTTGTTATTCAAGATTTTTCTGAAAATTTGAGTAATCGACTCAGTGTATTTTGTCGAAATTCATTAGATTTAGTTGTATACTTATATTTTGCAAATGAAAAATACTTCATCGATAATTTTAGCAAAATTAATTGACAATTGTATTGGCATCGATTTCTTTATTTATTTGCTTACTGTTTTATATATATATATATATATATATATATATATATATATATATATATATATAATATTGTATAGCTTAATACACGTAACATCTCTTGCCAAAACGATTTGTCCCCCCACTTGTTTATAAATCCAAAGGTATGATCTTTGTATTCGACTAAGGCATGATCGAAGAAGCATTTGTAGCTTGAATTGAAAACGCATTGAGAATTGAGATAATTTGGTTTTATATTTATTATTATATGCGTGTTATAATCAAGATCCCTAGTACTTAACGAACTTGGAAATTATCGATGACTGTTTTGATATTTCATGATACAATATTAAGGATATTTTTAAAATATTCAAATTGGTCGCAGAGATGCGCCTAAAGCTACTTCATAGATATTTATTTGAATTTATTGATTTTAAATAATGCAAATCATATGTTAAACTTCTATTAATAATGCGAAAATATCTTGAAGAAATTCCATCAAGAATTTATTATTATGTATAATTTTTGATTTTTTTGAATTCGAATTTATTATGTACAATTTTTTATTTTTACTTATATTATAGGTAGTATTGAAAATAAAAAATTTAGTCTTTTTATTTACAATGATTTTTAAAAATCCTGGAATGCACAGATTATATACCTTTTCTTGACAATTGTATTACAAAGCAGAAAAAACATATAAAAGCGTGTAAAAACTTTTTCTCCACCTTAATAAATGTTTAGTGCAAAAAGTTTTGAGACTGACAAGACAATTCACGAAACTGAACTTGTACTATTTAACGTGTTGTAAAATTCACCAATATACTTTCCTGTTAGTATGTACGTTAACAAACGTTACTTACAAAAAAGCGGGGGAAAAACAAACGGACATACAAATTGTAGACAGAGTGCTATACATTGCATTATATATATATATATATATATATATATATATATATATATATATATATATATATATTTGACCGAAACAGTAGCCGCCGAAATATTTATTGCGAGCAATAAAGGAAAAATTCAGTCGCAGAGAGCCAAAATTGCTCGCGTCACAGAATGCTCCCAGAAGAGCTGGATAGAGAATATATATATATATATATATATATATATATATATATATATATATTTCAACGGCCGTCGCGCGGCGGGCATCAACGGCATTATTTCCTCCGCTTTCCGTATCAAATGTGCTCTCGCCCATAACAGTTGTCGCTCTCTCATGCGGCCATACCCTCTCTCTCTCTCTCTCTCTCTCTCTCTCTATTTCTCTCATCTCGATGCTAACGGGCTGCATATGAAGGGAGAGAGGGGGGAGAGAGGGGGGAGAGCGGGCTGCAGCTCCGGGAATAAAAAAGATTACGGCTAAAATATGCTTCACGTCCGAATAAAAATCCTTTGTCGCGCCACGCGCGGCCATTATCGCCAAGCCCGCGCGTCTTTCGAGAATACGGCCGTCGCGTCGAGTCGCGTCGCGTCGGGTCGGGTCGCGCGCGGCATATAAGAGAGACACTTGCCAGGGCGAATAAAAAGTTGGCTGTGAGCTTTCTTCCTTTTTACCTCCCCTCCCCGTCTCATCGCTCGCTCTCTCTCTCTCACTCTCTCCCTCTCTCTCTCTCTCCATCTCTCTTTACGCGCTCTAATAATAATAAGGAGTTAGAGTGCATAATGGCGAGGCTCGTTCGGCCGAGCTTTTATCGCGACGTTAAGGATACAATGAATATAGAGCCATTTTCCGCGCATTACCGTAACGATGCCGCGCTGCGGCGGCTTGGTCGTGTATATATATATATATATATATCTATGACCAGCCTCTCTTGGGTATGCGAGGCGCGGCAGATAAAAATGGATCAAACGCGTATGTGTATCCAGCGGGCTCGCGCGCGGCGCGGCCCGACCCGACGGCGCGGCCGCTTCGAGGAATAATTCCGCGCGGTCCCTTTTGTGCGCGAGAGGAGAAGAGGCCTCTTCTATTTTTCTTTTTCAATTTTTTTTTTTTTTTTGTTTTTTTGTTGGCACTCCCCTTTTTTTCGGCTGGGCCAAGTAGAGTTTCGTGTTTTTGTTCGGGCTTTCGGAAATGTTGAATGGGGAAAAGTATATAAGTTGCCGGTTTAACGGCGCACTTGGGAGCAGCGATTCCTTCGAGATGGGAATGGAGAGACTTTTTCCACGGATTTTCATATGATCAATCCGTTACTTCTGTTACGCGCGCTTTTCATGGCTCGTAAGTGTCCAAAGTAGCTCGTATTTATTTTATTTTTTTTTTTTTTGTATTTATATTAATTATCATGAAAAAAGGAAATTCCAAAGACTTGTACTAAAAATCTATTATAACAAACATCTAACATAGAACATACGGTGGTATGACTAAAAGGTACGAAATATTTCAAATCAAAATCAAATGACTATCTCAAAGAAATAATCTGAGAGTTATCGCCAAATTGCAAATAGTTTCTTAGTAGACTTAATACAATAATGGTTGATAACTATATTTTATCAGTAAAATCCGTTATTACTTTTTTCATTGGGAAAGTTGTCGACTTTGAGATTATTTATCTACAATAGGCTGTTAAAATTGATTTCAAATATGTATGAATAATATTTACTTTTAAGTATTATTTACTTTAAGTAATATTTACTTTTAAGAATTGTTTAAGTAGTTCGTATAAATTTTGTAAACTGTGCCTTACGTTCTAGTTCAATTTTTTAAAATATGTTACAATATATATTATAACGCTCACAAATGCAAATATAGAATTTATCTTTATGAAGATATTTACAGCAAATTATCATTATTCAGACTGTCCTTGTTTACAGTCACCTGCGTGGACTAATCTGAAAATAAAATATTAGCTGAAAAAATTTTGGTTAGTAAAGTGCAATCATTAATTATACAGTTAAAGTATAATTATATTTATTCACATTATAGCAGTCCGCAAAGTAGACTGTCTTAAAAAACAACAAACAAACAAGAGCAAAAGTATATGTAAATAATGCGAGCCGTCGATTCATAATTACCGATCTCGAAATTTTAACCTAAAATTAGCTAAAGTCAGTTAAACCCCGCATAAATTCCACCGAATTATTATTTAACGGACAGCAGCTTACACTAATAATAATAATAATAATAATAACAACAATAATAATAATAATACGCCAGCGAAGGCAGCTTATGTAACGAGCTCGGCCTCATTTTCTCCCCTATGCATAAATGATCGTCGTCCGACCGAGACTCGCTCACCCCCCCCCCACCGCCTCCTCGTTCACCCAGCCCCGAGCCGGCCGGCCGACCGTCCGAAATCTTACCGAGCTTAACCCTCCTCTCGATCTTCTCCCTCAGCAGCCTCTTCTCCCGTAGCCTCTGGTCGAGCGCCACGTTGATCACCCTCTGGTCCCGCGCGAAGTCCTCGATTATCTTCTCCCGCAGGGGCGAGTGCTTCTCGTTGAGGCCGCCGACGATCGAGGTCTTCTGCCAGCGGGGCCCGCCCCGTGGCTCGCCCGCCGCGCGCAGCCTGTAGCCCGCGGCGATGCCCGAGGTGCCGTGGACGTTGACCGTGGCCGCCGATCCGGCCGCGGCCGCCGCCCGACGTTGGCCCGGCGACATGACGGGGCGGGAGGAGCCGGTGACGACCGAGCCTGCGGAGTGGAGCAGATTGGGACAGGCGTGAATTAATGGTGCGCGTATTAATTTCTCGATAATAAAGCGGAACTGTTTTGCGTTCCCTTAACAATGAGCAATTGATGAGCGATTTGCAGTGGGCAATGATTCGCGTGGAGGGCTGAGAGTATGGCAAAGAGTCGCCGTTGAGGTGTTTATGTTCCGGCCGGACGAATATGACGTGCGGAAGTTTTTCGTATTGCCCGGTACTTGAGCTTACTGACCTACGGGTAAAGCACCGGGCTCGGTTTATTAAACGTCGTAGGTGGGATTCAATTGGACGTTGAATAGGGGTTGTGTTGTTGCAATATTGGGATTGCTATTACTTTGTTCATTGTTTTGATTTTAATTGTTTCGGCCTGAAGCGTTTACAGATATACTGAAATTAAAATATTCGTTTTTATGAAGTAGCTTAGAACGTTTCTATCTCTATTCTTGAATTGGTTATATTTTTCACGTTGAACTTTACACGTTAAGAAAGATATTCAATGTAATATAAAAATATCACTAGTTCGAAAACTTCAAGAAGTAACGCGGACTTATTAGATTTTGTTTTCTAAGAAAGTGCTTATTTAGAATTTTTCGATTCGATATAAGATTTCAGAAGATAAGATAATTATTAAGAAAGTAAGGGGAACCGAATGAATATGCGATTGCGACTGTTCAACAATTTTGGTATCTTAGGTTTTTATGACGTAAAATAGAAATAAGGTTTATCGAAGTTAAAAGTCGGTTTTATTCGAGAATTTGAAACGGACTTTCCAACGAATTTCCAGAAAAATTCGGATTGCTGTTAATTCTCATACTCGAGAAAGAGCGCGGTATTTTAGGTATCATTCGCAATTGGAAGAATTTAAATCGTACGGTTTATCGTAGCAATATTTTATTATGCAATTGAATTAAATTATTATAATAATTGAATTCTCGTAATCAACTAAATAATGATAAATTAAATCTTTCTTCGATGATTTGCGGTTAAAATACTAGATTAAATCATTTTTCAATCGATAATGAGAGATTGTATGTCAATTTTAATAAAATAAATGATACTAAAATGAAAAGTAATATCGACAGTATGTCAAGCTGTGTTAAGAACTATTGTACGTCCTTTAGTCGCGTTGTATAATCCGAATTAACCGAAATTCGATGAGAATTGGCTCGAGCGAAAAACTTGTTTAGCTTCATCGAGTTCTCCACTTGTTAAGCAGTTATCGATCAATCGACATCGCACTAATATTTAGAATATACAATTTTTCATTGCGACGTTGAACGAGATTCCGTTCCCACAATTGGCCTTGTATCCTTTTATTATTGTATATTCTTTTGACTCTTACGGATATATATATGATTATAAATATACACAACATAATATAATTTTATTATAATGTAATATAATTATATAAACCATATTCATCAAGCTTTATCATAAATTATCGATCCGATCATATATTTACGGATATTTACACGGTTACAACATCATAGTCATAATGCGATCTAATTATATTTTAGTCTTTAGTTTTAATCCATAAACCTGTATTCGCCGAAACTGCAGAATCCGCCTAATTACTTTTGTACGGTATAAAACTTGTGTAACTAACAAGAGGATTGTTAAGAAAGTTGCGTAATGTTGAGCGTATTTTGTTGCCGGGGTTAATTTTTTTTTTTTTTTTACAAGTTTTAATATAAACGGAATAATTTTTTTTCCACGTAAACGCTCGGGGAATTCTATAAAAAAAGTTGCTTTAGTTACTAAACTGCAGCCTGTAGCGAGTCTTTTTATTAAAATACAAATGCGTACGCGAGGACGGGTATATTACGAAGTTTTCTCTCTTTTTTTTGTCGTGAGATGTTTTTAATATTTTTATAAAAAAATTAGTGTACTTTTAACCAAGTCAGCTTGAAGAAAAGAAAATTCAGAATATTCCAAATAATTTGCAATATGTAATTAAACGATTAAAAATAGAAATAAAGAAAATATTTGAATTTTCTTATTTCTAATAGCAAGATGTATAAATTTAATTAAACGAAACTTTGATACACAATCGAAACCGTCGACCGTCATTTTGCAATATGCAAAATATTAGTTTTAATGCTCTCGACAACCTTTCATAGAGAAAAATTCATTTTTTTAAAAATATCCTCGGCCCTTTGACTATGAGCCTTTTGCTTCTTTCAAAGTCTTTTCGAAAATTCTTTATAAAATTACTTATTGAATAAAATATAATAGTCGGTAAGATTACGCCTTAGATTTTTCCATCAAAAGACAGTTGAATTCAAAAGCCATTTTAAATATGCTGTTTTATTAGGTAGCAAAGAATAGAATACTAATTTACAAATTCTTTTTAAAGCAAGTAAAAGTTTCCCACGGCTTTAAAAGAAATTAAATTTTCCATGGGGCTCTTAACTAAGATCAAAGAATACAAGGGAGTATTTTTTTTTTAATAATGAATGATCAAGGCGGCCGAAATTCTCGACCGGTCTTGTTCTAAACTATAGTTTTTTTTTCCCTCTTAATAGCAGTGAATATCGGTTGGGTCGAAATTAGGGAGGCCACGAGATCCGAAATTGTACGGAAACCGAGGTTAAGCCAGAATTCGCGCTCCATTTTCTAATGATGAACGATGACGTTCAACTTTTAAAAGAGTAACATCGAGTGTCGGGGTAAAAAAGTCCATTTTCCCCTGTACATCAGCGATCGATTTCTGACACAATGATCCGTGGGCAGGATTTTTTTTTCTTCTCATCGCTCTTTTCATCGGGTGATTTCGTTTTTAAAGTATAATATAAAGTTTAAGGCAAATCCCGTAAGACTTCGTAATAAAATGAAAGTTCGTCGAGGGTATAGCTTTCTCGTAAATTCCACATAGACCTCCCTGCTATTTTCCTTTTTCCAACCGATTCTTACGTAATTTATTTATGGCACTTTCGTTTAATTTTTATACTGGGCAGGGATTTGAATAAAAAAAATTTTTTTTTTCGGGAATGAGGGTCGGAGGAATGACGGCGCCTATTAAAATATTCTAATGGGGGGGGGGCGGATTTAACGTTCCTAATTTAAAATTGTCGCAGTTTTAAAGCCTGCAGCTTTGGTTCGAAATTATATTGTGTACGATAACTAGGGCTGTAACGATAAAAATAACGTTAATGCAGTTCGAAAAAGAGCATCGCGTTTAAGATTTATTATTATTATTTTTTTTTTTTTAACAACGACGTTCCACAGTAATTACGGCTGGTCCATATTTCAGAACGTTCTCCCGATTAAACTAATCGAGTGCCTCAGTACTGTCCCTTCCGCGTTTCTCCCTCGTAAGCGCGGTAGTGGTACGGGGGACGGGATGGAAGAAAAATAGAGGGAGAGAGGCAGGGTGGGAGGTGACCTAAGAAATTAAGCTCCTTCATCGCGCTAATCCCCGAATGGAAGGCATCGGGTGTATATACCCCTGTCCAAGAAGTCGGGATACTTAAAAGCTTAAGACGGGGAGTTTCTGATCCTGTTGGGCTGCCTTAATTTAAATAGATATGCTGCAATGGGACTCGGGTGCGAGGGAGAGGGAGCAAAAGACTCAGAGAGAGAGAGAGAGAGAGAGAGGAGAGAGAGAGAGAGAGAGAAAACGGAGACGATGAAGAAAGTAGTCGCGGCGCAGAGCGAGAGGCAAGATGTTGACTAATAGGAGGAGGCCTCCGCGTCCTTTCGCTTATATATAAAGTCATTCCGACGAGCTCATTTTCGTGAGAGCATCCGGCTCTATTCGTAAATTTGTCCCCTCTGTTTTTCACGATTCCCTCCTTTTTGTTTCTCGTAGGAGAGGGTCTCCGCGAAGCTTACGGAATAGTGTTTGCCCTCCGGCATCGGAATAGCTCGATGTCTGTCAGCGGAGAGGAAAGAACGAAGGGTAAGGAGGACGGTTTGCCGTTTTGTATGGAGCTTTTCAAGAAACATCTCTCTCCCTCTCTCTCTCCCGCCCTCCCTTCCCAATCCTCTTTCCTTAATCTGGTCTCGCAATATCAGTGCAAGATACTAGCCAGCTTTTGTACACCAGGAAAAGTGCATAACGCGCGTAACAAGACTTTAGATCTTTTCATTTTGATTTTTTTTTTTCTTTTTGCAGTAGTGTCTTTTTCCTTTTTCCCCGCCGCGCTTATATATTAAAATAGTATGCGTCGGTTTACTTTTTACGACGAAATGTATTTTATATTAAAAATAGAGGACCGCTGCTGAAAATTTTTCCGGTAAACGCGGGCCGGAGGAGAAAGAACGAGGGAATTTTACGAATTTTCATTTTGTACTTGCGAAGCCGTAATGCCAGCGTTTTTAGCTTTGGACATCGCAATTTTCTATTGGCCTTATTTATAATTTTTTAGCATAATCAGTGCGCCAATCAGATCAATCATTTTTCAGCTTAAATTATCCCTCACTCGAAAATAAGTGATTTTATTTAAAAGATACTAAAAAATTTTTATAGCCCGCAAATTTTGTAAACATATTTGTCAACATTTTTGCATAATTTTATGATAAATTAGTTCTTATAGAAGGCTCAAAATTTCAAATTGGAAAATTATTAATCCATACTGCATATAATTAGCGCTTATGTTAATTAAATTTAAATTTTATGAAAATACGTGAACAATTTTAATTTTCCACTTTTACCGTATAAAAATACTTGACCCAATTTTCAGAGTTAGCAGGTTCACCTATATATATATATATATATATACATATATGTTAGAGTTAGGACCGTCACAGAAAAGTTTTAATAAAAAGTAAAAAAAAAAACAATGATAATTACTTATATAGATGGACAATGCGAATAAAAAATTTTGCGTGTCTTACATGCCAAAACTAATGGTTTTATCCATGAACAATGTTCGCCAAAAAATTCAGTTAACTACATAAACATATTTTATTGGATCGAATTGAATTTTATGAAATTACAATTCAATACAATTGATGATAATTGTTTCGAGACCACAGAAACGTTACTTAATCTGGTATACTCGTTTGCCTAATAAATTTTGCACAAGATTACATTTAAAGTTCGTGCGCATTAAAATAATTTTATGCTTAGATTATTTTAGTTTAATAAATTATTCAGAAATTATTTTAAACGTAAGGCATTACACAAAATGAAATATTAAAAGTTTGCTTAAAAAGCCTTAAAAATTTCTTACTTTTTAACTATGTAAATTTTCAAAATTTAAAAAATATACTCTTTTAATATACTCTTTTACATCTAATATTCCGTTATTATTTTTGTTACAATTCATTTTTGTAATTTTAACATTGAATATTCGAATACGAAAAATTCCCGCAAATGCTCAAATTTGCAATCAAATCATATTGTTATTATGTTCAGGGATTCATTAATACTTCCTCGTGTAATTAAATTACTATAAAATGCATTAAATATTTCATACATATTATATTATTAGATTATAGTTTAATGAATGTTACTCATGCTACATCCACCTCCCTTGTATTTCTTTAGAAAAAGTAACTAAGTCCGTATGTTTTAGACTACCCATAATATGAACAAAGTGATCAATAATTCTACAAAAGTGAAACGACTAGTTGCTATCCTTTATAAAAGAGATACTAAATCTAAAAATTCACATAATGCAGATAAATATCAGTACTGGGCAAATCTATGAATTAACCATCAATCTTTCATTCGCCGCGTAATCCTCTATTTACGACTCCCTCTTCCCTCCCCCATCCCCTCGTAAACAACGGGAGAGCGCATAACAATAGTGCCCATGCCTCGACCATTGAACCCTAAGGGACGACCCCGGCGACTTCTCGCGGCGACTTAATTAATCCCCCCACCCCCACGCCGCCTCGGAGAGATAAATGCTCTCGCGCACTTTCTTGATTTATATAGCGCACGCAACGTCTTGCGCATCGTCTTAAGGATATTTTTCAAAAGATTTTCCAACGTTTCTTATTGTAAATTGCGCTGCGTCTTGAAATTACACCTCTCGTCACCTTTCATACTCTCTCACCCGCGCTAGTTATATATATATATATATATATATATATATATATATATATATATATATATATATATAATAAAGCGTCTAATGCGCGCGTCGTCGCTCGTTATAAACTCTCGAGCATTACAAGAGCGCTCGGTGCTGGAAGATACCGCGCGGGTAAATCCGATATACCCCCGGCAAGGATCATAAATGATCGGATGTATATATTATAGCCAGTGCAGGGTATATATATATATATATATATATATATATATATATATATATATATAATATATATACAGGAGGAGTTTGCGCGGGAATTAAAAAGGACGTAAAACGTTAAGCGCGACAATAACGTTGGACTGAAGAGCATGCGGAAATTTTGACAAAAATAAAAAAAATAGAACGCCGATGCTTATGAATAAGCTCTGTAATATGAAAGGAGGGGAATAATTTTCTCGAGACTGTCGAGTACAATGTACAATATTTAGAAGTATCTGTATTAGGATTATTTTCATTATATTTCTTTGTAGCACGCGTCTATACTGGCATATTTATAATTTTTTATGCTTGCTACATCATTTATTAAAATTTAGTTTCTACGTGTTTATTCGGTTATGTATTTGCATGATTATACTTAATTTAATTGTAATTTTATCACTAGATTTAAGATAAATTAAAACAATCCCTATCTCTTTATCGAGAACTATTGTTAATATCTAAAGATTTTTTGGCGACTATTCATAATCTTAAACCCTTCGTAGAATAAATATTATTGAAAATTCTATTCATATTCGAATAACATAATATAGAACAGTTCGTTTCCATATTCTCGCTGTACACAAACAAAATCATCTATATACAATGACTAAATTTAACGATTGAAATTGTAGACTTGAATGAAAAAACCTTGAGCGATTCGCAAAAATATAGTCGTAAAAACATTTCTCAATCAATTCCGAGTGGCGAGTTTTTCACAGATTCGCGCGATAGCGATCGGGGAGGGGCAGAGACGGCGAACCCGGAGAGAAAATAATAAGAAACTTTCCGGGCAAGTTTTCGAAAGTAAAAGAAAACCCTCTTACGGGGATGGAACTGTCGCAAAAAGCATTTTCAAAGGCGCGGTACCGGAAACTTTCAAAGAGCAAAGCTCATATGGAAGTTGCTTACAGATTCAGAAAAGTGTCCGAATATATATATATATATATATATATATATATATATATATATATATTATGTATTGCGTATGTATGCGCACGCAAGCGTCGAGAGCTACCATTCATCCGCGATGTCTGTGTATATGCTAAATAAATCGGATTGAGCGCTCGGCTGAAACAGAGTGAAGCTTCGGACGAAAATAGAATTTTAATATGATTGCTAAGGGGTCAAAGATCGGGTGGTGAATCCAGAGCGTACGCACGAGTGAAATCTATGTGTGTAAAAGTTTATATATATATATATATATATATATATATATATATATATACTTTATTATTAGATAAAGTATGCAATAATAAAAAAACAAAGAATAAATGCCTTATCAATTGCAAACGGTGATGCAATCAATTATATCACTATACGGTCTAATAATTACATCCTGAACTTTATTTACAAAGAGATAAAAAAACCTAACAATAGATCGTGTAATCACTAAAGCATAGGACAAATAAAAGACCGCATAGGCAATGTAAAAAAATAACTTTAAAATTGTTAACAGATTGAGATTGATCGAACTTCAATGAAACTCATCGATGCCGGACATTGTTTATACGCGCCCTTTTTTCACGCTCCCATTCTTCGAATGATAATCTGAACTTTATAAATAAATTATTTTAAAATAAACGATACTCAAGAACTCCAATTGTACGAGATAATTAATAAAAGAAAAAAAAAGATAACGGAATGAAAAAAAGAATTTTCTAATTTAAAATAAATTGTAGCAATTAAGTCTAGTGTGGTATTTTAAGAGCGGAATTGCGCCCACCAAATAGACCCGGCCGAGACTCCCTCTGCGATACTTTTTATTCCTAAATCCAACGTAAAGCGAGGGTATGGTGGTAGCGGGGTAGTAGTACAGCATACTGGCTGGAAGAGGATAAGGAGATAGCGAAGTAGGATGGAGCATGGGACAAAGAGAGAGAGAGAGAGAGAGAGAGAGAGAGAGAGAGAGAGAGATAGAGAGAAGAGAGTACCGAGTTAATCGCATTACCGGCAAAAAGCGAATGGCCCTCGCGCTCGCAAGAAGCTCTCTAAGCTCACCGTTGTGTATCATTGATCATTCGGCGCAGATAAAGGATGTACCGATTCGCATATAGAAGAATTGAAGGAAAAAGGTTTGCGGAGAGGGGGGTTGAGGAGAGAACGAAAGAGGCGACTCAGCAGCGATCGTGAAATTATGAAATTTGAGGTAGGGCGCGTTTTTATAAGAAAAAAGTATATATATATATATATATATATATATATATATATATATATATATATGCAAGTGGTAAAAATCTCTGCTTGTAAGAAGATAAGCTCGGAAAAGCGACGCGACGCGACGCGCGGACATCGGCGCGCGGTGACGGCCGACGAGGTTAGAACGCAATGTTTACGACGAAAGGTTAAGCGCGAAGGAGCCTGGTCGCATCGAGGCCCTCTCTTCTCCCTCGACTGAGCGCGCGCGGGATGGTGCGAGGTGGGGGCGGGGTTCCCCATTAACCTGCTTCTCCTCGTGACCTCGCGGCGCCAGAGCTTTTGTCGTCGCGATGGAGATGGTTGTGGGAGGCGGGAGGACTGGGGCGTGAATAAGGAAGCCGAGCGATCGAGAACTTTGGGATCTTTCCTCCCCCCCCCCCGTCGCCCGCCGCCGCTACGAGGGTTAGGTGGGTCGCGATTAATTTGTAGAATTGCGCCCGGCTTTGCGTTACGCCGATTTATGGCAATTAAGCGGTGATGCCGAATCGTTCGATTTGCGCAGAAAATATGGACGAAATTCGTCAGAATGATATGATGAAATTATAATTGAAAAATAAAAACGGTGTTTTTTTTTTTTTTTAAATAAATAGATGACAATTGTAACGGAAAAATTGACTGTAAAGAGATACTATATAATGAGCTTATAATCGGAATTTAAATAATTTTCAATATGTAATTAGTGCATGTTCGTACATAATCTTTTGGATAGGTCTTCGAATTGAGAAGGATGAAACTGATTATATTTTTTTTTCACCAGGGATAAAGCAAAGATTGCAAAGATTTTGGTTATGTTAGGTATGGATAAGTCTACTAAAATTACAGCATTGTATATTATAGCGGTTTATTAACATATATATACATATATATATATATATATATATATATATATATATATATATATATATTACATAATAACTAGGGAATGCATTATTATGTAGAACATTTTGATTATCTACATTAGAGTTCATATACAAGTCAAAACCATGTAAAAGATTTATATTGATGCAAACAATATTAAAACTATTCATTTTTAATGAAATGCATAAGAAGAACTTGCAAATGACAATAAAACTTGAACTATGGTACTGTATCTTTTTGGCATCAATAGAAGAAATGAAAAAATATAATTAAAATATAACCAAAAAATAGAATTTTATTAATGAAAACCATGAAAAAATAATTCAATCTACTCGTATCAAGTGCAATAGAAAATTAAAGATGATCTCTAAATTAACTCTTTTATTCATAATTACCTCATTAGAAGAATATGGAGCGCGTTTGAATTATATTAGTCTTAAATAGTGTCCTGATTCAAATGTTTAAAAAACTCTTACCTCAGTTTCGGCTTCCTTATGTTCCTATAATAAAGCAAATGAAAATTTATGCACACGCACAGACAGTATACTTTGAAAAAATTTTTAACTAAAAACATCGTCGCAATAATTCCACAAAACTACACTTTCGAATTAGAAGCCCGACAAGAGAGATTTGTTCGTATCCGCGCTTAAACCACGCAGTCGAGAGCAAATTAATTAATTTCCTTTCCAGACAATGCATCGCGCGAATTTTGTTCCTTACCCGCCAATTCATCCGCGACCCGACTAATTATTGCACGAGAGAGCGCGGACGAGGGCTAAAAAGTGGGAGCAGAAGAAAAAAAAATTTCCGCCTTTCGACAGCCTTCCGGCCCATATAACACTTGCGCGGAGCGTAGCGCGTTGTTTCGCCCCGCTTAAAATCACGCGACCGCGTATAAATTCGCCGGCTTCGAAACGTTTCGACTTAACTCGAGGGTTTCCGGGAGGGCGGGCGCCGTCGGCCGAGGGTAACAGCGCGACGACGCATTTTCCACTATCGCACGAGGTGAGATCGCCGGGTTGGTTGGGGGGGGGGCGGGGAATTCGCGCCACGCGAACGCGCGCGGCTAGGCGACGCCGGGAGCTCGCACGGGAGTACTTTCATCCGAGGGATGGGGAGTAGGGCGGAGAGGGCAGGGATCGTGGAGCAGTCCCGGCGGCTATATCGTCGCGATGTGAGAGTGAGAATGAGAGAGAGAGAGAAAGAGGGACGTAAGAAGGGAAAAGAGTCGTCCCATAACCTTAAACCTGCCCACTCGTGCGCACGTTCACGATTATTATGACTGGCTTCGCGCGCTATACCGAGAAACACATATTGAAATAACCCTCATATCGCGGGCGACGCTCGCGGCCATTATCGTAAAATCGACTATAAATACAATGATAAAGTGGGAGAGAGATAGAGGGAGACAGAGAGAAACGGAGAGACAGATAGAGAGAGAGAGAGAGAGAGAGAGAGAGAGAGAGAGAGAGAGAGAGAGAGAGAGAGAGAGAGAGAGATAGAGAGAGCGAGAGAAGGCTTAAAAAGAAAAAAGTAGGCAAGTTATACATACATGAACGCAGAGTCTCGGAAGGAAAGCGCGCGCGCGCGCGACAGGAAATGTTCGGATATATAAGAGAAAAAGAAACAGAGCAAGTGAAAAGTCCAAAGCACTGTATCGCTATATATATATACGTATATATAGGTACCTATAGTATAACCTTTTACTGGCTAAAGCAAGAGATCGTCCCTCTCTCTGTCGTGCAGCGTCCTCTGTCTTGGTTGCGCGCGTGTTTGGGTGTATATATTTGACTATCCTGCTTCCGCTGCGACGGCAACGAAGTGAACGCTCGCATCGGTAAAGGCGCAGAGGAGAGGGAGACGTGCGGACGTAGCGGGAGAGAAAAAAAACAGAGAAAAAGGGAAATGGAGAGTATGAGAGAATGAGAGAATTAGAGATAGAGAGAGAGAGCGAGTATAGACACGGAGCTGTTGGCAGAAGGAAAGAGTGTGTATGGTGTATAAGCGTATATATATAGGGCCATACGGGGTGATACTGAAGGGCGCACAACCTGAGAAGAACTCAGAAGGAAGAGGAAAATGGGAAGAGAGAGAGAGAGAGAGAGAAAAAGACTAAGGTAGAATGAAAAGCGAGATGCGAAGAGCCGATAAAAAGAGCGAGAAACTCGATACTATAAGATACGTCGCGGAGAGTAGAGAATTAGATGTAGAAGCAGAATGAGTGGGAGAGAGAGCGAGAGAGAAAGAGAGAAGTGATTTCTGGCATGCGTCTGTTTATCGTCGCTATGACGACCACGTTGTGCGCTCTCCACCCCCCTCCTCACACTCCCATGCGCACTTACGTACTTATATGTCGCACGCGTAGGTTATATATATATATATATATATATATATATATATATATATATACACAAAAAGGATACGAGTCGCATTATCGAACGGAAAGGCAGAACGGGGGAAGCGGAAAGCGTGGGTAGGGGGAGGGCGAAACGACTGTTCGCGATAAATCGCGGATGCGCGCTGGATATTATGCGACGGAGAGGGGGAGGCGCTGGAGGTGCACCGTCACCCGGTGCAACAGAGGAGAGAGAGAGAGAGAGACAGAGAGAGTGACAGAGAGCGCGAGTGGAGATGCGAGGAGCGAAAAAAGATAGCGGACGGTGGAGCGGGAGGAGTCAGAGGGGTGGGACGGACTAAAGCTCCTTCGAAGCTCGCGCGACTAGGTATAGCTTTTGGCGAACGGAATGCTTTTAGGATAAAACTAAGCGGATATCGCGCGAGTGCATGGAGCGCGCACGGCACGAACGTATACGCGAATCAAAGTTTTACGCTGGCGCATTGCAGGCCCGGACGACCGGGTGCGAGTGGGTGGTGCGAGGGGGTTCCGGGGGAGGGGGGGGCGGCGGGGAACGCGATCTGCTTCGGGGCGCCGGCGAGCCGGAATTTGAACATAGGCGCCCGCGCGAAAAATCCGAGGATGGTCGAGCCTCCGTCGCGTCCCCTCCGTGCACGGGCGATGCGGAATTTTGAAAGCGAAAGAGCTGGAAAATTGTTTCGGATCAATATATATATATAGGCGGATGATTGGAGAGAATGGGATATCCGTGTTTGCTCGTTTTTCTTTTTTTTATACCGATCATTTCGAATTAATTTTATAAGCATCTTAGTTAATTAAGAGGACAGTGTTGGATCTATGCTTCTTTTTTATTTATCTTTGTTCGTATTATTATCAGGAGTTTTAATGGATTTTTATCACTGCCAACTTATAGCTTTTTAAAGAATCGATATTCGTTCATCGGGATTCAGGTATTTGAAATCGCAGAGGGTATTCGAAGGATAATCTGGTAGGTGATTACGTTTTTTCAAACAATCGAGTTTATACAGGGACACACAAATAGAGCAAGATCGAACTTTAACGTACAAAGAACATTAGAATTTTAGCAAAAATTAACATTTGATCTGCAATTATAGTGCTTTCTGAAGGTAGATAGACAGACGGATAGATGGAGGGCAGTGAGAGAGAGAGAGGGATCGGATAAAATGACATAGCAGGGTAAGCGGAACAGTGTAAGGGGGGTACGGACGAGTTTGGGTACTAGAGATGCGCGTTATCCGTTAAATTACCACGATCGAAACCTCGTTCGTAAAGTCCCTATCGCTCTGGTCATCTCTCTCTCTCTCTCTCTCACTACCGAAGCCATGCACAATCTCCAGCCGAACTTTGTGGATACAATCCGATTGGAATTTATTTTCCTACGTCTTGTTCCTACTCTTGCCCTCCTATCCACCCTTCTTGTACCTCGTGTCTCCCTCTCTTCCGTCTTTCTCTCTCTCTCTCTCTCTCTCTCTCTCTATCTCTCGCGCGCTTCCGCCTTCTTCCCTCAGTAGAGAGATCCCAGGCCGTGGTTGGTGTCGTCGTCGGTCCTAGCGTGCAGTTTTTCTTTTTTACTTTTTCTTTCTTTTTTTTACTTCCGTCCCAAGCATGGCTTTTTTCTCCTGGTTTTCGCTGCTGCGTGCCAGAGGCTTCGCTCGTCTCCTTTATACTTCGGGGAGAGAGAAAGAGAGAGAGAGAGAGAGAGAGAGAGAGAGAGAGAGACAGACAGATAGATTGAAGCACACGGGATAGCAAAGTTCTCGTCTTCTTCTTCTTCTACTTTTTTCATCTCCTTTTTTTTGGGTCTCCTCTTTTGCCCCAATATCTCTGCGGAACTGCGTTCTTGGAGCAATTAGCTGGACGTCTATTTACCGTGCTTTATCGTTACAAAGCTGCGCTGCGATACGGGATTTGCTATATGTAGCGGAGCTCCCAGAAGAAGGCGGTGACTCGATTTTTTTTTCTCCGAACGTGTATTATAATGGGGATTTGCCGTTGCTGTAATTTCATGCTCGGTGCTTTCTATTCGTATAATCAATTGAATGATTAAACTGTGGCGATAAAAAAACGAAATTTTTTTTTCACTGGCTAATGAATCTAAAGTAAATATTGCTGTAAAAATCGTATCTGATCTTAAAACAAGACACTTTTACGCGAATTTTTTGTTGTTACTGGGCTACAGGTAAATCAACGATCGGAAGGAAGTATAGCTTTTTGTCTTTTTCAGAAAATGAAAAACCGCGTGGCACTCGTTTCAGAACGAATCTTGAATGAAGTATACCTCTTATTAATAATGGAGAGAAACTGAGGCGTAAAAGATTAAACTAAATTTCACTCCTATCTACGATAATCTCTGCGAGAAACTATATTACGAAGCAGGCACAAAACTATATCAGCGAGAAATAGCTGGCGTTTGACGCGCGCATTAGTTTCCCGTTCGACATAGGTGTATGTATTTATATGTGCATGTACTACTGCTGCGTTTGTACAATCGTTATAGCATGAATATATATATATATATATATATATATATATATATATATATATACATACGACATGCCAGATCATTCGAACGTTCAACTCGCGGATAATACAGAGCGTAGAAATTTCCCCCTTGGCCATTGCAATAAAGTTCCGCATATAATGCCCATAAACTATGGGGAATTTCGTAACGATAAATACGATGTTTCGGATTTAGTAGTCGATTCGATTAATGCGTTTGTCGAGCTCGTAAAAGAGGCGCTTCAAAAAATTTGTGAACAACGTTCACAGCTGGAATGCTCAATATACGTATTTATATGTTAAATTTTATTTTATTTGATTCATTCTCCTGCTGATGAGGAGAAGTTTTTCAGGGGCTGTATAGAAGTGATGATATTTTTTTTTATTTGGTTAGAATGAATAGAGCGCATGTATGTTGAAATCGAAAGGAACTTATTACGTAATATTTCATTAGTACTGGTAACATGATACATAAATAAATTGAATATCTAGACTAAAAGGTCGCAAGTTTTTTCCTTATTTATTATTATTTCTTTTATGTCCATATTAAAACAGGGCATTTATAATATTACATAAATATGACTATATTATAAAAGTCGTAATAAAATAATATATTGTAATAAGAAACATGACTATGTAGAATAGGTATCTTGTTAACCGTAATGCTGTTTTTCCTTGTTCCTCTTTTTTTTGGAAATTTTTTTATGCAAATTAAAAAATGAAAATTCGATGCCGAGTTAAGATAATACTAAATTGACATTATCGCGTAGAAGGCAAACCAATCTTCCAACCACTCCCACCAGAGGTACAATTGTGGACAAGTTATCTAAAAATTGTACTTTAAACTATTAAGAAATCTCTGTAACAGATTTTTTGCAATTCGACCTCTTATTCGTTTGTTCAATTTTAGCATACGCAATTCAGAGGAAAAAAAAAACGTAACACCGTAGTACACAGGCAGCGCATAAAAAAATCATGAAAACTGAGTTCAAGATCGTTAGATCGTATATATAGACGTATATATATATTTATCGGCGTATATATACGTATACGTCGGTGGGCGCGCGCAATCACGCCGGCGTCCTGGTGATTACCTCGATTTCGGCATTATCGAAACGTCCCGGCTCCGTGCCGTAAAGGGGATTACAGACGAGCGCTCGTCCGCGATCCGCAAAAAACTATCAGTTTTTCAATTTGGCGAGAATTATCGCTCGATCGACGTATCGCGAGAGTCCGATAAAACGAGCGGGGCCGAGGGACGTGGGCGGTGCGTCAAACTGCTTTCCGCAGCGACGCTAAATCGAACCAAAAAAAAAAGAAGAAAAAAAACAACATAATAATAATAAGAAAAAACAAATAAAAAAAGAAGCCAGGAAAACCATCAGCCGGACGCGGGTAATTAGCCGCTGCGACCGCCGGGCGATAATTCATATTAACGCTCGCGCCGGGGCTCGGCCGAAAATAACCGAGCGGGCTCCGGCAATTGGTCCCGTATAGCCGTCATCGTCCTCGTCCGCTCGATCGGCTTCCATTTATCGAACTTCCTTCGCCCCCTCCCCTCCCCCAACCGTCTCCCTCGCACGCGCGCAAACCGCGAACGCTCTCGCCGCCCGCGTACTCTCTTCCTCCTCTATTTTGTTATTTATTCATCGCTAGGCTACGCAGCGGTTGGCAGGAGGGGGCAGGGGGGGGGACGCACGGCGCTATCGACGGCCGTCGCCGCCGCGTATTCGCGCGAGCCTACGCGGGCGGCCGCGACGAGGCGCCCCGTCGCGCCCGCAAACGGCCACGGGGAGGCGAGGCGATAAAGGGGGCCGGCCCGCGCGGCCTCCGGTTTATACTAACCTGGCGCAGGGGATTTACCACGATCACGAAGGTGGTTCCCCCGGGGCGCTGTTGCGCATTGCACCTGTCATACGCGCTTCGGTGACCCGTAGGCGTTTCGCCAAAGTTGCGTCGTCTTTGCGTTGAATTTTTGATAGTACGGCGGGGCTGAATCTCTCGACATCTAGAGAGGTTAAGTTGCTCACCGTTATCGTCGCTCAGCAGAAATAATTGCGTTTGGGTCGTTAAGAATTCTCTCTCTCTCTCTCTCCTTTTTCTTCTTTGTTTTTCTGTTTCAAAGTTCAAGATAAATTCAGTTATCCTTGTACTCGCATGACATATCAGTTTTCCTTACGATTACTACTTTATCTTTGGTTTTAATTAGAGATGGTTTTAATTTAAAGAATCTCTAATTAAGAATGCATTTTTCATACACTTAGAATAAAATCTAATGAAATCTACGAAATTCATGCAACTTAAATAAATAATCATATCTGTGTAATCTCTACCCTCAACGTGTAATTACAATAATCACTTCGTAGACAATGATGTCGGGCAAAGGGTACAATTATTAATCTTTTTTTATTTCTTATATAAAGCATGATTTGAATTCCATTAGTATATAAAATTTTAAACGCAGAATTTAATGACATATATTATGAATCTTATAAAATTGGATATAAGTGAATATATAAATTCAATTAAATAATGAAAGTAAAAATTGTGGTAAAAAACGTAACATCGTAAAATTCATCATTCAATTCTTCTTCCAAATCAAGCGGTTATGAGCATTCAACTTTTTTAAAAATTAGTGTATAGCTTTAGTAAAAATCATATTAAAATTAAATTAACTTTTAATATAGCTTTCAAAAATTTAATTTGAGACGTTTAATACATATTATCAAGAAGAGAGTATGCCTCAACCATATCAAAAGATAAAGTAGAATTTACTATTAGAAAAAATAAAGGTTACTGCAGAATTTCTCTCGGCGCATTGTTAAAACTAATATATAACGTAAATGAGTGGAATCAGTATATGAAACAGAAATAATAATTCAATACTCCGTATACATAGTAAAGATGTATCATATGATCATTTGGAATAATACAATAATCTTTAACACAGAAAATATTTACAATAAGATACATATTTCCGAAAGAATTTTTATATTATTAGATAAATAGATTCATCGTCAAGAGGACGCTTCTTCATGCATGATCAATGCAAAAGACGCTTACATGCTATGTATAGGCACAATCGAATCAAACTCGAAACGTAATTTTGTAAATATTGTACCGACATGTTGACTTATATTCTTTGATAATGCTACAGTTAACATGAAGCGTTTGCTCTGTCGAATTTTACTGATAATCAATTTATATATGAATTACGTCTATTCCTTGTGTTACTCATTTTCGTAAATTGTATCAATTTTATTACTCAATATTTTTTAATTTAATTTACTCTGTTAATAAAAAAAAGTCTAAAGAGGGACCAAACTGTTACTATGCAAACGTTACTCAACGTAATAAAATATAATATCATTTACGATTTTATTACGTAAACGACTCAGATACAAAGAATTACTTTAAGTAATCTAATTGTCAAAATTATAATAAGAAGATTTCGCATTATAAATGGAGTGTTTCCAAAAACTGTTAATGACACGATCATCTTAGTTCGTTTTATGATATAAAATAATATATTCATAAAAGAAACTATTGCTATAAGATAGACAGATTGGATTTTTATTAAAGTAATGTAGTCTCGATAACAAGTCGAACAAATACATTTCAAATTATAGGTTAGCCTTTCTAAATAATAAGTAAGTATCCAACACATTTTTCAATTCCATTCCTATTATTTCATTTTTTTCCATTATTCCTGATCATGAAAACCAAGCGTAAAAAACATAAATAACGATCGCACATTTTAGATTAGTTCTAAACATTAATAATTTATTGATCTAGTATTCACTCGAACTATTTTTCGAAATATAGATAAATCAGAAGGACAAATTTTAATCGTCAGATTTTATATACAGTAGTCTCCTGTCAGTACGTGATTTTGGACTAACAAAGCCAAATTTCAGAGCCTTTGCCAGCACAGACACACATACACAATGAATAAATAGATATAGATGTAGATATTCATCTAGATACAGATGCAGTTATGTCGATTCTAGTGAAACCGCCGAAAGGTTCATTGTAAGCCTTGGACCTATACGAATTCCGGTTAATACCAATCCGTCGCTCGAAATTGACTTCCTTCGACCAAAGCGATTTCGGTCTATTTCCTGCTGCGAACCGCAGCTCAGCGACTTTTCCAGCATCTATTGTCCAGATCCTCCTACTGTAGCAGCCGCAGCTGTTACAGTACTGCTGCTGCTGCTGCTGCTGCTGCTGCTGACACTGAAAGGAAGATCCAAGCGCTCTGCGGGGCCGTTACGCGCCAAACGAAAATGCGGGCCATCGACTTCGCCACTGTCTCTGTCGCGCCGTTCCAAAAAATCGATCCCTCGAGGGCAACGGCCTACAATTTTGACGAAGACTAAACCAATCCTCATCGAAGCAGTCTCCATAGAATTCCGACGATCCACGACCAAGTGGACGGCGGGAGGAGGGGAGATTCGACCGAAAGCCTCTCGTTCGCCATTGGTGGCGAAACGGAAAAGACGCTACGGGCAGAATCCGTGGGCCGAGCGGGGCGAGGAGCGCGACGCGTGTCGGAAAGTTTTTCGCGCGGAGGAGAGAGAGAGAGAGAGAGAGAGATAGAGGGAGAGAGAGAGAGGAAACGCACGGACGGGCGTCGGCGTCGTCGCCAAAATGAAGTGGGATCGGAAAAATCGCGGCGGTTTCCGCCGCAAAAGCGCCGTGCCGCGCTCGCCGACGGAGCGAGAAGAGGAGAGAAGCGATCGGAGACGTTGAAGGAGGCAGAGCGGGAAGAGGCGAGGAGCGATTGAGCCTCTTTTATACTATATATATATATATATATATATATATATATATATATATATATATATATATACGGGACAGATCAAAGTCGCGCGGCATCAGCTTCTCCATTCGAGCTCGACGACGAATCGCCTCGGGGATTGGCGGTAACTTTCGCTCGGTTGCGTACCTCTCCCCGCGAGCTCACTGTCTCTCTCACTGTCTCGTCCGTATGCCTCGCCTCGAAGCAGTGGACCCTTTTCTTTGAATTTCCGTCTCCGCGTGACGTTCATAAACCGGCGAAAAAATAGACGGGGCGTAGAAGACTCCAGCGAGCATAATGGCTGGTAAAGGAGGGCAGAGACTGAGAGAGAGAGAGAGAGAGAGAGAGAGAGAGAGAGAGACGGGGGTGCGTTCTTCAACGTATCTGCGAAAATCGCTATAAGTTGTCCCGTCCTCGCGGCCAAAGCCTTCGTCTCGAGTGAGGATTTCTCGGCTCTCTATATACCGATCGGCCGCCGCTTCGACGCCGATCCCCTCCGCCCTGTTTATAAGTCTTTGAGATTTTTTAAAAGCCCATCCGCTTCCCTTCCTCCCTTTCCCCGCACCGCCCCAGTCTCTCTTTTTTACACTCGGCTGCGGGACTGGAGGACGAGGAGGCTCTTCTGAAAATCTGCCCGTGCCCTCGAGGGTTCGCTGGGAAGAGAGAAATTTTCGCGAGAGGAGGCTAGAGGAATGAGAAAGGACATAAAAAAAAAGAAGAGGAGAAAAGCAGACTCTCTCTTGTTTCCCCGAGATGGGAATGCTTCAGGGCTCTCGATTCATCGAGGGATCCTTTCTTTTTGCCCTTTTTTTTCTGCTGCCCCGTCGGGAGTTTCGGAATCCGAGCTTTTAATCGTATGCGTTTCGCGCCGCTCGCTTGGTCGCCAGTCGGAATTGGTAACCGCGGAGTGTCACGAAATCAATAATTACGTCTGGATTTCCTGGCTTTTTTATTCTTTTTTTTTACATCGTGCCTAATAATTTTTGAGAGAAGTTTTTTTATAGCAAATTTTTTTATAACAATAAATGTTTATCAACTACTGGATTACGAAGAAATTTGAATTTCTTGAAACTTAAAATTAAAAGCTCATTTCATTAACCGATGCGTATGATACTAATTATGTCGTATGATATTAATTATTTATTAATTTTTTATTTCAAAATAAGACTGCAAAATTGCAAAATTTTACTAGCAATACAAATTTGTTCAAACTTTTCGAAAAGTAAGCTATTGGTTGGAATTTGAAAAAAAATACCTTGGATGGTAATGCAGGATGGAAGATGAACCGATTTCTTGTGCGCAATGAAACTTTTTATTATCCGAAGTACTCATTTAAAGGAAAAGAATATTTATTGTTAATATTTTAATGTTTAAGTAAGATGAGTGATTATTTAATTGTTTTAATTAAATAATTAAATTAATTAATTATTTAGTAAAAAAATTTTAATAAATTTATTTTTTACCTTGATAAGATATACAGTAATGTAAGTATAATGTAATGTTCAATATTATCAATATAATATTCAAAACTGTAGATTTTGAATAACATAAGTAAAAGCATCCGTACGATTCCATTTTTGTTTGAAAATTATACCCTCAATTTTACATAAACTTAATTAACATTTTGTGTCAAATTAATGGACAAGAGAGGAACAAATTTAGATTTTAGATATAATTTCTCTCCCTTCTTTAAATAACTCAGAAAAATGCCCGATGGCGCATTCGGTCATGAATAATAAGGTTTTTCCTCAAATAAATGGGCCAACCGCCGAATCCACGCTTGAGTACATTCGAATGCAATTGCTTGGGAATTGAAGAGGGCCGAATTGAGAAAAAAAACAGCGCACCGAATTCTTTATTCTTCAGTTTTTCCGCCGCGACGGTCTGTAAGTATATAAAACGCTACGATTACTCATCGGATTACGAAGGGGCATAGAATGGAAAAGAGGAAAAATTAGTTATATCATAATTATGAAGCTCGACGTATATGAAAACGTATTAATTGATCTATAAGAAAGTATTCCAGCAAGTAAATCAATAAAAATAAGTATTGAAGATTATGCTAGTTTTCAAAGATGATATTTCAAATATTGTACAAATTTTAATTTTCATTCATTACATTCATAATATTTTGTAAATTGATTCTGAAATCCTGAAAATCCATTATTTATTAATAATAAAAAGATTCATAAAAATGTGCGCTTTGACAAATAAATCGTGAATATGATTAGCATATAAAATAATATACATTTATTAAATATAAAAATTAATATATTCTTGTAAGTGTATCGAATGATCTTGTAGATGATACTTTCAAAAAGTATTTCGCGATAGCTGAAGATTTGAACATGTCAACTATAATAATATTCTTTACACAAATGTTTTTGTATAGTTGCTATATTTTAGATATAAATTTTGTGCAATTGTTCTGGCTTAGAACTGGCTTATTTTTTTTTTAAGTTCAGACATAAAGTAATTTGGATTATTAATAATATATTCTACAAAATATATTCGATATAGTGGAGTTACGCGAGTATAGTAATTTTAGCGGTGTCGAACCAGTTTTATGATGTATCTTTTTGTATAAGTGTGTGTGTGTGGTGTGTGTGTGTGGACTCCTGGTAGAAAGTTCTACAATAATCGTGATGGCCAAATTGATATTAGCGAGAGGTTAAGGGTGTATTATCGACCGAGTAAAATATTTTTTGCTTTTGCATTTCTTTTGTTTGGGATTTAAAATGGAGAGAGACGGAAACAGAAAATGTCTGACCAATTAGAAATGGTGTGACTTTGATTATAGGTTAAGGTGGTTCGAACGTGATTCAAATTACTGGACAATTTCACAAAATTCATCTTAAATGTTTTGTAAAACAAAATTACATATTTTCGAGAAATCGTCAATCCAAATTACTGGTTGGATTTTTGAGAAAAAGCATTTATATACAGTTTGTCAATTTAGAGCATTGGAAAGTTTTGAGTCATGGAGTATAAAGGTATATATGAAAAAAGATTTTTCATTTAGATTATTTCTAATAAAAATTATGTAACAAAACAAAAAAATTTCTTATATTATATACCGAAATGTGATATATATATATATATATATATATATATATATATATATATATATATATTTGTAAAAAATTAATGAATATTCAAGGAATAATTTTTATTTATAAAATAAAAAAAATATACTATTTCTTTTACTTAGTAATTCTTTAAAACTTATGAAATTATTATAGATTTTTTTCATGCGATTTATTTCAAAATCTGCAAAAGAAAATGAAAATGTAAAAAAAAAGAATACTAATACCAAAAGGAAAAATAAATTACAAAAATGTAGATAGAGCGGCAGTTGGAGCAAATGAGAATTGAAAATTATCAGGGCCATAAACAACGAAAGTACGAAAGATTGTTTGAAATTTGTTCATTATACGGAAGATTTAAAACAGTTGCTCGAATGATATATACGAGGAAGCGCATTAAGTCGTGGAATTATTTCAGCTCAGTGTAAGAAGGGACGTAAGTTTTACACCAGAAATTCGCTTATTTTTCAAGTTACCTAATTTTCCTTTAATTAAGTATAATATCATCGTTTCAATCAGCTTTGGATGTAAAAAAACCATCCTATAATGCATAAACTGGAAAATTTTGTTGGAGAAAAAGAAAAAAAATCAACTGTAAAAAAATGAAAATTAAATATGCTATTCTTCTGTTTTTGTTTTAAATGATGTGCGCAACAGAGGGCTGAATATCAAAGCTCGCAGTATGAGCTTGTTTTAAAAAAAACAAAGGTAATTTCGTTGATCAACAGTTGCATGAGCGAATGACTGAAAACCTATGATTATTAGTAAAGATTCCGTGTAAAGACGCTTTCAGATAAATTAATTACTGCAAAAAGTTACATTGCGCATAATCTACTGTAACGGCGTACCGAAAATTAATGTATCCAGAGGAGTCTTGTTTAAAAAGAGATTATAGCGCTTGTAAGAAGAGAATGATATTTTACACGGGAATACATTGGCTTCGAGCAAGGGTTGGGCGCAAAGTAGAAAAAGCAATACAAGTGTCTTAACGGGAACATTCCCGAACGGCGTAAAAAGTTTAAACGATCAAAGTTCGTGCTAATTAAAACAAGTTTTGTAGGCTGCGAGCGGTTGCATTAGCGGGTTTCATTAAAGAAAGCAATTTGACGAAATGGATGGTTTGCCGAGTCAGCTAAATATGACAGTGTGATCGCAATTGCTTTCTCCGCTAATTCTGGATATATGGCAAAATAAGCGGAACGATTTAAATCCGAATTGATTAATGTCGATCAAATCAATCCAAATACGTAAATTCCACTTACAAATCCCACTTTTACATTTGTCGAAAGTTTCTTCATTGATAATATTTGGAATTATAATTGATTTTTCAACTAAGTGTTTAAAATGATAAAAGCTTCAAGTGAATAATTGATACCCCAGTTGTTATTCATGGGAGACACGTAAGAGTAGCGGATGACATTATTGATGAAAAAATTGGTACAAAAGACACCTTTAGAAAAATGCATTTTATGTCCAAAAGCTAAAATGTATAATTCCAATTTTTTCGTATAATGACTGCATCTTTCTCATTGAAGATTTGTCTATTCCCAGATCTATAGTCCTATCTCCAACTGTTATCCCAGTATTTAATATATGTATTATCCCAGCTTTAGAAACAACAATGACAAGTCTACATGTGCTACTATACGCTATTTCAACAAACACTTCAATATTTTTTTTCAGTTTATTATGAGAATCCGTAATTTTACAATTGTAATTTTCAGCTTCAATTAATGTCGTCATTATTTTTTAATTTCTACAATGTACAAAATAATACTAATCTAAATTACGCATGGTAAATATTGTAAATATCACATTTATCTTACCTGAGAAATAATTTATACAACAGTCAAAGAAGGCTCGCGAGGAAAATAGTTTATTTTAAACAGATACTATACAAATGATAAATATTTGTGCCCAAACATCTTTCTTAATTCCCTATCAACAGTACAAAAAGTATAAAAATTCTATAAAACGAGAACTATAATCCAATTGTCGTGATTCTGTTGATTCGAAAAATTATTAATACACACGCGTATATGTCAGGGAAACGGCGCTTTATGCTTTAGACGGTAAATTTGAGAATTCGCTCGGAAAATATCAGGACGATGAGGGCCGGAGAGCATAATACGCCCGGGTCTATGAAAATGTTTGCGAGAACGAAGAAAGTCGGGCGCGGCTGAGTTATGAAGTCAAATATAGCTAAATATTTGACAGAGGGCAAAGAAAAGAATGGGGATGGATGCTGACGCGTGCAGCTCTCCTATGTGTGCATACATATATACATGTATACACCGATACAGGCGCTTCGGTTAGAAAAGCCGGAATTCGCCGAGGATTTTCCGGATTCCCCGGGAAAGAAAGCTATACGCGAGGAAACGGTATAGAAAGAGCGGCGAGTGGCGCCGAGGGCTCGCAAAAGGAAGAAATTTCCGACTTCACCGCCACTCCCCCCACCCCTCTCTCTCTCTCTCTCTCCCTCCACCTCTCCCTCGCTCGCTGTTTACGCGCGCCTGTTTATTTAACAATTTTAATCTGCCGAGTTATTCGCGGTTAGCGGGGGAATAACTTTTGCAGTCCGTTCGCTCGTCCGCGCGGAAAAGTGGAGTTTCATAGCTTGTGAATTTTATGAGTATAAAACTTGAAAGCACTAACCGCCCTTTTCTTTCGACGAAAGTATTTCGCTCCACCGACTATCCGCCAAGTATTTAACCGTACATAATGCCCGGTTTAATCACCGCGTCTAGACTTACACCGGTTGTGCCCATAAAGCAGGGAGATTATTTCATAACCGAATACATTTGAGAAATAGGATGGACTCGCGATTCGCGGGAACTCGATTTTCGTTTCGAAAATATCGCGACAAAACTTGA
Source organism: Sycobia sp. Sy_11 (assembly GCA_018907035.1). Taxonomy (NCBI): domain Eukaryota; kingdom Metazoa; phylum Arthropoda; class Insecta; order Hymenoptera; family Epichrysomallidae; genus Sycobia; species Sycobia sp. Sy_11. Next base: position 1,346,879 of record JACCIC010000031.1, read on the forward strand.
TCGTGGCAAAGTGGAGGGATCATTGAGATTTGTAAAAAAAAAGAGAGAATTTCATCTTGCATATAAATTGAACCGAAGACTATGTTTTGAACGTTCTTCTACGAACAGAAAGTGTCTAGCTGGGTGCGCAGGCTGTCTCAATAACAGAGCAAACTGATCGCCGCCGAATTTTAATTACATATTCGCAGCACGATTCGCGTTTTTTTTTCGCAAAAAGTTGCTCGACAAAAGCTAAATTCTTATGCTAATCAGCGACGGAGATCGACGATGTTTCCGTAAACGAAGCATATGCTAATTTTTACAGCGGTGCTCGTGCAAATCGGCTGAGACCGAAAGTTTAACTCCGATCACCGAGCTGCTACTCCTGCGCTCTAGCGATCCAGCTGACGTAAGCCTCGTCAGATGATTTTTACTCGATGAAGAGCATGCGATAAACGATCAAATACCAATGACTTTAGTGAATTGATAAAACACTACTCGATACGTTACGCCCGAGTAGATCTACTGGTACGGTAAGGTAACAAGTGGTTTAATCCTGTAAATAAATTTATTATCATTAATCATTATTATTATTATTGTTGTTGTTGTTGTTGTTGTTGTTGTTGTTGTTGTTGTTGTTGTTGTTGTCGTTGTCGTTGTCATTGTCATTGTCGTTATTATTATTATTATCGTTATTTTTATTCAACTAAACTCATAGGATTTTTTTACACAAAACAGTTTTCATAGCTTGTTAAAACAATGTCTCATAACCTCTGCATTTCTACGAAATCGACTGTATCAACTGTGAATACTTCAGCGGCGAACTAACGAGACTCGACGTAATAATAATTCATTAGAATGCCTCGATCGCTCGGGGAGAAACCCCGTTATTACGTTCGCACCGGCCGCGTTCCGCCCGAGTACGCCCCCCCCCCCCAACCACCACGATTGCGCCCCCACAATCATTATATCGGCCTGCGCGCCAGACGAGCCAAACGAGGTAAAAGTGGCGCGAGAGTGTTTTCGGCTGATGCGCGCATCTAGGACGAGAGCATGGGAAATGGAGGTGAGCGCGCGTGTGTCTGTATTATAAAAGAAAAGTCGGTGGCGGCGGCGGCGGCGGCGGCACCGTAGAGTGGAAAATCTGCCATGTTTTTTTCTTCTTCTAAAGAGTTGCGGCGAAGTGGATATAAGAGAGAGAGAGAGAGAGAGAGAGAGAAGCGTTTTTCTTGCTTTTCCCGCAGCGCCGTACTCGAGCGAACGATGCAGCTCGCGGCACGTGGCCCGCGCGAAGTGCTGCGTGCCTCCGCCGCCCGTCTCAGACGTTTTTACAGAAATTCTGGGGAAAGCGGGAGGGGGGGAGGGAGGAACGAACGTGAATGGCCTTTTTTCAGACGCGCGCCTCGGAGGTAAGAAAATGTTTTGATGGATGAAAATGAGGAGATGGGACGAGCTGTCTCGGCGCGTATCTACCGAGCATTTCGAGATTTCGAGGGCTGCGGTCGTGCGAGCCTTTCAAAATTAGAAAGCCCCGGGCGATCTGAGGCGCGGAAAATATTCTTCGCCCGGGCTGCTTGAACGAAAAATGCGAGAGAAAATCCACGTCTGCTTTTGCGAGGGATGGGCGGAGGATTTTGTACGTAGTGGAATTTGAAGTGGAGGTGGGGCCCGCCGCCACAGTTGCGCGCAACGGGGAAAATGCATTATTACACGTACTACGCGATCGTTCATTTATCCGGTTGTCGAGCGATTCGCGAATATTCGCGTTTAGGTTTAATTAACAGGCGTCCATGATTGGAATACAGTCGCTGTCGCTCGAGCCTCCCTAATAATCGCGCGATGGCTACTCGATTGTAATGGTTTAGCAACAATTGATTGTTAATTATAATAATTGGCTCGTGTCTATTAATTTAACATTATATAGACGAATGTTGCTTTTCGTAGATTAATATAATATCGATACGGCGATAAAATTTGTTTATTGGAAAGAACGTTTTGCAAGCTTTAACACGGTAATAATGTACATTATTTAGACCTTGGTCTCTGTACCAATGTCGAGTAATCGATGGCGGAATAAACGGGCAATAAATTAATCGAGCTCCCAGCAGACGGAGCGCTAAGGATGAAAAAATACGACTCCTTTATAGGTAATAAATTTCGTTGCGCCGTAAAATTTTGATGAACGCGCAAAATATACACACGCGCGCACGCGCACAAAATACACAAGCTGCCTTCCACTGTACAGCGTAACAATTATAATATTAATAGAACTCCGACGAAATTTAATCAAGGCAAAAACGAATGATTAAACGCCACGTATTAAACCCGTTCTGATGTTTAAGCGTCTGCGCGTCTGTTCTAACTCGGGGCGGCAGAAGTAAGTTTGTTACAGAGTTATACAAGAACATGAGTGATAAAGGCATGGGGGACGGTGAGGAGGGTGAAGGGGGGGGGGAATTATCACAATAACGAATGAGTTACTTTTGAATTGCCCGGGGGCGTCTAATTACGAAGTGTCTAACTTCTGTGATCTATTGACTATATAGAACCCGCGGCTTTGCATGCATGAAATTGATGCATATAACTAGGGGGAATATTCATAATGAGTATACGGGATATCATTTTTATTATATACATATATATTAGGCTTAACAATAGTTAATTTATTAACGAAATAGATTTCGTTTCGCGCATCGAAACTTTGCTGTCAATATCCCAGATAAGTACTTTCGAAACGTTAAAATCGAAACGTTAAAATGTCAACAATAATTTTTAACAAGTAACAAAACAAAAGAATCCTAATACACTAATAGTCGAAAAGTTATATTTATAAAAAAGACCGAAAAATATAAATAAATATATATATATATATATATATATATATATATATATATATTGAATCGAAGGATGTCTATATATGTATTTGATGCTGCCGGAAGTTAATTATAATGCATCCCAAGTTTATTTATGCAGTTTATACACACACACACACACACATATGTATATATATATATATATATATATATATATATATATAGCGAAAAATCTCATAAATGCAATTGATTAATGTAATAAATACAAATTCGCCTGTATTTACTTTAAGCGGGAACATTCAACTAAACGAGTATTATAACATAAACATAAATCGAACGAATTGATGATAATTATTTATTAACATATTAACCGAGTCGCTTATTAATTCGCGCTTGTTAAGATACAACGGGTGTGTGTTTAACCTGCAAACAACGTTATACGGGCAAACTAAGTTATATGGAAATTTTGAATTCAACACTGGTTTCAAATGAAAATATTCATATAATGGCGTGTATATTACTTTGTTAAAATAAACATTGTCTTTCTACTTCCTCTTATAGAAATAGCATGATTTCCGACTGCTTATTATTTAAATAAATGATATTTCAATGTATTATTTAAATAAAAATTATATGTTCATAGATATATACGATCAATAGTGTCATTTTTCAAAAGAAGAGAATTGAAAAAGAAGGAGAGAAAGGATGAATAAGACCTAATAATAAAAATCCTTCGACCCTGTAAGAGCTAAACACTACACCTATTAATATTCCACAAGCGCAGCCGGCGCAATAGATCCGGCACAAGCGCAGCTATACAACGATATTAATTGCTGCTCTTTCACGGAGCCTGCAATATACACACACACACACACACACATATATATCTATATTCACACATATATATTCGCTCATTGGATTCGAACGGCGTCTCTGTGATGGCGTGCCGACACAGGTCGCGCGCCGGCAGAATTTATATAACTCGGGTGAACTAGGAGACGCAGCTCGCCACACATCGCCTCCATAGACACACACACACACACATTTATTCAGATCTAGATCGACGGGCGACAGGAAAATTATTGCCACTCGTGACCCGCCCGTATTTTTGAAGTTCTCTAGAAATTAAACAATGAGTGCGGGGGTAAATTCAAAGTTTGGTCGAAAACTTCTTCGACTTCGTCCGTATATATAAACATGCATATATACGTAAAAATATACATATAGATGTCGGTAAAAAAAAAAAAAACAAAGAATGCAGGTCGACACAATCGCTGTCAGTACATAGCCGAGCGCGTACCAGTCTCTCGATTTTCCACGCGTTCCCTTTACCGTAAAGCTCTTTCGGGTACTGCCGAAAAAAAAGAGGTCGGACAGCGAAGGGGAAGGACGAGGAGAAAAAAAAATACACATTTCGCGTAATTCCGATAAAATCCATTTTACAGGATTGAAAAGGCCGGCTTTTGCGTTTGAGCTCGTTCGCGTTAATGCGCGTATAATATTAAGCGTAACGTGTCGTGTAAAAGATATTTGGGGCGGGATCAATTAAAAAACGTAACGAACAACGGAACGATTGTCAGAGAGATTAATTTGGATATGAAAATATGTGAATCGAAAAATATCGTGCTTGAAAGTACGAAAAAAAAATTGGAATAAAGGCTTTTACGAATGAAATTATTACGCAGAAGAAAAATTAATTTTCTTTATAATGAAATATTTATAATGAAATATTTACAATGCTGTGCTTATTGTCGAAAAACTAAAGTTTTCCTTAGATTTTATAATAATATTGAAATGTATTTAGTCTTTTATAGAAATCTTTACATTTGAAGAAATCCCAAAAGAGAATTAAATTCATGTTTATATAGATATTAGAATTTCATCGGGGTCTAAACATTTGATTATATGACGGACGTTAACGGAAAATATTTACCGTGCTCTCCATTCGCTGAGGTAATACTACGAGTAAAAGCGCTACTGAACCATATAATCGTCCCTACATTAATTATTTTTATTCTCTCGGTCAGATCAAAAAATCTAAATGAAACAGAAAAAAACCGAAACTCACTAGGGGGGCAAGGGGGGGTCGGTTAATCGTCGCTCTAACAAACACACAATTGGATAGTCTTGACCAAAATTCTCACGACCCGGCCCCCTCTCCCTCGCCCAGTCCCCAAATTTGCACCCTCGGTAAATCCCGGCAAAAGCAACGAGTGCGCGCGAGCTACCTCCCGGAAATGCATGGTCGCGCTCGGAACCGTGTGACTCGCGGTCGATTTTCAATAGCAGTAGAAATTAATTAAATTTTAATACCGCTGCGCGCGCGCGCTCGCTCGCTTTGCCCGCAGTCCCGGGGCGAACGCGCGTAGAGAGTCGGAGAGAGAGAGAGAGAGAGAGAGAGAGAGAGAGAGAGAGAAGCGCTAAATTAATTAACCAAAACTGTAAATGAATCATGTTGGTTGAAACAAGCGCAATTGGCCAGATCCCTGGTCCTCTGTTACAGGTCGAGGATTTTTTTTTTTATTTTTCTTTTATTTTTGGAGAAAGGAAAAGAGAGAAACAGGGGGGAGCAGGTAACGTTAAGATATATTCGTTTAATACACGCGGCTATGGTAACGATATATGTTATAATGTAGTTTTGTGCGGTGAACCATTTGATTTATATGTCTTTTTCTCGCAGTTATTACGCAATGTATTTCACGTGGTCGGGGAATGATAAAATTTAAATATTTATATGATTGGGGTGATTCGGAAAATCATACCACACGCTATATGTCATAAAATAGTGGAAACTAAAATTAAAAATCGGCAAGTCATGAATAAAAAGGAATCATAAAATATAATTAATTCTAAAGACAATTTAGACTGATGTTCTTGTAGATGGAGGGTAATGGCCAATCAATAAGATAAGTGAAAATACGGGTAAGTCCATGTTTTCATCAATCTCGCGGACTTAGTGAATAAAAATCCCTCCTGAAAGCTCTAAATATAATTTTAAAAATTAAATGAAACTTTTTCTTATGAAAATTAATATTGTTCAATGACAAAATTCCACACGAGGAACTTATATAAACAATACAGAGTTCATAGACTTCGAATGTGGATTATAAGCTAAATCTATATTGATGGATTTGAAAAGATGTAGATATAATGTTATATCAAGTGATAATATAGGGATATAGGAAAAATTTAAATAAACTTCAACAGTTCAAATATACACAGCATGTTTATGTACTTGACACGTCATTATAATTTATACATAGAATGTTAAATCGACTTGCAAGCCAAATGTACATAATTTATTATTATAAAATATTGTTAATATAAAATAGAATTGCTATTCGAACTATACTAACTTTATATTGTTATCTTCTATATAAGTTGCCTTCGATGTCATCATGGAATAGTCATTTGATTTTCTACAAAAAAATTCTTCTTTCAAATCTTCAAAAGTTAATTTTTCTAGTGCTTTGATAAGTTATTTTTATGTAATATACCCTAAATCTTAGCGGGAACATAAATTAATTTCTTTTTATCATTCATTATTTTTATCTTTCTCCTCGATCATCACAATGCGACAATTGAACTTTATCTATGAAAAAGCAATCAGTCACAATACCCTCATATCACTACATCGAATTGTAAATGCAACAGACGGACCGGGTAGTCAAAAAGCAAAGATCCTTTAGAAGCAGCGCACAGCCTTTATTCGCCGTTAATAACCGAAACGTGAATAATCTGTAATAGATTTGCAGAACCCCACCAGCGACCAATAATAGCCTGTACGCGTCTATATAACGCCGTGCGTGGCCGAAAATTAAACCCCAACGATCGGAACTCCCGGGGGAGAATTATCCCTGTTTGGCCGCGGTGCGGAATAGTGGAGGGGACAGGAGGTGGTCGTCGTCGTAACGCCGAACAAACGCCAATGCGATCGGGGAAACCTATATATATATATATATATATATATATATTCGGGTAAAAGGCCCGGGGGCGTTTTAGAAGCCGGGCCGGTCCGTATGCCTATTATACCGGCGCCGAGAGTACGTAATATACGCCCGAGCACCCTTCCCTCCCCCAGGCTGCGTTCGGCAAACGTGGAAAATCAGTCCTGCGCTCCCGGACCACCCTCCTCGCTCTTCAGCCGGGCAGGGAGCGCGGCGGGGTTACGGGGTGCGGGTGGCCAGATAGCCGAGACCCTTCACTTTCCTTGAACTATCGCGCCGAGAGAGTCGGGGGGCTTAAGTAGCGCGAGCGGTCCGGGAGGGAGGGAGGGAGGGGGGGGGGCAGCGGAGTTTATACAACTGCAGTTGGCCGCGCGGCTGTGTATGCAGGGACCTCGTATAAACTTCGGCGCTTTGGACCTTGGCTGAGGTACAGCAACGACCGCGTCGGGGGCTATTCGGCATCCCGGGCCGGCTATTATTGTTTACAAAAGTGACGGTGATAAAAAATGGCGGTGGGGGGGGGGCGTCCCGACTAAGGGCCCGAGTAAAGAATCAAACGGCGTGGAAGGAGAACCGTTGCGAATCGTCGATTCGACGGGGGCGAACGATCGAAGAACTACCGACAGTGCGATTGACGAGCGATTCTTTCCAGGTTTGTTTTTTTTTTTTTTTTTTGTCTTCTCTTCCTCCATTGATGCACGGGGAGGCGCGCGCTCGTGGCTGCTCAACTAGTAAAGTAAAATCAGTATTGTCGTTAAGAAGTTTCTCGTGAAAATTTAATAATGCGGAATAAAATGCGGGGAAAAAGTTCGGCGAGAAAGTTGGGCTCCTCGCTCCCGACGGGTTACCGAGTCCGGAATACGAGCCCGAAGAAACTCGATTTGTACTACTTCAATATTTACTTATAACCCCGTCTAATACTGATCCCGCGCGTCGATTGTAAGTTAGTAGCATAATTGTAATACATTATTATGTAATATGTATAAAGCAGTAATTTTACGCCGATTTAAAGAATTTCGGTTAAAGTTTTATTCGACTTTTTTTTATGGACTTATTTCCTGAATTTTATAACTTTCGTTCGTTAATCAACAAAAAATGAAGCAATAGAGCAGAAAAAGTAAACTTTCTTTGCAGGAGTTATAATTTTATTCTTTGACATAAAAGTTACATAATACGTATGCAAAAAATCGTACATATTTAAAATTAATCATTATTTTAAATATTATTTATGAACGAAAATTTAAAAATCATCCTGACTAACTTAATTTGTACATGCGCGTGTTAAATCGAAAAAAGTGACAATTCGGCATATTTGAACAAGCAGCAACGAGAGACACTTATTCTACATAGTTCAATTTACGCGCAGAGAGCGCCATTACAATTTCGGTTACACGTTATCGTTTTATCGATTGCCCCTTATCAGTGTACGTCGGAATTTATCGCGATCGAAGTTTTATTATTTACCGCTGGTGCAAAGCTTCTGGAAAAAAATAGTCCTGGCTTCAAATAGCCAGAACATTCCGTTACAAAGCTGTATTAAACCGTTTGCCAAAAAAAGCTCACTCGCTTCGACATGTAAATACAATAAAGTGTTGGAAAACAATGAGAACAATTACCGACTATGGTGCTCTTTATGGCCTGTTAATTTAATTCGAGTGTTTCAACGCTGCAAGCACTGAAAAGAAAAGCTAGTTGCATTAATTGATTTTTATGAAAATTGATTTTTATATTTATTTTGTTAATTCAATTAAAATTATATAATAGGTTGATATAATTGTAATTGTAGAAATGATTTAATTATATATCATATACTAACATAGGACAGTATGTCAACTGTACACGATTTTACTCAAATTAATTTACATTCATTACCGGTATCTCAATATGTGTGCCTGAAATATCTGTAATTTGAATGCTGAAAATTTACTTTAATAATATAGCTATATATATATGTTTTTTACAAATTGCAGTATTTCGCAATGAAACGAAACTGCATTAATTTTACGATAAATATTTATAAATGGTATATGTTTGCATTAAATCAATGCCGATATATTTGATAAATAAAAAAATTTATAAATAACAAGAATATTAGATGGAATTTGCTGTAAATCTATATATATATATATATATATATATATATATATATATATATATATATATATATATGTATGTATATATAATATATACTTCTACTATTACTAATATGTGTGGTATTTCAGTAAAATATAACATCAAATTTAAAAATATATTTCAATTAAATCAAAAAAAATATCAAATCGATCATAGCGAATATCGTATGATATTCCTGCTGTTGAAATATTGTCTCATTTATTGAATGTATTTACATGGAAATCATCCAGGCGGATTTCAATCAAGCTAGATGAAAATGCATTTATGCAGTCACCTGTAATTGGTAAAGTATTACAGTCCTTTAAGAATATGGCATACATCAGCATAGCGAATGAAATTCTGATCTTTATAATTAACGATTATAAAAACAAACAGTTCTTTAGACAGGCATTGTTAGGTTTGCATATGAAAATTAAAGCGTTGAATTACGCGACTATCGGTTATACAAGCGTCGAATTAGTCATGATAATCATTTGCTTCAGGAACTTGCCAAATTCCCATCCTGATTCAGAAAGGAAAGGATCCTGATCCAGATCAGAAAGGAAAAGCACCGGCGAAGGCACGATATTCGCGAAAATCGGAAAACGCACGTAGCATACCCGTGTCAGCAAGAGCGTAAAAATGTCGCGCGCAGAGCTGTGCGGCAACGGGGAACGTATATCGATCGCAAATCCCCCGTTGTCGTCGACCTCCCCCCTCCCCCGCCCCAACACCCGACGCTCGACAAACCCAGTGCCGTTGGACACTGTTGTTATTTATCTATAGCGCATCGATCAAGCCGCAGATACGGCGGATTCCCATGTACGGCGCATTAACCCGAAGACGGAGTTTCCGTGTCGAAAGGAAAGCCCGGGCGGGGGCCGTATAACACGCGCTCGCTCGCGAAAGTGCATATATATATATATATATATATATATATATATATATACATATATATGGAATTCTAATTAATGAACGAGGTTCGGCCAACTCTATATCGCGCCTCGACATCGCGGTTTTGGCGCGCGGCTCGTTATGCTATCGAGTGGTACACCCCCCCCCCGCTCGCCCCTATACCCGCGCCGGCGATAGCGTTCGGTTTTCGGGATATGACACAGCCGCCCGTATTAGCGAGTCAACGCGATGGCCCGCACTACTGAACGAGGGGTAGAGCGCTCCGAGGCTACGAGAATATCTCAGTATCGCACGGGTGTGTGTGTATATATGTGCGTGTGTTGTGTTGTCGCGTGCGCGCGGCATCCCCATTAGATTAGCGGGTGTGGTGGTGGCGGGGGTTAGAAAGGAGGAATACCGGGAATTACGCGGGTTGTTCTTCGCGTCGTTCGTATACCGATTCCGAACTGTGCTTGGTCTGTCGGGAGATTTTGCTTCTGTCTGTCCGTGTCTCATTCTCCAGTGCTCTCTCTCTCTCTCTCCCCCTCTTTCTGTCACTCTTTCTCTCTTCGCCTCTCTCTATAAAGCCGAGTTGCAGTGCAAGTGGAAAATTGGGCTCAAGTGCGCTACTCTCTTCCTCTTTGCTGTTCCCACCATCCGATCCTCTATCCATCTCTATCGAATCACTCGTATGCCCATTGTGATCTGTATCTATAATACGGCCTAGTCCAGCATACTGATATTCCCCTGCAAGTATACGACACGCTCGCGTGATCCGATTTCACCTTCCGGATTTTTTTTTTTTTTTTTTTTTTTGTTGTTGTCCCGATGGACGTTTGTTTCATCATTGTCCGCGCGGGCATAGATAAACGTATCATTCAGCATGTTCGCTTACGAATCCTGCGTTGGTAATGCTATAATGCTGTTTACAGATTGAGCGCTGCCTTGGTGTATGGACGAAGTTCGACAGTAGCGGCAGTTATCCGGCAAAAGTTTGGGAGCGCCAACCGTAAATCGTATACAGCTGAAATCAGTAGGTCCAATATTTGAGTTATAGTCGGGGTGCCACCAACTGTACGGAACGCAGTATTATAACTAGTAATTGTTTCGCTGAAACATCATTGCTAGATACGTTGACATTTGAGTGTATTACTTCTATATTATTTCTTTAGCTTTTGGATAACGTATAAAAAAATCGTAATATGTTTTATTTATTTTTTTTTATGTTATTTAACGTCGCTCTATTTATGCTTCCAAATATCGGTGCTAATCAGCGACGGAGGTCTACGATGTGTTTGTAAACAAAGCACATGTAAATTATTACATCGGTGCCTGTATCAATCGGCCGAGACCGGGATTGAACTCGGGTCACCAAGTTACTAAATATGTTTTATTAACAGGATATTAATGATCACAGTGTCAAAGGGCACTCGTTAAAATAACGTCACTACTTTATAACTATACGTCCTTTAAAATAAAAAAATCTTATCTAAAAGATACTAATGTACAAACTCCAGCTTCAATAAAATATATTAAAAAGATAATAATTGAAACAGTGGCAATTAATTGAAGAAATGTATTTTATGTACGCCCTTCCCCTCCACCCATGAGTGAATTGAACGATGTTGTACTTTTTAGTTACTTAAAACAGCTACAATTATAAATGAAAATGAATTAATTTATTTAAAGACTCAAACTGAGCAGTAAAATCTTTATGTCTTATTAATCTTGTGCCATTTGGAATAACGCATATATAAATTGAATTAAGCCACAAGACCAAGGGTAGAATGAGACACTTTCAACGGATACACAGCCCATTGGATCAACCGTTGCGTTATTATTAATCCTTTGCTTAAAGCGCAGATGAGGCTTACCGGCAGCGATTTGCACAGACCGTCTTATTAAGACTCGCTTTGCGTCCCCAAGCTCAAAGCCGCGGCAACGGATACTTGATGACTTTGTCAAAGGCGGAGAGTATATATATATATATATATATATATATATATATATATATATATATATTCGTCGCGTCGGGTATCCTATTTACCGTTGGCATTGGCAAGACGTTGGCATTCAAAACCACGTGGTCCTGTATACGTGTATATGTCTACGTTAGATGCTCACCGGAAACCGGAAACCTCGAGGTAAAACAAATATTTGCCGCCTGCTCCCGAGCTAAATACGCGGCGCGGCAGGAGGACGCGGCGCGGCGCTGTGCAAAGACGGCACGGACCCGCCGAAGTACGGTGTAGGTGGAATATGTTCAACTAGTCGTGTAAAAAGAGAATGTTCGTACTTGGACAAATTGATGATGCAATGTCGATGTATTCGTCGATTAATTTGAGATTTGGAAAAAATTTTCGTTATTTTCTTCATTGTCCAATTTTACGAAGATAAACAAAGTGCAAAGTGTTAATAAAGTGCATGATAAACAAAGTGCAAAGTGATAAACATTGCAAAGTGTTTTTATGATCTATATTATTAAATACACTTCAAAAACATTGTGTGTAACTTTGAAAAAATTAGAACATTTATTTATTTATTTTTTTTTTTAAAGCATGGAGAGCTCGTTCAGAAAGTGGTTATCCGCTGGAAATTCGCAACTCACCGCTCAATTTTAAAATAATCAGAAAAATTCGGATATTTCCGGAATTTACTGGACCGTCCAGATTAAGCAGTTTGGAATTTCCCATTTCGGTGTGTAAATCGGGTCCTTTCAGCTCGTATAGTTATGGCGCGAGCGCGACGATAAGGGGCGCGAAGCTTCGAGCGGAAGGAGCCCCTTCAGCAAAACGAGGGTCACCGGGCGAGAGAGACGGACACACGGATAGAGAGAGAGAGAGAGAGAGAGAGAGAGAGAGAGAGCAATTGGATAAAGGGGAAGGAACAGAAGTAGAGAGAGACTCGAGGTGAGAACACCTGCATTGGAATTCGCCGTCGGCGCAGATTTGCTCAGTGCTAGTCTCTCTGACTGGGCTTCGTTGTTCGAATGGCCGGAAGGTAAATAGTTAAGATGAGAGGGGAATATGGAGGGAGAGAGAGAGAAAGAGAGAGACGCGAAGACCTAAAAAACTGTTGGATAAAGAAACTCAATGACCTAGGACTGGCAATGGATAATAATGCTAAATATAAGCGTACTAAACGAGAGCATGTAATCGACTGAGCTTTCGCTTTTTATGATTTTTTAATTATAGAATTTCCGATGTTGTATAATGGGAAAAGCAATGCTTTCCCGATTCTTCGCGAAATAAAATTACAAATTTGATTTCTTTCATAGAAATTTATTCCATAATCAATTTTTGGTAATTAAGTAATTTTTTGGTCATAGATTTATTCCATAATCTTTTTTAGTAAAGGTATGACAAGGTAGTATATTTTAAGAATACGTATAATACTTGCTCTGTGTAATACTTTCATAAATAATTGCCTTATTAGCGAGCATTTATTGTTTATAGGACGATATTTATTTAAGAGCAATGTCGTATCTGGAAGTAGACCGGAGCTTGGATTAAGTCATTCAAAGATTTATACGTCGCGTCTTGGCCGAACGAGAGGAGGTTCGAATAAAAACGCATTTTACGAAGAACCTACAGTTTTCAATTATTTTTTTATAGAGGAAAAATGTGCTTTCCAAGTATTAATAATACATAAGTTGTACAGAATGACACTTTGGGTGCGACATTATTCGTCTGTTCGTTAAGTCATGAAACTTGATAACTGTGTAATATTGAATTTTGCACGAAATCGCCCGGTAAAGTCGAAAACTGCGCGATAACCATCCCGAAGAGAGAGAGAGAGAGAGAGAGAGAGAGAGGGAGAGAGAGAGGGAGAGAGAGAGGCCGAGAGATAGGTTGAGAGGGTAATAGAGAGAAAGGCATATCTAATATACACGGGGACGCATTCTCTCCACGGTGAAACATTATTTCATGAATTTTAAATTTCTCGAACACTATATTTTTCTATTCACGCTCGCCGCTTATTCTTCCCTTGCACTGTTGGCCCGAAAGGGACACTGCTCTTTAAATATTTCAATGGACACTTTTTAACTCGTCAAACGCCAGATACGTGAGCGCGATATATATATATACACAATTTTCACGTCTTCGATAAATATTGGATAAGTTACCGAGCGATTTTTCTTCTTTTGTTGGAAATTCGCCCGTATTACCCCGTTCCTTTCGCGGCCCGGCCGCACCGCTTCCGCAACGCAGGATTTTCGCGCGATCGCGAAAGGGCGGAATAGAAAAGAAAGTTGTAAATTTTTAAAAAGTCAGGAAAAAGTCCGTAAAAATGTAACTTTTCGCGCCGATAAAGCGGGATAAAATTCGCGCTTGAAATAATTTTTGACGGAAAATTGCGAATCGCATTGATAATGCAAAGCGTAGAATTTAAAACGAATTCGACCGTTGAAATTTTTCTGCCCAAAAATTACCATTTATTGCGACGCTGCTTTCGCCCCGTACGGCCACAACGCGCGCAATTAATCGCAATGAAAGCTTCGGTGGGAACTTGGCCGGTATCGTCGTAACGAGCGCCGCCGATATACCGGTTGATTGCGGAAATTTCGAAACTCTCTTATCCAGAACGAGAATTTATTGCCGCGCGACTAGTCGCGTAAGTCGCGCAGCGGCGTAAGACGCGATATGGCATTGTGGCGCCTGTATTGCGTAAACTCGGAAGTTACGGCACTGCTTACTATACACCGCCGTCGTTTAATTTCGTTGAGGCATAGGGACGATGCCGTACGTCGGCAGTTGGCTAAGCGCTACCGGCGAACGCGGGCTCTTATTGATCCGGTGGGGACGATTGGCGGCTGTTGTTTATTCGTGAAAAAAAAATCACGACGTCCGCTTTCCTTCGTCAAAAAGCACGAATCTACTGATCGCAGGTAACGGTATCAAAGATTTATTTTTTTTTCGTTTTCCTTTTTTCAATTCTTCAATTCTGCCAAAGTGTGGATATTTATCGGATAATCCAGCGCTTCTTTATCATTGGCTCAAAAGCGATCGCGCGGCTTTGCCGTAAAATAACCTTGTGCAATTTTTTACTCTCGCATATACCAAATATACACTCGGCTCCGTAGATAAAGAGTAACGTAAGAGCCAAGTTAAAATAAATGTGGGGAAGAAAAAAAATGAAGTACGCATGGTCGTATTTTTCTCCACCTTTTCTTACTTCCCACGCACAATGCAAACGATAATGCAATTCTTTGGCCGCGCGAATCTCGGCGTCCCCAGGAGATTATTTCTATTAATTACGGAAGAAGAAAAATCCGACGCCACCGCTATCTACGAGCCTCTGCGTCTCTGTCAACTTACACTATCTTTCCTCTCTCTGCCCCCCTTTCTCTCTCTCTCTCTCTCTCTCTCTCTTTCTCTGATTCGTTACCCCCACCCCCTCAACTCATTCTCCGGTGAATATCGCGCAATTCCCCCAGCGCGCCGCCGAGTGCTTCGGAAAGTTGAATGGACCTTCGCTTGGCGAGGCGCTGGGGGTATACGCGAGCGATTCCCGGATTGTTTTGAACTCCCGTTTTATGAGACGTTTTATTTCAGTTCGGCATTAATGTGAAATATCGGCGAAGCGCGATAAAGACAATTTATAGCCATTTCTGGACTCCGTGCCACCGGCGCTCGTCCTTTCGTTTTCTCCGCCGTCTATCCGCCCATCCTTCTCCTCTCAATAGCTCTCAACTTTCCCTGGAGGGCGGTCGAAGTGGAGCGCTGAAAAAACATTTTCCAGCGAACGGAGTATTGTTAGAAAAAATAAAAAAGAAGAAATTTGTTTGCTGAAAAATAAAAAAAGCCCTCGGCGCGTGCCTCGGATAAGAATGAGAAACGCGCGCCTTGGAAGTTTCCGAAATAAATAGTCTTATTGCGAAATGTTTTTATGTACAGAGCTATCGATCTGTTAATGTAGTTATTACATAAATATAGTTCTAGGCGAAATTGTTGGGAACTAAGTAGGGATTAAGTACACTAGAGCCTATTATTAAGCATCATTAATTCGCTTATCACTCGTTCGAATCTCGAACTTGCCGGAATTATAATATAATTTACCAAAATTCCAAGAAATAATTTAATAATTATTCGAATCATCCGATAAAGGCAATTTTAAGACGAACGTCGCGAATCTTTAAGTTTGAACTGGAATAATATCAGCAAGTAGTACAATGGAATAGATTTAATTTCGAATCCACATAGATGAAATTTTAAAATTTAAATGAGTTTATAAAGAACTCTCTTTGCTCAAAAATTACGTTCATTCCTTGAAAAGTAGTCTTTTTAATCCGTATTTTGAATGTAGATATTGATTATAGAGGTTAATTATAAAGGTATTGAGCTTAATTATTATTTTATAATGAAGAATGTTTGCGAAGCTCTTAATTGTAATTAAAATTATTATGATGATAGTCCTTAAATTTTAGTTTTTATCTTCATCTTCTTTTATTCTTATCTTCATCGTATATTATTGTATACTGCAACTTTTTGCCTTAGATCTGTTGCATTTTTAATTATTTTTATTCTATTTCTATTGTTACCTTTATACTTGTATTTTGATTACTGTTAGACATTATGAGTTGTGTCCTCTGGTCACATAAACTGACACGATCGACCCGTATAAACTAGAATATGTAATTTAATAAATTTATGTATATTCAAAAAATGCTGGGTATTTTTTAAAAGGAAAATGATGTACATCATCGAATAAAGAAATTCGGGGATGTTTAAATGTAAACTAATAACGTCATAAATATAGCTTTGTCAACCGGACATTTCATGATCTACGTGTGCTATATCGGATTTTCGAAATTTTTGAATATTTATTAATCCTATTGGTTTCCAAAAAAAAGAATTGGAATGTTATGATTCAGCGATATAAAAAGTGTATTTTTATGTGTATATTGTGTAGAATATTACTTGTAAATACAAGGAATAATTTGAAATTTGAAGGAAGGTAATAAGGAACATAATATTATATTCTCAGTATAAGATAAGAATCATCAATATTTGTATATGCCTTTGTGATTTGAATTTTACGTATTTCAATAATAACTTAGGAATATAATCAGTTCTTTGCTCGTTCAACTTGTTATTATAAATCTATAATCTTTATCCAATCAAAAGAAATATTATGCTTATATTATTACATTTGATGTATTTCAACAATTTTGAATTTTGAGCGAATAATCCAGTTTGATGTAAAACTTTATTTCAATGTATTCACGATAACATGTAAAAATCCATCCTTAGAATTAAATCCATCATTAGAATTTTCTACATATTTATCTGAATATTTTTAGAATTTTTCATATTGAATATGAATTTATCAACTTGTCGTAATTAATATATCTCTATACATATTTTCAATAGTAATACGTTTCATAACAATAGTCTATACCCAGTATTTTGTCTTTAATAAATGTATCAATAACTAAAACATTAATAAAATCACGTGTTTCATAACGATTCAAATTCATGTCGCTTCATATGTATTTTTAGTATATAATGCTAAAATTTCGATCATTGAACGGAAAATAATTATTCATCTCTACTGAAATACATTTATGTCCAAAAGTGTAACAATGTTTCCTTTTTTTCGTTATTGAGCTGATTCTATTCTTTAATTATTCTTCATTTCCCGAATGACAAAAGTTGTAATTGTTCTGTTTATTATTTTACATTTACTATATTTATTATTGAAGTATCAATTTTACTCCCTTAACACCCGGACTAATAATTTAATGAATATTTCAATACCATTAATTTAAAATTCTTTGATTGGCAACAGTCACTTCATCTTCTTTTACTCATTATTCAAAAAATTTACGTGAAAAATTTGACGAATTTCACTGAAAGCCATCAATTGGATATTTATTGCATTGAAATTACGAAACGCCCGAGATTGTCAGATGCTGAATTCGTTTATAACGATCGCAACAGTGCAATTATCAAAATAAATGAGAATTTCCGAATCGTCCGGTAATGAAAATTATTTATCAAACGTTATTCAATTGGGCGGCAATCAAATTTTCAATTAAATCATCCGTGCGAGTATGTAAGTGAGCTGTACATAAAATTTCAGCAAAGAATTATATATATATATATATATATATATATATATATATATATATATATATATATCACAAGCATACTGCGCAGTTTTTTCATTCGTGCACGGAAATAATATTTATACGCTTAATAATATTTATAGAATACGCACATCCTTGCCTCTCACGCACAAAAATGGTCTATCGTTTCGAAAATTCAGGGCTCCTTCGATTCTCGCGCGTACACGAAAGTGGAATATTTCGGGGTGGGCGATTTGGTGGGGAGCGACGAATAAGGTCGGCGCGAATCCCTCGTCAAGCCATCGGGGCGCGTCCGAAGGATTTTTATTTAGTCGAAGGAAAGGGAGGTTGGGTGGCCACACGGAGCAAACCAGCGTAAAACGGAGTCGCGCGGCACGCCGAGTCTTTACCGTACAGTGAATAGGCGCAATAATAATTCGCGCAAGCAGTACTCGGCGAAATTCATTCGTACGCGCGCTAACGGGGAGGGCCGCCGACAAAGATACGGAGAGAGAGAGAGAGAGAGAGGAGAGGGGGAGAGAGAGGAAGAGGAGAGAAGAGGGAGCGAGCCAGAGAAAAAAATACAGAGAGCTGAATTTTTCAGTATTTTCGCAATTATTCATTCGGCTTTTCCTCGGCTCAGCCCGCCGACCTCCCCCTGACCCGCGTCTTTTCTCTCTTCCTGCCCTCCTTTTCCAATCCTATAACCGGTCCCTCCGCACTTTTTCTTGCGTACGTACTAAAGGTCCTGTGTAGACCCCCGCCCCATCCCCTTCTACTGGCTCGCCGGCTACCCACCGGGCCATGCAGAGGGCACATAAGCCACTGCGCCGGGGGAGCTGTTTTCTTAAAAGCTCGGCCGACAATAAAAGCAAATTTATGGCGAACGATTACATTCATAAATAAGCCAAAAATATCGCTATTCTCGTCGCGCCAGTATATATATATATATATACATATAACGAGTCAAGGCGACGCTGGCGGCGGCGTCGCGAGAGCGGCCGCGACGTAAAGTCGCAATCGTTATTCCAGTTTATTCCGTATTACCCAACCCTCACCCTTCCCCCAACCCTTAGCCAACCTTGATAAATTCGCGAAACATTAATAATAATTACAATTCGCACCGGCGCGATCTCCCTCTCGCTCTCCCACCTCTTCTCTCATACTCTCACAATCTCTCCCCCCCCTCTCTCTCTCTCTCTCTCTAATAATTTATTCCCTTTTCGCTCCCCGGCGCGCACCTTTACGGCACCTCCCCTCCCGTAAACTCCGTCGAGAGAGCGCGGCGAAGGCAGCGGGGGGGGGGGGGGCGAGAAGCTGCGCACGGACGCTAAGATGGTATTACAGGCGCTATTATTACTCGGTATAGTATGGCGTACTTTCTTTCCACCCCCCCCCTTCTTCTCCTCCTCCTCCACCACTCCTGGTCGCACAGCCCGCGCTACCGCGGCCTCGCCGCCGTGTTTGCCGAGCTTGCGCCGAGAGCCGAGAGAGCACAGCCAGCCCCGGCTCGCGTAACTTGCCGACGACGCCGGCGTCTGCGGCGCCGCCCTCGTATACTCACCACCTCCCTCCCCGCCGCGGTGCCGCGGTCTTTGTCGCGTCAAGGCGAGGACAAAGTCCGAGAGGGCTGAGCGGACGTGGCGGCGCCGCTTCTACTGCTACTGGCGCTGCTTTGCACAGCCGCCTTCGCCGCCCCCCCCCCACCAACCATAGAGTGGAAAATTGAGTTTGCTTTCTTGCTTATATATATAGATATATGCACGCAATAATTTAATACATGTATGTCTGTACATATTAGAAAAAAAAACGTAATTGCAACGCACGTGCGTAGAGGATCCGGAGAACCAAATGAAAAGTAAGCTCGCTCACCCTCTCTCTCGCTCTCTCTCTCTCTCTCTCGCTTATTAGGATTGCACGCGTGCCTGCGCCCAGATCTGGAAGCGCGCGCAGCTGCCTCGCCGTGCAGCCAGCCCGGAATTTCAGCGTGAAATTTCGCGTCGCGTGCTTTTTCATTATTTACGCCTGGGTTGGGCGGCGGGTGGTAGTAGCTGGGGGCGGGCAGGTGGTTAATTAGCTCTCAAGGCGGTCGATTCCGAGCGAGGTAGCAGCGGCGACGTGCAGCCCCTCTGCCGCCTCTCACCGCGGCTACGCGGGTTTATGCGCACGATGTTTTGATTGTGCACGGCAGCGCGGGCGCGCGAGCGAGCGAAAGAGACAGGGTCTTGGCTTGGATGCCGAGTAAATTGTACGTCCATAATTCATTCATTGTCGCGGGGAAATTGAGGCTTCCATTGACTCTGGCCTAGGCGGGCAATAATTAATGCGATGGTGCTTTGCGCCCCGGTGAAAATACTTCTTTAGAGGGGGCCCGGGGGGTGTATATAGGAACGCTCGACAGTACGGTCAGCCGTTTGGACGCGAATTTTTTTCTGCCTTAACGTAACGCCATACCTTATTTTGGTAACAAATGTTCTTTTAGTATTATGACATAGTATTAGAATATATTATGTTAATAACAGTTTTTATTCTTTATGTGTAAATAAATAATTGTGGAAAAAGGATACAATTAGAGGCTTGTTTTTTTGTAGAATAAATAACTTTCACAGAATTCCTCTTTATTTATTTACGAGCGTTACTGCAATTCTGTCCTTAAAAACACTATTTTTTATTTTGTTAAATGCTTCGACACAATGTTGAATTATTTTAATTAAGGATTATTTAATTAAGAAAAAAAAATTCCATTTTCATTATGGACGCATACTTTATGGACGAATTTAACGAATTTTTTAAAATATATTAAATTTTCAATGTATTGCCATTGAGAAAATATATTAGAAGAAAGTTCAGATCGGTTACTTTATAACAAATAATCAATTTTATTAACAATTTACAACAATTCCATATAGACTTGATAATTGTCATTGGACTCAAATAATATAGTAATATTTAATATTTAATAATATTTGATTTAATAATATTAATATTTAATAATATTTAATTTTCAAGCATTAGACATTGGAATCAGTTAGGCAAAAATATAGAATAATACTTTAGATGTCCATCGTTAATTAACTAAAAATAAATTCTATTTTCACATAATAGATCATTTATTCCTTTAGATAATTCACTTATTTATCATAATATTAAAATTGTATTATAAGTACGAAAGTTCATATCAAAGCTTTGCTATTATTATAATGCATTCCGGGTAATAAAAAATAAATGATGTTTCCGAGCTTCCGTTGAAATATCACTTTCACTTAATAATGAATTTAAGAATGCTTCGGAATTGCGAGGATTTTTGTTTGGAATGCTACTTCGCGAATTATTTTAGCTTCTCATAAAAAAACCATTTTCCGACATATTCCGATATATATATATGTATATATATATATATATATATATATATATATATATATATATATATATACAGTTGGCCTAGTTTTGAAGCTAATGAAAGTTTTTCTGCCAAAGATATTGAATAACTTGATTCAAATTAAGTGGAGTTCTTAGGAGCCCAACTAACTGACGAACGATGATGCAACGGCACTTGTTGTTGTACGTAAACTTTATATTTACACAAAGCTTAGCTAGAAGGGTGAGAGAGAGAGAGAGAGAGAGAGAGAGAGAGAGAGAGAGAAGAGAGAAAGAGAGAGCAAAAAAACAAAACAATTGTAATTAACACTCTAGCCATAGCACAAGCTTTTGCTTGGTTTCACTGCTCGGCGTTACAATTATAAATGCGAACTTCCTTGCCTACCCTCTTTAAAAAGCATTTAGCATCGACATTTTTGTGGGAATTTTCTATATATATATATATATATATATATATATATATATATATATATATATAGTTTGTCCGAATTGCAAGCCGCACCAAAGTTATATACTGTACGTTGTCGTTTCAATATACCGCGCTCTCGCGCACCTACCTACACAGAACCACCGCTTACGATAACCGCCAAATAAACTCGTTCCCCACCATCGCGCTGCTTCTCGCCTCCGCGTTCGCGGCTGCGATAATGCCGATAATGCCCAGTATTATACACAGACGCCAAAGCTCGCCGGAACTGCAACGACGCGACCGCGGTTCTCGCCGCCGGCTGCTTACTTTTTTTTTTGTTTTTTTTTTTTTTTTTTTTTTCGTTGTTCTGTTTTTTTCTTCATAGGCACGATCTCGTCGACCGAAAGCGGTCGTCTTCGGTTCGGCTTGTTTTTCGTGGCTGTCGTCGTCTCCTTGCGTCGTGCTCCGTAACGCGCGTACGAGCAGCCGTCCACGCTCGAGAGATCGCGAGAGAACGCCCTGTATCGAAAGAAATCCAACTCCAAGTGCGTTTGTAAATGTGTGTGTATGTGTGTGTCTGTATGTGTGTGCGCGCGTACGTGCGAGTAGTAAGGCTGCCTTTATTCCCTATTTTTATTGGCCCGCGAGGGGCAAATTTCTAACGAAATAGGATTTTAAGCGATTATTCCGCCGTGGGTCTAAAAGAGCGAGAGAAAGAGAGTAAGATGAAAGAAAAAGAAAAGAAAGTCTGCGAACGATACCGCCGTCCCACCCACGTCGTTCTCACGCTCCTTTCCGATATCCCTTTCTCGTCGTGCTCGAATTTTCGTGCGTTCCCGCCACGCCGGTTTCCCTTTATCCACGTTCCGCTACCCCCTTTTTTCCATCGTTACGCCTCTCGCCCTGCTACCCCTGCTCCCCCATCCCCTTCTTCCTTTATTCCTTTTAATTTAATTCGAAGGCTGCGGGAATCGGACGTAGGACCGGCGTACAGAGGAGAAGGAGGAGCTGGGGAGAGAAGTACGGAGAATCTCGTTCTTTCGCACTATATATATATATATATAAGGCAGGGAGGAGTTAACGTTTAATTGGTTGTCTCGCTGCGGAACGTAGCTCGCGTAATATAAACCGCCCGTGCGCGCTTATTCATGACTAATCGCACAATAGATTTTATCGATATAAGAATAGATTTTTTTTCTCCCTTCCTCTTCCTCGAGCTTCGCTGAGAGCGTCGGGCGAATTCTTTCTCATTTCTTCGCGCTGTGTTCGATATTGCTATGTACTATGTATTAGGTGTCGCTGTTAACGAACAATTTTAATGGTGCCGAGGTTTACTCGGTTACGTAACCTTTCCCGGGCCAACGTAACGTTATTGATATTAATGCTATTTTGCAGATTGAAAAAGGAATCTATTCTACTCAAATACTTTATATTTATTACATATATCAATAAGTAATGCTCAAGATCGTTCGCTATTTAAAATTATAATGAATTATGAAGTTATGAATTGTTATTATGATTTGTTTATTTTTAATTTACTGATAAATGTCATTGTTTGAACTAATTAATTTTAAAAATAAATGTTCCATACTTAATTGTAATTGAAAACAATTTTACACAATCTAATAACTCGTTTCTCATAAAAACAAAAAAAATCACATTTAATAGATATTGATTCAAATCCATAGAACACTATTTATGAAGCACAAATAAATATTTATACTTTACAGAATATTTTATTGATCGCGGCGAATATTTCACCGCAAGAAATAAAAAAAAAAAATTGTTTTTGACAAACATTTAATCGATTGTATTTGAGGGGAAAAACCGCTTCATTATAAAAATCAACCAAAATTTTTCTCAAATTCAGCATATCCTTGGTTTCCGGTGCACGCAGAAAACGTCGACAACGGCTAATACGCATTTAATATTTGTTTTCAAAAAAATTGTTTTCAAGCGCCCGGTTAAACGAACAGTTGTCGGGATAAGCTCAAACTTCGTTCCTGCTTTAGTGCGCAATTAACGAAATAAAAGGAAAAAAAAAAAAAGAAAAAAGATACCAAGGAATTTTCCAGCCAAGCGGCACCGAGCCGAAATAAAGTCGGATTAAGGCATTTGCGCCCGCGTTTTAGCCCCGTTTAAAGCCCGCGTTAAAGGTGTCCTCGACTACCATTGGCGCTGAGCTGCCAATGGCGATGGTGTGGGCGCCGAACGTCCGATCGAGCTCTTTGCGTACACACCTAGGATCTCCCCCGTTGCGTACATCGGCTCCGCGGTGTTGAGAATCGAAAAAACAAAAAAAAAAAAAAACAAAAAAAAAACTCTCCCATATCGATAAGCCTCGTCCTCGTTAATCCCCGCGTATCCGGCCGGTCTCTCTATTATATCCGAGCATCATTAGCGGTCGTCCAGGCCAACGATCGGCCGGAATAATGAGCTCGATACCTAACCGGATTCCCGACCCCCCCCCCCTCCCACCTCTACCCCCTCCCCGTACACAGAATCGAATTGATTCCCCGTCTCAATGGTTATATAAGAAATAAGGGAATCGGATTAGCCCCCTCGGCCCGCCGCGACCGCCGCGCGCGCCCGCGCATCCCCTCGCCAATGGGCGCTTTGCATTCGAACAAGCGTTAATCGTCAATTAGCGCCAATATAATCGGTTCGAGCTCGGCTGATTCCGAACAGCCTATATATATATATATATATATATATATATATATATATATATAGCGAGGAGATTAGAGCTCCGCGCGTGTCTACGGTATCTATGTACCATAGCGGCGCGTGGGGATGGGGGCGCACAATGAGGCACGAACAAAGCGCGCGCCACGCGAGCTCGGCGCGGCGACGCAGCGTCGCGATTCGACCGCCAAATATCACTCGCGGCTCGAGCGCTAAACTTCCCTTCTTAGTGAAACAATGCATGTACGTACATATATACATATATACACACACATATATATATATATATATATATATATATATATATATATATATATATATCTGTATATGTATATATGTATATATGACGAGCGCTAATGCAAGTGTTCAAGGAGGTTGTATATGTATCTGTAGACGTGTCATTGTACGCGGCTCTCTTTTTTTATTCTTTCTCATCGTTCAGGTGCAAAGAAGGTTTAAATCGCGATATTAGTAAAAAATATGCTTAACATATGTCAACGCACACAACAAATACAGCACGTCTTAAACAGTACCAACGAAGACTAACCGCAGCTTTCGCGTCCAAGAAAATACCGGATTATAGATTTGTGTGACTGAGACTAGCGCGACTGATCCTATTGCGTTGCAAATTCACGCACTGGCATATTGAAATTATTGTAATAATTGACGGATAAGGTTCAAGAAATTCTCACTTAATTTGTTCGATGTATATGTGTTACTTTTTAATGCCGAATCTGAAAATGCACATGGAGATCCAAAAGGAAATTTAGAGCATAGTTTTCATCGCGTTGTTCAGGTAATGTATTACATATACGTTTCCTCCTGGGAATCGAATTCTGCGACTTTTCGTCACGAAAGAGATTGTGGTAATGTTCGATGGGGGCGTCAATAATATTAATTTTACAAAACTAATGAGAAATTAAAGATTATTTATTGAAATTTAATGCAATACCGAAACAGTAGAAAAACTAAATTGAGGAATATAAAGCATGTTAAAAAGCTTAAATTGTTTTATCAAGTGCAGATTAATACCAAACTATAAATTTGCATCCAATTTTATAGAAAAATTTAGATAAAAAAACTCAATTGGTATAAAAAATATGTTTCTTCATTTAAATGTTGAATTTTTGTAAAACGTTCGATCAATCGTTCAAAAGTACCGCTGCTACTCACGTTTGTATAACTAATTGGATCGCGAAAGCTATCGGATGGGTAGAAAAAGAGTATATAAAAAAAGTAAAACAAATACTATTAGAAACTTCTGAGAAAGTGTACCGCTAGATTGGAGGAAACCTCGACGTCTCTAAGCCTACACGCGCCGAAGTTTAAAAAGAACCCCGTCGAGCACTGCGGCAATTAAAGTTCGAAAAAGTCTACCGTTTGCTTTACATCCCTTTATCTTCGCGATAGAAACGAATTTAAGCGCAAGCCCGCGGGCCTGTCCGTCCGTACGAGCGCCGCCGCCTCCCCCAACCCCCCCCCCACCTTCCCGGCCGGCCACCTAAAACACAGCGATGCTTTTTCGATTGAATTTACGACCGACCACCGTATTGCGGCTCGTTCGCGTTCGAGCGCCGAAGGCGTAAAATTATCAATGGCGAGAGAGTTACCGAGCCGCGATATCATCCGCTCGGAATATTACGGCTAATACAGCCACCCATCGCGGGATACCGCGGCAGTTCCGCGGAGTATTTTCAGGCAGTGCGCCGCGCCGATCCTGATCGTATATCCGCCGTTCTCACGTATCGTGTATGTGTGTGTGTGTGTGTGTGTGTGTGTGTGTGTGCATAGATATATAGCAATTACCGCCGCAGCTGGCGATCGTTAAGAACCGATACGATCGGATCGCGCGCGCAATAGTTTCGCTGCGCTACTGTCCTCCTCTCCATCTCGAATCGGGAAAATCTACTCCCTCCTCTGTCCCACCCCGAATCACCGTCGGCGGGCATATTTGGCTGTGATGGCCTATTTATATATATATATATATATATATATATATATATATATATATATATAGATAGATAGATAGATAGATAGAACGCGAATTAGCCCCTTTGCCCATTTAGCAGTTCGGCGCGGCACGAACGGCAAACAGTCGCGGTCCGGCCTTCGCAATGGGCAACACACAGGGCACCATCGCATCGTCGCCGATGCCGCGCCTGAATACGAAACAGACTCCCCCCCCCCCAACGTTCTCTGTGTGCGTCTCTCCTGTATACGTGTAGTTGCGAAAAACCAGGGCACGGAGAGAGGGTGCGGGCTCTTAAAAGTGTACTGCGACACGCGCGCTCGCACGCCCACACATGTACAAAGCCCGGGCGCGCAATCTCGAATATTTTATTTACCCGAGATTCTCTCAGCTACGGGCCGCACTTGAAAAATTCACTTGAGTTAAGACTCCCGCGAGGCTCTGCACATATGTTACATCGAAGACAACCGCCCGTGCTGCGGTTATTTTTTTCCGACGGGGGACGACCTTTCGTTTGCTCGCTCGAGCCTGCCACCCTCCACGGGCGCTACCTCGTCGAATCGGATATTTCCTGCGCTTCTCCTCGGCATGTATCGCGCTACCTAGCCGCGGCCCTGCCCTTCTCCGTCGGGTCGTTTTTCCGCCGCTGCTGCCGCCGCGCTGGCGAGGCCGGGCTCGAAAGGGCAGAGCGTAACGATCGGGGCTGGGCGGTAAAATTCTCGCCCCTTATGAATCTGTAATTGAAAACAGCGTCGTGAAGTTTTTGGCGCGCGAGCGCTTACCCTCCGAGCGCGGAGTCGATGGTTCTTTTCCATGCTTTTTCAAACTGCGTGTTTTTTTTTTTTTTTTGGTTGTTTTGTTTTTATTTTCGTTGCAAGAAGAAACAAGCGCTAAAAGCATCTCATTACAAAGTGAGACTGATTGTTCAGGGACACGAATGGGTCATTTTTCCAATGGATTCTTGAATTGTGCGGGAAAGACATTAGTGTACGTGAAAAAGTTAAAATTAAATTATTCAATTTATTAATAATTGCAGCTTTTTCGATGGGATTCATTAATGAATTGAATTCGCATTAAATTGCCATCAATATGTTAGTCGAGTTTTCTACATGTGTACCGATAAATAATTTAAAAATTTTATATGAACAATGTTAAATGAATGTGCATCATATCCTACAGCCGCCGTCATTGAAAAAAAAATATATATATATGTATGTGTGTGTGTGTGTGTGTGTGTGTGTGTGTGTGTGTGTGTGTGTGTGCGCGCGCGCGTATATGCCTGTGTGTGTATAGAAAAATCTCTAATATCAATATAATTTATTAATACTTAAACCGAATTTTCAAAAAATATCTGACACGCAGACCGTACGCGAATTAAAAATATTAATCCAAATTAGTTTCCGAACAATACACCTATTAATATCTGTGGCGGCGAAATTTCATAAAGTCATTATGCCCCCGGTCCATATTATTCGCCAATTTGAAGAATAAATCCACTCGACGTATTCTACCGAATTCACAAATAGAATTTGCGGATGCGTCGGGAGAGGGGATTTTCAACAAAGAAAAAAACCGACTAGTCCGGCCCGCCTTACTCCTTATCCCGAGATGGAAAAGAAACGCAGGTGGATATTCGCTCGAAATACCCCTTCTGCCTTTTTTTCTTCTTCTTTCTTTGAGAACAATTCAATTCGCCGGCGCATTTAAAGCCAGTCGCCCCTCTTCCCCCTCCCCCGCCCCGCCAAGCCGCCGGCATCGGCGCACTCGCCAAACGCAGACGTCGCTATTTCACGGGTATTCGCACTGATCCACATTGTGGAGCGACGGCTCGCTCTGCTCCCTCTCTGTCTCACTTTCTCTGCGCCACTGCGCTTTCGTCTATCAGTAAGTGCGACCGTTTTGTAAGGTGGGGGGGGGGGAGGGAGGAAAATCTCGCTAGACCGAGCATTTCCCTTAGAATTGGCTTGAGCCCCTGAAAGTGTTGAGTAGCTTGGTTGGAAATTTTCATCTTTCTTTTTTTGGTCTCTCGTTATTATAGCTGGTGCTGGTGTCGTTGAAGCCTCGACCTAATTTTTGGTTATTTCATAATTTTACTGTACGCATATAATATATATTTTTATAACATTCAACATATATTTTTTTAACGAAACATTGAAATTCGTCGAGATAGTAATTTGTTCTCTAGAATATACCAATAGTTCGACGACTTAAATTAATTAAACTGTTCTATACTTAAAAATAGCATATTAAGAGAATTCCTTTAAATCCAGAGTACCATGTGAAAATAAATAAAAAAGAATAATTAATATTTCACTCGAAGAAAAGTATCAGAGAAATAAAACATTAATATAATTACGTTCTAATCTGTATAACATTGGCTTGTAAACATTGTCGTTTAAATTGGGCTTCTTATATATTCTTGTTTATAGCTTATAACTTTCACGATCTTGCATATAAACGCAATAGTATTTTTTTTTATTCCTCCACGGTTTTTATTATTTCAGCAGTAAAATTATATAGATCGTAGGCATGAAAATGATATTTTTACAATGTGTTTCATTTTTCATGAATTTCATTTCTCAATAAAGCCGTGTCTTCCATTCTTTTTACGCGTTCGGCAGTAATAAGGGCGAATAGTTGTGTTACGGAAAATGTTCATGGCCCGAAGATATTTGTCGTAGAAAATGAAGTTAAAAGAACGTTTTTGCAGAACGTCTTATGAAGAAAAAAGGCAGCATTAATAATGTGAATTCGATATTCGTATAATAATTCGAGCGGTTGGTAATGCATGAAGAAAACACATACGTTGCTTTTCACAAGGATATAGATTTTGTAACTTTGTATAAATACAGAATGCCCACGTGAGAAAAATTATTAAATCAAAATATGAAAAATAAGTCAATAATTGAATATGTGAAAAATACGAGGCTCATTGTCTTAATGTCTTATCTCACGATTCGTTGATTGAAAACTATTAAACCTGACGTATTACTTTTTTTCTACCATTAATCATATTCAATAATAAAAGATGCAATAATAAAATGTAGGGCAATTTTTCAGGCGAATATTTATCTACGAAAAAACAAATTAAGAAAATAAAGAAAAACTTTGATAAATTAAAGTAGTTTGCACACCCAGTAGCTAATATGTCTATCAGGAAAAACTTTTTATAGTAAAACTTTTTTTTTCTATCCTCGACTTGTCTTTAAAATTCCAAAGATAATTAAAATTAATTTAACTTCTAAGTGAAATTTACATAAATTTACAAAGGTTTTGAAGTGCTGAGAAAGAAGAATAAATGGGAAGAGAGAAAACTTTATTAATATCCTTCAGAATTAATATTGTAATTTTATTTGGGATGTAAAAATGACTTAAAAGAAATTACAATCGAGTTATGGTATGCAAAATAAAATTAGTTCCTGAATAGTTCTTGGATAGTTAAAAAAATATTTTTTTTACGACGTTTATTTTTTTTTTTAATTCGTCAATTCTGATGGTAATAATTGAATAAAAATGTTCATATATTATTTGATTATTATTTAATCCATTGAACATTTAAGTATTTGGTAGTTTATTGTGCCAAAAAATACCAAAAAAAAATTTATAACATATTAAATCCGTCTGTATACCGGTAATCGTCCTAGTATGCATCCCTAACTGATTATAATAATCTAAAAAGTAGATACCTATAAAGAAGAAAAATAATCGGTGTCTTTCAGCTTGGCTCCTGAAAATTGCAAAGGAATTGAAATATGAAAAAGGAATTTTTATTATAATTAAACAATAATGTAAAAATCTTTGGAAATAAAATTTATGTAAATGAATGTGTAAAAATGTGTATAATCTATATGACTTTATTCTAAAAATAAAGCGTGCCTGATACAGAACACAAAAAAACAATTAAAATTAATATTGAAAAATAGTGATGGAAATTCTTTTGATGCTTATTATATCCTACACTATTTTCTAATATATTCGTTACAAAATAATTGGATATTGTAGTATATATCATTAATACAATTGGACTTTGTGCACTTTAAAAAATTTTTGATCGATAAAAGATTTTGAACTATAATGAAAAATTAATCCAATAGTCAATCAGTTTGTAAACTTAAATATAATATAAGGTATTCACGTTTCTCTCTATTTTTAGATGTTGCAATAATCATAGATTATAATTAAGAATAATAATATAACACCTCTGTCTAAGCGTCTGTTCATTGGCGATCGTCGAACTTGCCGCCGAGGTGATACTTTTATTTTCGCGAATCCCCTTAACTTCGCTACCGCGAAGCCTAGAAATAGTTTACCGGATGCGAACGAAAACAAAACAACAAAAAAAAAAAAAAACAGCCACAACAAAAAACAACAACAAAAAAGTCACCGCCCGACTACGAGGATGGCCGGGACGTCGTCATTATTTCATTCCGCTCCAATAAGTCGGCGCGGAGTGGCCCCGCGAGCTCTTAATCCGGGAAAACAATGGGAGCGTAAGAGGTCGTGGATAGGGAAGGGAGGGAGGGGATGGCGTGGAGGAGTTAAATACTTTGCCAGACAGTCGCGCTACGTGTGCTTGTATAAGTGGCCGGGGAGTGAGGTAGGGAGAGACGGAGGGTGGAATAAACTGTTAATATAGGGAACGAAAACGAGCGTACGGAGAGATTAGATTCTTATCCGAGACTGAAGGGGGGGAGGGGCGGCTCGTTATATCCCAGAGGTTCTCCAGCCTAAACGAATGTAAGTGAAAAGTTACCAGTGTGTCAGAGACTGCGCAATTAAGCGCGTCTCCTGTTGCCATTTTTAAAATCTTTTTTCGTGTTCTTTTTTTTTTTTTAGTAAAACGAAATCTACAACATGTGCGGTCAATATTACGCTTTTTGTTAATTATCAAATTAACTTTTGCCTTAGGCCAATAAGCAAAGTCTTGCGAACTCCTGCAATTGTTGCCGCTTAAAAAAAAAAAAAAAAAAAAAGAGTGCACACGCTACGAGCTGCGCTTGGACAATCGGAGCGAAGGAAAATTATTAATTTACTACGAACTTTCGGGCACAGAAATTTTTTAATTCGCATAATTTCCGAGCGCGCGCGATTCACAGTCGTTCGCGCTATTTGAATTTAACCGGAGTCCCGCGCGAACGTAGTATTACCTTAATTTTCATTCATAGTCCCGGGAAACTCGAGCTCCGAAACTTGGCAAAAGTAAACTTTTCCTCAACACGCGCAATGATACCCGCAGCACTTTATTAGTTTTTATGAATAAAATTTTCGAGCATTCCGGGAGAGAAATGCTTTTCTTTTTCGCGCGCAGAGAGAACGAGAGGGAAAAGGGAGAAGGAGATAAGTACTTGATTTAAAAAAAATAAAAAGAATACAAGAAATCGACTAGAATAGCAAGTTGATTTGAAATTACTGTATCCCTATTTGTTTTGTGCATAATTTTCTATTAATAACTTATGTAGTTTACTCGATACAGCTTTGCTATATCTCGTAGTAGTTGTAACAAATGAGCTTTCGTCTCGGACAGATATCTGCATTATGATAAAGCAATTCAAAATCCACGTGATCGAACAACTAGTAACTCCATCGTTAATATGAATATTTTCTCTCTTCCTCCAGCTCCTCCTGATTTTCATTTCCCACGTACGCACGATAAGGGAAGAGGCGTAAAAATCTCTAAATAAACCTTCCATATATATATATATATATATATATATATATATATATATATATATATAACGCGAGATGAAGATAACGCGAGAAGAAAGTAGATACAAAAAAAAAACACCGAAGTGCAGAGCCGAGACCCGGCGTCGGGTAAGAACATCACGTTTTCTCCTATTTAAATATTACGAGAATGCAGCGCGGCGCCTCCCTTACAGCCATCGTCGGCGGGTGGACGGTGGAAAATACCGCCGGGACGCGCCGAGCGCACGATAGCGAAAAGCACTCGGCGAGCTAATTCATAACTTCGCGGTTAAGTGTGCAACCAAAGTTGCTCCGAGTCTTTATACAGGGAAGAAAGAGAGAGAGAGAGAGAGAGAGAGAGAGAGAAAGACGGGGAGAGTGTGAGAGAGTCGGAGGATAGGAGCACGTAGACGTGTGCGTGTGCAGGGGCGCGCGTGTGCGTACTAGTAGGGCTCCGGCGCATCGTCGGTGAATGCTATCATGTATCGTTATAGTCGCGCAGTTATCCGCTATCTCGCTCCTACTTCCTTATTCTTCGCACTTACGCTTCTTTCCGACACTTTGCATCCATCCCCTTCCCCGTCCCCCGCACTCGCTCACCCTATCTTCCCTCCACTCCCTCCTCTCCCCGCCGCGAAACCCTATGAATATGGAGAACCGCTCGCGCTGAATTTCATTCGCGGCGAGTCCGCGGAGCGCGTGCTCCCCCCCCCCCATTTTACCCACGGCGATAAGTCATGACTGTCCGCTGCTTAAGAATATTGGCCGGGATGTTTTTCCTCGTCTGCCTTTCCACCCGCACCCGTCTCTCTCTCTCTCTCTCTCTCGTCTGATTTAACGCGTACCTGCGCCACTCGCTATTACACGGGGGTGCCCTCGAGAGAAAGGGGCCGCCGTCGCGGTCGTACGTTAAAAATGTTTGAATCTGCTTGCTCATCAGGCGGCAAATTTCCCTTTGCCCTTCTCCCTCCCCCAACCCCTCCTCCCCGGCCCCTCCACGCTACCTCCCATTTTACTCGTGCGCGCGCAGTAGCGGTAATACGTTTCGGTAACCCTACGCCCCCTCGCGTCCGCCACGCGGCGCGCGCTGGGAAGACGGGAAATTATGCTAAGCGCGCCCGCGTTGGATGCAGCGCGGGCGGTCCGACGTTTTTGGGAGCGAATTTGCCAAGCGGGTGGATTTCGCCGGGGCCGCGCGTTCGAGTGCCCGGGTACGTACTTCCGCGGGATCAGCAGGAGTTGGCGTAACGGACCGAGGGGGAGGGGGCGGGGCGCCAAACGAGACGCAGGAATAAGCGCGCGTATTCCACGCGTACGTATGAGCGCCGCGGGCATTAAATTCCTTTTTTACGAGAAAGTTTCGGATTTCCCTTTTTGGCGGCTAATGCTTTAACGGAGGAGATCGTGAACGCATTAAAAGGCTCTTGCTGCCTCTAAGCCGCGGCCCTCGGGGGGAAATTTTGTGTTATATATATATATATATATATATATATATATATATATATATATATGCCATAGTTATATTTTATTTCGATAACAGCGCTTGAAGGAGTTTCCGGCATTCTTCGGAATTTATGGATAAAGAAGTTTATCGGATTACAGGAGATTTTTTAGCTGAGAAAGAATCGATAAATTTTTGTAAATGATAATAAATTAATCTTTATGGTTTATTCAATAATAAATAATTCGACATACGATGTAACTTAAGAAAGATAATGAAACAATTGTGAAATCCGAACTTAGAAGAATAAGGGGGTTCACTGGAGAAATACAGCGCGTGAAAAACAAAAATAATGTAAATGGCATATTAATTGTTTATGTATATTACAGATACAATTTCAGCTTTGGCTATACTTTGGATACGTCAAGCGGGTAAAATAGATGGATTCGTATACGGCGGGCACAAGAAGCTACGAGGGTACACTTAATCCTCGTGGGAACACCGTCGTATGAAAAAGGGACAACGTCACGATACAGTTGCCGTCTTGTCCAGCCACAAAATGCCTTCGAATAATCCGGAGTTCTAAATACACATGCCTTCATATAGAATGTATAAATATTACAGTTCTTATTAAATAAATGATTAAATGGATTGAAGAAATATGCAATTACGAACAATTCATTCATTAAAATTATTGATCTTAGACCCGTTCGTCCAATTATCCGAATGATAAGTTGGACGTCGCGCGCGTGAATATCTATTATTCGCTCGTTTTAATATATAACTCTTCGCGCATTTCGTCGACGAATAAATTTCATTTTCGAGCTTTTCGGCTCGACGTCGTTTCAATTCTCCATCGTAGCCCGGCAATACCAAAACACCGAGCCAGATCTATAATATAATCGAAGATCTGAAAAAAAAAATGGCTCGACGAATCAACCCGCGATCGCGGCAAATTCAATTGACCCGTCGACAGCTCTCCGCGACTTGTTTAGTTCGTTGACAAAAGAAGAAAAAAAAAGGGAAAATTCAAATTCTGTTTACAATGAGAAGGAAAGTAAAAGGAGGAAACGAGTCGGTTGGTTGGGGGGAGGGGGGCGTCAGGTATACAAAGAACTCGCCTAACAGCGTGAAAAAGTTCACGGCCCGCGTGCGGGCGAGCGAAACTTTTAAAATTTAGAGCGAGCGCGCTATCTGCCCGTTGCGGCCGGCTCGCTTGTTCGTAATAAAACTTTCGGGTCGGGGCAGGGGCCAGGGTGGGAGCAAGATTAATCGTCTGGAAATTTTTAGGGGAGGAGGCGCGACGGGACGAGGGAGGGATTGAAGCTGGCGCGCGCCTTATTATCGAGCAACGGGCCCCGAAGTCGGGGCTGATTAGAAGGTGACAGCGAACAAATGACGTGACCGCGACTAAATTATCGACGAGGATTCCAAAGCTTTTGCCGTCAAATCTACGGAATTTTTATTTATTTTTTTTTTTTTGTGTTAAGACCGTATAATGCGACAGGAATCAAAGTGAAATTCCCATCGACAGTTGAATAACCTCTGCGTGAATTTATTTAATTTTTTGATTTCCCTACGTAGACATTATCTATTAGCCGAAATAAATCGTGTATTTACTCTAAGTAATTTTCAACGGAGCGCCAATGGCGGCTCTCGAGCATCGCGCGAATCTAAAAAATTTCGGCCCCGCTATTGCCGACGAAGTTCAAAATTACCGTTGAAGTTAAAACGATGCGCTTCTTACCGCGAGTATATTGCCGCCTAGCACCGCGCGAGCGCGCAATCGTATTTTACTCTCGCAACTATATACAACTTAATTCGTATCAGTGGCCCACCGACAAGGAAAAAAACAGAAGAAGAAGAAGTAAAAGAAGAAGAAGAGCGATAAAAATCGTGGCCAAAGCTAAGCGTTTACGAAAACGTCCGTTCGAGACCGCGGCAATTACCGACTTATTCGATTCGACGCGAAATCCGATCGAGCGCCCGATTCAAGAGCATTATTAATATTCAGCCTTACGTTAATCCGAGGAACTAATCGACTCCAATACTTAATTTCAATCGGGCGCTCTTAATCGTGGCTAATATTTAGTTTAACGCTTATATTTCGCAAGGGACAATTCAAACTATATATCTTCAGTTTTCATCGTAATCTCGAACGATCAATATACAATATTTACGCGAGATCCTTTCGTAACTTTCTCAAATTACAATTCTACCATCCCGATTTCGTAGTGCTTTAATTAAACAAAAATTCATTGTCCTGACTTGCGTATTGCTTTGAGTTTCCTTAAAAAAAAAAATCCTCGGTCCGTTTCCAAACTCTTTATATTTAAACAGCGTTAAAAAATTGAAATTGTAGCGTTAGAGAGCAAGTTTTATATTGTAATATTTTAAGATTAATCTTAGATCGCGGGATTAGCTTGTTCTCCGTCTCTTGCGTTGCTTCTCGCAATGGAGATTAGTTTCCCCGCGGCCGATTGAAACTGTCCAGAATATAAATGGAAATTCTATTGTTTTTCATTTAACCTAGAATTTACCGATTCGTACGTAGTGCCTATTATTCCCATCGATACATTTCATTTATATTTTAATTGTTGACCTGATTGTTATACCGCCAGTTTACAGTAGTCTGCATAAATATTTCATGTAGCAGAGCTTGAGTTGCGTTGTTCCGACCCGTACATTGTTGAACCGAGAAATAATAATAAAGAAAACTTTGTTTTCGCAAAGTTAAATTAATTGTGATAATAAAATTTTTATTCCGTTTATTTATCAATTTTTAGATTTTTTAATATAAATTTCCATCTGTACTTTGAAAAATTGGGGTTTTCATATGTTTATTATTAAGAAAAAAATGTTTTGGTATGATATGCCTGACTATCTGGTATTTAAATCTACGATGCTAACACTAAATAAGCGTAAAGAATATAAATTATTCTCGACAATATGTTAATACAGTTGTGCAAGATACGTTTCAAGCAGGTATATTTTAATGAATTAAAAATAAATCTTCCCCAAACTGTCCGATTTTTTTTTTTTTTTAATTTCTATAGTAAGAATAGTAAATTCTAATTTTTAGGGAAAAATTATCTAACACATTGGGTATTTCTTTCTCTCATTATTCATACCTTTTCTACCTGCGAAAATACACGATAGAGGATCCGATTCAACAATACACTTGTACATGGATCGCTTGGAAACCGACATTGTTTCATCAATATACGTAGCTTCGTTGCGTTGCCAAGTGACACGAAAAATAAAAATCTCTGTACAATACTTCAATTAAAATGTTACATATAGATGTGCTATACATTAACACAGATTTTCCCAATCAATCCGGTAACCTTTCTCGAATTCAGTATCTAATGAAATTGGGACACTTACAACAGTTAAAAATTATTTATAACTATTTTTCATTTATCATAAAATCGCCGGCTTATCGATGAAAATAGAAAGAAAAATCGCGCCCCCTCCCTCTCAGACGATCAAATTAAAACAATAAGCGAAAAATTAATTATTTATAGATGATAATTATCGCGA
This sequence comes from Sycobia sp. Sy_11, assembly GCA_018907035.1. NCBI lineage: Eukaryota > Metazoa > Arthropoda > Insecta > Hymenoptera > Epichrysomallidae > Sycobia > Sycobia sp. Sy_11. Next base: position 1,383,805 of record JACCIC010000031.1, read on the forward strand.
GTTAATTATTTATTTAAGCGAGCGTGCGAAACGGGGGCAGCATTACGTATTCCCAGGGGGCGTATAATTTAAATGTATTTTATAGGTTAAAAGTCAGTATTCATTATAGCTTTATACCCGGGGATAACTGAAGAGGCTAATGCAATCAGCCATTTACATTTTCCCTCGCTGGACGGCGGCGGCGTCGGCGGCGTCGGCGGCCGTTCTTTTAATAGATTAAATTATTTTGAAATCGAGACGCGCGCGCACAGCGGTCCGACGCACGGGACTTATCGACAAAATAATTATGCTGGATTTTATTTTTATTACATTATTCAAATTTCCTTAGCTAATTGCCCTCGCTCGATTCGTATGCGAGAATCATTTGGGGATATTCGTTCTTTTTTTTTTTGAATTTTTGTTTTGATTCGTTATTATGCCGGAAGGAAAATCCTAAACTGTCAAGATTCGTCGCATCGATAAGGAAATCTATCCTCAAATATAAACATTTTTTTTTTTAATGCGTGTATATATGAGTGTACCTATATCCATTGATCTCTCGCACGTGATTTCGCAGCTGTACTGAATGACCTATTTTCTCTCTCTATTACTTTATGATTCTCTTGCATTTTATCATCAATTTTCAAGATTCCCATTCAGCGTGAATTATATTTAAATATTTCGGAATGAAAAAATCTGTCCCTGTTTATTTTCACAGTTTTATTTATTCAGCTATAGTACAATTATTTACTTACTTATTTAGAAATCTCTGAAATATAAAGATTATATGGAAAAGAACTCTCTTCAATGGATTACTATAAAAGTATAACAGATACTTTTTTCTATTGTCCCCGAAATATGTCAATTTTACATATGATGATTTCATATAATAATCAGTCAATTTACAATATTGACATTCGAAAAATAAATTGCATATGCTTATGATGATTACTACTTAAATGATAAAATGTCATAATAAAAGGTGTTATTTATTTTGGGTAGCTCTAGTTCATGCTGGATATACATTGGAGAAAATAAATCTGCTCTTATCTTTGTTTTATGCATAACTACATATATGTAGATATATTTCTCCATAAAATGAAGGATTAAACTAGATATATCATATAGGAAAAATACATTCGTCTCGATAAATAATTACCTCGCATTACTGCGAAAAATATCCTGTGAATTATATTACGAATATACAATTACGAAACAATGAATCATTTTTAATTTTCAGACAAATCCTCGAGCACCGCCCTGCATGTTTTGCCTGCGCACTGCTGTAAATAGTGCCGGTAGCTCTCCGTGAATTCTAGCCTAAAATCCCATAAACATCGACACATATAGACACCTTTAAGTAAAATAAAATTTCCCTCGTACACTCCAATTCGCCGAGACGCGGGGGCGTGTAAGACCGAGAACAAGGACGATAGGAGGGGAGGGGGCAGGAATGGATACCGAATAAAAGCCAACGGGCTTCCTTTCATAAATAAACTCTCTCCAGTCCCACGCTTCTAAATGTATATACACATAGCGCCGGCAGTTCGCCGGCGAAGCGACGCGCGATGCACTGGCGATGCTATTGGAAACCGAGGCGCCACCTTCGCGAAGTCTCCATGCGCACTTACGCCGGACCAAATATATAGCGTTAGTGTTTCGCGCGCGAGGGCCGGAAAGCGATCGATTCCGTTGGTACTGTCTTCGTTGCGCCAGCAGTCGATGCCGGCCCGGTGTATACTCGGTACGGAGAAAAAGCCCGGCAGCGGCACGCCGCGAAAGATGCTTACCGCGACGCGAACAATGCCCGCAACAAATATATGTATATACATATACACACACATATATATATACATATATACATATATGCATACACGAGAGTTCTGCGTGAACGAGGCGGAAATTTTTCATTGGGGCATAGTGCAAGGTGCTGCTGCTCTCAGGAAAGTTTCTAAGCCCGAATCCCTATACTATATATATAATATTCCCTGTCTGTAGCTTTCTGTCTCTCCGGCTCCGATAGTCGCGAGCGCGCGCGCCCCAGGCTCGAGTTAAAACTAAAAGTTAAAACTGTAAAAGTGAGAGATAGAGAGAGAGAGGAGTGAGAGAGAGAGAAAGAGGCATCGAAGTACCGAGAATGTTCCTGCCCGCATCGGCTTTGAGGCCGATGATGCTTTCTATTTGCATGAACTACCGTATTGCGAAGCTATATATATATATATATATATATATATATATATATATATATATATATATATATATTACGTACATATAGAGCTTCGAGCGAGCCCTTCCGAACTACGATTCTCAACGAGTGTAGCCTGAACTTCGATGCGCTCAACACACACACACACACACACACACACACACACACATGCATGGACACGCAAACAGGTACGAGCAGCCGGGCACGCACAATTTTGCAGATCTTCTTTAGTCCGCAGTTGCCGGATATTTACTCGTGCCGCGGCTTTTGCTCGTTCTCGGTGACGCGTCGGAAAAGTTGGACCGACCATACGGAAAATATAAAGGTCCATTTTCCATTCGTTGCGGGACACTGGGCTTTTATTACGAGTTGGCATTCGTTAAAGTTTTCCACGTCTTTGGTTGATTAAAAAGTTTTATTAAATATCTCTCAACTATCTCCCTTTCACCTCTCGAATTCGACACATCTTTTTGAAGTTTTGAAAATATTTGGTACGTTGCTTTCTTCCCTTTTTTTTTGTCTACTGCTCTTTAATTTTTGAAAACGTATAAAAAAAAAGTCCCACCGACGCGTATGTAATTTTTCGTAATTTCGTTATCTGGCGATGGCACTGCATCGTCGAGGCTTTTAATTTATGGACAAAGTTTTATTTCAGCCGAAGTTTTATAATACGCTCGATAATTGCATTAAATTTTAATTTTGCTTTTTATATATGCAGTGTGATGAAAGTGCTAAATTAATTGCAGATAATTAAAAAATTTTCAGCTAAAATAAAAAATTAATCGCTTCGCTTTAAAAGGACGAGTTCGTTTTTTTTCGTCCCAGCTATCGCGTAATTTTGGGAGAGGCAGGAGGACACGGGCTCCTGTCAACTCTCTCTCTCTCTCTCTAAACCTGCGCAGTCCCCCCAACGAGCAAGGGGCGCAGCCATAGAGCAAATCAAAGATTCAAGTACGAAGACAATCGTAGACCCGCGTCGCCGCCCCATGGCCGAGCTTCCAAGCATTATCGCTACTCGACCGTTCAGCCGCCCGATCTCGTATCAGACGTATCTTAGATCGGCCGAAAAGCCAATATACTTCGAGCGTGCGCCGCCCTCCCGGGAAAAGTAGCGATCGCACCCCTCCCGCACGCTCGTATGATGTATCGCTCACCCCCCTCTCTCTCTCTCTCTCTCTCTCTCTCTCGCTATCTATCTCTATGTCTTTATCTCTCATTCTTGTGGGTCGGACGAGAGACGGGTAAGAATCGGAGCGCGGTAAAGAAGCTCATAAATATCTTCGCTTCGCCGCCCTCTTGCCTCGGCCTGTGTTATTCGGATCGATCGGGTTGCCCCTAACCATCCGCCCTGCCGACGAAATCATCTAAATGAATCTGAGGACCCCTATACGTATGTAGTGTATGTATGTATACAGGGGCAGTTCAACGATACTCCGCTACTTGAATCGCGAGACACATATAGATAGGTCGAAGAGCGCTATAGTCGATCTGTATCTATTTGCCACTGCTTCTATCCTCGTCCCTCCCTGCACCTCGCTATATCTCTGCCTTTTCATCCATAGAAGGCATCCCCTATTCATCCCCATTACCGCTCTTCCCCCCCGCCCCCCCACCTCTCTCCCACATTGTCCGGCGCTATAAAGATTCCGAACAATCGAACGGACGCCCGAGCCGCCGAGCCGTTCGCTCGGAGATAGCTGACCGCGGTGCCGGTGCGCGTACGTTCGTCTCCCTCGTTCCCTCGCTCGTCTGCTTCCGTCTCCCTCTCCCCTCAACCGTCACTTCGTACACGTCTATGGGCGGGCAGAAATGCCCGGGGACCGGCTGAATATGCGGTTTTAGCCGATTGGAGCGGCCCGTTGGCGGGGTTGGGGGGGGCGGAGGGAGGGCTATTGGCAGGACGAGGGCCGCGCAAGTGAATGCGCGACGATATAGAAATTGTTAGGCGCAGGTGCGTTTTGTAATGGGACGATTGGGGACGTAATGCGCGGTGATGCATTTGACTGCGAAAAAGTGGGAAACGCGAAACTGTCAGCTGTAAATGACGAGCGCTTTGCTTTGTTCGGGTAAGCGTTCGTTGAAATCCGATAGTTGGATAATATAATGTGTCAACTGGGTCGGTAATTCAGGAGCTGTTGAAATTAGTTTATCAATAATTGAAGCTTCGAATAATTACGATTTCTAATCTATGCAAATGATTATGAGCTATGCGATATTAATATTACATTAAGGTGTTACAGAGCTACAGTTTTCTATGGTAATATATTAAAAAACTAGACAAAGTTAGCTAAATTGTAAAGAATATAAAAATTCATCACTTGATAAGTTTGAATAGCACGTTCAAATGATATTATATGCTTAATATGCAATACAGTGATACAGTTATTGAATCTCTTGTCTAATCAATGTTTGCCTTTTTTATTCCGAATTGTTTTTAAAGCACTTGTAATTTTAAGGTTTAAATATAAGTGCTTATGAATGCATTACTTATAAATTCATTTTCTTTGTTAAAAATGAAGTCTCCTTCGTGTTGTGAAACAAGAATTTCGGACTATTAGTTCATCTTATTCAGCATAGTTAGGCACTGGTACATGTATGCTTTTCATTATTCATGTTTGGAATAACAATATTTTTGTTATATATACGAATGATTTGTTTTGTTTGCACTAATAGTTAATAGAAATTAATAACTCATGTTAAGTCGCCATTTTAAAAACATAAACTTTTCAATTTTAAGATGTATTTTATATGAAATAATCAAAATTAACTCTTATCATAGTATTTATTTAAATATTAACAGAACATCGTGAATTAAAATGAGAAATTTACTTTTGGAAGATAATATTCTTCTTTTAGATTTCAAGGCACGTTGATGACGTTATTAATTTTAGAAAGAGAGAGAGAGAGAGAGAGAGAGACAGAGAGACAGAGGGGGAGAGAAAGGAGGACGATAATGTCCCAAAAACGTTGTAGCATTTAATATTGAGGATTTATTCTCATGCTATTACTTATATACGCTCCATTAATAAAAGTACATTCTTATAAAATATTATATGAACTTTATTTAATTGTAACAATTTCATTTTACTCACATTCCTTTTCTTCTTGAATTAAAATTTCAACCTAAAGCGAGTTTTATTAAAAAAAGTAATTTCCTTCCCTTTAAATAATCGACGCAAAAAGATTAAAAAACAAAAAAAAAAAAAACAGCATTGCCTTTGCTTGCGTTCATAGAGCGTCGAAAAACAATTCAAAAAGAAACATTGTCACTCTTGTAATTGTTCCTAAAATCAGTTTCAGGAAAAACTGCTGCGCTGGACTTTTCAAATTCACGAAGCAAAAATGCTGCTATAAATACACATAGTACAATCCCACCGAACGTAGCACCGATAGCGTCAGACACAATGGACGACGAGAAAGAGAAAGTTCCGAATTAATTCTCTGTTCTCCATACGTAGTCGCGCGATAAAATAATCAAGAGAACGGAGAATGTGGAGCGCAGCGAGCGAGAGAGTAGGAGGGATTGCGGGACAGCAACGCTACGGTAGTTCGCAAAAGTTCATATCGAGCCGCACTTTGACCGCGCGGGGCCGGCCGCAACGCTGTAAAAATCCAATTATAAATACGCGACCGAATTCAATGAGCGAGCAGCGCGTTCGCTTGGACTCGATTCTCGCGACGGACGACGGACGGTCCTGTGCTCGCGCCCCCCTCACCCCTACCCATCGCGGTAAAACGCATTTCGCGCCTTCGGATTAGAGCAGAGCGCGTATAGGAGGACGGGAATCAAATCGCCGGACGCTCGTTCGCGCTATGAGTACCGAGAAAAGTGACTATTACCCCTCCTCCCCCCACCCCTTTTCGTCGTCAATTTTTCGGCCATCTTGCATTCTCAGCTTTGTTCTCTCCCTGGCTGATAAGTCGGGCGCGTCCTAGCCTCCAGTAGCGGTCTTAGTAAAAACTGCGAAAAGGAAAGGTTGAACGAAGGAGTGTGTTGCGCGATAGGGGCGGAAGGGGGGGGGCGGGAAGCTTTTGACTCTCTTGACCCGTGGAGAATTCGCGCGGGAACGTGAAATTCCAACGTGGAGGCGAATTTTACGCCGCCGTGAAGCGCATTTACGTTGCCAAAAAAAAAAAAAAAAAAAAAAAAAAAAAATAACAAACAAACAAGCAAATAAGAAATAATACTCGCTAGAAGGAGACGAGCGCAGTAGTTCGAATATTGAAGATTCGGCGATGGTTACAAATGGTTGCAGTTTGACAGAGGATATTGAATAACGTGCGATTTGTAAAAAAAAAACGGGCGAATCGTGCGAACTTTTTTGGATGCAGCCACAGAAGATTCGAGATGAATATGTTCGTGTTTACGTATCTAAAATCAAATGCAAAAAAATTCATGCTCGTCACGCCAAGCTTATATTTGTACATCTATTAATTAACCTTTTTATTTTACAAATAAACTAAATATAATTTAAATTTCTAAAAAGATAATCAAATAAAAGTATTTGATTGCTTTAATATGGAAAATTTAATACGGCGCTTTTTCTTATCGGCGTATGTTTCAATAATTTTTGAGGGATCAATACTATTTATCTCAATCATTATTTATCGGCAATAACAACAAATCCCGTCAGTATTTCTGCAATCATAGTTCGTGTAGGCCACGATTCACGTCTTGCTGACAAAGAAAATCACCGCTGTGGACTAGCATTTGATACTCTTATAGAGGATTAGAAAAATTGCGGAAAAATGCGAATATATGGATAAGTACGTGGCTCACAATTATAATATAATGAAATATATAATATAATCACGCAATATAATCGATTTTTTTTAATAATTATGAAAAACTGTCATTCTAAAACCACGAATCTTTTTTTTGTAAAAACACATGCTGATACTACATTTTCATATTGTGATAAGTTGATCTCTTCGGCCATTTATCGGGCAACAACTACCTCGCGGCCATCTAGAAGCTCATTTTAAGAATATACTGGTCAATTTACGATTGACCGTAGAGGACGCTCCTTGGATTCGCTCTTGATAATTTCACGGCCGCCGGGATTTTCATAGCAATTGACACGAGCGTCCTCGGTAGCTCTACGATCACACGGTTATCCTAGGTATCCCTTGCTGCGAATCAGACGTCCGGCAACTGCGTACTTCGCTTTCAATTGTACGTCCGTTGCTTTTTTTTTTCTTTCTTGCTCTCATCTAGCACGAGTAATCCTTGCCGACGAGCGAGAACTCCGCTCGTAATCTTATTTACATCGTCGCGCAGAGGGGCAGGGGCTGAGGCCGGGCCGCTGACCTAATTGCTCAGGATCGACGGGAAACAAACGACGAGGGATCTCCTCTCAAATAGAGCGTAAAGATCGATTAACGAGCTCATCAATCCAAATGGGAGTTCCGTTAATCCCTTCGCTGCAGCGGGGATGCGGGAAATTTAATAGGAACTTCGCTCCGCGATGTATAGTTCGCCGGCTGGCCTTCGAGCGAGGCGATTCGCGGCGGAACGCGGAATTTAAGCTCCCCTCGTGCGTCAGTCTGCTTCTCGTTTTCCGTTTCTCTTTTACTCTCTCTTTCGCTGTCTTTTTCCCTCTCTCTCTCTCTCTTTCTCTCTCTCTCACTTAGAGAACCTTCTCCGGCAATTGCCTCGGCTAAATCCATCCGGCAGGCACTTGGAGTCGCTCTGTATTCCTCTCTTTTTCATCTTCCACAGCTGCGCGCTCGGCTTTTCTCGCACCGGCGGCCAACTTGGTCGAGGGCGCGCGCGCGCGCGCGGGCAATACGCGACTCGGCATCCTCGCAGCAAATAATTACGCGCGCGTATACTGCGCCGCGTTCTGTTTCGGCACTTTCATCGTAGACCGTCTGAGCTTCCTTTTTCGGATGATATAAAAGCAAGCATGAGGGGGTGAGAGGGTGAAAGGAAGAGAGAGAGAGAGAGAGAGAGAGAGAGAGAGAGAGAGAGAGAGAGAGAAATAGGTCACCCCTGTTTAGCATCCCAAGACCGAGTCGAGAAGCGGAACTACTTTTGTGTCGGGTTAGGATGAAGCCCAAGACTGGGTCTCTCTCTTCCTCTCTCTCTCTCTCTCTCTCTTTCTCTTTCTCTTCTCATTTCTTTTCTCCAAGCTTCGGATGTTTTAAATTTTTTTTCTCATGTTACTGAGATGAAAGAAGATCAAGAGAGAGAGAGAGAGAGAGAGAGAGAGAGAGAGAGAGACCCGTCTTGTCGCTTTGTTTTGTTTTTTTGTTGTTGTTGAATTTTTGAGGAAATGATTAATGGGGCGCGAACGCGGTCGCCGAGCAGCTGGATTAGTTTTGAATTATGGACGTTTTCTTGTTTATAAGCGAGAGGACTGTCGCCGCACTCCTGACTTCCTCCGCCGCTCGGTTATTTAAGACAGCGCGAGATTTAGGTGCGGTTGGCGCGACGACTGCGCAACGCTCTTGCCCCCATCCCTCCCTGGCCCCCTCCCACTTCCCGCTCCTTGCCACCTCACATCCCGGAGAAATTGGTGAGATGAGAGGGAGAGGAAGAAAGAGAGAAAGACCGAGAAATAGAGAGAGGCTATGTGCTTTTCCACGCCGTGCGCTAAATTAGCCTCTTAAAGACTTTGAGGAGAATTTGACTGGAGGTTTTACGTGGGCGCTAACACTTGAAGCATTCTGCTAAGAATTGAAATGTGCTAGCTGCTAGATTATTGTTTTTTTTAGGTAGCAACGATTCGTTTACAGTTTATTAAAGAAATATACTGCCGTATTTATAAACCTTTTCCTCATTATGCTACTAAAGAGATTTAGTAAGAGTTTATTATTAACCCCATAAAATGTTTGCGAACAGCAAATCAATATTTCTTGACTACAAGAATTTGTCTCAATAAAATACATAATTTCCTATTCTAGAATAATTTATATTTACTAGTATAGCAAATAAATATTTATTTCAATTAAACAAATTTTCCCATACATAATAATGGGATTTTTTTTCAATTCTTATTGATTTTGAAGGTATATTGAAAGAATTCTAAAATTTTGATTTCTGCATTATTTAACTTGAATCTGAAATTAATTTTCTAATTACGTTCATATTCACCGAGGAGAATGTAGATGTTTGTAAGAAAATATAAATAACTATTATCTGTTATAGTTTTATAAGATCAGCGATGTTACTAATATAATTTATATCGTTGACAAAACAAAAACAATCCGACTTATTTATGAAAATTTTCTTTGCTTTCCTTCTCACAGCCACAAATCAGAGCGAAGATTTAGTTCTTGTAAATTTATAGCGAGCGAATTCTTTTTTTCCCCATTGAATGTGTGGGAGAAACGTGAACAGAAAGAGCCAAGCGGAATTTTTCGAATTCTCTTCTCGTACTATTTATAACATAGAATTCTCAAACGAAAAATTTAACCTTTATTTGAAAACCAGATTTTATTTACGAGAAAATATATTTCCTTTTGAAATCTTAAAATAAAGGGTACCTTATGAATTTTTATTATTATTTTTATTTATTATTATTATTCGTATTGATATAGATGATACAGAAATTTCCTATAAAACTTAATATAGAAGTTGACGTAGTGTTAAAAATGAAATGCCAAATTTATTTAAAATAAGCTTACAATATCGATTTGTTGATATACATATTTTTATAATTATTTATTAATACTGAACTAATAAACAATGAAGTTCAAATTTTTATAATATATTCCAAATAAGAAAAAATAATCAAAATAAGATGTTCGGTAAATCACGTAAAAATAAATAAGGCCTTCAATATCGCTGTATGTTAAAGCAATCGCTACTCAAGGTGAAAGACAGACAGATAGTGAAAGGAAAAGATATATTTTTTTATATAAATATGTCTTATCGGCAAAAGGACGATGAAACTAGCTGGATAACGTCAAATAAAAGCGAAGGAAGGAAGAGAGGGAAAAGACGGGAGGCTAGGAAAAGAGCTGTTATGAATAGAAAATGTTTTTCCGGATGATAATGAAAAAGAGGACGTTAGATATTGAGAAATGGAAAGGGAAAAAGACTGTGAGACAGGCAGCGAGTGGGTGATGGTGAGGGCGGGGGGTGAAGGGAGAATGAGACCGAGCGATTCCGAAAGAACGTTACGAGGGAAGTAGGTGAAACGAATGAAATAAAATAGGAATGTTTCTGGAATTTTTAAAGGTTTCCCTGTACAAATTCCTTTCCTTTCTATTGAAACTCTCGTATCTGTTTTTGTTCGGATACTCGGTTTGAAATTGAAATTACGCCATCCGCATTTTATTCCTTTACTGTAAAAGGCAGAAACTTTATATGTATATATATATATATATATATATATATATATATATATATATATATATAATGATTCGGCCTCGCCATAAAAAGTATGAAATTCAAAATCTCTTCACGAACTCAAACTTAATATTTCTACGGAGGAAGTTATTTATGTCTTCGCGGGTTTCTCGGCTTTCGCCGCGGAGCTCGGCGCGAATGAGAGAGATAGACAGATATCTCATTTCTGAAACGCTATACCTTTAGCGTTCAATTCGGTATTACGACTCTCTCTCTCTCTCTCTCTCTCTCTCTCTCTCTCTCTCTCTCTCTCTCTCTTCGAGATTAATGCAATTAAAGTCGCGAAGCACAATATTGCTGTGTGTAGTTTAAGTCCAAGCTCGGCGAAGGAGGTAGGAAGAGTGTGGAACATGTTCTTGTTTCCTTTTTTTTTATTTTTTTACCCGTAAAATTGTCCTACTCCCATTAAGTCGCGCGAAATATCAACGCAGGAAACTACAAAATATTTAGATTTATCGGCTTATCGCGTCGCATTGTATAAATCGATAATTCTTCGACGGATGTACACACACACACACACACACACACACACACACACATATACATGTGTTCCGCGCAACAAACGCAACACTCGGCCCTCGTACTCAATCGGCTTTGAAATAAATTTTTTACGCCGATCGTAATGGATTTCTCCGAATCTTCGCAACGAGTCAGGAAAACGGCGGCGGCTCCTCATCGCGCGCCCTTTGAGCGCGCCGCGCGGCCAGCCAGCATCTCGATTCTCGTTATATTCATTGAAGAACGAGAACGTTCGTAATTTGGCGCGATCGCAATCCCGTGGCGTTGGGCTAAAATTTATGCCCGGAATCGCGGCGCTGAATTTACCGCGGCGCATAATGCGCTCGCGATTGTACAAAGTAATAGTTCCGCTCGGCTGCTCCCAAGCCCCCTCCCCCTCCGTCCCCCGAGGCGTTCTCCATCTTCGGCCCGCAGGCCATTACCGTCTTTCCTTCCATTGTTCGATAGTTAATTGCGTATCATAAAATACATGCATAATTTGTCACCCGCAGGCGATTGGCCGGATAATCGCGGCTTATCTCACTACCGACCTCGTCTATCGGTATCAATTGATCGGGCCACGATGCGTCTTTGTCCCGATTCTTAAGGTGTCACCGACGAATCCATCAGAATCGATACACAAATATAAGCATAAGTGAAATGCTGAAATTAGAGACTCCTATCAGCCAATTCATAAAATAGAAGGTACTTTTACAAAAGCGGGTAATTTATTGTTGTTTGCATTATATTGTGCTTATGGCAACATTGTAAAACGAACGACTGATCTCTACACCATAAAAAATCATCAGAGGAATTAAAAAGGAAATTGAAAAACAAAAGTTCGTGACCAGATTAGCTTAAAAGTAATCTCAATCCACGATTGGATAAGTATATTATTATTCAAATAAATAGTAATGTAAAACATCGGTGGTGGTTAAAACAAATTAATTTATCGATAGAAAGGGGCAAATGATTAGAAATTTTGAAAAATAAAAAGAAACTAATAAAAGCAAATAAGTTCATTATGCGTTATTTGGGTAATTAAATAAAAGTTTATATAGTTACTTAACGAAGCAATTTGCTTTAATTCTGACTTGGTAATTCTTGCAGAGGCTCTCTCAATGAGTATGAAGAATGCTGCATACGCTACATTATTCGAATGCGCCTTTAGATAAAATAAATTAATTGAACGCTGAAGATTGAGTTTTACAAAGTTTATTATGTATATTTACCAGAGAGAAAGAGAAAGAGAGAGAGAGAGACGAGAACAACTTGTCTGCTCTACAGAATCACTGCCGCGTCGCACTCGGTTGTTTCGACAACTCATTAATCAAGTACTTGTAAAATCCTATAGTGTGAACGGTTTCATTTCGTTAGTGCGCATACAGAAGCAGACTGCGCCTCTGCGGATGTGGAGCTTTTTGAAGCCGAGCACGGCCGTCGGCTGAACCAGATTTATAGATTTCATATAGCTGGAAAAGGGGCGCGTCTAACAGGAAAACTTACAGATTTTTATTGAATTTTAATTAAAGAAAGCTCTCATGGTGATGCAATAAGCTCCGAGGATGTTTTCCACATTAACACGATTCCTTTGTGAATGATTATTAGAAATATATTGCGTGTATGTGATAATTTGAGCACAATTTCTAGATATGGGTGTTAGAAGGATGAAAATTTATATGACTTGTCGCGTTTCCTCTTTAAATATTAATAGAGTTTAGATTGATCTTTTAAACTTTTTTTAGTTATTATTAGTTATTATCTATAGAGATCAACGATATCCATTGAAAGATTTAAGAGACATTATGTATAACGTGCAGAACTCTATCTATAAAGTTCATACTAACTAATCTTTACCATCATATGAATTGTAGAAGAATGATTTTTTAATACTGCAACAACGGAATGTTCGTACAATTAATTGTCAAATGGCGCTTCCGTTAATTAGATGTAAATTTTTTTGTTTAACGAATCGATACCATTCAAAATAAACCACATTGTCGAATATTCAACACAAGAAAATTGCCACGTCCCACTTGTAGGAGAGGGCAAAACTTTCGATTTCCATTGCAGGAGGCGTTCGCAGGAGGCTCGGCAGAAGTCAACGAACTCCTTGAGCGCGGCGCGATGGCGCACGTGCGAAGAACAAGGCGCTCCGTCAAAGCGACATCGGATGCCGCTTTACCGTTACACACCCCCTCTCCCTCCGCCCCCATCCACAAATCGCAGCGGATCTAGTACTCCCGAGGCGATCACCTTTGGCCCGTCGAACATCCCCGCGCGTGCGATCGCTCGAACCGTCGGCCAGGCGCCGAGCCTGCTCGGATCGTACTATACCCTCCACCCATCTCACTCGACGCGCATGCACGCCGCGGTCCATCCCTGTCCGCGATTCGGGGTGTCGTGGCCTCCCCTCTCCCCCCAACCCCCGCACCGTCGTACCCGCTTCTGTTGACTCGCTGCTAGTCGACGATGTATCGCTCTTATTATCGAGCCGAGGAGGGTGATGGCGGGGGGGGGGATATGCCTGAATCGCGATTAATTGGCCGTGTAAGAGCGGCTGAATCCGCAGAAATTACCGTTTGGTCATGTATATATATATATATATATATATATATATATATATATATACGTATACAAACGATGACGCGCCTCGTCTGTCGCGCTCGAGGCTCGAGAGCGGGGGGAACCCGCAGGTTCCTTTGGCCTCGCACGCACCTTTCGACAGGGCTTTGGCATGCAGATCGACGACGACCTGGCGGTCGCGGCGTCGGCGTTATTTGAAGGGCCTTCGTATTACTTCGAGTACGTTTGTGTATGTGTGTAAGTACGTGCGTTATGCATATTCCATGAGCAGAGTAAGTTGGGAGGGGTCCGCGAGTCTATGGACGCGTTTAATGCATTTAAATATCATTATCTTCAGTGTATGCGTCAGTTCGATTCGCGAATGAAAGGGGCTGCGCGCTAAGGCTTGGCCTGTGAAAAAATCAGAAGGCGTAGAGTTAAATCCGCGTTTATTCTTGTCTATTGCTATTCTGTTGAAAAATATCTATGCATTGGCTCAATGTTTAGATATAACTTTTCATATTTAATATTGATCAAAAAATTATAATGTATGAGATATTTTTTGTTTGATAATAATTATTCCTTATTTCGTGTCTACTTCGACTGAAAAAATTAGCCAGGTCTAGAATTTAAATATTCGAACAATAATTTCTGAGAATAGTAAGTATTGCAGAACTAATCGAAGAATCGTACGGTACAATGGATCGATGATTTTTATAAACAAATAATAATGAATTTACGGATGATAAGTTACGGTTGGTAATGTTAACAAATACAAGCCACTTATAATCTCGAAATTAGTTTCTTCATCTATCAGTACAAGCACTTCAGATAATTCGATTAATTTCCAGAAATTCTACAGGAATGATTTATGAATGCAAACATCCGGCATAAATTCCCGACCGGAGCAGTCCGCAGAAATATTTTGTATGCCGTAACATTGCACTATACTTCAAATGAATCGTCGACTCCTCACTCTCTCATCCACTCTTTCTCTTTCTCTCTCGATACCGTGCCACGCGGCTCTCGCTCTCGCACCGTCGTCACCCGCATCGTGAATCGAGTTAATTGTGCTAGAACGCTCGGGCTCGCGCGCGCGCCCTGCCTTCATTACAGAAAACTTTATTGACTCGTTTGATGAGCTATTGTCGGAGCGTTCTTCGCCGTCTCGTTCCCTCTTACACTTCGCGTCTCTCGGCGGCCCTTCCTGCTCTGTCTCTCTATTTCTCTCTTACCCTCTCGTTTTCGCTCCACCGGTCGAAGGGATTTTTTATTATTATTTTTTTTTTATATTTTTTTTTCGTTATTCGCGAACCGGCGTTCTTTTACCGCGCCACTTTGCTCTTTTCCCCTCCGCTGTTTTAATTGGTGACACTTCAATTTATGTTTGCACAGCGCAAATCCCTTTAGCTGGGCCGTTTGGTTTTATCTTGAAATCTTTGACCTATTTTTTTTAATAAAAAAAAAAGTGTTAAATAATCTAAAAATTGACACTTTCGATAAAGGAGGTGACAGTGCAAAAAAGGAATAACAAGGTTGGATTTTATGAGATTTAAAAATTGGAGCAAACCGATGCTGAAATAATTGAAAATAAACGATGATGCCGCATAGAAAAAAATACGTAGAAAAATCAACGCATAGTCAGCCGTCAAAATAAGCCATCTGGGACGATGAATTTTAAAGATCAGAACAAGCCCATGAAGAAATAATCTTAAGTGAATCTTAACGCTGTAGAGTAATATGTAAAAAATTTAAGGTACATTCCGACGTCGTATTTATAAACTCAATAACCGAACGTATCGCAATTAAAAGTCAATAATCGTACCAATCCTTAATTTATCAATTTCGCCCCGCGAAGAACGAAAAAAAAAACACAGTAACAAAATTATCCAGCCGCAGACTTCGTGTACGATAGTGGCGCCCCTCATTATAATTCCCGTAAAGAGCGCTCTTAACGACTCAAAACACGACCTCATCGCCGTTGCCCGGCTATAATTCCCCGAGCTCGACGGCGTCGGCGATAAGTGCGCAGCGCGGCAGGCTCCGCGCCGGCATAACAAATTCGCCAGACAATGCAGAACAAATGTTTATGCTAGAATCCACCCACCCACCTTTCCACCCTTCCTACTCCATTTCCCGGCCCGTCGTTTCCCCCCGTCAAAAGCTGTCGGGCCAATTCATTAGCATAACGCCCGAGAGCCCCTGCTCTCTCTCCCTCTGTCTCTGTCTCTCTCTCTTGCACACCCGCGGCGAGGTATTATCGTTACAAGGGGGGCACCGGCAGAACACCCCCACCCCCTACAACTCGGTGGCGGACGCGAAATTTGTTTGCGAGACCAATCCAGAAATAACTCGGGGCTCGTGTCTGCGCCTGCCTCCGCGGGGCGAGGCTAAATCGCGCGCTATTACGCGGAAGTAGGAAAATAAGACCGCATCGATATCCGCCGGGCCGAGCAGCGCCGTCAGGACCTTGGCATTAATAATTTATAAGTCGGAATATTTACGCAGATCCTTTTGCGGCGACGCGACGGGGGTGGGGGGAGGCGAAACCCTCTCCTGCCGGGAGCCCCCGAGAGCTCGCGGCCATTGTGTTTACCGGGGCGGCCGAGCCGGCGCAGATTCTCCTCCTGACTTCCTCTCTGTGTAAGTATTCACTGGAGAGAGGAGCGAGGGGCGGCGGGGGTGAAGCAGACAGGGAGCTTTAGAGGCAGCAACAACAAGCAGCTTTGCCGGAGAGATGAAAATTCCGGCCTTTGATGGAGATCGCGAGTCTCGTCCGGGAATGAGAGGGAAAGAGAATGAGAGTGAAAGAGTGAGCGAGAGAGAGAGAGAGAGAGAGAGAGAGAGAGTGTGAGAGAGCAAAGGCATAAAGCTAAAGTGTATCTACTTCTCCTGGATGAATGAAGTTTTTATGGCGGAGAAAAGCGTAGAACGGTAGGCGGGCGGGGATAGAAATTCAGCGCAATGATGCTTAACTATTCATTTTACAGGTCGATGATATTTTACCGGGTGCAATAACGCGAAACGACATAATAACGATGCAAAGTCGCGTAGAAGCATCTGTACGTAAACAGCCGGTCGTTTAATGTTGATCTGCAGTGAAAGAACGGTAGTATTAAATGCTAATTCCGCGCCTAATTAACGAATGGAATATCGAAATAATTTTCTGATCCATCGTGGTATATCAGATTCTTTCGTTACGCTAAATAATAAGTGCCGGGCATAAAGCCTTAGGCATAAACGACTGCGATTAATCAGAGCTGTGGTGTAAGCGTCTTGGAGATGAAAGGGGAAATGTAAGACAGTTTCTCGGATTAATGGAAAGGCGGGATAAGTTTGGCCAGTGAATTAGCGATTTCTTATACAGTTCCTTAGAGAGGTTTACTGTTTAATATTTATTAGTTAAACTTTCAAAATTCAAAGAATAATGTGCGCTTTCCGCAGTTTGAATTCAACTATATCCAAAACAATTATTTTTTCTTACATAATTCGTTAAAAAATCCTTAGCTATTTGTGGAAAATTAATTTTACAATTATTAAAATATTCATATAGAGACCTCAACAGTGGTACGTTACTTATAAAAGTTGTATAGACAAAATCTATCAATTTCATTGATGAAAACATTTTCTTATTTTGCTTTTATTTTTTTCTACTATTGAAAAGATAATATTAATAGAATTTGAAATAAAAGTAATTGATTCATTTGTATAAATTAGAGCTTATAATCGAGAATAAATCGCTTCGAAATTGCATTAAACTAAAAGTACAAAAACAAATTCAAATGTTTTCAGTAAAGCTTCACCTGAAACTTAGATATTAACCTATTAATTATTAAAAAATACGAAGGTAAGAAAAATTTTTTACCTTTCATTTAACTGTAAAAATACGCGTTGGTAACAGAAATCATGAATAATATCAAGAAACGGAATAAATCGAGATATAATCTTTCTTCATTTATAAATTACAAAGTTGCATTTATTTGTGTTCTCACGATATTCAATTCATAATTCCAGATTAAAGAAAATTCATTAGTTAAATCGTAACGTACGAGATTGTCGACGCATATTATCAAAGAAGACAATGTATTGCTTTAACTCGTTCCACATAAGCTCTAATTCAGACGCTCAGCCAGTCCGTTCATTATGCAAAAATGCGCAAGTTCTACCTTTCATTTCATCCGCCCACACCCAGTCGCTGATCCGCTCGAGCTTCCCCAGGAATTCCCAAGGAAGCAACGTGTTCTTACCGCGTATATGGATATCGAAAATCTTATTCACGGCGGGCTGACTGTATAACAAAAGCTTACGCATAAAATTGAAGATGAATCGAAAGAGTCGGCGTGGAAAGGAGGGAGGAGGGGGGTAGAGAGAGCGTTATTCACGTTTCTACAGCGACGACGACGACGACGACGACGACGATCCCGATCTCTCGTTCCTTCGCGCGTTCGCAACACCCGCCTCGAGTAATCTCTATACGGTTTCCAAAGATAGAGAGACAAAGAAAGAGAGAGAGAGAGAGAGAGGGAGTGAGCGAGAGGTAGAGAGCGAAGAGAGCTAGTAGTGAGCTCAACTGGTAAGCTCCGGCGACAGACCTGAAAAGTTGCGGAACGCAGCAACATTGGCGGGCTGCGAGGCGGAAGAAAAGTGTGGGCGGTGGAGAGCCAGGGGCACCGGCGGCGGCGGCGGCGTCGGCAACAAAGTGGCTGTAAATAAGAGGCTTTCGCCTTATCTAATCAGCGGCGAGGAGGTTGGCTGCCTCGTGCCGTTGGGCACCCGTTCTTTCTTTTTACACGTCTTCACGCGCCGCTCAGCTCCGCCACCCCCCCTCCACCTCGCGCCCCATTCGACCGGCGCAGTGTATCGCGCCGGCACCGATGCACGTTGATAAAGAAGCGCGAGCGGTTATCGAGGCACCGTGAGCTCGGGCGGAGCGAATTCGCGCGCGTAAGCGCGATTAAGTCGGGCCGCGGTTGATTTGCCCGTGCAGAATCGGGCCAGTTCTCGCAAAGACGGGAGGACGCCCGTAACATCGAATGATTCGGACGGGAGAAGAATAATCCGGGACGTACGAGGGGCGAGGGTTTCTCCGGGCACGGCGTCGTGGCGCTGGTGAATTTTCGCGCAAAACAGGATGTCTCGGGCGTAGATCTCGGTTTTCTTCTGGAAAACGAAAGAGACGCTGCGATATATTTTTCAAAAAAAAAAAAAAAAAAAAACAGAAAAGAAACCTTTCCTCCAGCGTTCGAAAATGTAATAATAAAAATGCATAAATCTAATTTTATAGCAATAGCTAGTTCTGTATGACTTGTGAAATCGCGTTCGTCATTCAGCTGAAAAATTATAACCCCGATATAAATAATAAGTCGCAGGAAACAGTTGCGCACACGGTTGTTCGTTTTATTTTTAAGGTATTCTTATGCGTACGATCGATGGGAGTCGGCGTGTATAAATAAATACGACACGAACCAGATAGCTAAATAACTTTATCGAACGACCACCGTGTCGACAGAGTTATTAGCTCCTCGTCATTAATAAAGCAAACATTATCTTTCACCGACGTTTCGTGCGAATATTGATCCTTTTAATCACGCTTCGAATCACATTTGTACAATACACCGATGCGGCAATTATTTCTTATATTTATTTACTGAAATAAGTTTTAGACATAACAATTTATTAATTTGATTTATCGACCTTGGCGATATACGCGGATTTCCCTACCCCCGTCATTATTTCTCTTCAATCCTACGACCTTATACATATATATATATATATGAACTTTCGTGGATGCGTTCAACTTTTTGCTTTTCACCGAGGGTTTTTCTCAAGTCTCCTTCATCCGGTCGATCGATCTTCACCGAGAGGAGAATTTAATAAACAACGTGGCGAAAGCTTTGGCGCACGAACTAAAAAATAAGAAAACAAAAGGAAACCAAGAAATAAAAGAATTACATATCTGATTAATTTATTAAATACGGCTACTCCGTGCGTCCATATAAACGGGTGAAATTAAACGATGCACTTATTGATATTAAATTCTTCGGATACATCGACCCCCCCTCTCTCCGCCGCCTACGCATACACGCGAACCATGCACGATATCGGCTAATATTGATATAGATATACAAAGCGCCAAAGAAGAGAATAAAAAAGCTCTTTGATCGGTCGGCTCGTGGATAAACGGATGCGCGACAGCGCAACATCGCCGAGATTTAAAAATCTGCAGGCTCGCCTGCGCGGGGCCAATTATTAAACTAACAACGGCCCCGAGTAGAGAGGACGAGGGCAGAAAAGAAACAGAAAAGTGAGAAAGAGAGAGAGAGAAAAAGAGAGAGCGAGATATATCTAGAGAACACGACTTTACTGCCGGGCATGCGCGCCGCATAAATTTTTCTCAGAACGCGCGTCGCTGCCCCTCGCCCACTTCCCCCACCGCCAACCTCCTCGTCGTACGCGGCTCTCACATAACGCTTTTGTTATGAGACGAAAGGCGGTAGTCGGGCGGAAAGAGAGCGTGGCACAAGGACGGGAAGGGGGCGGGGGAGCCTCGTAAAAGCACTGCTTTTCCTAGCGGCCCCGTGAAGAAGGGGTGGGGGGGGGGCGCGAAAGCATTCGAACCGCGGTCGGCGTTAACTTCGCTCGCTCTCGAGCAATTCATTTCTCGTCGCGCTCCCGACCCCCCCCCCCACCGGCACGCGTGACGCGCGCTCGTACGCGCTCCCGGAAAACACGCGTCGAGCCGAGAGAAGAGCTCCCGTTCCCGCAAAGTCGCGAAGGAGCGGCGAAGGGCAGAGGGGTGAGGGGGGGGGGCAAGGGCATATTTCGTCATTTGCACCTTCGCCTTTCGTGTCCTTTATACGGGTCGCCAGTAACACGAGGATTTTCTTCCGCCCTCGTCCGTCCGCGGTGCTCAGCGGCCGCGCTTCTTATTTCGAGTTCCGACCGAGCGAGGCCGACGTCGCGCGCGACTCTCCTCTGAATTATCGCCGCGGGCGCGCCGCGGGTAGAACGGACGCCCGGCGAGCTGCCGTATCCGAGGCGGATTGTAGAAGCATAGGGTACGGCGGCGCTACTACTTCGGATTTTGTTTCAAAGCGGGTTTCTGACGCTTAATTCGTCAAGGCGGGAAAGCAGTTTGACTTAATGAATAGACTGCTTAAATATCAATGCGTCAAAAGAAGCGGATAATAGTTGTGCATTCCCCAGTACGAGTAATTATATGTTTTTTCGCTAGAGAATTACTATGTGCATTTGGAACTGTGCATTTGCATTTAAATCTTTATTTTCCAATTTGCTAAACATATATTTCACGTCGACAAATTTATTAGAAGAAACTTTTAACTTTAATTCGAATTTTTTGTCATGATATTTATTGAAGCTTGAATATGTATTAGCCATGAAAAAATGAAAAATAGCGAAAAACTTCGATTGCTCGTAGATTTTTTTTCATATCTGTAAAAAAAAATCATAGTACATATCGCTAGAATTTACTTTCGGTCTCTAATAAATTTAATTTATTATAAAATACAAACAGAAAAATATCGAAGTTTATTTTTGAAACATCACGAAACAATTTTCATCATGGATTTTTATGACGAAATAATGTAAGCATAAAAAAAAATATTCTTCTGCAATGGCTCGTCCAATGTGCATTCTTACTTTTTCTACATTTACGATGCATGATTTGGGCACGCTTACACTTAATTATTTATAAGTATCGATTGTTATAATAATAAATGATGGTCTCCATAAGTACGAGATGGTAAATAAAAATTTATTAATGAAATTGTATAATGTAGAAATACAATATGCCGATATGAAATCAAATTAAATTTTTTGATGTTCTTGAAAAACATTCTATGTATAGGTTACCGGAAAATCGAAAAAAAATAATCGATATTTTAGTCTATCTTGATGAGAACGTATTTTTAAGAAAATATATGAATTTCAATCCTCCTGCAGAAATGAACTAGTTAAAGTTCACGGAACAAATTTGTTGGCAAGAAGTAGAATATTTGTGAATGAAAATGATATATTTTATTAAAATCATTGGAAGTAGCATAATTTACATCAAGAAAGTGTATCATAAATATATTAAAATATCAACGGAATATGCCTAGTATTACTTAATATTCCATGGAAAAATAGAATCATGTTATTCCTATCACACAAGTGCGATTTTCTTATTTTTCATCCCCTCGAGACATTAGGAGCGGAATTGTAAATTGCGATTTCGTCATCAGGGCCAAGTTTCGCTGCATCTCAGCTATCTCTTCTTCTTTTCCTCCGGTTAACATGTGCTCGTACGTCTCTCGGCGCGCTTACGTGCACCCTGCACCGTACACGTATATATATATACACACGAGAGAAAGGGAGAGGGAGAGACAGAGAGAGTGAAATAGAGAGAGAGAGAGAGAGAGAGAGATAGAGAGAGAGCGTGCCAGCACGGTACATCGGCCAGAATAATATCGGAAAATCAGCAATCTCCCCGCTGTATTTCCGTTTCGCAATCAGTGATCATGCGCTTCCATTATACGGGGGAAGGAGGGAGACGAGGGTGGGAGACGTCGCCGTCGTCGCCGGCTACGCGGATGGAGAAAGAGAGATGCAGAGAGAGGGTGAGAGACAGAGAGAGAGAGAGAGAGAGAGGGGCAGTAGATACGTATAGATATCGGACGGGAGTATGTATATCCAGCCCGGGTCGGAGCTTCCCGCGCGCGGGAGCGAGCGCGTGTGGGCGCGCGCACCCCGTACGTATAACCTCGATTGGCACCCGTGGAAAATATTGAATTCCCGTTGGCTCAGCGAATCTTGAAATTCGCGGCTCGTGATCGGGTGGGAGAGCTCGACCCGGTTTTCTAACCCCTCTCCCTCACCCCCGCTCGCTCATTCCATCCCTCTTCTCTCGTTTCTCTCACTCTTCCGCTCGGCACCGCGGAGGATTTCAACCCTCGAGTCTTTTTTCCGACGCTGCGATGCGCCCAAGTGCGCGTACTCACCTCCTCCTCCCCACCCCACCGCCCGCAACCCATCCCAATCCCACGCCGTTGCCAGTCGTAGACCGGGCGGTTTCTCTCTTCGTCCCGGCCCTCCGCCCGCCACCGCCGCAACCCCTTCCCTCGCTATCTTCCTATGTTTTTGGCTGTATCACGTAGAAGGAGCGTGGGGGGGGGGCAGAGGTAGATAGATAGATATATATGTGGGATAGAAAGAGCCTCGGCGGAGCTACGTGTCCGCGCCGCCTAATGTCTCGTTACTCCCGTAATTTAAGGCGAGCCCCATGCTGACTTCGAATCGCCTGCTTTAAAGCCGATTCCCCCCGTGCCCCTTGCCCCGTTACCAGGCTAATTTAGGAGCCCCCGCTCGAACGTCCTCTATATATATATATATATATGGGGGCCGGAGAGATTCGCCCCGGCATCGTTCTTGGGAGTCGGAACTTTCCTGACTTCCTGCAACCCCCCCTTCCTGCTCTCCTTCTCAATGTCGGACCACCCACGGTTCCCTCGGTCGAACTCCCCCCCAGTGCACCGCGCCGTCATAACTCTCGGCCGTCTCGTTCTCCATTCCGATCATCTTTATACGTCCGCGCTGCTCGCGTAATTGTTACTCTATATATACCAGTGCGCGGGACGGACGGGTTAATTTTTTGAATATTCTAGAGAGCAAATTCCCAGGCCACGCTGTATTCCCGGGACTTGGTAAAATCTTCCGTTACTTCAAATATCGTGGAATGTTGAACTGGAAGCTGAAAAAATCAGGAAGATTTACTTTTTTTATTTTTCTTGCTTATTTTGTAAGGTGTGTTTTTTTCTGATAATGTTAGAAGTTCAAAACTAAAAAAGAAGAAGTTTATCCGTACAAATTCTGTTACTCTGAATGTATAAATAAGAAACAATCGAAATCAACTTTTTCAACATTTAATAGCTAACCAAGATATTTATAGTCATTAGTCACTAGAGCGAAGGACTGGTAACTTAGTGATCCGAGTTCAAATCCCGGTCTGGGCCGATTGACACAAGCATCGCTGTAATAATTTGCACGTGTCTCGTTTAAAAACAGTACTGATGAAGACTGGTATTTGCAAACATAAATAAAACGACATTAAAGAACAAATATAAATAAATAAATATATATATATATATATATATATATATATATATATATATATATAACTCAATTGATATGTTTTTGAATTAAAACATTAAACTTTATTAAATTATATAAATTAAGAATTGTAATTAATCGATAATTTAGAAAAAATAGATATTATACAAGTGAATGAAGACATCAGCTGACCAAGGTAAATAAACGAATTTAATTAAACATAAATATTCCTATCGGTGCATTAGAATAGTAATTGGGAAAGCAATTTCTATATTTGTGCATTTATAAATATTCAATTCTAAAATAGTAGGTATGCAAATTGAGCATGTAAAATTGATCGAGATTGAAATATAACATTCATCGATTGATATTTCTCATTGTTGTTGTATTATTGTTGAATAATGACAGTATGGATGAAATAATGCATAAACAAGCAGCTTTGGGAAAATAGTTTTGCGAAGTAAAATCATACACCGTCATCAATTTCATTAAAGTTCTTGTTACAGTCCACATAATGTCAGTTTTAAAGTTAACAATTCAATTAGTTATTTTTGTTTCGTATCTCTTTTACATCCTATCTTTCTCTCTCTCTCTCCCTATCTCTCACACACTCTTGTTGCTTTTATTATACCTCTCTCCTGCCTCACATGACCTGCACAAACTCGCTTTATCTTTTTCTCTCATTCTGCTAATATTACATTTCTCGAGCCCTCGCGCTCGAATTGTGCCACTCTCGTTGCCAAGGCGCAGGGAGTGCAGGTCAAAAGAACGAAGACGCGGAACTTCTCCGTCGCATATTCCCCGGCCTCATCTCGCGCTCATCCTCCATCCCGATCGGGCGATAATGGAAAAAAAAACGCGCTACGCTCGACGCGCCGGTTCTCTGCATTATTCCTCGCCACCTTCCATACGCAACACCTCTGTCCTCGATCCAGATCTTATTATATAACCGGCCGTGTCCCGGCACTGTCGGATAAAAAGTAATCGACAGCGCGTTGTTGCTCTAAATTCGCGCTTTATGTGGGGCGCGGGGGGAGGGGGGAGTAGCTCGGATACTAGAGAGCGTACAGCGCGCCGCTTCCGCTAGCGCGGACGCCTTGTATCGTGTCGTAAATCCAATTTTACTGCTAGTACGAAATGAAATGAGGCGACGACAAATTTTCATTATTACCCCCCCCCCCCTCGGGGGACCGAAGAGGAGGCGACAGGAGCGCCGCGGCATCCGGCGAAACGAGCCGCTTATACGGTGCCTCGAGTATATTTGCGAGGTAACGACGCGCGCGCCAGCGAGCGTTTTTACAATTCCGACTCGCTTCCGCGCTACGGTCGGCCTTAGCGCGTCGTTCAGTCATCGACGCGCTCGATGGATTATTTTCCATGCAAGCCCCGTCGTTCGATCGCCCTCGTTAACTCGGCCGATACAATCTTCTCCTCGTCGTGGTCAGAGGTCCGTGTGATACGATGGAAAAGAGAAGCGCGAGAGAACGCTAGCGAGTCGGCGGAACGATGTATCCCTTTAGCATTAATCGGCAACGGTGCGGCTGCAAGGCATTTCGGCAAGAGCGACGCGGCAAAGGCTACAAATAGCGTATAAAGCGAGCAACAAGTTTTAACGTCTTCCTATATATCTCGCTCGACAGTTCACTCATGGTAGGAGTGTTGATTTTGGGCTTTTCTTACGTATTGGGAACTGATTTCGTGACTTTGGCGCGGGGACTTCGTTGGAGTTTATAGATTGATTTTCGAAAGGAATGGCTCGATTGCGCGAGTAAAAAGCAATTCGTCTATGGAAAAACTTGGGAATGAGGCGAAATCTCCACGCCACATCGATTTGGAGTGATGAATACAAATTCGAACTCAGAATTTGTCCATCGATTATGGCTGACGAGATTTTGCAAACGAAAAGTTTGAAAATCCGTCCGCTGCTTGATTTAAAAGAGATTGAATTAATTTAAAATTTTACTTCTATAAAAATACAATTGTATTCGTTAACAATAACATATGTATTATTTAATTTATTTTAAAAAAGGAAAGTCTGACTATCCTACAAGAATCATGATTCGATCATTTTATAAAAACTGTAAAAGCTGTAAAAATAATTATTCGTGTACATTTTAAATATTTCACAAATTATTTATGATTTTCCATATTGATATAGTTTATTCTTATTTCAATTTTATACTGTTTAACATTAACCTCAAATCTTCGAGATAATAACGAATTAAAATTCAATCCACCATGTGTAGGGAAACAAAGAGTTTTTTAAAAATTCAAAACACATATTGAATGGCATGCTTGACACTTTATAATACGGTCACTATAATTGAAGATTATTATAATACTGTATAGATATATAATACGCCTCTTCAAAAAAATGGTTCTTGAGCTCCTGATATGACGTATTCTTGAATGAATATACCTAAGATCGTTTTTCTCGAACATGTAAATTAGAATATCTCAAAAATTTTAGTCGATGCATAAAATTCTGAAGTTTTATTCGGATTTGGGACGTTAAAAGCTTTTGAATAGGTATTGATAGATATTTGATTTCTGAATTTTTATTCTCTACCTGTAAATATATGTATATATATTTATTTTATTCCTAAGTTACATTTCCAATTCAAGAGGAAATAAAAGGGAAGAGGGCTTTCAATAATAATCAATAATAATAAATTACGGAAAAAATCGCAAATCCCTTTTAAAACGTCGACTGTCTTTTCTCGCCGCTGAAATGCGATCGCGATAACAATGAATTCCGCCCCATCCTCAATTTCCTGATTTCACGATATTATACCACTCGCGGCAGTGTCTCGGCGAAGGGAATATCAAGATGAATGGAATCGAACGCGTTCTGCTCGCCCTATGCGGATGAATGCTCAATTGGTCTGTAATTCAAAAGGAAGGGAGGAGACGAGGCCGGCTCTCGAGCGGGCGCACCTGTCTCTCTTTATCGCTCTCTCTCTCTCTCTCTCTCTCTCTCTCTCTCTCCCTCTCTCTTTCTAGCTCTCACTTGAGTAAGACAGACGTTTGACCTCCATTGCCCGTCGAGCGCGTCGCGAATGGAAGTGAGTCGGGAAAATTTTTTTTTTGTTCACCCCCCCCCACCCCTTTACGTCAGTGGCACGAGGTCTAATTTTTCCGTCCGCGGGAATTTCTACATCTTTCACCGGCGAGAGCAGCCTTTTCCAGGACTTCAGTGCTGTGAAGCAGCGGCAGCAGCAGCAGCAGCAGTAACAGCGGAGACGTTCCATTTGAAAAATCCATTTGTCGCTCGTATTGTTAAAATCAAATTCACCTTTACCGTCTCTCTCCTTCTATTCCTTTTAAAGATTCCTATACGCGCTCTTCCAATTTGTGCCGGTGCTCTTAAAACGGAGACAGCCGCCCAACCCCCCCCCTCCCCCGACCTACATAAAGCCCTCTGCCGGGAGCCGCAGATGTTCCACCGGAGCGTCTGTATAACTGATATAACTTCCCGAGCTCCCGCTTCAAAAGCCGTAAAACAATAAAGTAAACGGCCCTACAAAACAGCGGTCGTAAAAAAAAATCGAGGAAGAGAAAAAAGTGAGCTCTCTCTCTCTCCCTCTCTCTGTCTCTCTCTCTCTCTCTCTCCTCCCTCCCCTCCCTTATCGCCCCTCGTTCGGTATTTCCTCCGAGCCGCGTTGATGGACGGACCGCATAAAATCGCACTCAAGATGTTTCCGGCGGAGAGCGCGGAAGCTGCGCGTCGGTGCGCCGGGCTCGATATTGGCGAGCGAACGAGCGGCCGGCGTCGCTCGGGGCGGACGGGGCCAATAATCCGAACCCTCGTCAACCGACTTATCCTTTGCCGCGCCGCGTGCGTGCGCCTCGCGACTTCCCCGCGGCTGGCCGCTCAGCGCAAGGGAGTGGAGGAGACCGAGCCCGAAGGAGAGACGAGAGCGTAGCTGCGGATCGATATAGAAAGTTCGCGAAGCCGTTGATAATTATAGCACGGGTGAGAAGGGACGCGTTTCTCTGACCCCCCCACCCCCACCGCCTATCTCGTCCACGGCCGAGTCGGCGTCCCCGTGGGGTCCTCTTCCTGCCCTTTGCCGCTCGGGGGCTGCGAGAGGGAGGCCGTCAGAGGCAGAGAGAGAGAGAGAGAGAGAGAGAGAGAGAGAGGCCGATGATTTAATCCAGCCTTCCCCCCCCCCCCTCCGAGCCAATGGGGAGATAGGCATCGATTTATTTGCTGCGCCGGGGCCTCGTTAGCGATGCTGATTGCCGCGCGGCGCGCGCCCCCGTCTTGACGGAGCTGGGAGGAAGGCGCTGAACTCGCAAGGAGTGAGGAGCCTCGATCGGTAACCGAGCCGTTCGTCGTCGTCGTCGGGGTTACACCCCGCCCCCCCCTCTCGCGCGTGGCGCAAGAGCGGCGACGAGGGCGCGGCGTGTTTGCTTTCGTTTACGAGCGCGCGCGCCCGCGCTTGCATCCCGCTCGCGACGCGCGTATTGACACTACTGTTGCGCACGGGAGAAACTGCGGGTGATGGGTGGTTGGGGATGGGGGGAGGGGGGGGGGTTAGGCGGTGGAGTAAGGGAGCGGCGCCGAGGGTTTAGACAAACAGGGAACGAGACGTAGATCGGTATGTAAGATAGATACTAGGCGAGATACCGCGCCGACGGGGATTAGGAGTGAATAATTTGTTTATTTGTTCGTGTCTCGCGGCGCGCCCGTGGAGCTGCAGTAGCGGGTCGGAGAGCTGCAGGAGATCCAAGATTGTAACCGAAGCGGTCGCGAGCCGTTGCTCTCCTGGGAATACGGGACGAGGGGGGGGGGGGGAGCGAAAAAGACGTCTCGGGATAATTGCGAATTAAGCAACGGCTTGGCGTAATTGGGATTTAGAAACGGTTAGTTTTATTGACGCGACGGGTGTGTTTGCAATACTGTCATTCGGATAAGTTCGTGAGAATTTAAGGATGCGGAATGAGTTGTTAATTTTGATCTATACATCGTTAAAATTTTTTTGAGAAAAAGCCTCGCAGTTTATTCTATGAGGCGCACAGTGTTAAGGTCGTAGTTTACTTAGTTTTTAAATGACAACTACGAGTGACACGAGTTTTCAAAGAATGTTCTTTTATGAATGAATTGGAATGAAAGAATAAAACCGATATGTTCACGATCAATGATAAATGATTTAAATAATTGATCGAATATTGCGTTTCAGGAAAACATTCGTGAAACTAGTTTGCAGTAATAATTGTTTTTTATTATTATTATGCATTCCACGTTTCATTAAAATATATTTTTTGCAACGACATACAATATATATTCGTTAACGTACGTATTAATTAACAATGGTGTGTTTGCAGTAGGTGATATTTGATTGGATAAGTTCTAGTGTGCAATCGAACGGGATTTTTGCTGATATCTATTGCCCAAGCAAAAGTTCTGATTACGTCAGAATATCATTCATTGTAATGTTAACAGAACGATATGATGATGCACATTTAAAAAAAAAAATACTTCTGTACGGATGACTTCATTATCGCAAACGTTGCATTTCTATTTTCTCTGTCCGTATAACTGTTTTCCCCCGAGCACAGTTTCGAACTTTCGCCAACGATTTCCCATCGTATTTATACACATCCGTTGCGTATCTCTATAACGGATAAGAACCGGACGTACGCAATATCCGTGCGCCTGCGTATGAGAGAGAGAGAGAGAGAGAGAGAGAGAGAGAGAGCGACCCATGAAACATCCCCAACTTGTGCGCCAAGGGCTCGATTTCGCTTTTTGAGAAAGTTCGAAAAGGTCGAGCGACCCGCGACCGCGGACCAGACGGTCGTGGCGTGAAGGGAGGAGGGGGGCGGTGGAGAGAAAATCCAAACAACTTTGTTTAAATCGGACCGCTTCATCCCTACCTCCGCAACTCCCCAACGGTCTCAGTCGGACAAGTCGCGTACAAACACGAACGCCGTCGTACCTACCGCCCGCCTGTCCTTCTCGAGCGAGCCGTTGCGCGTAAGGACGAGGGAAAGAGCCGGCGTAAGCGCTCCGTCGATCCGTTGGAATAACGCGCGCGTCGGCCCGATAGCGCCGGATTTGAGACGGGGCGAATTACAGGCGTTGACAGAATTCGGGGGATGAATGTCGTAGGGCTCGGACTGGGTTGCGTTTTGTCCGGCTGGACGACGGTGACGGTTTTGACCTCTCCGAGGTTTAGTTTAGAGGCTTCGTCACCCTCTTATTCCTTTCTTCGTATTTTAAATAGTTCTGCAATTTATCGTTACTGATACAGAAGAAACTACGGTCATGGTAATACATATTTATATATACAAATTAATTAAATAAATATTTTTATTGGTGTTATAATCTTTATACAATAATATACTATACTTATAGAATGAAAGTCAGACTGTCATTATATTGAAAATGATATGAAAATAATCATTGGACTAACTCCGTAGAAGAAATATTAAAATTATCATCTATAAGTAATATTTTTACGATATTCTTGTTTAATTTGAGTATAGTATTAAATTTATGATTTAATATCATATGTAAGTATCGACATTTAACAAAAAATATTTTAAGTCTATTGTATAAGTTTATGGAAAATTCGTATATATATTTTTTTGTTGCATATGTACTTCATGAACGAAACCGCGTATAAATTATTCTAAAACTTAATGAAACTATTTTAATTGTTTAGTTTTTTAGTATCGATATTGTATAGTCTTCAATATATAGACTTTAATATAAAATTAATTACATAACTGCATTATATTTTCGATACGCTAATGCTTATCAAATTCTATGAAGTATTATTTGATTTTCATACATTTACGGTGTTTCCAACAATTTACATTAAACAGTAAAATTCAGAAAGAGAGCTGAGATTTCAAAGAAAGAATTCCACCTAAAGAATAAGTTTTCTTTGCAATTTCAACTGTACTGAAGAACTTTTTCATCGCTAGAAAGATACAAATGCAGCATACAAATAACGTAACCTTCAATTACATTCGAACTCCCAATTGCCGACTTTCACCCTTGGACGACCAACGAGTAAAAATCCCGTCGAAATTCACTTTATCAACCGCTCTATCGTAATTGTCGACGGCAAAAAGCAAACAAACAAACAAACAAAAAAAAAAAAACAAAAACAAAAACAAACGAGCCAAGAATTCCCTCGCGCTCGATCATACCCCCGTGCACGCGGAAACACGGCGTCGAAACCGCGCATTTACACGTCGTCGCGCCGATTAAAATTGCCGACCGAGCAACAAATCCTGTACCCGCGCCGCTCTCGAGTCGCGCGCGCGCGCGCGCACGCGTACGCATCTGTGTTTATACGGGCGACCGATTATTCTCCGATCGGCGCGCCCGCCCCGGAGGCCGCCGAGCGACCGCGCGTACATCCTCCGCGGGGCAGGCGCCGGGCCGGGCTCGAGGAGCGAGCGAACGCCACTTACCCGCGGTCTTTGGACCGAGTGGCGAGCGGATCGTAAACTAATAATGATCGGGGCACGCGTCGAGGAGTGCCCCGGCAGAATAAATAGCGGCTCGGCCGCGCGCGCGGACACACACGTACACGCACGCGCACACACACACACACGTGCGTGTGTGCATACGTACGCATTAATCCGGGGAGTGGTGGGCGCGCGCGGCGAGCAAGGCTTTTCAGACAAATTATTCCGGGCGGCGGGCATGGGAGAGAATTCAGGTGGACGGGGCGAGGCGAGGGAGGAGGCAGGAACTAATCAAATCTCGAGCGGATGAATCGTTCGTGGGAGGGAGAGAGAGAGAGAGAGAGAGAGAGAGAGCGCGAGGGACTGGGACAGAGAATAGCCGCGCCCGCGCTCTCTCGTAAACGGTTCGATAAGATCCGCGCGCTCGGATTGCAAAAGGTACGTTCTATTATTATCGGTCAATTCTCGCTTTATATTGGATAAAATGGGTTTCAAGAACGAAGCGGGGGAAATTATATTGTTTTGCCGATGAGTAAGACGGAAAAATTCAGGATCGTTTTCGGAGTCGATTGGCGTGTATATGAGATATGCAAGAGATGTTTAAAGATGCAAATATAAGTACAGATGTAAATGTAAGACTTGCAAGGGTGTCAATGTATTTTTGCCAATTAAAATTTAGGGGAATATAATACAATTTAATTGTACTTAATGTAGAAAGAGAATATCGCTATGTACTTTATTTTAATGTATATAGAAAAGTGAATTCAGAAAAATTTTAGAAAATTCCTCAGTTTCTTATAAGATGGTAGTTTATTTTTATATTGTCAAAATTATTTTTTATAATATTATTATATGAAAGAGGAAACTTGATTTATTACATTATTGCATGCTTGAACTATATTTATTATGCGTAAATTTGAAATGATGCAATAATCTTTAACTATTTTTACTAATACTTTATTAATATTTTCAGGCTTTGTAGCATTTAGAAATTTCAAATAGTATTGAGAAAGGTCAATTATATGTACAATAAGAAAATATAAATATATTACAAGAAATATATTACGACATTTTCAGAATGTTTTGTTGCGACAATACATTTATAAATTTACGCATACGCAATCAAAACAATAACAGACTAAATTTACGAAACTTATATT
Organism: Sycobia sp. Sy_11; assembly: GCA_018907035.1. Classification (NCBI taxonomy): domain Eukaryota; kingdom Metazoa; phylum Arthropoda; class Insecta; order Hymenoptera; family Epichrysomallidae; genus Sycobia; species Sycobia sp. Sy_11. The sequence continues at coordinate 1,416,110 of JACCIC010000031.1, forward strand.
TTATTCATACTTTTTTATTTATATCAAAAATGCAAATGGAAATTCTGGTCCCTTCACTGATTCCTTACTCACTCGCTCTATTTAGCTAAACTAAAAAATTACGCACGCCATGTTACAATTAACAATACAGACTGTAATTATTTTATACAAACTACAGCGACCCCAAATAAACAATACGGAACAATAAAGCTAAATACCGCATTTACATCGGCCGTACACGAGTTATTGAACCAAGCATAACAATGGACTTGCTCGCCCGTGCGCCCGCGGCCGAGCACAGTTCGCGGAACTCAATTAACCTCGATCGAGTGAAAAATGAAGAGGCGCCGCGGAATAAGCCGATTACCCCGTAAACGGGTTTAATTGTTATACTTTTCGGTTCGCCCCGAGTATCCCTTATTCCAAACAATATGCCGGCTTCGAAACTTCACCGTCAACGCTGAATTAATAGATCTGACCTCGCCTGCAAGTGCGGGATCGGCGAGCGGCCCTCGAACCGCCCCCCCCCCACCACTCCTGCCGTGCCGCCGACCACTCGAGGAAGTTCGCCGATTGTCATATTGCTTGCTGATTGAAGGACCGTGTCATTAAAGCACACGTAAGTGTTTGTGGGTCGCGATTGTCTCAAGGCAGGTGATTGTCAGGGTGACGAGGAGGGCGAGGGGAAGCGTGATTTTTTATGGGAGAGGGAGGAGAGAGTAAATTATTATTGTTCTGACTGTTCGAAAATAAATTATCAAATTTTCATCGAAACAACCTAACTTCTTAATTAACAATATGACGAATAAAGCCAAAATACTCTGCTTGTGCCATTCATTATTAATATTTTGTTTAATTGCCATGCTTGCATTTAACCCGTTCAACTTTTATAGTCTTTCTTCGAATGTACACAAATAATTTCGAGTAGATATATCAATTAGAAAGTTTTTGAACTTTGTGGGTATATAGATAAAAATTAAGAAAGAAAAAAAGTAGCTAAATAATCTTCATAAATGTTTCATAATTGAAAAAAACAATTCTATACGCATCGAAAAGTATATATATAAATATATACAGAATTTTCGGTCTCTGATTACGATCCTAAAGTCAAAATTGAAAAATTCGAACTTTTTCATGAATAAAATATGATAAATCCTTATGTCAACGCATGAAACCACTTATTTATTTTTGAGATAAAATATTTACTTTATTTTAAATTTTTATAATATAACTATGTATTTATGTATAATAATAATAATTCATTCTATTTTATAATTATTATTTATTGCTAATTATTATTAACACATATCCATCATTATTAATTATTATTCGGTCCAAAATAGGTGTTTTTTGTTACAATGGTTTCTTTTCTGACGCATATATGCGTCATACCGGTACTCGAAGGATTAATTTTAAACTCATGATACTACTAACCATTTGATTATTTATTGAAGCGACTCGAGTCAAGTAGATGAGCGAAAACTAAAACAAATTTCATGTATTTCTTGTAAAAAAACTATTTTCCGACATATTTTCAAATTATCATAAAACAATAATAATTTTCAATATAATTAATCTACATATCATAATCACGTAATTGATTCTGTAATAATTAATGGTTGATTGTTTGCAATAGCAATGAAGCTTCATTACAAAACTATTTTTCATACGGCTAGAAATTAAGCTAGATTTACTAGAAATTCATGTAAAATTATTAATCATTGCAACGTTTTATGTAGAAAGATCATAATTAATCGTTTAGGTTTGTGCGAATTTTAGGCCACGAGAAACGTATAGATAAAAAATCATATTAAGAAGAAGGTATTAATGCAATAAATTTTTGAAAATCTAGTTGAACACTGTAGGAAGCTAAGGCGAATAGGCTTCAATTTGAGGCATTCGAATCCCCGTACAAGGATTCTCGAAATATTTAATAAAATCGTCGATTTTACGGCACTCGGCGAAAACCCTGGCCAAAGCGAATGAATGGACCCGATTTTATCGGACAATATAATAGCCCGGCAATAAAAGCCGCGCGAGGCGGCGGCGAGGGCGGGGGGAGACGAGGAGAAGGGGGACACGTATTCGAACGCGAAAGATCGACGCTTTGTAATTAAAAACAATTAATTCTGATTTCTTGAAAGGGGAGAACGGCGGCTCGATGGAAAAGCCTGGGCTACGGTCTGCGGGCGAGCGTGTATATGTCCGTTTGTACGTGCGCGAGGGATCGAATTCTTCATTGAATCCGCGGTATTTTACGGGGAATTGAAATCGACGTCGAACGAGAGGGCCGATGGAGAGTGATCGGAAAGCCAACAAGGAGGGAATCAGAGTACGCGCGTGTGTGCATGAGAGAAACTGAGCAGGAAGATAGAGACAGAGAGACAGAGAGAGAGAGAGAGAGAGAGAGAGAGAGAGAGAGTTGCGCCGACAGCTCGAAATTTTTCCCGCAAATTTCAGTGGGATTAATTCGATTGTCCACGAGCTCTTCCGTAATCTGGTACATATATATATATATATATATATATATATATATATATATGTGTATATATATATATATATATATATATATATATATATATATATACGTTCGCATGAGCTTTCTTAACGCGGTAATCGATCCTCTCCTCGCGTGAAAATTCCGCACTTGTGCGGGCGCCAACGAATTTCGAGTGCATCACTCCTGCCTCACACAATTCATCGTCCCTTCTACATCCCTCCTTCTAATCTATTGCAGTTCATTTATTCACTTCGTTCATTTTTCCTTTGCAATTTTAGATTCCTTTTCCGAACTTACTCTCTAGAAGTAAATGAGAGAAATTTTCACTGATTTGTTGAATGAATTAGATTTGCACTATAAAACCGTGTTTTTTTTTACCAACAATCATTGTTACAAGAATGTATTCTCGTATATGTGATTGCGTATTTAAAAAATCTCGATATGGCTACGTTCTATATTGAAATAAAATTCAATCTAATGAAGAAATAATTTCAATTTCTAAGAAATTAGATCTCAGTTTTCAAATGTGGGGTATAATGTTTATATTTTTTACAAATATTATTTTATTAATTATACTAACTAAAGTAATATTTAGGAATGCTTTATAGTTGATGAAATTGAAAATAATAAATGATGTTTGATTGAAAAAGTTATTCAAATTTTATTGCTTATATTGTACAAATTTACAATCCAGATAAGGTTTATTCAAGTTTAAAGGCGATATTTTTAGTGTATTTAATATTTAGTTTCGAATGGATTTAATATTTAGATTCATGGAAAACTTCGAGTACATGTTGGTACTGATACTTGAGGTTGAGCCCGCCATTGCAGGAGTTAGTTTCGAAGCGATATAATGCATACTGATTTTAGAAAACATGTACAATAATAATTTGACATAAACTTTTGCGAGGATTAGTATTAAAGTTAAATTTTATACTTCTTATTAATCTGAGAATAAACTTACTTGTAAAACAAACGTTGAGCCATAAACAGTACAAGAACAATTAAATTATTTAGAACCTAGCTACAGGTTGTCACTGCTGTATCAGTGCATAAATGTAATTCGATTACCTTCCTAATGAGACACAGATTCATTTAATCTCTATTTGAACAACAGGGCTAGCTGTTGAATACGAGCGGGGATACGGTGGGGATAGGATGCATGCGGGTCATCTTAAATATGTAACGATAAGATACATATAGAATGAAAGTCGCATCGAAAGCGTTAAAATAATAAAATGTCGATAGTTAAATCTACTAAATTCTCTGCCAATAGCAACCCAAATCTAATAATTCTAGTGGATTATAGCAATATTTTCGTCTTCTTGCTTGCAGGAAATCAGCAAAAAAGAAACAGTCAAGTTTTATAATCCACGACAAAAATTTTCAAACTAATCGACTAAGCAATAAATAGTATAGTAATTAAAGAAGCGTAAATTAAACAATTAAAATTATAAACTGTTCTCTTCCACGTATCGAGGATAAATCCTTTCTAAACGCACGATGAAAAAAACTATATATATATATATATATATATATATATATATATATCCCCGCTCAAAATCACCGCTAACTAGTTTTTAAAACTATTTTACTCGACGTGCCCCCCCTTCCCCCTTCAACCCCCTCGACCGTCCTGAAAGCTTTTCGCTTTTTCCAATCCCCGATGCCACTCTCGAAGCCGCGCCCATACCACCCGGTACGTTACCACCGGCAATTTGTATTCTTCCGCGCTCCTCGTGCTTTCCAGTTGGCCTCTCGTCTCGATCGCCTCTCACCCCTTCCCTCCCCCTCGCCCGCCCGCCCAAAACGACGAGGCGAAGCGCGCGGCAGCGTGGAGCCAGAGAGCCGAAGGCGCTTTTTGCGGAAAAACGCGAGCCGGCGCGGCCCGGGTCCGTTATAATTTACAGCGAGTCGCGGGACGTGTTTCCCGATTTGCATTCCAAGCGATGCACCATCAGGCCAGAGCAGCCACCCGCGGAACGGACTCCCGAAATAATTCTTCCGCGTCTGCCAGCGCTTCGGCGGAGTGTATCTGTCTCTCACGGGGTAGGGGGCTGGGCGGGACGGGGGAGGGGAGAATCACTAATGAATTCGATTAATGAATTTTCCCGGGGCGTCGCGCTGCCACCGACGACGCCTCGTTCGATGTTTAATGCATGCGCGTCGCGGCGGAGATGAGAGCCGCGCCTCGAGCGTCGGCGGTTTTTCCCGCGCCCACTCCCCCTCCCTGTTCTCGACTTGTTAGTACGTCGACGGAGGATGGAAATTGAGACGACGCCCTGATGCGCCCCAATTTGTCCTTTAAGGAGAGAGTAATTGAGGAGAGAGGGTAGAGAAAGAGAGGCAGAGAGAGAGAGAGAGAGAGAGAGAGAGAGAGAGAGACAGAGCGAGAGAGACAATGTGGGGTAAACAAAAGCAGACCGCTTCGTTTGATCGGAGGAATCTTGCCGCGAAATTGCAGCTTCTGTGGTAGCGGCGATAAAAAATTTCGGTTCTTGATTAAATTTTTTTCTTTTCTTTCTTCTTTTCTTTTTGGCAAATTTTTGTCAAAAGAAATTACCGCGGAAAAAATATAAAAAGATAACAGAATTTTTTAAAGCGACGAAATTTCCGTCAAATATTCTATTGCACATAATTCTGGATAAAATGTTTTCTGTCATAATAGGTAAAAAGAGCTTAGTTAAAAAAATAGTTAAAAAAACTATAGACTTTCGTGATATTTGGTGTTTAAGATTAACAATCTTTTATAAAACATGCCTTCATTTGAATTATTTTTGTGCCATCGCATTAGATAGACGGAGGTTAGATAAGACCAGTGAAGAATTAAAATTGAAAACTAGTTTTCTTTGTCGTTTGGTGATTCAAAATTAAAATTTTTTTTTAAAGTATTTTAATAGATAATAACCTTAAAGCTTTCAATATTATTAGAATGAAATAATGAAAGCTTGCTAGAAATTTCGTGAATAAGGAAAGGACAAATTAAGAAATATTTAGATCGAAGAAGATCATTTTGTGAATACCAAAATTGACACAAATCTTTAAAATTTTAATTGAATTATAATAACCATTATTTAATGTAGCAGGCCTATTTGATCTTGTCGATGGCAAATGATTGAAAATGATATTTTTGCTCTAATGAATAAGTTTTTTTTTTTTTTTATTATTTATTGAAGCTTACCTAGGCCCTTATTTGGCCCATACTGCTATACATAGTTTAAAATATATAATTATGTTCGTTTTACATTAATAGTTTACATAGTTGTCGATAAGGATATAAGTATTTTAATTTTTTATCAGTTTGTATAGAAGAATATATATATACAGATTTTGCATAGCTCGAGGTATCCACAAATGCTTTCAAGTACTTTTAAGTTTAGTAAAGCTAGAAAACTTTGAATATTGTAAGGAGGATATTGTTTATATTTATTAAGTTTTGAGATTAGGCTTAATCGTTGTGTATTGTAAATTGGACATTACCACATTATATGATTCAAGTCTTGTTCTTCATAGCCACAATTACAAGTTTTATCATTTACTACTCCAATCCGGTTTAGAGATGAGGCAAGGTTATAATGATTTGATATGGTTCTATTTATTGTGGTTATTATTTTCCGGGGAAGATTTTTTCGATAAAACCAGGGTTTGTTGGTATCTTGCTGTGTTTGTTGCTGTGTCTATGTAAATTTTTTATAGTCGGTAAACGGAATATAAAGGTCTTGGCATATTTCAATTGAGGAATCGGAATTCATTGTTCTGTATGTTTCCATGTAGGGCTTCATTATGCAGGATGAAGGTATCCACAAGAATTCGACTTTAAAGTTCGTATCTTTTGAAAAATTGAAGATATTATAAATAGTCTTTATTAGGTATCGATCTGAGTTCGTGTTTAGTAGATTATTTAAAGAGAGTAAAACTTTCCTGTTGTTAAAGGTGATCATATAGTTACTGTTAGAGTTTTGCATAATAAAATTTGTTGTTTCGTACAGAAAGAAATATTGAGCGGATATATTGGACAAAGGTTTTATTATTTTTACTATTTTAGTAAATTTAGATACATTGCAAGCATATAAACACTTTATTTCATTAGAAGTTCGTGTAATAAACGTATGGAGGACCGTGGCATTTTTATATTTTAAAAACTGGGCAAAAGTTGTTTTGGGATTATTTGTATTTTGCAGGTTTGTTGCAAGAATTGTATTGACAGTGATATTAAAAGTATTTGTATATAAATCTGTTGTATAGAGTGTAAAGTTTGAGTTTCTGTATATTTTCTGTTTTGGATTCGTCAAAGATTTCTTCAATTATTTGCTGAATAAGTCTTTTTTTCTTGCATTTAATTTTTTTTGTGCGTTTGTGAAAATTTTCAATCTGTGTACAAGTCGAGAGATTTAGATTAGAATAGATTTTTGAGAATAAAGTATTTAACCAAATATTTTGTCCTTTGCTTAATTGTCTGTAATTTTGCTTCTGGAAGTACTATGTTAGATGGTGTACTATTTCTGTATCCAAGAGCTATTTTTATTGCTTGTAATTGTATTCTTTCTAGTTTTTCTATTGAATTTTTGCGTTTGGGGAAATAAATAAAGGAGGCATAGTCTATATAAGGCCTCACATAACTTTTGTATAGCGTCAATAACGTAGTAGGGTCAGATCCCCACCACTTACCATATAAGTATCTCAGTATGATTATGGCCCGACTGCATTTCCCGTAGATGTAATTGAGATGTGGTGAAAAAGTTAGTTTATGATCGAAAAAATGCCTAAAAATTTAGTACAGGAACTCGACTTTATAACAATGTTATCTATATAAATTTTTGTTTTACCCGGGGGGCACTTTCTTGGACTAAAGTGCATCTAGACTATTTTGTGGCTGCATAGTTCAAGTCCTAATAAACGTAATTTTTCTTTAATTTTTATAATTGATTTCTGTATAATAGTTATATTTCTTGTTGTAGACTTGGATTTAATAAATATGTCAATGTCATCTGCAAACTGTCTAATAGAGAGTGCTTTTCCTAAATTATCTGCAATCGATGCTACATAAATTATGTATAGAAGAGGGCTTAAAACTCCTCCTTGAGCCACACCTTTATAAATGTGTCTCTTCTTCGGCTAAAAGGTCATTAGTAGTGCTTCTCTTATACAGTAGAAATTTTATAAATACAATCATATTTTGGGAGCAGCCTATTTTTGCTAACTTAGTTAGGAGTATTTCCCATATTACATTATCAAATGCACCTTGCACATCGAGAAATGCGGCAAGGGTATCCTGCTTGTTTTGAAAGCCCTCTTCTATGTACAGAGTAAGTTCGCTTAAATTATTTGCGCATGATTGACCTTTACGAAATCCCATTTGGCTTTGCGGAAGGACACTATTGCGTTCACACCACCATTGTAGGCGGTTCTTTAAAACGCAATAATCTATACCACATGAAGATTTATTTTTCTTAGATTCTAGTGCAATATTAAATTCTCTAAAGTCAAATAGTGCGTAAAATAAATGGTTTGCGGTGCAATCGGGAAGAAATTCAGGATTGGACGCAACCCATGGTGGACTTATTTTATCCAGACCTTCATTCTTACGTTTTTCATCTTTAATTATATTGGCAGTAAAACTTATGGGTGCGATATTGTTGACTTTATTTTTGAAAATTTTACATTTTTTCCATGTATATTTATTATTGGTACTAATATTTAGGGTTTCAGTAAAGGCTTTAAAATCTTGTATTCTCTTTTTTTTATAGATCTTTTTAAGTAGAGCTTTAGATTTTTTCCATTTTATTAGGTCTTTCAGCTCCTGAGTTTCTTCCCATTTTTTAAAGGCTAGTTTTCGTTCTGTTTTTAATTCTAGGCACTCAGCATCCCACCAAGAGGCGGGGTTTCTATGCATTTGTGGCATGACTTTATTTCTCTTAGGCGTATTCAGTATAATTGCGTTTTGAGCAATATTCATAAATATTTCATATTTTTTTGATGCTGAGCTGTTAACAAATTCGTAGGATAGGAAACTTTGATATGAGTTTTCGAGTTGTTCAAGAACTTTTTTCCAGTTAGTTTTAGTAGAGTATAATTTTAGTGTTTTTCTGTGATAGATTTCTTTTTGTGCGTTAACTGTTATAGCAAACGGAAAATGATCCGAACCCCAAGTTTCATCAATTACTTCGAAATTAATTTTATTGACCATAATATTATTTGAAATGATTAAATCTACATTGGACTTCTTATTTCTATAGAAGTCTACGTGTGAAAGTGTTTCTAAGTTGTGTATAAACAATTTATTATTTGATATTGATTTTAGAAATTTCTCACCATTTGAATCATTATGAGAGCAATTCCAGGTTGTATGGTGAGCGTTGAAGTGGTCTATAATTAAATAATGAGCATTATTATTAGATCCATTTTTAGTTAAATCATCCCATTGTTTTTGAGAAAGATTAAAATTTGGAGTTCGGTAACATATAATTAAGTTAATTTCTGGCCTGATATTGCTTATTTTTATGCTGCAAATCTCTACATTTTCTACTTGAATTAGGTTAGTTATTTCGTTAAATTCAATATTATTGAATTAATATTTCAATATTATTGAAATTAATGTATATTGCAATACCACGTCCTCTTGCATCTACTCTGTCTTTTCTGAAGCATTTATATCCACTGGATTTGATTTCTTAATTGTATTGGAGCCAGGATTCGACACAGGCAAAGATATCAAATGGGTTTATGATCACGCTAATTTCTTCCTTATGTTCATTAAGTCTCCTTGCACTCCAGTATAATACTTTCAACGAGTTTTCTATTTTGAGGCTTGATTGATTCGAATAATTTTTTTGTATTTGATCCATTATTCTTCAGATGTTGTATTTTCTTCGCTAGTAGATTGTTTAATGAATAAGTTATTGATGTTAACAGTAGATTTATCAGTACTATGAACCCAATTTCCATTAAAAATAACGAAAAAGCATGATGCGGATCTTAAGCATGCTTTCACTGTCTTTGACTTTCTAACGTCTGTTAAGAAATTATTCGAATCTTATCTCAAAAAAAAAAACAAAAAAAACGTTACAAGGAACCAATACTACATGCCAAGTAGCCTTTATAAATAAAGAAAAAACCCATTTCATTGCCTTACGCTTTCGAGGAACAGTAGTCGCCATTCTAATAGGACCGCGCGTCGAATAGCGTCGCACTACGACGGCTGGGGGAACGCGGCAGAGCCACGCTCGTAACTGTATTTTACGTTGCAGTCGCAAGTCGGATGGATACTCTCTACACCTAGGTTGAAAAGGCAATCGAGCGCGCGCGCGCGCGCGCAAAGGTCACTACCACGACAAGCGACCTCGTCCCTCCGCCACTCCGTCGGTTGTTTATTACGTCAAAAAGATCGCTGGCGCTAGCCAATTCCGTCCTATCGCTACGCGACCCCTGGTCTCGGATGCCGACGCGAGCTGCTCGTAAAAACGCGAAGTATCGGCTCGTAAAAAATCGCGGACGCCACAGTGGCAGACGCCAAATAACGAGACAGCGACCCAAACCCCGCCCTCCCCTCTCTCTCTCACTCTCTCCCTCTGCCCCTGTGTCCCTCGTTCTCTTTAAGCCTTCCAATAATTATAAATAGTGACAGTTGAATTCGAAGAGGGGTGCTCTGACGATTCTGCCCCCCTCCCCTCCCAACCCCCGCCGTCCCCAGGGTCCTCGCGCGCTACCCTGCGGATTAACGATCCGCAAGCGAGATATAACAAAAGGTTTATCGGGCGTAAATAACGCTCCGAAATTCGAAAGGGCTGATTTACAGAGAAACGCCGAACGTCATACGGCCAAGGGACCCGTGATCACTGTTTTTTTTTTTTTTTGTTTTTTTCATATTTGCAGGAGGGACAGCTCGAGCCGCGGGACACAAGTCGAAAATTATATGAAAATCATCTGGCGGCGGCCGCGCGAAAATTCATACGGCCCCCGATATTGGCTGGATGGCTCATGTGTGTTCGGGCTGACAAGCTACGCGGCTATCTATATGTATAGTGCAAATTTTAATTTATCCAGGGAGGCGGATATATGTTTCAAATTTTACAAAAAAGCTACTCAAGCTTTCAAAAGCTTTTTGCTATCACCGGTATAATGAAAGTTATATTACATTTGATGTTCTATAATATAGTATTAAAAGACATTTTATTTTAAGATATTAAAATATTTAAAAAATTATACATTCTTATATATTTCATAATTTGTTAGAAATATCTACCAAGCTCGACTACATTACGATGATGAAGATGTTATTCGATGGATTAGGTTTTTTCTTCTATTTTTTATCCGAAAGTTTATTTAGTTTAATAATAAGTCTGTACAATATACTTTAACATTATACAATGACCTTCAAAAAACACAATAATTGTATTCTGTAATATATTCTCTGAACAGGAAAAAAATACTATCGGTATTGCTGCGATTTCCTCATGTAAGCTATATTGATCGCAGCCTGACCAAACCTATGATATACCACTTGGGATAGATTGGCAATCGTTAAAATTCTTATTTTCTCAAATTTTTATGATTAAGATAATGATTTTAATATAGTATATCATATATTAATAAATATATGTCTTTTCAAATGATTAGATAAAATCATTAAGCACTAAGATTGACCTGTGACAACGCGCTAATTCTTAAAATACATAAACAATTTACCAAAAAATGTTATCATATTTATCTGCAACTGTTTGAGTAACATTACTCAAACGATATTTTTTAATCTTGGGTCTTTTGCGAACATATTAGCACAATTTATTAAGTTACTAAAAAAATTAATAAATATTACAAAAACCTTTATTTTCTTCTATTAAAATAATGAAACATGCTAACACATGCGTCTGCATATAATAATTTTACATTTCTTATCTTGTCCAATATGCTAGCAATGATTTACGTTTAATTTTTACAGATTAAGCTAGCCCAGTACAGATAACAATAAAACATACACAGAGCTTCGGCTATTTTAACGAGGCACTGTAATCTAGCAGGAGCCAGCGAGCGAGGGGTGAGATTTTAATTTGCCAGTCAGCATAAATCTTTTCTAGTAATTTCACGAGGAGCGTAAATACCTAAAATTTAATATTACCCGATAAAAATAATGACCGTCTCGTACTTTATTTTGACTGCCACGTATGGCCAGAAGGCCATGGTAAATAATAATGGTGCTTGTACAAATTCTCGAATCACAATGACGCGATTTTCTAATAAAAAGAGTCGAATTTTGAAAAGCTTTTAAAATCGAAATTTCCTTCGCAGCAAGGGGTCTGAATTGGACATTAATTTATTTTAAATTCAACAATTTACCTTATTTTCGATAAATATTACATATATTCCTTTAAAAACGATTATTTTTACAAATACGCTCATAACTCATTCATCTTACCTTTATTCCTCTCTTATATCTGGTAGAATACTTGTCTGAAAGGTAACTGTTGTACCATGAAAAGCTGATAAGAATATTCCAAAACATATATTTTCAGATTTTCGGTATACTGGAGAGAGATAGAGAGATAAAGAGAGAGCGAACGAAAGACAGAGAACGAGAGATGCGCTAACTCCAGTGAATATTAGCGATGTTGTGGTATTTCATCGTGATTAAACTCGATACAAGTATAAAGTGTAATAAAAACACTAAAGATCGATATTAATTGGACGGGAAATTTATAAGCAAGGTTACCGAGATAACTGTGCTTCTCACCATGGAATGAACGCGACTCGCTCACTTTAAGCATAAACAGATAATTGAGGATCAAAAAGTCTTGTTGCAGGAACAATAACCTCAAAATTTCGTAACTAATTAATTTTCTTGTTGTAGTTGGTAAAATTTAATTAATATCTGCCCAACAATTTAACAAAGTGCATTGAAAGTTTTTGGGTGATTCCGATAAAGAGCTCCTTTGATTTTATACAAAGTGTACAGATTGCGATTCATGGAGAGCCTTCAAAAGAACGAAAATCCACTAATATGAAAGAGCAATTTGAAAATTGAAAGCCAGAAATCTTATAGTCTTGAAATAAATTTTGACTATTGACTATATATAAATCGTGACAAAAAATTTTGTGCGACTTGAAATAAATTACAATTCGAGAATTAAAATGGAGTCTTCACACGTATTTGGGACTGTTTACATATGTCATAAAAGTAACTTAAAATATCTGATTAAATATAAATAAATAAAGAACTATCACCTTTACTGTATATATTAAAAAAAAGGATTATTAAAGGAGAATTCATTAAAGGAGCGGAGGTGTAAATGATATAAATAAATATAATTAATTAAAATAAATGATGTTTTAATAATAAATAGAAATAAAAAACAATTGAGACTTATGTGGCATAAAAAATCCCAGACTTAAGTCGGAGAAAAGCCCTTTAAGTACCAATGATTACATTTGCCTTAAAATATATAACGTAGTTTAATATATTTACGTTAGAAATAGACACACACACATACACACATTCTAACAGCTAAAAATTACGCGCAGAACGCTATAATACGCACACGTACAATACACACAACGAGTCACAATAACCAGTTAAAATAACCAGTGAATCGCACGTAATCTAATGTACAACAAAATGTCCTTAAATAAAAAGGAGGACGAATGTTCATGCAACTTCGCCTAACGCCGACACAGATTGAAAAAGGAAGATGTTCTCCACATATAAAGCGTTCCGTAGCTCCGACGTCTTGGAAAACAGTGCGGTATCGCCGATCAGAGGGCAGAAACTTTCAATAAACAACCTAGAGACCAGCGAACGATCTTTGATAGCGCGACAGGCTGCCCCGTCGCTATCCATTTAAGTAGCTGCGTCACTGGTGTCACCAGCACACCTTTCAGTTAAGCCAAAACGCAAAACACGCACCCCCACCAAGCAAGAAATTAGACGCAAGCAAGCGGCGAGGCTTTTAGAATTCAAGCGCCTTTGAACGAGCGATTCTCGAGTTACCGTTTCAAACTCTAACGACATTCTGACTCTCTCCTCGAATCTTCGGCGCAAAGATACTAAGGGATCTTCTCACCTTTTTCTATACAAATTGTCATTTCAGGGTCCAATACAGTGCTCAGACGGGTCGCAAATACGTCGCATTTCGCACCAAGAGTCCGCGCGGATTCGTAACTACCCGACGCGGTCAATTACTACCTAAAGGGGGGCAACGTGTGCACCGCTGTTTATGACCGGGCTAACATCTGTCATCCTTCTTGTTCCTCTGTGCGCCCAAACATCCGGAGGAGAATTCAGTGCATGTTTATTAACAGCTTATTCACAAATTTTGAAGCGTAGAAATATTTCGAGTTATTTCAGTGAAGCTCTTTTTTCTTCTAGCGTACGGGGCGCAAATGGCGCGAACACGGATCGTCGTCGAATCAAAACGAGACAGAGATTTACAAGCTCGAGTGCGACGCGTAAAGTAGGGCATTTTTGTGTCGAGCGAGCCACGGATACGTATAACAAGGCCCGTTAGCGGCTGCTTTCGACTCGATTCGTACATCGACATCAACGTCCGAATGACGAGGCAGGGCATTTAGTTCGGCCCGCGTGTACGTAGCCGGAGCCGCGGTTTCCTCGTAAAATATCTTTACCGATGTCGAAAACAAATGCATTCTCGCATTGTTCGAGTCGTTTCGTTAATACGGATAAGCGTTTCGAAAGGAGACGGGAGTGGAAAAAAGGCAGGACGGGGCGCACGACGAGAGTGCAGGAGCGACGAAAGTCAAAGAAGTATAGAAGGAAGCAGACTAGCACGTTATAATCGAAAGCCAAAGGTCTAAAATTTGATCACGCCATTGCTTAGCAGCGCCCGTATCGTCGAAATAGCGACGCAGTGCTCCGATCGCGAGCCTTCCCTTGTCATGCAGTTTATACTTTACGAAACAAGTCCCCCTTCTCCCCTCACCTTGCCGACGGCAAATGGAACCGTCATAATCGTTTATCCTGATAACCCGGGATGCGTGCGGCGTCGGGGGGTCAAACAAGATTAGAATTTACACCGGTGGCAATTGCAGTAACCATGAGAGAGCCACGCAACGGTTTCCCCAGCTGATTGTCGCCTCTATTTCTCTTACTCTCTCTCTCTCTCTCTCTCTCTCTCTCTCTCTCTCTCTCTGATGATGCTCCTGGCGATTGGTGCGCTCGGCCGTTGTTTCGTCCTCCCCATACTTTCGCGTTACGACCTCTTTCCAGGACCACCGCCGATCGCCACCTTTGTCGCGCGGAATAACGAGAGCGCTAATGAAATTTTCGGGGCGACGAGTCAAAGTTTGTCCCTTTGCTGCGGTCGCGCAAGGTGAGAGAACGAGAGAGATAGAAAGGCAGCCGCGCAATTAATTAATCCAATGCGCGCTCTCGATTGCAGAGAGTGAGAGAGAGAGAGAGAGAGAGAGAGAGACGGAGGAGAGGAATTTGGCGCGCTTTGCGTTTTGCAGCACGGCGAGAAACCACGACTGTTAACCCCCGGCCCTTCTCTCTCTCTCTCTCTCTCTCTCTCTCTCTCTCTCTCTTTCTCTCACTTTCTCTCTTTCACCACGCGCGTAATGCACTTACAACGAGAGCTTTAAGGTACACAAAGCATTTGACACTCGCGGTGGGAAGGGGCGGCAGGCAGGGGCGTCGGGATTGCGCGGCGTCGATCCCCAAGCGTGGATGGGTTACATTACTGTGGAACGTGAGCTCTTGACTTTACGGGGGAGTCCCTCTTTCTCTCTCTCTCTCTCTCTCTCTCTCTCTCTCTCTCTCTCCCTCTCTTTCTCTCTGTTATTGGATACCATTTGGACTGAATAAATGTCTTTTCTAAGTTCGCCCCTCCCGCAACCGTGGCAAGAATTGGAAATCCAGATTATTGACACCGAAAAATTTTAATGCTGATTATTCGCGGACAATTCATTGGTATAGAGTGGATGTACAATTTTTCGCAATATCTTCGTTAGAAACGCTGCATGGCAAATGTTAAATCATCGGACTAGCCCCTCCGCCCCAAAGATTTGCGCTGGCTTTCAAACTTTCTTTATTACGTTGGCGGGGAGGGGGAGGGGTGTTATGTGATGCTATAGCTACAGATGAAAATTTGAACTACGGGTCCAATATAAGAGCAAATATGACTTCAAACGAACGAATGAAAACTTTGTTTGGACTTTAATCTTCTTCCGACTCTATAGAGCTTTTGTGGTCTCATACTCTTTAATCTCTTTTAATGAAAGACTTTATGTTGCGCAATCGCATATTTTAAAAGCCCCGCAAGTGTTCCGTGTAAAAAGAGACATTTGTCATTCATTCGACGTGGCACTATATATTTTATGTATTTTTCGGATTCACGCAATAACTGTTATTGATGCTTCTATTTGCAATGAATTTTCATTACGCAGAAAGCTCCTCTCCAAAGATTATGCGTTCAAAAAACAAATACAAATCTAAATTTGTTCGTTTTTTAGCGAAGTAATTAATCGATTAAAATGAGCGCTCAAATTTGATACTCTGAGTGAATGAATCTATTGAACATGAATGTTTTAATACTCATTCGTCAGCTCGGTTGGGATACTGAAATAGATTTTTCCTGTACATATGGATGAGATAGAAGGTTAAACATTCAAAAGTAAGACTGAGATTGATAACAATGTAACATTATGCAGTGATATGTTGGCCCTTGCCGATTCCAGTTTTGTGATTTCATCTATTTTCGTAAAATAAGTACAAAAATATTAGTTAATAAATATTTTTTCATTGGTCTTACAGTCCAATCAAATCATTCGAAAACAATGCGTAACAATATCAATACATATCTACATTAACATTAAAACATCAATACATAAAAATAATAAAAAAAAAATTAAATTAAAAATTATAATAACAGTCAGACTGTCCTTGTTAAATAAAATATTAGCTGAAAAAAAAAACAATTTTTTTGTTAGTAAAGTGCAGTCTGACTGTCCTCTACACCCTTACCTGGTTGAATACCCAGTCCAAGGTTTCGAGCTCGATCAGGGACTGATGAGAAACCGTAACAAAAAAAAATTTTTTCAGCTAATATTTTATTTTCAGATTAGTCTACGTGGGTGACTGTAAACAAGGACAGTCTGACTGTCATTATAATTTTCAATTTAATTTTAATTTTTATTTTTATTATTTTTGTGTATTGATATATTAATGTTAATGTATATATGTATTGATAGTCTTACGTATTGTTTTCGAATGATTTGATCGGACTGTAAGACCAATGAAAAAATATTTATTAACTAATATTTTTTTATTTATTTTACGAAAATAGATGAAATCACAAAACTGGAATCGGCAAGGGCCAACATATCACTGCATAATGTTACATTGTTATCAATCTCAGTCTTACTTTTGAATGTTTAAGCTTCTATCTCATCCATAGAATCTCGGAGCGCTCCGATACACATCTATTTCGACTAAAATTTGCGGTGGCGCTGCTGTCGATCCTGAGCGCGACCCCGTACGTTTAATACGTTACTGCGCCGCGACAGATCGCGCCCTGCGCAAGAAGTCGTTCGCAAGGTGGCTCGCCAACACCCGCGACTTGGCTGCCCCAACCCGACAGAGCACCGAGAACTTCTTTGGTAGACCCTCGCGACTTGGGGCGTAACATTAATAGAACGTTTTAATTTAATAAGAACCTAGGATAGATAAATTCGATTTACCTGTATGGATAACTTCTGCTATACACGTCCATTTAATGGCGTATATTTATAAAATATTCTTATAAAACTTATAGAAGAGAAGGTCAATTATCGAAGGATAAGAATCTTAATATATTCTTGTTAAGTTTAGTTCCTATCTTTATAGATATAACATTCAAATCTAACGCAGATTGGTTTATTCTGCATCTCCATGAGGCTATAAATCATATAAACCATCTAATTAGAAATTTATATTTAACGATAAAATATTATATCTCATGTTTCAGATTGTTGTAAAAATATAATTTTTAATATTTTTAGTCTATTCTTAATTGTATTTCTTTAATTATATACACTTTCTGATATAATAGTGTCTAAACTTTTATCAAAAGACATTTGATTTGAACTGCAACAAGGAAAGAATAACGTAGAACTACCGTTTAATCGTAATCAATGTATTTTCCCAGAATCATGAGTTCATCGAAGTAAAATTTTCCGCTGCAGCGAATTTTACAGACTCTTCAACTCCAGCAATTTATAATTCCGCGACTTTGCCCAGCCGACGCGAAGCTCCCCATCCGACTTAACAATCTTTGGATTATTCTACCGCGTAGCATGCCGACCGCAGGAAAGAAAAAACACACATGCCCGTAAAACAAACATGGGGGCGCTCCTTTGCCTCGGCGGAATTATCGATGGAACTAGAAAAATAGAGGGGAAAAAAACAGAGAAAAGAAAACGTCGCTTCGACAAATACGTGATTTCTCGATAAAGAACGAAAATAAAAAAAATAAATAAAAAAAAAAAAAAAGAAAAGCCCACCGGAAAAAGGAAAAACCGGCGACCGCGGTGCTCGAGTACTCCGTTCGGTCGTCCGACCGGCCTCGCCTCGGTCACTCGGCTTCTTTACCCTTCCCCACCCGTGCTCGGCCCCCCTGTTCCCTATTCAACGACGGCTGCGGGGGCGTCGACGGCGGTCGTCGCCGTGTTGACACACGAGGGGTCGGCTAATTGGGTTTGATCGGCCGACAAGAGTTTTGACGGGCGTGGCGCGGCGGTCGACTAACGGGCAGCGATTTCCACTTCGGCCGGGCGGCCCCTTTCGTCGGAAACTGACCCCCACCCCCTCCCAACCCCAATCCCACCGTCTCTCTTCCTCCCTCAAAGGGAGGCGGGCACACGCGCGAGCGCAACGTCGACCTTTCTCGAGCCTCCCGGCACTAACTCCCCCGCCCCCCAAGGGCCGGAATTCCGCAGCGTCTGATTTCGCGCTGCAATATGCGCGCGGATCGTAACGGGAGAGCGCGCGCCAGCGGGAATGGGAATTGATTTTGCAAAGAGAGACGTGGCGCAGGAGGAGATGGTGGGGAGGGGCGGGGGTACGTGAATCGACGAATCCGACGCGAACGAGGGACCGGCGGGAGAGGGGGGGATTGGCTTTATTTCGTCGTCCACTACGTGGAATTCGCGATGTGCTAAGCCCCCTATCCCCCTATCTCCCTCACCCCTCGTCCATTCGTGTGTTCAAGATGCTGCGCTCGGACGACGCGCGCGTCCAGCGACGCAACGAGATTAAGGGACGCGCGGACGGAGGGTGAATATTCCGCTCGCGTGCCGAGGTAACTGAATCTTAAGCTGAAAATTAAGAATGCTCGATACGAGGGCTTGGGAGGTGGGGTGGGTGGAGAATTCTGGGCTGAAAAAAAGAGAACTTGTTTTATCTGCATGACGAATTATTACGTTACGTGCTCGACAATTGAATTTATCCGTATTCCCGAGCATTCGCGAGAGTCGAGCGTGACTGTAAACTCCGGGAAATTTCAATATTTACTTAATAAACTTTGCGCGGCAGGCAGCGATAATAATCGTCGTATTTTTAGCGCCGAAGAATCGGACGAACCCTTCACTCGGATTTTACAATTCGTAAGAGTTAGCGATGCTTATGCAAAATGCGCAAAGTAGCACAATAGGAATATTATTTACATGCATAATGCAGTCTCGTTTTGTTTCGGACGAAAATAAGGTTGTTCCCGTCATACAGTTTGTATATTAAAAGAAGCATTCTTCACGAAAAAATTAAAACGTTATTAACAAAATTTATTATAGTACATTGATACTTTCATTATTCGAACATTACAAAGTATCATATAGTAAGCGCGAAATAAAGCATATCTGCGAACTGAAAGATTGAACGGGTTCTGCTGAAAATCCATGGACAAAAAAGAAAGAAGTTCATTATGAACTCTCTTTGGAAAACTTCTGCCGGAGAAATGAAAAAGGAGCATCGGCTGCTCGATCCGCCAGTAGCTTCCGCCCTCTCTTTTTTAAAGTTAAAAGTAAGCACTCGGATTATCAGGCTTGGAATTCATTAAATAATAATAAAACCTTTTACCGAACATCACTTCTTCTTCTTCTTCTCCTTCTTCTTCTTCTTCTTCTTCTGCTTCTGCTGCTGCTGCTGCCGCTCCCCTCCTCCTTTACGAACCGTTTCGCAATTACAAGTACGACGCGGAGGGTGGGCCGAGGGTATGGAGAGAGGGAACGAGCCACTTCGCTGCGCAAAAATTTCCCTCTAATAAAGGTATCGAGTGCACGGAGAGCCCCCGCGGGCAAACTTTTATCCACTTGGAAATTCTTTAAGGAGAACGGCACCACCCCCCCCTCGCCCTGCTCTTCATTCTCAACCCCTTCCCCAAAGAGAGGAACAGATAGACGGAGATGGACGCGCGAGCGCGCGCGCGCTCGAGTCTCCCTGCAAAACGGGAAGAAGGAGATGGAGGAGGAGGAGGAGGAGGAGAAGGAGGAAGAGGAGAGCGCTAAGCGAAGGTGGCAGTCAAGTGAGGAGACGTTGGGCAAGGGGACGGGGACAGCGGCACCGCGGCAACTACTGGAATAAGAAGCGGAAGACGTAACTTTGTTTACCTCAATTTGTATTCAAATTTATGAGCCGCGGCAGTGAGCGCGCGAACTTTTCCCTGGCCGGTGCGCGCGACGGCGAGGCAGAAGAGATGGGTCGGCCTGGGATGCGGGAAGCGCGATGGGCGCGGAGGGGTAAGGGGAGTTGCGGAGGAGACCGGGGAGGGCCGAGGGAGTGCGACTGCTCCCGCGGCAGAATCACGATAACCATTCCCGGGACCGGCTCGCCGAATGTGAATTTCATTCAAATGCGGCCGCAGGGGAGAACGGTTGTTACGCGCAATGAGCAATACGTTTAATTAAGGGTACGCGGGACGGGCAGGACGGGGGAGGGGGGAGGGTCCGCGTAAAATATAAAGGCAGTCCGCCCGTTGTTGTTCGTGTCCGCCGTCGCGGCTTATCGGCGGATCGATCGGGATTCGACCTTTGCTCGATTGTATATATATATATATATATATATATATATTCGAACGGGCTGGTGCTCTCCAAATGGGAATCGGTAAAAATCACTGCTGAAAAGTGAGTGAAATATGCATTGTTAGATTAGTGAACATTCCACTGTTGGAGGAAATCTTTTAGGATATCCACTGTACAAACAGTGGAATGCTTAGAGTCCATGTTGGTCGATTCAAATTTAAAGAGTATAAGTAACGCATTTTTTAGAATTTTTCTACTAAACCTTAATTTCATCGACATCCATCTATAGTTTTTATTCTGCCGCTCATTTTATTATCTCTTACATTTTACAATCATTCTAAGCTTCTTAAAAAAAAAAAGATATCAAATAATGGCAGGCTATTATAAACTAGCTCGGTAACGATCCATTCGACGTTCAATGGAGGATGACGTTTTAGCCTCTGTGAGTTCTTTTTGTTAATTCGTCTCTCTTGTGAGCTGTAACGAGTGCATTGTCAGAGGACGTGACTAATATCTTCTTAATATATATTACACTGTTTTCTTTTTGCTGTTTTTATTTACGACATTAGTTTGGGCTAAGAAGGATGCTAAGGTACCGCCGACATAGCACTCATACTTCTCCAAAGTAAACTCCAAGCTAAAAATTTTGAAATTCAATTGAAAACCATTCTTATAGTATTGAAAAAATATGGATCCCGTGTCCCCGAATAAACTTCTATAGACCCGGCGAATCTGCTCGCCGATATCAAAATTGAAATATTGAATGCCTCGCTCAGTTGATCGTTTCCGATTAGTTATAAGCAGTATAAACCGATTGCCTATAACGAGCAATGTTTAATTGATGTTCAGCATCCAGATACGGTTGAGCATTTCAACCGCCGAGGGTGGACTACAGTTAGTAGAATGCGGTTATTCTGGTTCATAAATTGCGAGAGCGAAAATATATTTTTTAATTTATCTAATGCAAACGGGCAATTCCGGCAAGTAATCGCATTAACACCGCGTTGATGTACCGAGCTAAAACCAATTTGAATTTCAACGATTTCTCATAAAACGAGTCTATAATATAATAAAATAATAATGATAATAATAATACTGCTATGATTAAACTTATTTCTCAGTGTGAAAGCTTTTGCGAAATGATGAAAATAAATTAAAATAAGATCATATCTTTATATTTACAGGAAAAGAGCTATTAAGTTCTAAATGTAAATATACTTTCACCAAAAATTTACGTTAGTGTCATTTTTATAATTTACACTACAGAATTTCAATAAAAGCACATATCAAAGTATAACAAACTTAACGTAAACGAAAGTAACATCGTCGCTTAACGAGAAACGTCAGTAATCGACCAAATTATTCGTTTATCATCACCGCATCGACAGATTCGCCATCGACCCATTGCGTCAAGGTATACGCAGCTTCGACGAGAAGAACAAACGATACCCAATGGACCGTGCGGTCATTCCTCCTCGCTACGTACGATTGTGAATATGCATAGTCTTCCTACTAAATGTTCATCCGAGACGTTTCGCGTTTCATTCGCGTCATTGACGATTTTCGCCGGCTACGTGCCTTTGTCTCGAGACTACGCTCTGATGCGAGAGTTCGTATGGAGCTTCCCTTAAAAGTAACCACGAGTCGTACATATAGATATATACACATGAACATCTACGAACACCAGAGAAAGGGCCGCGCGGGGAGAAGTCGGGGGGGTGGGGGCAGCCATTCAAAGGGAAAAATATCCCGAGGTGGAGCGGTTGGGGGAGAGGGGATTGGGCCTCCCGAACAATGGCCGCTCTCGCAACGACAATCCGCGAAAACGCGAGAGCGTCTCGGCGAGCTTTTCGCCGTCGCGCGCATTGCGGAGCGGCTTTCGTGCGGCGGGGCGCTCGTACATGTGTATATGGGCATCGGTATGCACAGGCGCAGTTCTCCGGGCGGCGGTGGTCGATGAAAAACACACTGTTGGCTATATACGGATGCGTGATTGTCCGCGAGAGAACGGAGGGGGAGGGGGATTTGCGAGTTACTCAGAAGATGAACGTCTGATTTTAGGTCATTTGGAAAAACCTTTTTTTTTTTTTTTGTTTTATCCATAAGGATTTTTTGAAGATAGCGAATGCGTGTTTCAAAATCTGAAAAAATGAATTTATATTACTGAAACTGAGACAAGGAATGTTATAATATTTGCCACTGGTTAAAATAAGTATTCAAGAAAAGTATTTATTTCTCTAAGTCCTATTATGGAAGAATAATAAAAATTTCAAATTATAATTCATATAATCAGTATCTTACCTATTTTAGTAGATTTAAACCTATTAATCCCCAAACATTTATGGAAAGGGATATGTGGAGGATATTTTATTATATAAGAACTACAAAACTTTAAAATCTACCTGTCATATACAAAAACTAAAAGCTAACTTTCAATTCATGTCGTTTCTTCCTAGTAGTATTTGTAGAAACATAAACCACTTGCATTACTTTATCCACGGGCTTATACTGTTCACATGTTCTAACTATATTAAAAAAAATGCATATTCACCTATCACATTGGTCAGTGGGAATCAAAACATATTTTGCTTTTTCTTTCTATATTTCAAAAAGAAATTAATTAAATATACCTAAAATGAAAAATAATTAACAAAGACAAGGACCTTTGTTTGTGAGCGAAATTGTCGAATTTGCGGAGGAAATCGAAGACAGATTCCTAGTATCGCTTACACTGAAAATGGTACACCAATTGAGGATACTAATTATAAAAAATTTTTTATTGAAGAATGGTCACTAGTGTATCTTTAATATCATTAATTGTATAAAGGATCATATGTACATTTAAAACATGATATATATTTATATTTTGATTTATATTGTTTTTCTGCATTATTATTTTACCTACTTTTTTATGCCATATTTTACATTTACAATTACTATGCGTCGATTATTATAACATGTGAAAATTTTTCTATTCAATATTTTTCGTATAATGCACGATGTCACTTTATTTTTATTACTAAACTATCTAAATGTTTAATTTTTCTTTTTATAATAATTTACATTATTTTTTATCAATTTATTGAATTTTTATACATTTAAACCAATAACTATGATATAATTATAACGATAGACCAATTAATGTTCAATCAATTAATATAATATAAATATGATCACCAATATACTGTCGTTGTTTATATTTACGAAAATTCTGAAATATAAATTTTAATAATTTTGGTGAATAATGATGACGGACGGTCATATTCTCCTTTACTAAACAAAATTAAGTTTTATTTTTAGGTTGAAAGTAATGATAAAAAGGGCAGACTGCCTGACATAATTATTGTTATCAGATAATTTTACTTTGTTAAGAAGATTATATGAACGTTAAAATAATTAATCAAGTTGATTTCAATCAGTAGACGGATATTGAATTATTCTATCAGTAGACGGATATTGAATTATTTATTAATCTACATTTATATAATTCCAGCTTTTGAATAATACTTTTTCAAGCTTATGGCGAATTTTATCTATCTGACCTTTTATCTATTATTGGGTCCCATACCATCCTCGTCGTGTTTCGTTGGGTCTATTCGGAATTCTGAATTTTTAGCTTGTCTAATAAAATAAAATTCCAATTTCTATCTTCCCTCCATCCTTTCTCTTCATCTATCCACCCACCTCATCCACTTAATCCTCTTTTTTTCTCTCTCGGAATTTTCCATCCTGCGGTAATGTATCCAGAGTTCCTTCTCGAGCATCATATCCGCGGGACCGAAGCACATAAAGTGTTCGGCCCTCTTCTATCCCATCAGTGGCCGCATCTATATATATATATATATATATATATATATATATATATATATATATATATTTTATATATATATTTATATAACCCTCCAACTCGCGGCCGCCTTGTTTTTTCGCTGCGCGCAGCACCGGTGGCGCTATCGCCCCCCATCCCTCCCCCCCTATATGCACCCGCGATACACACGCGCCATTATTGGCATCCGCGCAGTCCTCCAACCCTCGTCACCCTCCTCCCCCTTCATCCACCCCAGAGCGCCCTCTCATAATCTCTTCATAATTCCGCGCGGGCCTGGCGCGCAGGAACAATATCGCCGTCCTCCAGCGCTCGTTCGGCCGAAACACGCACCCGGGGCCGACAGAGTATTGTGTGTGTGTGTGTGTGTGTGTGGCTGTATGTATAAAACAAGAGCCAGTGCATTTAGTCCAATCCTCTTCTCCAACCTGGGATATTATCCCTTTTTCCTCCCGTTTCGGGCTGTCTCCCTCTCGCCGCCTGCATTATTGCGCCGGGTCGCAGATGCGGGGTATAGAGAAACCGAGGCCCCTACGCGACAGCGGCACTGGCATCCTCTACGCTCGAGCATATATATATATATATAGATATATATATATATATATATATAACATACACTACACACACACACACACACACACACACACACACACACACACACACACACACACACACACACACACACACACACACACACACACACACACACAGACACACAAATACACACACGCTCGACATGAGTATTATTGCCGCTGTCGCGCTTGCGCTGCTGCAGTGGGCGGCGCGGCGGAGCGCTCTGCATTTATGAACGTCGTAAATTACGAAATCGCAAATTGCACTTGTTACCCCTTCGGCGGCGAGCGCCGGCCGGCGCGCGCCCATGGCTCCGCAATACACACGGACGTACAGACGGCGTCGGCTAGCGCGCCGCGCGTCCGCCGTCTCTTCTGCTCTCGGCCCCTTCCAGCCTCGCGTTATCCCCGCGAGCTCGGGGTGCCTCGTCTCGCCACCCGATGTCCTCTCTAACCGGCCTCGCGCGCCCTCCTGCCGCTGCTCCTCCGTCCGCGCCGTCTCTCTCTCTCTTCCTCGCGCGCCGAGTGCGAATGGGGTCGGCAGCTGCCGGGTGAGGCCAGCGGCGTACTGGTGAAAAAGATATACGGGGGACGAAAGTGCGGTGCACGGGTGTAGGGGGAGGGGGGCATTTTTCTTCTTTGTTTCCTTCTTCGCGATACGGGACACGAGATGCCGGTGGGGAAAAAGCTTGTTTGGGGAATTTATATGGAATTTTTGTATGCTCGATTTTTTTGTTTTTTTTTTTTTTTTTATATAATTTCACCTATCTACAGTGTGTTTGCCAAGCCATTTACGCTCTAATGAGCAATGGTGAGCGCCGAAGTAACGCAAATCCAGCGAGTATCAAGTGCTATATTGTAATTTTACAAAACTGTTGCGCTACCGTGCATTAACTCTGCCGATAAACTCCCGGCAGCATCGGCGATAAATAATATTCCAAAACTGGCCAGACTCCAATGATTAACAATATTTGGCGAAGTTGCAAATTATCTGCTACCGTGCTACTGATGTTGTACACGCGTAGTATCACTATTTTTGACTTGCAAATACATATAATCCATTAAACCTTTTGCCCGTATCGTAAATATTGAAACAGCGCAATGTAAATTTCAGAGATTAATCTTATGTACAATGTAAATATTTTAAATTATGCGCTGCACTGAGGGCTGCGAAAATGTATAAATAATTTTTCCGAAGATTTATATTAAGTGTCATATGGTTGAAGAATATATGAAAAACACACTTCATGCATTTTAATTAAATTTATCTTTTTTCATAATTTGCAAAAAAAGCGGAATGTATTTCTTTATAAAAAATATTTTCATGCATTTATTCATATCGATTCTCCATATTAATAGAATCGCATTGATTTTCTTTTTTTAATATTGGATATATCTACACACACACACACACACACATATATATATATATATATATGTATGCATGTGTGTGTGTGTGTGTGTGTGTGTGTGTGTGTGTGTGTGTAAGTTATTTTCCCAAAAAGAATGCATATTTTGAACCAATCACAACTTTTCATGCATAATAACATTTTTTTTTAATCTGATGTAACGTGTGCATACAAAAGCATTTAAGCACTCATAAATTAAATAATTTAAATCTTATTAGTTTCTCTAATGCAGAGAAACACAATAATTTTACCCTTGTTGAAAAAAATTTTTTTCTATTTTCATCGCTCTTAATATTAATTAATATTTATATCTTAATATTAATATAATAATCTTAATATTAATTAATATTTATGATGGAATAAAATTTCATTATTCCATCTTTGTATATGTTTAAAATTTACAATAACTTATGATTGATGATTATTTTATATTTGTACTTATGATTGATTTCTTTTCACGTAAAGTTAATCTTGTAAAATTGTATTTTATGATAAATTGTTTCGTAAATCATATTGTATCATCCTTGAATGCTGTAACTTGCATTGAGATTATAAAGAACTAAAATTATTTTACTAAAAAAACGTCTGCATTGAACGAACGAGACAGTACTTTCCAATATTAGATGATTTTTTGTGCATTTATTTTCTTTTTATATTACTTACAGGTACATTAATAAAAAATTATGTAGCAATTGCTTATCTAATTCAGAGCTCAAAAAATTCTCCTCCTTACAAACAATAAATCGTGCTTTAAGATATTACAATTGCGCCTGAAACAGTTAAAATAAATTTTTTTTTGTTTAAGTTACGGTTCCCTATTTCAGCGCGATCATTTTCTTGTGATTTATGAGCTTTTGAAGATTCATTTTGATGAGCATATGGACTTTATTTTTAACATCATTACGGGTAGAATTGCGTGCAATAAATCATTAAAGGTAATTTAAAATAATTAAGGACAGCTATAGCTAGCGAAAAGTTAAAGTCCCGCGGTTGTGCAATAAAGCTTGCGCATTCTCGCGCACTCGAGGAGATATAATAAAATTCAAAAGGAGACATGTAGCAGAAAATGGATGAACATAAACATTTCGATGTATCAAAGAAAATGGAGAACAAGTAAGCGTAAAAATAGGAAATAATAAAACTTTAGAATATGTCTAGGTAACAATAGCTTAAAAACTTGACTTCTGATCGATTTTTATACGTGGAGAATAACTTTAAAAAGTCTTTAAAATATTAAACGAAATAATACAGGAAAATTCAATAGCTACAAGACATCTCCCTGTTCAATTGTCTCTTAATTTCGCAAAAGGTTGCATCACAGTTTCGCTGCCAAGATGCAAAGACTTGCAGTCGGAAATAATGTTTTATGGCTGATTGAATGCGACGGAAGTAGTAATCTAATATTTGACGGCGAGTAGTTAGCACCCGAGAGGATCGCGTCAAATAATGACGTTACTTCATAAATCCCACGTATCTTATACTATTTTTCAGCTCGTGTGATATAAACCCGACAAATTAATTACGACATATCCGACTGTAGCGTATCATTATTTTAAAGAGCAGAGATATTTAAGGCCTTTTAATATGGGGGGGGGGGGCGATTACGCGCGGAAACGTTAATCTCGCCAGAGCAAGCAAGCTAGATGATTTTTCTATTCATTCATTATGAGAGGAATAGTTCACATTCTTATATTGCGTTTACTGAATGATATGAGACCTCGAATGAAAAGATTAGTATATCTAGATTGCCTGATTCATGTGGATTTTACAAGGGCACAATTCCAACCGCGGCTATTCAAATGGATCAACGAACATCGAAGTTTTTTCAAATATTATATTATTGATATTAATTGGTAACACTAAAATTATAATATATATATATATATATATATATATATATATATATATATATATATATATATATATTAGAATCATGATATATTAGAAATAAATAAAATGAATTCATAATTTAAATTAAAATGTTCTTGTATTGTTTGTAATTGAATGCATTGTTAACAAATTATTAAAAAAATTGTCTATTCGAGCAGTGTAAATAATCTTTTATTCGCACTATAGAATTCTTTACTTATTGTCGAAAAATTTCATTAATATTAACTACATATTTCATTCATCAATGTTTGAATAAATATTTATTTGAATGCCACAAATTTTTTCAGATGAATTTCAATTAGATCTATCCTTAAGAATTGTCAATAATATTTTCTGAATTGATAAGAAACGAAAAAAAAAACTATTTTTATTTGAAATATATGTACATAAATAATAATATTTTTCATAAAAGAATTAGAAGAAATAAAATGAGCATTGAAACAAAAATGATTTGCTCTGTGTTTAATGTCAATTGAAATTAATCTAAAATTCATATATTTATAATAATATTTGAATTACTTTTTAGTATATCATTAATCTATATGTATGTAAAAGTTTACTGATTTATCTCCTCTTTATTATATATAAAAATCGATTACTAGTAACTTTGATAATTAACAGTTGACATTCATAAGCTTGCACTTTACGTACATTATTATTATTATTACCCGCGAAATAATGGAGAACTTGGGTAACGCAAAAGCCTGGGCTTACACATGCGCTATAAATTTATTTAGTCTACTTTCGAAAAATACATACAAATAGAAATATATTCTAAAATTGTAATAATAATATTGCACATATAATAAAAGTTCGAATTTTTTACGAATAGGAATTTAACAACGTACATAATATTGATTTATTTCTGTATTATTGTTCACGGAGAATGTGTACGTGAGCAATGTATGTGAATATGTACGTAGTTAGGTATACGTATGTGTAGAGGTGTATATATGGTTGTGAGAAACCTCATTGTCGTTAAAGATCAGTGTGCGATGCTAGAGCGATAGGCGATAAAGAAGTTGCGTTACGATAAAGAAACTTCGACTGTTACGCCTTACTTTTGCGACCTCAGTAGAATAGGCGAAGTGCCGTTTATAGATTTCTTATTGCTTAGCCCTCTATGAATATTTTTTTCTTTCCAAAAAGGAATAAAATCCTGCTGACCGTACGTATGTAATGTGGCGTCAAAAGAAACTCTTATCTAAATAACTTATATATCACTAGATAAAGTTCAAACTGCAATTTCAAATGTTCAAATGACTAAGAAGGCAACGATGAATTCATCATTTTTACAACACTACTAATAAGATGACATATTTTGATAGTTGACACGAACTTATTAACAGATCACATATTTTTATATAATTTTAAGTAATTTATTGGACTAATTATTCAGAGTTTCCTAAAAAATTTGACCTACTTTCAACTCCGCGTTTCGACCATGACGTCGCTAACGAAATTCCAGGCGGCAGTTAATGTATAATTATCTGCATGAGGCCATAGTAGAAACAGATCAATATAATGAGCATCTGTTTTGTTTTATTTTGAGAATTGGGCAGCGGTCATGACATTTCATTTATCAATATCACATCGTTCACAAAGAAATACATAAAATGCATTGTTTACTATTATTATGCTACTGTTATAAGCGTACACAGTTTCTATATCTATATACATAACTTAAGTGTACTTCTGGTTTCATCGACTATGTCATGGTACGAAAAGTTTCATTCGCGATGCGGCTTATTTTTGGGAGTGTAATTTAATAAAAAAATTATTACGCATAATAAAGTAAAACTGTCAAATAAATATGATTATTTTATCCTAAACTTTCAGTTAAAAATAAAATTAAAAAAAAGTACAAGTTGGACTTTAATTGAAGATATACTAGGTTGAATTGTGATTCATATCAAGCTAGAAATACAATTAAAATTCGTGCGATGATGTTAATATTTAAGTGTTTAATATTCAAAAAACAAGTAATAAGAAAAATTGATTATATTGAACACAATGCATTAACAATATGAAGTGATAAATATAATAAAACGTTTTATATTGACTGAGCTATAATTGGATCCTTGAAAATATTTTTTTTTTTATTATTCTTGCTTCTTTTGCTAAATATTGATGATTTTTGATACTCGTTCCTTAACATATGTTAAATTATCAACTAATATTTAGAAAGATTATTTAGCTATATGAAAGTTGGAAAATCACGAATGGATTATCGAATAGCTAGAATAATTTAAATATTCTTATTATTTATATATTCGTAATTAGGTAAAGCTATATCGTTAAATACTCTGAAATTCTAAACGAACTACTATAACTATACGTCCTTTGATTCATTCTTTAAACTGCAGTTTAAAATATTAATTTTCTAAAAACAACCTTTTATTACACATTAATTGTCATATAAATGTAAGAATTTAATGTGTGTATAATGAAAGATGAATTTATTCTTAACGATGAAATACATTTTAGTCGAAAAGTGTTGGGAAACCAATACTAATAAATTATCGAAAAATTGGTCCAATTGTACTGTATAATTATAAAATTTCAAGACAACAAAAAGAATTTGTTCTCAATCAATTTTAGTCGTAGCATGCGCTCGGTCGAGATGCGCGATAGCAACGGTAAACTTAAAAATTGGGCAATAGATCGAGAGAAGGGCTCCCAGTCCCAGAGATTGAAAATGCCCGATTATCGGGGCGATACCGTCTCCCCTTTTAGATGAAATTAATCAAAACGCCCATATATATATATATGTATATATAAAAGGTCGACGACTGTCAGCGACTCTCTATACTCGGGTCATCCGTGCCCCGCGCCCGCGCCCGCGTCGACTTGATTAAGTACGCTGGGGACACGAGAGAATCCCCCCCCCTCCGCCGACCCACGGGCACCTTTCTCTAATTCCTCTTCTCCGACCCCCACTCCCTTCCTCCCCGTCTTTCCTTCCCTCGCAAAAGAACGCCCTCGTCGACATTACCCTCCACCCGCCGTTCTTTCTTTTATTTTTTTTTGTTTTTTGACTTACGCCGTGGAGATATCAATCGGCGGCTGGCTCGCCGTAATTGTTTCAGAGGGTGGGGGCAAGCCAATTTATCTCCCCGGCGCGGCTGTGCGGACCCGACTGCCGAGCGTGGGTATACACACGCGCGTGGCCCTCACACACGCACGCATACTTACCAATTGCCCGAGGATCGCGGGCCTACGAATCGGCCGAAGAGATTTTATCTGGGTTAATGGATTTTTCGGGAGTGCTAATTGCCGGAATGAACCCCACCCCCCTTCGCCCGACCCGAGGAGGGGACTCGGGCTGCCGGACCGAGACTTGCATCGCGGGCGTGTCCGCGCGCCTCGATATCGCATAGAGACGACCCCGAGATCGGTTCCGTGGCCGATGGCGTTCCGTACGAGCCCCCTCCCCCCGGCCGACTCGCCGAAATTTTAATTAATGGTTTGTGACCGATCCCCGACTCTTCTCTCTGTCTCTCTATCCATCTTTCTCTATTTCTTTCTCTCTCTCTCTCTCTCTCTCTCAGAAGAATTCTTTTTTTTTTTTTTTTTTTTTTAATACAATCTCGGCTTTCAATTAAACGGGGGCTTTGAGCTTTATACGAGCGAAGTCCCGACAATGATTTATTAATTCGCGCGGCGGCGCTCACTGTGTTCGGCGCGTCGACGCTTTTCATTATTATTTTATCATTCGTTCGTGGAGGGCAGGAAGGTGGGAGACGGAGTTTAAAACCCATCCTGTCTCTTTTTTGCCACACTTGCTGTATATATATACACGTATGCAATCGTTCGACTATTATTCAGTCGCTCCGAATAATCACGAGTGTCGAGGGACGAGAGCTCCAAATTTTCGAATTATACGGGGGCGCCTGCGCCCGGCCTCCCGCTCGTTTATTATTTAATTAACGACCCGTTCCAGTCGACGTCGAGTGCTCTTACTTTGAAAAGGTCGCGATTTTTATTCGTTCGTAATTCGAATTTGAACTGCGAAACGATGATATTTGAAATAAATCAAAGACAGAAGAAAAAAAAGTCGCTCTCATCGCTTACGAGAGAATTAAACTGGTAGAGTGACAATTTTTTCTTTATCAGACTATCGCAAAGTCGTACATGGATGAGACGGAAGGGATAAAAGTTTTACTGCGCGATAATGCATAATGTGTGACAGACGGGGGACTTACCGTGGGAGCGAAAATCTTTCACTCGGTTGTAACTTTGGAGGCCGCCGCTGATGGCGCCAGCGCATGCCGCTCAGCTATATATATATATATATATATATATATATATATATATATATATATATATATATACATAATGCGTGGATCTTCCAACGCATAGAGCTCCGGAGGAAGATGCGCGCGGTTAGTTTTAAATTAGCGGCTGACGGTATATATACAAACCGTTGTTGTCTGCCGTCGTTCTATATAATTGGAGCTGAAAATGAAGATAGAAAGAGAGAGCGAGAGTATTAAAATAATAACAAATAGTAATAAACACATAAGCGGAACGATACGACGTACCAGCTCGGTGGGGCTGAAAAAATGGCGAGGGGGGGGGAGGTGGTTTGTATTAAGGGAACGAAGTTTAAAGAAAACACGACGATCGTGAAAGTTTAATTTTTACTCGCGGGCTATAATACCGAGAGGTGCCGCGCCGAGATGCTCGTAAAAGCGAACGATTTTCCGCGCATTCACGTAGCCTCACCGCTTTCATTTCTACAAGACGCGCGCGCCCCCGCGCGCGTGCAAAAGATTAGACGAATACCCTGCGTCCGAGCTGGGCGCGAAGCTTCTTTTAATTGACTCTGCAGGAGTTTTTTAATTAAAATCCGTCGAACTGTGTGTGTTTGTGTGTGTGAGTGTGCGCGCGCCCGCTCGCACGTGTGTATTTAGAATATAATATGGGCCGTTATATATATATATATATATATATATATATATATATATATATGAAATTGTTGATCTATTTAATAGTACCAATTATTAACTTTCTCTATATAGATAATTGTTTAAAAGACGATATTGTAAATAATAATTGTATTCAATTTCGATTAATTAGTGTGAGAATAATTATATTATATTGATCTATTTTCTAGGCAGGATTAGTTACTGATTGAATAATCGCTGAAATATTCTACCGATATTAGATTTACTGAAATAATTACAAAATATCAATCAGTAATTAAATAACAATTAGTTGGTTATTGTTGGCAACGTTGAATACTGGCTTCACCTATTTAGTAAATAGACACCGCGTGTGCTCGATGGATGCGTGGATATTCTCGATCAAATTTTTAAAGCTATTTTTATACAGAAAAAACGTGTTATATGAATTAACAACATATATATTAGAATTATAAATGATGTGCATAATATTTTGGATACTTTACCTGTTGTATAATTATGAAATTATGCATACATCTATAATCAAATTAAAAAGAGCAATGCTTAAATAGTAAAATTATCATAATGTTAAAAATCAAATTAAAGGATACACTTATGTTTTGGGGAAATAAAAACTCGAGTGAATTACAATTTTCCATTCTCGTTTTTCTATTTAATTGGTAAAAATCCCATTGCAATGACTTAATCGTGAACGTTACATTTTGCAAAAGCGCATTATTTACAAAATATCGATTAATTAGTCACAAGGCTACAAAGGCTAAGGCTAAGAGTAAAATTAATAATATAGAGGGAATGAGTCAGTGGATTGTAGATTCTAGTATTCGCTTGGGTAACTCGGTACTCAACAATACATACTTAAAACTCGAATCAACAATACATACTTAAAACTAGGCTTAAATCGTAATCGGTTGTCTAGTGTAAAAAAAAAAAAAAACAAAATTAAAAGGCACAAGCATTAAAAAGAATTGTACATCTACAGGGATACGGCTCGCTTCAATTTCCACGAGGAATAATCCAAGCAAGAAAATGCACTCATTTTAAAGGAAAAAAAAATAGAAACACACTGAAAAAAGTTAAGCTTCTTTAACTTCATTCTCGAGACGCGTTACTCGGACTATCCCCTTCCTCTCTCTCTCTCTCTCTCTCTCTCTCTCTCTCTCTCTCTCTCTCTCTCTCTCTCTCGATCTACCTATTTATTTATCTATCTATCGCACACAGACGCAAACACATACCCATACGCGCACAAACTCAAATAAGCCAGAACACGTCAGTCTTTCCCCGTACTCGCTGGCTCTCGCTTCCATAATCGGATCAAATCCGTTAAGAAGACGTCGCTGCGTCGCTCCATTACTCCGCGCTTGCTGCCGACTGCCTCTTTGGGACGGCGCAGAAGAGAGGGAGCCGGGGAGAGATAGGGGAGAGGGTCAAGCTCGCTCGGTCACCCGCGAATGAATATTGAGTATTTGGGGGGGGGGGTGGCGAGGAGATGGGGGAGGAGGGGGGATGCGCGCGCGCTCATGTACATAAAGGTATAGTGGTAAAAAGGAGGATCTCGGGGCCCGGGTCTTTGCCGCCCCGTAGCCTCGGGCTGGGCTGTGGGGCTGGGCACGGTGGCTATAATGCTAATCGGTCGAAAGAGGTCGATGAACGCCGCGCGGGCGCGTTTGTCCGCCTATCACCTCAAGACTCTCGAGCGCGAGAAAATCCAGGCACGTCGCGTCGTGTCACTCGGGCTTTCTCCTCGCCTTCCTTCCTCCCTTCTTTCTGGCTTTATTAACTATATGTAGTATATGTATATATATATATATATATATATATATATATATATATGCTTTTCTCTATTTATATATAGCGTTCGTCCGCGTTGTCTGCAGTTCTCCTTTGTGCCACTGCCTCGTTATATATCCGCAATTAAAAGAGGAGGCGGCGGCGGCGGTGGCTTTTTCGCCGGCGCGTTGGCGCTGCTCGAAATTAATTCGATTATTTTCGCGACCCCGGATCGCTGATTCGTTGGGAATCGCCTCGTAATATTAGATTTGTCGCGTCGATTTGAGCGTATTCTGTATTAATCTCGTTGGTTACGGAACGTTTATCGGTCCTCCCCCCCCCCGCCTCTACCGCGACGCTAGCAATGAAATTACTCACTGCCGCCAACAGGGCTCGGCCAGATCAGCGGCGTCGTTTCGACAGTTTACCTTTTCGCGACCGGCTACTCGTAGGCAACGCTTATAGTCTAGTCCGAGCGGCACGGATCAATTCTTTTTTAAATAGTTCTATCTTTTTTCTAGGCCTAAGTCTATAGGTATAAGTATTCAGGCGTCATAATCGAGAAAAAAAAAAGAAGAAATAACTTAGGAAGGAACAACAAACGTCCAGCTGTAAAGGCCTTCGCATAGAAAAAATGAAGCAGGAAAGAAATTCTTGTTCTTTGTACTCATGTGTCTGATGCGTTAAAATAGAGTTCAACTTGTGTTTGATTTTTGAAGTAAGAAAATTATTCTTAAAATAATTTACAAAGAAATTCTTGAGGATAATCAGTGGAGTATTTAAATGTATAAATCCAGAATATAATTTAATTATATTATCCATTGAGTCCAATATCAGTTATTTTTTAATCAATTAGCTGTAAGTTTAAAAATAATAATATTAATCATTTTATTACCAATTATATTCAGAGCAATTCTGTTCTTGAATCTATAAAAAAATTATTCCAATTTCGCTTGAAATTTATGGTCATGAATGGCTGAGAGATATTTGCGTAGAAGAAACAAGAGCTTCATCCTTCTTAGTTTTTTCCTCTGTAAATATCTTATGCGCGTAAATTTCATAAACTTCCTACCCTTGGTATTACACCGCAGTTACTTGGTTATAAAATTGAGTTTGCACCTCTGTGATCGAATATCGGGGAAACAATGCCCACGGAGGTGCTCATAATTATCTCAAACAATTTTAAAAAAATTTTGTGCCCACCCCCGCCCTCCCACCTCCACGACTACGACCGTCACTAAACGGGCATTCTCCTTGGCAGCGCTCGATCTCGAGAGCATCGCCAAAGGGCAAAGGTACAAAGGGCGGCGGAGCGCTTCAACCAATTTGTGTACCTACGTACTTGGAACGTGGCCATCGGACGTGGTGAAACCCGGCTCACTCGAACATCCAATTGCATTTAACAAACTAATTAATTAGCTAGCGAACGTTACTTATACATTTATCCAATTTCCGGCCAATGCAACCCACCTGCTTTTTATATTTTTATTTTTTTGTTAACTACAGCAACAGTTTACCGCCCACTATTGCCTGTACATTGTACTTTCTACCGTAATTTGCAAAACAATCAACGATAAATATTTACATACGCCCGCGAATGAATAATCGTACGTCGAATTTTCCGATTAAAAAATTGCCCCTACTAATATCATCGTTCTAACATCGCTATAATATATTATATTTATAAAACTTTCTAATCCGAACAATTGGGCTATTTTAGCTCGCTAGAACAGCGCAATAATTGACTCTATAATTTCATATATGTATTTATGCTCTCAACGTCAATTGGCGACCAAACGTGTTACGCGCCGCGAAGAAAGAATCGGCGGACAGCCGCCCTATCTAATATTATACATGTAAACTTTATAATGTAAAGAGTTGGAGCGTGCCGCCATGAAAAATCGTAAAGACGGATGCGTCGGCTATGTGGCGGTCGGGCGAGAGGTGGGAGAGCGAGCGACGAGCACGCAAGGTAGGAGTATCGGTCTACGGGAGAAGGCCTGTTTCTCTCTCTCTCTCTCTCTCTCTCTCTCTCTCTCTCTCTCTCTCCCTCTCTCCCTCTCTCTCTCTCTCTCTCTCTCCCTTTGTCACCCCTCTCCCCGCCAATCTATCGCGCGTGCCAAGCGAGGCGAAGCGATACATCGGGAAGCGCGTGCGTGGGGCGAACGTGGTAAGCGGGTGCGGTGGCGGGGGCCGGGGGTACGCGCGCGCCCAGGACGGCGTTCACGCGTGAAGATTAGGACGGGCGCACGCTTGCGCGCAAGCTCACGGACAGACGGCGACGCGGGGCGAACGCGCGCGCGAGGAAACGCTCGCGCGTCGATTGCGATCCGTGAGCGAGGCGAGACGGAGACAGAGTGTGAGAGAGCGAGAGGAGAGGGGGGGGGAAGAGACAGAGACCGGCTGGCTGCTCGGCTCCCGGTGTTGCGCGGCCATTATCATCATCAGGGCACCGCAGAGACGGCCGCGGTCTGCGGGATCCCGGAGGACGTGGCGCTGGAGGAGGAGGAAGAGGCGCCCACGGAGGGGGGCGGCGGCGGCGGCGGTGGCGGCGCCTGCTGCTGGTGCTGCTGCTGCTGCTGCTGCTGCTGCTGCTGCTGATGATGATGATGATGATGCGAGGCCGCGGCTGATCCGGCCGAGCTCGATGTCGCCGTCGTTGCCGTCGTCGAGGCCGAGCCGCCCGGATTCGATAGGCCCGGGGGAGCGGCGTACGGGCTTCCGCAGAGCTGGTCGGCGATGCGGCCGCCCTCGCGCAGCCCGCTGAGGAAGGCGCCGTGCACGGTGGCCGGATAATTGCGGATCGTGTGCTCACCTGCGCAGAAGAGAATATACGAGTGTACTGCACGGCATACGTGTCTGTTGTATATGGATGTCTGGGTTTGTGGGTGGGCGTGTGCGCATATGTACGCGCGCCACCGCTTTAAGGGAAGGGGGAGGGGAAGGGGGAGGCTTAATGCCCAACCGCTGCTTCGAGTATTATATATATATATATATATATATATATATATATATATATATATATATATACAGAGATGGATGCTGTAAGCGCACTCTCGCAAAGCGATGGGGACGGAGGCGGACGATGCGTTTGTTAGGGAATTTTCGAGTGCATCAGGATTTGGGCGACGGAGGAGGGGGGGGGGGAGGAAGAAGAGGAGAAGGAGGAAGCATTTGAAGAGAAATGCGCGTGAGTAGAATATACGGGATCGTGAGGAGTCGATGATAAATGTATACGTCGTGATGGGATTATTGCGAGGGTCGGGTGAGCTATACGCGTCGTATTGATTGGCGCGTGTAAATATTCGAGGAGAGCAGAGGTCTTTTTAAATTAGTGGAATTTTATACTAGCGCTGGCCGCAGCAGTAACGTTAAAAAAAGCACTCGTAAAATCAATGTTTATTTTCTATTACACCACAATGTTCAGTTGTTTATTTATACATTATTATTTACATATTTTTTTATTATCTCAATTTTACGACATAGATGCTTTTTACTTCGCACGTTGGGATATAATTAATAGTTTTTTTTGTCTGCTGTGTCTATAATCAATAATTTTCTCGTTAAGAAAAATAAACCCAACTATACGTATTATTTTTTCTCACTCTCACTCTCTCTCTCTCTCTCTCTCTCTCTCTCTCTCTCTCTCTCTCTCTCTCTAAACGTTCTATTGAATTCATAAATATTTG
This sequence comes from Sycobia sp. Sy_11, assembly GCA_018907035.1. Classification (NCBI taxonomy): domain Eukaryota; kingdom Metazoa; phylum Arthropoda; class Insecta; order Hymenoptera; family Epichrysomallidae; genus Sycobia; species Sycobia sp. Sy_11. Next base: position 1,454,670 of record JACCIC010000031.1, read on the forward strand.
TCCGTTGTCAGTTCTATTCTGTATTACATGGCGATATACTAAATGAACTAGCAGAATTAATTTAATTTAGAAAAAATTGTACATTACAGTTGCTTTGAACGTAATGTTGAATGTCTCATTTCAACTAAAAAGAAAAACTCAATATTTATTTAAACCGATTATTATTTTTCTCGATACGAGGAATTTGCTTTAAATGCAAGTCATATCGTTCGACCTGTAATTTAACTGCTAATAAGATTTTAATTTTGATGTTGTGATTATTTGTATTTAAAATATATTTTATGTAAGTGAAAAGTAAAATAATTCAAATTCATTATATTAACTTAATTAGATTTTTCTATCCTTTGGTATATTTTGAAAAATGTTTTATCCTGATAAAATATATTTACCTTACAAAATACAAAAATTATTTACTAAAATTAACGATTAAACGTTTACAGTTATAATAAACGAAAGCGAGCACTTAATTTAAATTTTCAACAATAAAATACAATCAAAGAAAGGCATATATAAAAAGATTTATAATATCGTCCCGCAATAAGTGGAACGTCGAAGAGTCAGAGGGGAAAATTAGTGGCCTCGTTAAAGTCATGAAAAAAAAAAAAAAAAAATACCAGTCAAACCAATAAATAACCGGCATGCAAACTCGCCAGATTAATTGAGCGAAATTTCTCTTTTGCACGGAAAAGCCAATCTGTGATGCCGTTTTCGATGTTTCTCCGCAGATTTATAAGTGTAGATAAATAACCGAAACAAGTTATTTAGCATGTTTATGAAATATGCCGTTGAATTTGCCAGAAGGTGTTAAATGTATTGAATAATCAATATTATAATTTACGAATCGTGATTAAGGAGATCATTAATTTTACTTTAATTAGATCGTAATAGGAGAAAATCCATGTAAAATAGATTTGTGAATATCCTTTTATTGAAACATACAGTTTAGTTTATTTAATTTACTTTAGTACTTAAATGAAAATTTGTTTTATTTCTCTCGAATTGTACCTTTTTTATTACGTGAATTTATACTTTTTTATACTGTGATATTGTACTTCGATTTTTATACTTTTTTATTTACTCGTATTTAACTGATATTTAAATTGCAAATAACAAAATCAATGTGCGTAAATAAATAGTTTTTCCATGGTGAGTATTTCGCGTTAAATGTTAAATAAAACTGCTCATACAAGAAGATCTGAATTATCTGTAATAAATAAATAATAAAAAAGCTGTTGAAAAATCCTAGATTTAATTACATATTATAAATCATTGCAATTTACATGGAATTTAGTTATCTGCATAGAATAATATTTTACTTTTTCCTGGATTCAATTGCATCGAACTTCGAGTATTTTTCTTTCCAAACGTCTGAAACTATGGAATGATGTATATTTACTTTTTAAGTGTCTTCGCGCGTAAATATTAGTTTACGAATTGTTACAAGATCTGCATAGACTCGTTATTTTTCAGCATTTAGCTCTCTGGAATTTCGTGCACCAAAAATTTGCATTACTCAAAGAGAAAAAAATATATTTTTAGTTGTCAAGTAAACATTTTCTTGACTCTCGATGCAAGGAATGTTCGGCAAAAATCAAACAAAGAACTTGTAAATCGATTCTGAATATTTTTCTTAGCGTAACACGGATACCTTTTCAAACCGGGGGATAACATTGAAATATACCTCATAGCAAAAAAAAAATAAATAAATAAATAAAAACCAACAACAGTCATAAATCCAAAATACTCACCGGCGAAGAAGACGCGAGGCTGCGGCGGTGGCGCCCCGGCCGGCTGGTTCGCCGGCGCCGCCGGGGCCACGGGCGCTGCCAGCAGGTCGTAGTCGCTCCCCGAGCTGCCGACGGCGACGAAACTGTAGGAGCCCCTCGACCAGGGATCGGCGCGCCATCTCGTCACGACGCTCTCGCGGGGCTGGGGCACCACCTGGTTGCCGAAGATGCCCTGTGGAGGTTGATTTTTTTTTTTTTAATTTTTGTCGTCGATCGTTGTTCATGTTGGAGCGGGGATTGGGACGATATTATTGTTGTCGGAGAGGGAGAGGGGAGAGGTGCGAGTGATTATTGCAAAATGAAGGGAGCCTGCCTGCTGGTTTTTTACAGAGGATATTTGCTTGGAATGGGTATTATAAAACTCAAAAACAATCGGATGATAATTACACACTGATACTCTAATTTATTTTCAAATACACATAAAGAATAAATATCAATAAGCTTTCCAATATTATTTATTTAAATACATAAATAATTTATAAATTTTCAAATTATAAGCAAATTACTGTCAAATAATTATTTTTTAATATCAAAATTTTTATTTATTAAAAAATAGTAGTTTCATAATACGTATAATAAACCAGGCATAAGAATAAAAAATAGACAATAGAAGATAAAACAAGAAACAATTTTTCAAAGCAAATGGAATTTATTTATTTATTTTTTTGCCAACGTTTTTATCTTCAAGGAAGCTCTTATTAAATCACAGTTTCAATTAGTCTTTCATATAAAATTATTCATATAATAAGATGACTTACTAAAATATAGGAACGCAAATTGTAAAATCATTTCACAGAGAAGTACGGAATTGTAAAGAATATGAAAGTTCTCTTTAATCTCTTTAGCAATGGCAAAAATAAAGAAATTCCAGGAATTTTTTCATTGAAGGCATTTATTCAATTTATTTATCAATAAAAACAGACCTTTAATAAATATTCAATAAAATCATAAATGCTATTTATTAAAAAGAAATAAGTATTTTCTATACATTACTAAATATTTAATCCTGATAAATAACTATTTAATTTGGACATACATACTTGTTTTCAATGGATTTCGATAATGAAATTGTGCTTGATTATAAAATTATTTTGTAAAATCAAATACATGTTTGTTAATTTCAAGACATTTTTTCAGTGTTATAATCAACGATCTTCAGAAACTACAGATATATTAAAAATCTAATGTTTTATACATGACTGTTTATTGATTTTTTTAAAGAACATTCTCAGTTATATTTCTTTTTCAAAATCTTTTAAATTTTATCTTAATGATTTGTTCAATTAAATAGTAAAAATCAACACACTTCGTATTTTGCTCTGCAATTCCAAAAATATCATATGTACTTGAAACGAAAATTCTGTAAATTATTATTGATCAACATTTTACCCTTTGTGAGTTTGACTAATTGGAAATACGTAATTAGTTATTTTACAATTTTCTGACTAACTCTTGAAAAGCTTTGATTCAAACGAGACGCGAGATCGCAATTCGAGCGTGAAGATCAACAAAGTATCAATGTAGCGAGTGGGTAACAGGTGAAAATCCAAGTATATAATTTACATGCGCTAATGTAACTGGTTATAATCCTTGTATAACCATTATCTACAGTTTAGTTTCGATCCATTTCAAATTTAATAAATCCGTTTTCGATAGAATCGATCCAATTTTCAAAATAAGTCAAATATCAGATTGCCAATTGAGTTATTCACAATAAATATCATTAACAAGGATGGTTTTGTTCTTTTACATTATGATTATTTTATCGATTACGGTCATGATAGATATAAAAGAAAATTAAGTTTAATTATATACACGGATTACAGACATAAAAAAAATGTTAAATTGCATCTTTGAATGAGAAAATCGTTAAAAATTAAAAGTTGATGTATTATATACGGTCGTTTTTTATTGGAAAATGATCAGACGAGAGAATCAGATAATGACTGGAGTACTTTTAATTTATCGACGTTTTTTACAGAAAAAAGGAAGGAGATAGACAAGATAAAAATAACAGTTAGTTTTAATAAGAAACTAATAATATGTTTTTGCGTGAATTTAATTTTTTTTACAAACTTCTTAGTGTACCTTATGTTACACGAATGCCTATTATTATTTCACAAGATAGATTGACTTGTTTTTTTTTTAATATTGACAGTTTTATTTTAAGCATTTTTTTATGAATAAAACGAAATCTTAATTAAGTATAAATATTTTTAATAAAAAAAAGGAAGAACGATGTAATGTTCAACTCAAATAACGTCTTCTATTAAAGTAACGCACATTCGTATATTGTATATATTCGAATTATCGTTACGTAATAATTGCCCAAACGACCAACTTCTCAAAACTTCTCAAATCCCCTCAGCCCCGCGTCTTTCATTCCATCGTACGCACCGCGGTACCATCATTATCGCTTTTATCAACCGACCCACCTCCCCCCCTAGCCCGGCCAGAAGAAGCGCCCTATCGCGCCGTTTATCACGGGACTTCGTCGTCGCCGACGATTAAGTAAATAATTTATAATAAATAAAAACGGGCCTCTTGCCACGGGCAGCCGCGCGGGATCCCGTCGCTGCGCCCCCTCCCCCCTTACCCCCACTCCGCCGCACCGGCGCGTCGGCCATAAATTCGCGCGTAAATTTTTCGCCCGATTTTTTACACGCACCTTACGCGGCGCATAGCCGCCTTCGTCCGCTTAATATATTCACGGCAAATCTTTTTTATCAGCGAACACACGCGCCGCGCGGGCCGAGACTCTTCTGCCCCCGTGCCCCCGACCGTCGCGCATAACCCGGCACTTGAAAATCTCGCAATCCTCAAACCCCCGCCCTCGCCGCTCTTCTGCGCCGCGGCTTTCGGCGTTGGGCCTCCTCGGTCGGAACGATGAAAAATGCCGGGGTAATTAATTTCGCCGTCTCTCTCACTGTGTGTGTGTGTGTATGTGCGTACGCGCGCGCGCGCGCGCGTTTATCGCCCCGTAGTTCCCCACCTTCTACCGAGACCCGACGAGGATAAGCAGCAAATTTCTTTAGCCGAAAGAAATGATAAAGGCGCGCAAAGGGGAAGTCGCGCGAGATAAATTTACTCGGGCGGTTAGCGGCACCGAACGCGTACAACGGTGGCTCGCGCCCGGGTACGAAAGTCTGGCCCGCGGCCCCGCAGCTCGCGCTTTTTATCCGAGAATCTCTTCGAACTTAAGGGGGTTACTTCTTTTTTTCACATCGGTTGGTTTTTTATTCTCTTCACTGTTGCACGTTGAGTTTCGGTGGGAGGGGGTGATGCCATATATATACACACACACATACACGATGCATTTTTCCATCCTTTTTATTGTGGATCCTTATCACGCGCTTAACAAGGAGAGAAAAATCGCGAAATCGAAGTTACGCACGAGACACGCTGCTCGGGAGGTTCGTTATCGACGTCGATTCATAAATTAAGTATTCCCACACGGCGCCCTAATCTTTATAATTAAACGGAATATTATTTTGCTTTATCTCGGCCAATTTAACGACGTATATTTACTTAAAGGCCTTCCTTCAACTAATTTTTAATGCGACCATAATACATACGAACGGATATCATTTTGTAATGGCCGTTGAAACTTCACATGATAAGACGAAATTTAAAAATGTTTTTAAATTGTATACAAATACAGTTTTTTGCCGAATGAACTACTATATATATATATATATATATATATATATATGTGTGTGTGTGTGTGTGTGTGTGTGGCGGGGACATTCATAAATAGTCCTTCTGTTTCGAAACTTTTAATAAGAAAAAGATAGTACCAAATCGAGGCGATCTAAAATTAGCAGCAAATCCAACGTCACGAGAGTTACCATATCTTTTTTCGGAATCTCTTGTAAATTTCATGCGAAATTATTGAAAATTCTATAAAAGAATTGTATATAAATTTATATTGCAAATAATATTTAAATTTTTAATTTATAACTACGAAAAACTTCAGTTTACTATGTAGTAGATACGGAACTCTAATTGGCGCTCAATTATTTTTCAAACTTCTTTATTTTACTTAACAATAATTTTCTTGAATGTTCGAATATTAGTCAATCCAGCGTTTAAAACGAATTTCGTCGTAAATAATACGTTCTTTTTAAAATATAATAATACTACATACGTTGCGAAAATTTTCCAGCAAATCTTACGACGAAATTACTACAGATAAATTAATTTCAAGCCGAACGAAGCGGGAAGAACGGGCGATCTTAAACGTTCGAAACAGCAGTTACAGCGATTTAGTATAACTGTTGCCGAAACCAAAGTGCTAAAGTTGCACAGTGCGGTTTCCCGCGCAATTTGTACCAAATAGCTTTCAGTGTAGTTCTCAATATAGTTTCTAATTATTATCTATTTTGAATTACGAAAATTTAAATAAAAGTGGAAAAAAACGCAAGATATCTATTGGATGAATATTATTAAGGATTAACCATATATTGTTTAAATACATTTAAATACTATATTTAATACTATAATATATACATAAGTACTACTCTTTCAAATACATCTTATCTACACTGAAGGCAAACTTTACTAAATTTAAACAAATGTCTATTTGAATCATTCTAAATACATAGTTTATTTAAAGTAATTTTAAATTTGTTTAAAAAATTATTTTCTTTAATCAAATAAATTTTTTCTCAATTTATATAAATAATTGTTTCATAAAAAAAAATTTTTCATTTAGCATGATTCAAAAATTATTTATCAAAATATAAAAAAATTCCATTTATAATATATTTTGTTTGTTTATTAGAAATCCCACGTTTTTTTTCAATTGATGTTCAAATTTATCGTTCAAATTTAAGGCAAATATAGATACATATAAGCATTGGTAAAGGAAGCTGGTTAATAAAATACTAATTAATAACCAAGAGATATTACAACTCGGTAGCTTATACAAAATTTCACAAATGTTCACGCAAATCTCCCAACCATATTATTTGATTTGCTAAAGCAAATACGAGTGAGAGAGAGAGAGAGAGAGCGAGAGAGACAGACAGAGCGTGACTGACCGCGTACACGGCGAAGAAATTCGCCGCGGTCGCACACCCGCCACGCTCTGACGCAAATTCGCAGGTGCTCGAGGCGGCGTCCGAGTTCCTCCCCCTCTCCCCACTCCCATCCACTCGCTACCGCCCGAGAACCCCTTACCTTGAGCACGGCGATGCAGCGGCCGACGATAACATCGTCGCTGACGTTCTCCATGACGCAGGCTGCCTCGCCGGCGACGAGGGCCAGGAGCACCGGCGCTTTGTACAAATTCCAGAAGAGGAAGAGCTCCCCGCGGGAGGCCGTCGTGCTGCCGACGTGACCGAAGAGGTTCGCCGTCGGGTCCCAGAAGATCCTCTCGAAGCAGAGCACCACCTGCGCAGAATGAGGGAGAGAGATAGACCCATGACTTTAAATCCTCGCTGTGGTCTGTTTTCATTTATCCCCCGCCCCTGGCCACCTCCTTCGGTGCTTTCTAATTTTAGCCTTATATATCTGTGTGTATGTGCGTGTGTAAGTTGGAAGCGGTACACGTTTAAGGGGGGAGGGGGTCAATTCGTAATTTTTTGGCATTGAAGGGGAAGGGGGTGATGAGACCTCGATGAGTTTGAAATTCTGGGAGATTTTCTGGCACTGCTTGGACAATAAATTAATGTTTGAGCAATGGGACGACTTATCGAACTAGACGAATTAAGTTGAAATGATATTGCGGTTGAACAAGTTATGGAAGAACCGATATTTTCTGCTTTTATTCATCAAAAAAAAAAAATTAAATATTACAGATAAACTATGGATTGGTAATAGGCATTTTGAAAAAAATAATTAAAATAATCTCGTAATTATGTTTACATGCATATTTGTAGTATATACACGTAATCTTAAATGAATTCGTCTGATCATTAACAGAAACCTTGCTTTTTAATAAAATTAGTGGACAGAGTCTAACAATTATGCAAGAGACATTTCAAAATTAAACAAGGGCACGTGCACTTTGTCCAGGCGTTAAATTACACAATGTTTACAAGTATACTTTTTTAACCAGTGTAACGTGCTTCCATTACATTAATTATGAGATACGTGCAGGAAGTTTTTAATCCACCCGGTTGAGTTGGAGTAGACATACTTTGATGAAATTAATGTAACCTCATATACGTTAAGTTAATTGATAAATTGCAACAACCGCAAAGATTATATGGTTGATTAATTTGCGTTACGCACGAAGAACGGGGTTAAATTCCCAATAAAAATTCGATAAATTAAGAATATGATCACAATGTCATTTCTGTATTGCTACAGTACAAATTCCATTGCAGTGAAAAAATATCCAGATAATTGGTCGCTTTCGCTGTTAAGCGTGCTTTCTTGATGCGGTGCCGTTTATCACTGAAGCAATATAACATTGAAAACTTACCATTCCCTTCGGAGATAGTGAAATAGAGAGAACGGCGCATGATGGCGGAGCGGGCGGGGGAGAGGGGGTGTAGGGCGGAGTACCCCGCATACCTGACAAACGAGCGGAGCTGCGGGCGTGCGGAGCGAGGTACGGTACGCGCGACCAGAATAAGCCTATATTTATCTCCTTGGACTCTCGCGCTCATACCGTCGAGTAGGCCATTACGAGATTGCTAATTTAATTAGGGGGGGTGGAGGGGCGCGACGGGAGCGAGGGACGGACGTAGCAAGAGCCGGACCTCGAGAGGGGGAGGGGGAGTTGGCTCTACGCTACGGTCCCCGTGGCTGTTGCGTCGCGCTCCCCCGTCGCCAATTGGGCAGGGGCATTTTTAATTACGCATCAAAGTGACGGCGACGCGAAGAGGCCGCACCCGCGCTCGAGGAAAGGTATTACATTTGATCAATTTCATCAGTGCAGCGCTGGCCCCTTTGTGTACTGCTTACGCGCCTGCCCCCCTCCCACCCCCGCCTCTCTCTAGGGTGCGACTAACGTCAGGTTACACTTAGGTAATTAAATAATTTTAGACAGTTTTTATCCGAGCGGCACTCTGTCGGTGGGGGGGAAATTAATTTTGAGGAAAATTTCACCGTCTGGGGGTCGGGAAGCGCACCGGGGGGATTACAGGCGAGGGCGCGGCACTGATCACACGAGAATTCCTCTTTGTCTGGAATACGCGGGCTGCTCGTTTGCGCAGTTAAAATTAACGATAATTATGTAACGTTCCCCCAGATAGATACTATTGCGAATAAATGCATAGGAAAGACAAGAGGTGATAACGTTCGAAGACAACACGGGGAGATAAAATGGAATGGATGAAAATATAGGTATTAATTAAAATTTGAAGAAGTTCCGAATTATAACGTTCTTCAATGATCATTCCACGAGATAAGATTTAGAAAATGTCAAGCTTTTTAGTTGTTTTTTATATGTATGTGATGATATGCTAAAGGGTAACAAGTCAATATCGACGACACTAAATATAGAGCGCAATAATATACTAATATACAAGTAAAAACAGATGAAAATGATAGAAAATTTTCATTTTTGAACAATTAATATGAAATTTATTACACATGCGAGAAGGAAGGAAGAGAAAGTCGTACATTTATTTTTTCATTTGCGAGTATTAAGTTGTCGACTTATCTTTTTTTTTTTTTTTTTTTTTTTTTTTATTCATAGTAACATTTCAGATAAAAATCTTTTACTTTCATGATCCATATCATCTTAATCAAAGGAATGACTACGATTATTTGTTTCTTTTGTTTACGTGTATATAGCATTTCCTTTTTATTTACTTTTTATTTAAATAATCATATTGATGTTGATATAAGTGTTGACTTTTAATCTTCTGGATGTCTGGCTGATCAATTTTTTGTTATATATTTTTTGTTATATTTCAAACAAGAGATTTTATACGCAACATTATTCTTTTCATAAATATCCTTCAAAACTTTTCCCATTTTCTTTTGACACCGACCATTGAATTATTGAAATTTTCACCTACTCATACTGTAAATTTTAATTAAAATTTTAGTTACTAATATTTATAAATTTTTTTATTTATCAATTATTTCAAAAGATTTAAACCCTTTACTATTCCATTATCAGACTTAATTAATATTTTAAAAGCTTTCTAATTACACTGCAACGACTGCATTGCAACAGTTGGATTTCCCAAGATCGGGATAAATTAAAATGTCTTTAAAAAATCTGTACTTTAATTATCGAGCATCTAGCACTTGAAATTAAATTCGCGCGAAAAAGAGGAAGGTTGAGCCGATAATTACTTTCTGTTCGGGAACTAGAAAATACGCAATTTGGCACTTTCCCGCATGCAATCTAACAAAAAGGTATGTAAACAATTTAACCAAATAAATATCGTACACAATTTAAACAAAAGCAATGTTGTTAAAAAAATGAATTCGACATTTAATGAATAAATTTTGTGCTTTTTGTACGTTATAAAATATTGTTTTAAACTGCTCGTTTATTGTAAAGAAAACAGTTTTATGGATAATTATATGCATGCATGTATTTTTATTGTAAGTTTACAAAACATTTATCCAAATATTAATTATTACAAAAATTTCCATCAGTTCTCGAATAATTTATTCATGATTCTGTATAATTTGTTATATATACGGGTATTATATACAGATTTAAAAGTCGCTTTAATTATAACAGAAAAATAATAACCTTACAAGAGCTACAGTAATTGTTAGTAATTAAATCCCGTCTGATAAATGATTTTATTAAAACTCGAATGAGCACCAAATGATCCTTCGTCATGAAAAAGTGAATAATGAGCTTTTCAAGCTGTTCCGCTTATAATTGCGCCATAATGGAAAGATAAATGCGTTCTTGTTAAAATAATGGAATTTTTAGATCAATTTAATAAATTCGACAATTTTAATGATTTATGTTCTGTTCCGCCGTCGTCGGCTCATAAATTTTTCAAATGAAATAATTGTCCGTTTAAACGTATCATAATCTGTTGGATAATTCAAGAAAATCAATATATAAGTTAGAATGAAATACGAAATAATCCCTTACTATTACTAAGTGCAGAAAAAGTTTTCAATATACTAGTTCTACATAAGTTATTTCCTAATGCCCTGTTATACGTCAGCTGTGTGCGAATGAATTGAATGTGTCTCTACGTCTGTTTCAATGTGCCCGTTACTACCAATTCCCGATATATATTAGTAAAAGATTTCTAGGATAGTAATTGTTGAGAATTGATCCAGATTTCATTAGGATGGTACTGAAATAACGAATGAAGTGACTCGCGAAATATTCGTGTAAAAGTAAATAACATTTGTTTTCACGAATTTCGAAACAAATTTATTAGATAATAATAATAATAATAATAATAATAATAATAATAATAATAATAATAATAATAATAATAATAATAATAATAATAATAATAATAATAATAATAATAATAATAATATGATACAAATGCACTGTGCACAATTCATATTAATCCCAGTCACTCTCACCTTGTTAAGATTCCCGAAACCCAGCCGCTGGACCGCCTGCGACTTCCAGTCGGGCAGTGGCGGATTGAACACGACCGCCGAGGGCGGCGTCGACGCCTTTAGCACGCCGAGGGGCAGCGTCACCAGTACGGCGTCGCACTTGAACACGGTGCTGTTAGTCTGGGGCGAGCGCGAGGGCGCCGCGTAGACCTCGACCCCGTTGACGCTGTAGCGGACTGCGCGCACGGCCGTGTTCAGCCGTATGTCGAGGCCCTCGGACAGGGCGACCGGCACGCAGGAGTAGCCGTTCCTCACTGTAACAGACGAGGCGAGGCGGCGAAATGTTTGATTTGTTTTCCTTTGCATTTGTTTTTTTGATTTTTTTTTTTTTTTTTTTTTTTTTGTTGGTAGTATATATTCTAAGGTGAGGGGGAGAGACTTCAGGGGTGGCTTTCGTGCGACTCGCTTCGGGATAAAGCGATATTAGAAGTAATGTATATGTAGGTTCGAGCAAACCTGCAAAGAAGTGGGCGGATTCGTCAAGCCGAAGAATTATACTTACGGGCAATATAAAGGTGTCGTGTAAATTTTCATCAAGCCCCTATAATTAAATTCCCGGGTTTGTCCGATAAGCGCCGGGTCGCCTGTCGTGTAGTAGAAAATTAAATTTCAAGCATTTATGTAAATTCGGGAGGATTTCAATGCAAGTCAAATGTCCTGACCAAATGAACTTGCGGCTCGAACTTCTGAAAGTAAGTGAGAGCGCGGATGGCGAGGGTGGGGTGGGGGTAAGAATACAGCCCGCTTGAATCTTTGAGTTATATTCTTGATTAACTTTCTGTATAACTAAGACGAGTTGCGCACATATACAATTTTTCGCTGCGTTTCTGCTCTTTCCTTGGTGGCTCTAGCTTCGTTTGACGTTGGCTTTAAATTTCTTTAAATTAACTCGAAGCTGCCGTAAAAGTAAAGTGTAAAAAAAAAAACTATGCAATATTCTATTAATTGTGCAATTATGAAGAAAGAGTAAAATTTATATGCACAAGCTGTTGATGATGGTAATAAGAATTCGCAAGAATAATCTTTAAAATTGTATCAGCTCTTCAGTGGGGCAATAAATGACGAAACATTCAAGCATAAAAAAGTGTGCCTAGTTATGAAAAACTTATATATTTTTTCATATAATTAATCTTTGATATAATTTATGTAATATAATGCCACAAAATATTTTGAAATATCCACCGAAAGTTCTAATTTAAAAAATTGAAATAATTTTATCTATCATTAAACTAGCTATATAATATGAATTTTTTCATATTATATACATAAAGCGACATAAAACAGTTGTATCATTTGTATATTTTAACGTAGCAAATAATTAAAAAAAAAAATTCTGGAGAAATGAAAATCAGTTCTGTATATTTTTCCTTAGGTTACCTTATTAAGCTCGTAAATGTAACATTTTTGCAAATATAACAGAAACTTAAACGTCTACAATTAATTCTGATCTATTTTATGTGAATTACGTCAATACGGCTTGCATCTAATTTACTTATATGTATCAGTAAGATTTCTTGCTTCAAGATATACAAATTATATATTGAACAGCACTTTTGGACCATCAAAAATATTTAATCAATCAGTAAAGTTCTTATTTTAGATATGTTAGAATTTACAAACGCTTGCTAACGATATTGTGCCAAATCAATAATCACGAACACTATTCAATAATATTAATAACAGCGTCAATTATCTGTGCCAGATTACGTTGATTTCGTAAATAGCCGATGTTTTTCGAGGCTTAAGAAAATCCATATACAACCATCCGTCCAAAATCGGTATTACCATTTTTAATTGATTATTGTAACTATGTAGTTTTATTATAAATCTCACTTTATTTTATTCTTAACTTTAGTTGTGATTTATCTTTATTAACTATATTATATTTTAATTTTAATTTTGATTGTTCACTTGCTGCAAAACTATTTATATCTACCGTGCATTCACTAGTATCTTTTAAATATTTAAGCATTCTCCTATATCTGTTCCTCTGATGATTGCAGAGCATCCTCCGCTTATTTGCAGACAATTCGCTGGCAACGTTGATTGACACTTTTTATTAATAAAGCCGTGTGTAAAAGAGATGAGTTTTAATTAAATATTCATTCGTGGATCCGTTATATGTTTGTTCAGTCAATTGTCTTGTCATTGCAAGCAACGGTAAAGGACTTGACGGAAAAGATACAAAACTAATTTTTACATTCTTTTAATTTCAATATCTTGATAACATTTGAGATTTTTCAATAGAATTTTTTTCTATTTTCTTGTTATTTGTTGAAGCCCCATTGTATCGATTTATTCAAATGCCATTTATACCCATTTATGTCATTTGCATAAAAATATCATACATCTACATATAGTTTCATAATATCCATCATTATCTCAATTATATATATAAAATAAAATTTATTTATCGAAACGCAATTAATATTAATGACATTTCTCAGTCGTGGCGATACAATTAAAACAAAATCACAGAGCCTCGTTGTGTTCGCATCGGTTGCGAGCGTTCAGCCACTGATTTGTCAATCTTCCTACACCTGCAATTTCGCCTGCGACAACGTTCGCCCCTCCCCCCCATTTATCGAACGATCGGACCACCGCATTTCGCCCGCCCTTCCCCACCCCCCCCCCAATTAGTTGCTCCGAAAAGAGCCGAGGCTCGATCGCCTCTCGTCACGCGGGCGTATGTATACATACATGTGTGCGTGCGCGCGCGCGTGTGTCTGTGTGTACATAAAACGACACTGTGCGGCTGGTCTTGCCTCCCGCGCGCGCGCGCGCGCGCGTACACGAAAAACCGCACGCTATACCTCAGCCGTCCACGGGCCTTTCGCGCGCGCTAAAGCAAGATTTATCGATCTCTATCCCATCAAGTAGAGCGGAAAATTAAGAGCGGCCAGGCGAACGCCGAGCAGCAGGAGTGGCAGCGAGAGAAAGAAGAGAGAGAGAGCGGGAGAGAGAGAGCAAGGGCGGGGTGGGCGGGAGGAAGGGCAGCCGCGCGTGTGCGGGCTGTGCACGCAGCCTTCGCGACGGGAGGGAATTTGTTTCTCGCTTAATTTATGCCAGCTTATCGCCCGCGGAATATCGCCGCCGCCACCGTCGCCGCCCGCCCGCCGAGGGTGAAGCGGCAGTGGCAGCAGTTCTCGGGCCCCAGTCTCGCGTGTCGCGTTCTTATACGTGCATGTGTATGCATGCATGTATATATATATATATATATATATATATATATATATATATAGAGAGAGAGAGAGAGAGAGAGAGAGAGAGAGAGAGAGAGAGAGAGAGAGAGAGAGAGAGAGAGAGAGAGAGAGAGAGAGAGATAGAACGCTCGTTAGGCAGCCGAAGCGCTATCGAGATGCGTCTGGTTTTTGCGCCCTTATTCCCCTTCCCTTCCCTCCAGCCGTCTGGACAATGAGCCGAGGAGGCAGGCGGGATTTTTTTCTTTTTGCAAGCTGCCTCGCGTTAGAAGAGTAAAGTGAACGAGAGGCAGAGACAGAGCCGGAGAGAAAGAGAGAGAGAGAGAGAGAGAGAGAGAGAGAGAGAGAGAGAGAGAGAGAGAGAGATAGTGGAATACCCGCGGTAGGGTGAGAGATACGTAGGATGGAGGATTGGAATAAATCGACGACATTTTTCATCTATACGTACGCGCGGAACGGCGAGAGCCGAGCGCAAATTGTCGGGTGTCGCGTGGCGGCTTTGCTCGCGCCATTAGCGACGAATGGAAGCGGTGCGTTTATGCGGATATTAGTTCTAATATCCATTGTAGAAGCTATATTGGCTGTATAAATAATATGATAATATGATAAATAATATAATAACGTTTTTCTCACGATGCGAACGCTTCGACAACGTTTCCGTGTTTTTTCCTCGATCAGTGTGCGTATCCGAGCGAAAGTGCGTAACTGTAAAATTCTAAGTGGAGCGTATAATTATACGGCCAAGATGGGATTTTCTTCGCGTCTTACTAATACAATTTTTCAATGCTAATTATAGCTAATGCTCTCTTTACAATTTTAAAGAAAGAGTTTTAATAACTTATCTTATATCGGCAATGGCAAAGGTAAAAGTTTTTCATTATTTCATAGAATTTTTTTCCTACTGCATCATGTTCCCATTATCAATGTATCAAATATATATCAATTGTTCAGAATTGTTGAAAAGATACTGCAATTTTGAATTCACGTGGAGCGTGCTTAAGTCGACTACAAATTTTTTCCAAAAATCAAACTTCGTAAATATACTTTTATCGTCCGATGAAGTTCATCAATTGCACTGTTGGTTCATCAATATCAAACATTAATATCATCCGTTAAATTAATGATATGGATTTATCAGTTCTGAGTACATATTTTAAAAATTTATTCTGATTCTGTCTCAAATTTCGTATTGATATATTATAGTAAAATTAAAAATTCTACTTATGTCGACTGTTCTGAATTAAATCATAAATATTTTTATCGGTCTTACTTTAGCTTATATATGTCATTATTTTAGCTAATACATGATATGTTATACTTTATTATTTACACAGTTATACCTTATACTTTATACAGTTGAATAATCTCTATAAAATACATAAATTCAATAATTGAATATCGATAAAACCAGATAAATAAATCAGTGAATTTGTAATTATTTTTGTTGATATATAATTTATAAATTATTTATATATGTTCCATAAGAGGATTTCATTGAAAGTAAGTATGTGGAAATATTAGCATATTTAACAAATATAATACTATTCATACTCATTTCAATTCGTTTTACTCAAACACTTCAGAATGACTTCTCTTCATCCCTTAATAATTTACATACTATATAATATATTTAGGTTTTACTTGTATTTGCATGAAAAACCATAAATAAATTTATCTTATAAATTAAAAAAAAATGGAAATAATAATAATAATAATAAGAATAATAATCAGCGTTCAGAACATGCTATCGATAAAAGAAGAACAAGATTTTTATTGCACTCGAACATATTGAGCTCGCTTTTATTTCCGCAAAGATCTTACCTCGTCCCTCGTAAGTAAATCAAAATAAATAGACATCGCAGATAATTGTAATATTAACAAAACTATTCGTTCTCTTGCCCGGGCTCCCCTGATTTATTATTCACGGCGGCGCGCGCGTATTAAAAACCGCAGTAAACTTAATTAGTCGGGTCTATAAATTTCATAAGTGACCGATAATCTCCGACAGCGTTAGTCGCGCGCCGCGGCAGTGAGCGCATCGAGCGCGTATATTAAAAGAACTCCGTTTATTGGTGTTACATATATAAGTAAGTATATATATATATATATATATATATATATATATATATATATACACGGATGATAAGCTCGATCTTGGTACGATTGTAATTATTGTACAGGAGCCGCATCTCCCTCCCTCGCCCCGAAGAACGATATATATATATATATATATATATATATATATATAAATTACGGGCCGTCGAATAGGAGGCGGCGTTTAATCAACAATTTATACGGCCATGGGCGCGATGGATTGGGAAAGGGAGGGAGGGACAGGAGAGCAGCGTGATAAAAGTCCGCGCGCACAGGGCCAAGATATCGCTCTCGCGCCCGCCGGCCTCGCCAGCCTATATAAAAGTGATTGAATAACCGTAAAATTTATATCGCGGAGCGCCCTCCTCCTCCCACCTTGATACCTCGGATAGCCGCCGTAGCCGCCGTCGCCGACGCCGCCTTATAGCAGTTCGATTTCTCGTCTCCGCGCGAGCGCAGTGAGGGCGAAGGTAAACTGCGATGCCCGACTGCCTGCCTATCTATAAATTTCCGTGGCACGCGCGCTTTTGTATCTAAACATCTAAATACACACACAGACACACACACACACACACACACACACACACACACACACACACACACACACACACACACCACACACACACACACACACACACACACACACACACACACACACACACACACACACACATATATATATATATAAAAGTCGGAATAACCGGAGCTTAGAGCGTAAAGGCCGCCGACTGATGAAAGACGCGGGGGCAGCCAATGCCGTCCGTCGACCGATCGTTCATTTTGACGAGCTCGTTATAATCTGCCGCCGTCGCTGGTCTTTGGTTGTATAATAACGCGGCGGCGCTCTATGAGATTATAAAGCGAGCGGTGCGTATATCGGGAGAATGGCGGTGGGGGGTGGGATAGTTCGTAAAAATTAACGGAGCTTATTAAAATATGCGACAAATACGTTGATAGGGATATGATTTATGTACTACGGAAGAGTGCGTTAGTCACTGCAGAGGAGTCGGGGTCGAGATTTCAAGTCATTATAGTGTATATATATATATATATATATATATATATATATATATATATATATATATATATATATATATATATATCTAAGCCGATGATTTTCTTTACCGTAGGATTTTCGCTCTTTATGGTGTGCAGTAAAAATTAGCAGCCGAATTTCAAAATGAATATTCTGTATTATAGGCTGAGAAACGAATGTCGAATGAAATTACGCAAATGGATAGATAGACTAATTTAGACTAATTATTGCCGTATAATTATTTTTAACGGTACTGTCATATATTTTTTTTTCATTAATTCGTGTTTTGCTGGAATACAAAAATGCCAGATCTGCCTCTTCCCTGGAATCAAGTTTTATTTCTTTACTATCTTTATTTTGAAGAAAATCCGATATTCTTAGTTTACGACTTTCGTAAAAAAATACACATATATTAGGTTATGCAGATAAATGTTGGAGGCAAAGTAAGAATATATTGATCTAATAACGCATCTATAGACCGAAAATTAAATACTTGCAAAGGCATTTGGCTATAAATGACCAAAAAAAACTTATTATCGATAATAAATTTTGTAGAGAACACGAGATATAATATAGCATCATAAATCAAACATTTATCTTAAAGGAATGAGCTATAGTATAGAAAATAAGCTAATTTTATACTGACATTTGCATTTTAGCATCTTTTAAATATTTTACTTTCATTTATATATATTCATAGATATTAATATATATATATATATATATATATATATATATATATATATATATATATAGTAAAAAATTTTCCTTTTTTATATATTGATTATAATTTTTAAACAAGTAATTGCTCTGTACGTAGAAGTATTATTTATCAAATAAAAATCCGATCTATTATCATCATTATCATATACGTAAAGTTAAAAACACTTCAAGTTATAATGTTATTGTATTTTTCACTTTTAAATCTGTTTACTTGCAATTCTAGTCAAAATTCTCCTCGATTTCGCAACAGGTATGGCCAATACCTCCATAAATCATGCCTCCGTCTATGTCGAACAGCGGAGATCATGCGAATCCTAAATACCGCGTAGCCTATATATACTGTAATTTCTCCAAGCAAAAAATCAAGTGAATATATATATATATATATATATATATATATATATATATATGTAGCGAAGAATTTCGAGAAACGTACAACGCTCAGGGCGCACGTAAGGCGCGAGAGTAGGAGAGCGCACCGAGGGATCGAAGGAAAGAGCCGGGCGATAGGAGGGGAAGGGAGGGAGGGCGACCGCCGAGAGGAGGCAGACGACTCGTCTGAAACATCCCATGTCCTGTATGCTCGACTTTACGAGCAAATCCATTAAATTTTATCTTCTGTATTTAAATTACGAGACCCCGCGGAGGTTTATATATGCCCTCTCTCTCTCTCTCTCTCTCTCTCTCTCTCTCTCTCTCCCACATCCTGTCGCGCACGTTCCTCGTATATATATATATATATATATATATATATATATATATATATATATATATTTATAACACACAACACGTGTCAGCGTAGGTACGCGCGGCCGTCGCGTCGAGTCGTACAGGCGGTTGCGGCGTTTTCAAGAAATACGCGGGCGCGCATATATTTGTAGCGATCGGGGCCGCGGTAGAGGAGAGGGACGCTCCGCATCTTAGAAATGCAAAATTCTTCGAGCAACAGGGCCCCTCGGGCGGCATATTGTGGAATGGAACTTATGTTATATATATATATATATATATATATATATATATATATATATATATATATATATATATATATTGTTGCTTCTTGAGACTCACTGTTCCATATAGAGAATAAGAATGTTATATAAGCATTCGTGATAAATGTATCGGAAAATATTTTATTTAATACGTTTACCTGTACAAATATAGATTGAATATACCTGTACAAATATATATCATCTTTGACTCCTCGAGTAATACATATATTTATACAAATAATTTTATTAGTATAGGTTTTCATGAAATCGAAAAAATTTATTAGCTTTTATGTTTAAGAATGGAAGATGTTATTACTGACGATTGGAATTTGTTTGATCGGTGATCACAGTAAAAATTCATAAAATCGTTACATTTAAATGTGCACGATTTGTGGCAATTCAATTTTAAATATATATATATATATATATATATATATATATATATATATATATTTATATTTATTCGTCTACTTAACGAATTTTATAGAAAAATATTTTTATTTACAAATTTGAAAAGTATATGGTATAATAAAAGTAAATGAAAATATCGGATATTGAGTAATAAAAGCTAAAGTTTAAAATGAATTTTTTTTTCTTGGTAAAATAAAAATTTATTAAAGATTTTTATGCCCCCGTAATAAATTTCCTTTATGTTGTACTCTTTTAAAAATACTTAATTTAAAATCTAATAAATCAATAAGAACAATGTTTGGCGCACGAGCAAAATATTGATTAGTATTAATAATTAAATTTACGATGAAAGCAATTTTTTTCTGAAGTGCCTTTAAAACAACGTCAATAAATTTGTCATTGCACAATTATTATTTTTGTACATAAGTGAACTGAGAAATAAGAAGAAAAATTCTTTTCAGGAATAAAAATGAAATTTTATTTAAAATGTAGAATTCTAGATTTGGGTAAGATGGAGTGGAGGATAACATAGTCAAGACGAGTCTTTTATACACGATTTTGGAATTAAGTTTCTCAACGATTACATTACAACCCGATATTTTGGAATATCCATAGAAGATGGCTATGATACCATGAAGACCATCCATACACCAGAAATACATAGCCGAATATACAATCTAGTAATGAATTTATTCTTTTCTTAAGCTCCCCTCGAATTTGTCATCTTACCAGTTTCGAAAATCTACATTTGCCAATGGTCGAGCAATGATGACTCGAAAATCCCCCGTGTACAAACCCTATTTGTCGTATTTATATACATATAAAAATAAGAAGAAGCAAAACAAAGGCAAGAAAAAACATTTTATCAACCCCCCCGGGCGACGCGTTTGCTCAATAATTTAACTAGAACGGTAAACAGCGACGGCGATCAATTATTTTCACGCCCGGAGTAACGCGAGCTTCGCGCGCCAGCTCACCCCAGCTCGCTCCTGACTAATTGTCGGTCCGTCCGAGACAAACACACGTACGTGCGCGCGCCCACACCCGCGCGGGCACACGCGGCGCCGGGGAAACGAAAGTCGCACTCAATAAATCCAATTTACTCCCTCTCCTCGCTACGATCGTCCTCCTCTTTATTCCCTCTGCACCTTTGGCCCGTAAATTCTACATACATACATACATACATATATATATATATATATATATATATATATATATATATATATATAAATACACACACAATAGCCTCGCTTTTCCCACCCGCCCCGAAGCCCGTACACTCCCGAAATTTCAGAAATCACCGGTTACCACGTAAGGCGCTTGCGGAGCTGCACAATGCGGCGCGCATTCCTCCTCACCCCCCCCCCATTATCGAGCCCGTCCCTCCGCGCACTCTTCCCCCGCCCCGAACCCCGCGGCAATCTCGGAATTTCGCCTAAATCACCCAATTCCGAGCGAAGCCTCGCGGCGGCCCACCGCCACCGCCGCTGAGGCCGCCGCCGCCGCCGCCGCCGCGCCGTTTCCAATTACGCTAATTATGACGTACACGAGTTCGCGTTCGAGGGTCAATTATATGCGCGGGCGCCCGGTCGTCGTACGGCCTCTTACCCTCTGGCCTCTGCGCTCCTGTACGTCTGCGTACATACGCGCATTTACCGACGCGCCCTCGTCCGGTTAACGCTGGCGTCGCATCGCGTCGCGTTCGTTCCGTCTCCCATCCTCCAGCCCACCTCCCCGCCCTCTCCGTCACCCTCGCTCGCTCTCTCTCTCTCTCCCTCTCTCTCTCGCTCCGCAGCCGCGTTATAATTCACCGGAGAGCCGGCGCGGGCGCGGCGCGTCGGCTGTCGTTCGGCCCGGGCGCAACCAGTGGCCCGGCTAATTTATTGCGACGCGACGCGCAAGCGGGGGCGGCGGCGGCGGCGGCGGCGGCCGCCGGGACCCGGGCATTGTTTTCGCGTTTTTGGCCTCGTCCGACCGGCCGCCCGCCCGCCCGTGCATACGAGTACGGCCGAGTATTCGGGGCTGCCGTGGCGTCGATCACGGGCGTCGTAAATCGGTCGTATACCGGGCGGATGCGTACGGTAAATTGAAACTGCGGCACGGCCAGTGGGAGGGGGAGGGTCAACGGAGATCAAAGGAAGCTTCTGCGCGCGTTTTTTTTTTTTTTTTATTTGTTTTTTTTCTTGCTGTTCAAGATCAACGATACGGCGAGGGGTCTCGTTTTTGGGCGTAACAACCCCCTGGCCCCCTGTTCCCTGGCCGCCAACTCCTCTCGCGCTTTATAGTATTTACGCGGGGCCGGGGGTGTGGTTCGGGGAGATGGCGGATTCTCTCATCGGGGAATCATTCGGTGCTGGACGAAACCCTCTCCTGTCTCCCGCTGCTCTGCGTGGGCGACGCGCGCTTTGCTTGGGCCGGCGTTAATTCAGGGGGACGTCGACGGTGCGCGCCAAATTGGAACGGCCGGGCTCTCCTCATATGTGTGCGTATGTATATATACAGAGAAAGAGAGAGGGAGGGAGAGAGAGAGCGAAGCGTGGGCGATTTTTGCATAGGCGCTACACACACGCACACGCACACGCACACACACACACACACACACACACACACACACACACACACACACACACACACACACACACACATATATATATATATATATATATGCGCCTGAACGGGGGTGCATCGGCGACGTTTGATTTATACTCCGGGCAGGAGGTCGGGAAAATGTCGGGTTTAATGGACGTTTCGTCGACTCTTGCATGTAGAACGGAACTAACGCACCGTTATGGCGTACATAGTCACGCAGATTACCGATTTTAATCTTATGCAACTCTAGCCATAAGACTATTAATAGGGAACGAGGGAATGAATGCGTTTAAACGTAAAAATATGCTCATCAGTTTTTATTTTTCATTTAGTCATCAGTTTGTCAAATAAATTTTTATCAAATGATTGCAAGAATTTCAAATAGTTTCAGAATGATTCGCTAACGAGGTTCTTGTGATTGCATATAGTGAAAAGAGCCGCTCCACCTTAAATAAAAAAATACGGAAAAGATAAATGTTTCTAGAAAGTTCTATTCTGTTAAAAAAAAATGTATACTCCTTATTCCAGCTTCACTTGTATCGAACACATCTTTAAACTGAATACATACTGAAATCTATGGAGGACAATTTTCAACTTCTTTCTTTATCCTATCCTAAAGCTAAGAGGGATCATTATCACGAAAACACGTAGCAACGTTAACCCCCTTTTTTCAGTTTGACTTCGTTCAACTAAAGGATAGTATTTATTATCGAAATCCAAGAATTTCCCGATATTGCAAGGGAAAATAATATCTTTGAAATTTCTTTTATTTATAAATAATATTTTAACTTTATTTTGAGAGTATTTTTATTTTATTTTTGCAAAATTCAAAGACTGAACATTTTAGTTTTAATTTTCTCAAATTCAATTTAACTTTAAAATTAGAATTTTGAAATTAACATTAATATTTTGTAAAGAAATGTTTTCATTTCATAATGTCCTTTTTCTACTTATTTAATAGCATTTAAGACAGATAGTGCTTCAGAAAACATACAATAAATTCCAAACGTAATGAAGTAATTTAATAGTTCAAGAGAATTTTCAATGATAGATTTTGCACTGATCGAGTAGTACTTAAGAATTATTATTCATGAAATTTCCCAAGCGATGCTCCCTAATCAACATTACGAAATCGCGAGACACACAAGCCATACTTTCATTTTTATCAAATTATACATACGAACGTCGTAACGTCATTGTTTAAAACAAAAAATTCCTAAAATATCATTCGCTCGCCAAATACGACTGTTTAACCGAAAAGTATCGAGTCCCGTGGTTTAGAAACGCCCGAGGGCCTCGCTCGCGATCTCTAGCCGCGATCGAGATTTCGCCGTTAACGCGAGATTTGTACGACCGCTGGCAAATTACCCGTGGGAACGCGCGGACTCGACGTAAGTTTCAGCCAGACGCGCCAATTAAGCTTTCGCATTAACTGCTCCCCCGACTGCGTTCGAGGGGCTTAATCGTGTTGCCGGGAGCAAAGAGATGAAAAAAGAAAAAAAAACGCCCTCTCTGGTAAAACAAACGTCCGAATTCATTGCGAGTATAAATAGATATATATATTTGCACGCAATATGGTCGCCTTCGACTATTGCGCTACCCATTAGGAACGATAAAACCTTTACACACTCGGAGGCTCGGAGACGCCATTGCGGCCGCGGCTCCCTCGTATTTGCGATACTCGCAGTTGCGCTCGATACGTAACACGAAAGACGAACGACGCAATGCTCGCAGGGGCGGAACGATCAAACCATCCCCTCGGCCCTCACCCCGAGTCGGCCGAGCAAAAGACAAGAGCAGCGGAGGGGGGGAGGGCGCGCGATTCGACAATCGTTCGGAATTTCCGGGCGGGAACAATCGCTTTACTTCCCCCGCCCTCCGCCGCCCCTACGGTCTACATATAGGAGAGAGAGAGAGAGAGAGAGAGAGAGAGAGAGAGAGAGAGAGAGAGAGAGAAGGAGGGAGCTTCGACAACGGGGATATCGCAGTGTTCGGGAGAGCGGCATCGCGACATTTTTAAGACGTCAAGGGATGGGCGCAGCGGGGATAGGCGGAGAGCAACGGGGATGCAATAAGTGGGGTGCAAAAGGCCTCAAAGGGTTGCTGGGCGCGCGCGCGCGAACGGCACGCTAGAATGCATTATCGCGCGACGGAAGGCGCCGATCTCCCCCTCCCCCCGTCCTCTGACTTCTCCCCCGTCAAAAAGATCAATATTGAACGATCGCATTGTTTGAGTGCGCTCGGCCGCCATGTCGTCGTTCTTCCTCCTCCTACTGCTCACCTTCCACTCCCCACCCCCTTCGTCCGCTCACGGGCTTTTGTCCGAGTGCAAACTCGATACAAAGGCCCTTTCCAGCGGGGCCGAGGGATGAGTGAGAAAGAGAGAGAGAGAGAGAGAGAGAGAGATTGAGAGAGATTTTAAACCCCGCTCAACGTGCCGGGCGGAGGATAGGTATACAAAGAAACCAATCGCCAGTGAAATCAAGAAATTAAAAATTAAATTGTCTCGCCTCCCCTCCCATTTTGGCGGGACGGAGCGATCGCACACAAAGACCTCGTCTGCAGAAACTCAGCACCCCGCAGCCCCGCGGGAAAGTTTGAGACGCCTCGCGCCGCGGCGGCCGTGGCGGCTTCACAATTGCGAGCGGAAAATTATGTGTCGCCCGCCGGCGTCCCCGGCGTGATGGCTTTGGAAATTCAGCATCCACGGGACCTTCGAACAGTAAAGAGGGCGAGAGAGAGAGAGAGAGAGAGAGAGAGAGAGAGAGAGAGAAGAGAGAGAGAGAGAGCGAGGGGGGTAGTCAAGTATTCGTTCGGCCCGGGATTTCCGACGCGCAGAGATCGAGCCGGTTATTTTTAATGGGAAAACTTGTATTCAATGCGAACCGTCGATTCCTTATGCTCTCTTTTTTCTTGCAATCTTCGACAGCCTGTTTCGCGCCACGTCTAGATTTTTGCAGCCAGCTTCAACGCGATTGAGCGTGCAAACTTCGGCGAAATCTAAATTTGGTCAATTAACGCTGTGTCTATGTATACGCATATAAATATATACATATATATATACTGTATTTATTTACACGCCTACATACATGGGAAACTAGAGGTACAAGATTTTGGGCAAAAATGTGGTTGCCATGAAAATATAGTTGCCATAAAACTATATATCACTGTGATATTTTTATCATTTTAAAATTTCACAATATAGATAACGCATATGCTATATATTTTTGTTACCAAAATTTCAGTTTGACTGCGAGAGTTGCTGCAATTGAGAGTTTTTTATATATAATTTGTTCTTTTAAATTCGTCTTGATTGATTTTTCGTGAAGGTACTGAGAAAAGAATTTCGAAGTACCACCATTCTCTATTTATCTGGTCATTTATTTGTATTTCTGAAAGCATCGATAAATATTTCGTTAATTATTTCGAACGAGTAACTACGGTAAGTTAGCCAAAAAAAACCTTATTTGCCATCCGTACAAAATTTGTAAGAGCGAAAAGTGTCGTAAATTATATGGAAATATTTTAACCGAAAAAATTTCAACAGAGTTGAATTTGAGTCTGATTGAGTCTTCCTAGTATTTTCTACGATAGCGAGCTAGGGAAAGTCACATTTTCTAAGCTTAGATATAACAAGAACGAGGTATGAATTTAATGTGACGTACACGAATCAATAGTACAGGCCTAATTATACGAAAATTCAATCGAGCATTATTCTAATTTTGTAAGAGCGTCCAAAGTTCAATTTACGTTAGACAAATTCTTTTCCGCCTACATGACCACCGATACACTTTAAACGCAATGTAATTTACTTTGTGAACCAGTATATTTACAAATATAGGTTAGGAAGTGATAAATTATCCTTTTTATAGTTAATAAAATATAGAGTTTAATCTCATGGTATATGGCGTCAGCTATAAACGCACCCATTTGTGGCACAATATAAGGGAATACGGAAAGCTGTGGCGCTATGCAACCCCCTTCCCGACTCTACCCACCACCAGCCCTTCCACCCACCCACGAGAATTGCTATTTCAGCGTTCGCACAAACTCGCACACGCATACACACCCACACACACACACACACACACACACACACACACACACTATATATTGCAGTAACCTCGTAAATACGTAAAGCTATTTCGAATATATATGCACTTTCGTTTTTTTAGATGCTGACGCGGCGCTTTAATTAAAAAAAATCAGGAATACTGCGTATAGCCGAAATTAAACAATTCTCTTTCTGTCAACGAGAGAAACTTTATATATATATATATATATATATATATATATATATATATATATATATATATATATATCTGTAAAAAACCGTAATTTTAAATAAATAACCGAGAAACGCGTACTCATTAAGCAAAAAACTTGTTTTCGGTGGACGGAAGAGAAAAAAGAAACGGTGAGCTGATCATATGAAGTAGCGATATTGTAAGAGGCGTTAAAATTTACGCGCTCGTCCCATACACCGAACGCACTCAAAAAGATAAATCAGCCCCGGGAATTTTCTTCCCCGGCGAGGCACGGCGGAGAATTTTCGGTCGACGGTATTATAAATAACGCTTCCCTCTCCGCCATTCACGGTATTTTCCGCAACCGGTCGCGACGCTCTTGGACAGAAATCGATATATATATATATATATATATATATATATATATATATATATATATACATATATACATATATACATATACATATATACATATATAACTATAAGCTCGTAAGAAGGGAAGTAAGTTGGGGGGTGGGAGATGTAGTAGGTTAATAATCGTCGATTCCCATTGAGAGCAGGAAGTAAAGGAAAAACACTCTCTATCCCGCTCTTTCCTTCCCTCACTCCCGCGAGAATCCGGGAGGCGGGGAAGGGCGAGGGGTTAAAGAATGCACTCGGCGTCGCTCGCTTGTAAATCGCTCGCTCGGCCACCCCAGCCTTTTCCACCCTTTCGCGCGCGGAACGACCGGCGCGCTCGGTATTCCTTTGAACCTATCGCGTATACACGGTGCGCTCAAGCCCTCTCTCTCTCTCTCTCTCTCTCTGTCTCGTTGACCGCTACGCACCCCCGTCACTCCTCATATTTCTCCACAACCCGCTCCTCTCTCTTACCTCTACCCTACTACTTCTCTTCTCGCCCTCCATCTCTCTCTTTCTCTCTCTCTCTCTCTCTCTCTCTCTTCTCTTGCACGCGCGCTTTCCCGTGTGTTTGATCTTGGCACGCAGTATATTTTGACGCTGAGTCGAACAATTTGTATGCCGGGCTGCTTTTCAATTTACATTTAAATTGGTTGCTTATGGCGTGCTGTCGCTCGCGGACGAGAAAGAGAGTGAGAGAGAAAGAGAGTTGGAGGGAGAGTCGAAGCTCCGAGGGCGAAAGAGAAACACGGAAAGGAGCACCGAAGAGTGGGATAGCTTTGGAGAAAGAGGTAGAGGGGCGGAGGTAGGGGTCGCTAAGAGTAGAAAAGAGGACGGGCCGCGAGAGACAGAAGGAACCGCGAAGCCACGTTAGGGAACAGTCAAATACCGAAACGAGCAAAGTGGCACTGTGCACTCTCGTTGCCCCCTCCCCCCCCCATTCCATCCTCCGTCACTTTTTCCTTTACTCACTTCGAACACTAGGAGTGAGTGAGAGAGAGAAAGAGAGAGAGAGAGAGGGGGGGAGGTTCAACGAACCGCGAAGTTCACGCTAAAAGCAAAACGCGTTGTTACGGCTTCGTTTGCACATTTCTTTTTTTTCGCCATCCTCTCACCTCGTCTCTTTCTTCTCCTTTCTCCCTCTTGCACTCTTTCCCTTTATCTCGTCCTCGTTGCGCCTCTTCTTCTTTTTGAACTGAAGGGGAGCCGCGGTCGCTCCTTTTTCATATATATATAGCTACGATAATTTAAGTCAGAATGAGAGGAGAGGAGGCGCCCGTGACCAGAACGATTGAGGAGGGAGGAAGAAGCGTAAGACGAGAGGAGAGAGAGAGAGAGAGAGAGAGAGAGAGAGAGAGAGAGAGAGACGCGGGAAGTAAAAAACCTCGTATGTATAACCTTGCTGGCGTAAGGGTTCACGGATGCGGCTGTATCGACGTGCATAAGGTCTGCTAGAGGACGCGAGCCGATAAGTTTTCTCACGGGCAAATTACGTGCCTGTATACAGTTTCAATCTTTTCGTGTAAGAACCGTGGCGCTAGTCAGGCATCTATGTACTTCATATATATAGGCGTATAAGACGAGGAGCGTGAAAACATTAAATCATAAGGCGTGGTCAAGGAAAAGCACTGAGATAGAGATAGAAAGAGAGACAGAGAGAGAGAGATTGACGGATTGATCCATTTATTCATCTGAGTGTATAAACTCTGTATGGTACAGTGTAAATGTCAGTTACAATATATTATACTAAACTAGAAATAATAATATGATTAATAATAAAAATAAAATAAAAAGAGTAGAAAGTAATATACTCAAAAAATAATGTGTTATGATAATAACAACGTGATATAAATCAAGAGAATAGTTTAACCGATATTATATATAAGAGAGTGAGTGAGAGAGAGAGAGAGAGAGAGAGAGAGAGAGAGAGAGAGAGAGAGAGGCAGAGTCCATTGGCGGACAGGGATCTGGCCCGCTATAATCTAGATTAGTGTAATGTTACGGAAAGGCTTGTAATGTGCAATCTACTTAGTTGGGTGGATTTATATGCGAAAGCATGGGGCCAAGAGTAATCGAATATTAGGCTTGAAAAATAATTTCGTACGTATGCCGTTTAATACGTTATTGAATACGTTAGATGATCCAGGGGAGAAAAAGCAGGTGGACAAAGTGAGCCGTTCATGGATTATTTTTTCATTTTCCGTATGCTTCCATGTACGTGTATAATATATATATATATATATATATATATATATATATATATATATATATATATATATATATCCATCGATCATTTTTTCGATTTTTCGTTTGAAAGCAAAGTCATTTATTCTCCGCTGACAGATAAAAAAAATAACGGGGAAGTCCAATGGATATAAAGTGAGACAAAAGTAGCGTGACAGGTGATGATAATTAACAATTATAAAATTTTAATATGTTAATAATCTCGTTTATTTCGGATCGCTAAAAAAAGAGGACAGTTTCGAAAATGTGTCAGCTTATAATTTCGAAAAGGATGATGTGTAAATTCCGCGAATTTTCGCTCCGAGCGTAACTTCAGAACTTCATTTTTACCGTTAGCTTGCTTTTTCTTTTGTGTTTTAACTCGTGAACATATAACGTATTTATAATTCAATAATTCTTAATCCTTTCTTTATAATCAACGCACGTATATTAAAAACCTTCGAATATTCTTTTTCTTACTGTTGAATAATAAGAAAATAATAAAAGGACAGAAGAGTGCAGTTGTTTTCGGACACTGAATTATCATCATTACTCCCCTTCCTGAAATCAATCGCATGAATAAACGAGTTGTTTTTGTATTAATTATATCATCGCGATATAAAGCAAGAATTAATTTTGTATATAAGGTACTAATTGAATTTTTCAAGATTCGATAAAACCGATACAGAATTTCTGTTTTTTAATCAACTTCTTATTAGACTGTGAAACTTTAAACTACATTAGCGCGAGAAACTTTATATTTCTCCCGGCGTCGATATCCGGACGCTTTTTAAACTTCTCAAACAGAGAAGAAAAAGGAACGGCGAAATAAAATTATAGAGCGTCCATAATTCCGGCAGAACTATAATAAGCCCACCGATGGAATCTAAAAAAAATCTGGACATACGGTTACGCTAGGCAAAAGCAAAATTGCTCAATGCCAAAATATTTATAAAGTAAGAAATAGTAAAAAAATAAATAAATAAATAAATAGATAAATACATAACAAACGCGAAATCCTCTCTGCTATATTATTATGAGAGTTCTGGTAAGGGTGGACGATGCTTACATGGATTTGCAGAATTTTTTCTTCCGTGCGGAAACTGCGACGAGACTTTGTTTGAAAGCAATCGCACTTATCGCACAGCTCTCTCCCTCTCTGTCTCCTCGCCCCTCTCTCTCTCTCTCTGTCTGCCTATGTGTGCCCGTGGCTGATTTGCGTCCTCCGGTCCTTCCCCCCCCCCCCATCACAAAGGGCGCGAAAATCTAATCCAGCAATAACGAAGCGAGGTAGAGGAGGCCCTTCTCCGCCACCTGATTTATTTAAATATGCAAACGCGCAAGAGAAAAAAAGAGAGAGAGCTAGAGAGAGAGAGATGGCGATCCTTACCGAGCGGTAGACTCGGGAATTGATCCGTTCCGTTTCCTCTCGCGTTGGTCCTACAATAACTGGCGCGCGCGGGAATAAAAATGCTAATGTCTCCATCCCGTTGGACCCTCCGAGGGCGCGAGCCAATTCAATAATTACGCTCTCGCGACTTTGAATTCATAATGCACTCGCTCTCTCTCTCTCTCTCTCTCTCTCTCTCTCTCTCTTTACTCGTTGCGAGTACGAGTAGGTCTCGATGGCACACTTCCCCGGCTGTCTGCCACCAAAGTGACCTTTTCTCAATTACCCGCTTGCGGGTGGAAAAGATGGGCGACCCAGTATAATCGATAGGTCAGAAAGAGACAGACAGAGATAGAAAAAGAGAGAAATTATGGGGAATGGTAGACGCGCTCCACCCCCCCCCGTACCCGAACCAACAGCCCTTAATTCTATCTCTTCTTTTTTTGCCCTCCCCTCGCGCGTTCCTCCTCCCTGATACCCCTGCCGATGCGTATCGTATCGAATGAAAAACTGTATTTGAATAATTTCTGGAGAGAGGCATGAATAATACAAAAAGGGAAATAAAGAATCGGGTGGGAGTTGAGGCCATTACACGTGATAAGGTAATCAGTTTCGAAAAGTAAGACATTAGTTGGCCGATGGTTTGACTGCTATCCCCTCTTCCCACTCATTTTCTACTAAATATATATATATATATATATATATATATATATATATATATATATATATATGTATATGTATAAGGTATATGTAATCTCGAGCAAGGGAGAGAACTTTTTTTTGATCGATTGTTCATTACCATAATATTTCTCGATAAATAGCCTCCTTTTATCCGGGAAATATTCGGTTAAATCTGCAAAGGGAGCTCTGCCTCAATGTGCGAGCGCGTCCCCGGTATTTCGCTGGCGAATCGGCAAAAGTTACATCGGACGCGTGGCAAAAAAAAAAAAAAAAAAATTCCGGACCTTTATCCGGATTTATTGACGGTCAATAATGGTCGGTCTACACGCCCGCGACTCCTTTCGTATCAATTGTATTTTCAGTTCTTTTATTCGCTGGAATATATTTACAGGCGGCTTATAGCGAAGTACCAATTTGTAATGATTACGGTCGTAGAACTTTTTTGTGCTTTTTGATCGACCATTCAGCTTTGTAAAGAAACAAATGCGGCGCGCAAAAATTGAGCTTCTCGCGATATTGTCACGTTAGCAAAGTCAATTTTTAGTCGCTATATTAACGATAATCTAACAAACGAATCGTTTACATAATTCAATTTCTGAATCGAGCGAGTAAACAAAAATTTCAGAAAAATCCATTAATATTCAGCAGCTGCTTAAATAAAGAAAGGATAAATTCTACGCGGGAAAGTTCGTTGCCGAGAACGTGAAATCGTTACAAGCGAGGTCACATTTGCGCAAAAAATTATTATCCA
Source organism: Sycobia sp. Sy_11 (assembly GCA_018907035.1). Lineage (NCBI taxonomy): Eukaryota > Metazoa > Arthropoda > Insecta > Hymenoptera > Epichrysomallidae > Sycobia > Sycobia sp. Sy_11. The sequence goes on from JACCIC010000031.1 coordinate 1,486,706, forward strand.
CCAGCTTCGACTTTAATGCGCCGCAATTTACAGCGGTAATCATCATATTCGTAAATTTCGATGCCCAAACAAAAATTTTCAACTTGGCCGTATTCCATCGAAACTCATCCCATATCGACTGCGGCAGAACAGTCGAAAAGACAGAGACGAAACTTTTGGACGTTTTCCTGAATACGTACGAAATCACCGCCGTCGTGCCGCCCTCCTCCCTTGCCCTACCCTACATCCCGTATAAGCGCAGGCGTAATTATGTTCCTGCTGCTCGAACTCGTATCTTCCGTTCTCTCTCTCTATCTCTCTCTCTCTTTCTCTCTGTACGTGTGTCAGTATGTTTGTGTGTGTTTGTATGCGTACCACCCTCTCTCCCTCCCGGGCCAAAGTTTTATCCGAGCTATACCCTCGGTCGATTTTTTCCTATCCGAGTCATCGATGTAATTGTGAAAAAAAAAAGAATATGAATAAACTTCTCCGAGTATTTGCGATAGAGAAAACTTTTTAGGAGGTAATGCAAAATGTAGAAAATTTTAGAGGGGAAATGGGTTAAATTATTAAAAAACAGCTGCTAAAGCACTTTTTGCAAAAAAAAAAAAAAAAAAAGAATCCAGATCTCGAAGAGAAAACTATGCCACGAAGAAAATTCCCCCATCAGCATTTACCATGAAAAGAACTTAGCGAAAGAACGCCACGGAAAATCGTCCATCAGCATTCGCCAATCGCTATAGAAAGAATTCCGCGCTAGCGTGTAAAACGTGAAAAACTGCTCGCACGGTTGCTGCCGTACGAAAAGAGGAAGGTTATAAAAGAGCGAAGAATTATGCCGCATAACAAGATCTCGCGTCGGTAATCGACACGAAAGGAATTTCTCTTATACACAAATTGAAAGCATAGGCGTAGAATGCAAAATAGCATCGATATATTTAGAGGGTAAAATTTTCTTTGCCTCGATCAGCATGCTGTAATTTTGTTTACGTTATGTGGATGTAAAATATGCCCCATATAATGAAATGTTAATTTCGTGCGTGTTATTTTCAAAACTTCCATTCTAAACTTTGGGACTGATAAGCGGAATCGTATTCGCACTAGGTTGTAGAAAAAAGCCTATGCATTGTGTGTCTACGACGTGGGCTATCCACACGCCAGTATCGATTCACATTTTTCATAAATATTGAATAATACGCTATTTGTATTTTTTTTGTAATGTTTTTCATAGGTAAAACTCTTTTCGTATCAAAAATTTGTAGGCGAAGTTTTCATTTCACTTTAATCACATGTTTCCTGCATAGCTGATGTTAGTAAATACACGAGTCTCATTTGATCCGGCGTTGTTCATTGTTGGTTTTTCTTTTATTACGTGAATGAAATTATGTATGGCTTTTATCCAAGGTCTCGATACTCCGTGAGATATGACAATTTCAAAATCCATTTTGATTCTCCATCTAATGAGAAAGCTCAATATAAAAATGATTTTCTGGCATACCCTTTCATTTTCCTTTTAAATTTCAGTTGCATTAATTACTTGCATACGACGAGATCTAAAGCATATTAGAATTTAAACATCGTAAACCAAAATAAACAGATCTCGCTTGCTGATATGAAAAAAACTTTAAAAATTTCTAACAATAACAATAATTAGATTAATGCTTTATAATCGTATAAAACTTTAAATAATATGTAGTTATTTTAGACGAAGGGTCAACATTCCCATATGGATAAATATATAAAAAAACACAATCTCAAATCATATGTAAATATTTAATACAGCAGAATATGGAGCACTTTTAGTGCCGAATACCGTTGGCGCATTGTACTCGTAGAGCCTTTTAACAGGCGAAATTCTTTCGTTTACCATTCTGCAGCTGGAATAGTTTTTATCGAACCGACGATATCTCGTCTATAACTAACGGGACTTTAAGAACCGCGGCAAGGTCCTGACACTAACGTACACTTACTAACATAGAATGTTCGAGCCGTAAACGTACTTATAAGTAGATCAATGACATATTGAACAGAGATTTTTGTCTCTGTCGTTCGAGTCGTCGAGCGTTGCACTGCAGAGATAAATAGACAGATAAATAGAGAGATAGATTTATTGATAAATTAAAGACTGTAGGTTCACAATAGTCCACATGCACAGAAGAACAACTAAGTCGGCACCGTAAAGTTATCAGCGTATTTACGGTATATAAAAGCCTCATAGAATAAAATTAAAAATAATTTATAAATATGTAATCAGATTGACTTTAAAATATATAATAAATATGAAGGAGAAAGAGAGACATACTCTGTCTGATTTTCTACATCTATGGATATAACCTACGGCAGTCCAAAATTGAAAGAGACTCGGCCACATTTGGTGAAAAAAAGGTGCTGTTTCATCACGACAACGCATCGACATATTCGTCTGTCGAGTTGTCGCTACCAAACTGCATGAATTGCGTTATCAATTGATGCCGAACCCCCCATATTTACACGATCTGGCTCCCTGCGACTTCTACTTGTTCCCTAACGTGAAAAAATTTTCCAGTTCGAAAAATCCTTTCTTTTTGGATAAGTTAAAAAAATAGCGAGAACGTTGGAAGAAGTGTATTTTTCTAAAAGAAGACTATGTTGAAAAAAAATTGTGTTTTCATTTCTGACACGGGTATTATTGAAATTATTGAAATGATTGAAATTATTGGTATTATTGAAATTATTGAACCGCCCGCGCACTTCGTCCACGGCAGTCACGATTCGCATATGCACATTCGACGCATGGATTAAGCGCATAACTCAATTACCGCGAAGATTTTCTCCTCCCGACCGCGTGCTTAACGCACGCATCTCTCCCCGCCAATTTTTCGACTCGTCTCGCGCAATCCGGAACGCTGGGTGCATCTCGGCATCGCGTCGATGAATCCGAGTAAGCGCCGGCGCCCGCGGCGTACGTCCCAAGCGAACCAATTAAACGTATGTCAATAGATCCTTCTTTCTACGCCTGGCTCTACCCTTAGCGCTCGCAGCGTATCATTGCGAAAGCGAGCCGTGGCTTCTTTGCGCGCCCCCCCCCCCGTCCCACGCCGAGACCGCGGGATACAAAGAAGGGCAGCCGTGGAAGAAGAAGCGCGTAGCTAGAGAGGGATCGGCCGTGCTTGAGGACGAACGAGGCCCGGAGTGAGAGATGGGTTGGAGGGGCAGGGAAGGCGGCGGAGAAAGAGACGACGACCGAGTATTTGAATGCGACCTCGCCGAAGTAAATTGCATCTTCTTGCCCTTTCTCCTCCCCTCCCCCACCCGCGTTCTCGTCGAACTGTCCCTCCGTCCGCTTCTTTTCATTCTGTTTTTTTTTTTTTTTTTTTTTTTGGTACGCGAGCAGCGCATACGGCTAACACAAGAAACGCATTTGCGGCGCGTCGGATCGTCCGCGGCGGTGGCGAGTCTCCGGAGCCGCAGCGGCATCAAGTGCATACCGCGGACTGGAGGCAGACAGGGGAGGTGGGGCAGAAGGACGGCGAGATAACTCGGCAAAAGGGATGTTGCGAGAAAGAGCGCGCGCCCGCGTATGTTTGTAGGTGTGTGCGCGCGTGTGTGTGTGCGCGCGCGCACGGGTGACGCGGCGCCCCCCGTTCCCGCGGAGCTTTTGCCGCTCTCGCCAAATGTAAGGAGACTTGTATGTAAGTTGTGGAAAGGCAGGGGAAGGGTACCCGAGAGCGTGTTGTGTGCGTATATAACGGGAGGCTTTGCTCAAGATCGGCAAACTGCCGCGGGGGACTCAACGCTATCGATCCGACTATCTGTACCACCACTAATGTGGACCCTTATTTACATGCTGCTCTCCTCCTCCTCCGCCCGATCCTCCTCCTCCCTCCTGCTCTTCCCACCGCGCTCTGCTCCCCCTCCTCTCCCGCGTGCCCGCGCATACGTATAGGCCGCAAATTGCCTTTTTAAACGCCGCACGGTCGGTCCCGGAGCGCCACGATGGGTGCCCGCCTTTCGTTTTACGCCCTCTCGCGCCCGCAGTACAGAGAAGGCAGGGAGAGAAAGAGTGAGTGAGAGAGAGAGAGAGAGAGAGAGAGAGAATGAGATGGTAGGTCGGGGAGATGTAACGCACGTTCGGGCAGGAGAGGATGTGCCATTTGAGAGGGGCGAGGGAAAGGATTCACCGCGGGTCTTTAAGTGGCTACGAGGGGAGAATTCGGGGGGGGGGCGGAATATGGCCTGCCCGCGTATATTATCAATGCAATTATCCGCGGATTATGTGGCCTGGCCCGGTCGAAAAGGGTGGAAGTCGAGTGTATCAAGTGGAAGCGGAGGCTGCGCGCTCTGTCGATTGTTCGCGGTCCTAGGGGATGAGAGTGAGAATGGGAGGGTAGTAGAGATGGATAGATAGATAGCTCTTTATTATCTGCGTATCATATTTTGCAACAATAGAGGCCTAACAGTTTAGAATTTATTAAATTTATTTATGAATTTAGTACTTATTTATCTAATATTTAATTTATTAATTATGTGTAAAATAGTTATATTTTAAGATATTATAAAATAATATTAGATTCATTATATACATCAAGCAATTAAAGGCCATTTTCAAGATATGAATAAAATCATGATAAATGAAATAATAAGATAAACAAAATGTAAATCTGACTATAATAATATTAGCAATTATGTTAATAACTAGATGGTAAACTAAATTAACGTAAATTAGATTAAACTGAAATTAATTAAGTTAAATGAAATTAAATTGAAGGAAAAATGCTCCAATAAATTGTTCTGCACAATTTAGTCTTATTAAATTTATCGCTGAACCTAGTTGCATTTTGCTTACTATGGCAATCCAAATGAAATGTAAAAAAAAATTAGCAAATGAATTATCTATGCACCGCTCTCGGGTGTTACCATAGGGCATCGTATAGAAAAATCAATAATTCGCATTTCACCCTTTATCATTGTAGCAATGGCCTAAGATTTATATTAGGTCACATGCAACATATTTATATATGTAATTCTAAAACAAATATTTTTTTTGATAGTCAGCACGGTAAAAGAAGATATAGCGATAGGGAACCGCCAAATACAAAGAATACCATTCGATGAAGTTAATATCTTAGGAATGAAAATCAAATTTTCAACGAAGTTAGAAATAACAACGTTATTTTACCGTATCGCATTTACGAAATTCGAAAACATCATTGGTTCTGCCTCGACGTTCTCTAAATATACTTCTTAATTTCTTTTACCTGCGTTCTTTCCTTCTTGCTTGAAGCTCCCCCACCCCACCTCCTCTTCCACGATCGCCCTGGTACCACTCACACTCAAATCTGCCGCCGCATCGTCCATAATTGTCTGCCGCTGCCCGCGTTTCGCTTCGATGGCACGCTCCGCGCTGCTCCGTCCTCGAGACAGAGAGGCGCGGCGCGTTCGCTTCCTTTAACCCCCCCCCCTCCACCCGGCGGTCGCGACTTTGTTCGGCAAAGCACACACACACACACACACACACACACACACACACACACACACCACACACACACACCACACACACACACACACACACACACACACACATATATATATATATATATATATATAAGATGCTGTTTGCATTGTTATCACGGAACTGCCGTTGGCGTTGACGCACAAGGGGATAGGGAGTATCTGCCTTTTTTGATTTTCTACGCTCCTTAGCTTACCTCTCCTCCTTAGCTTCGTTAACTTTACCTTTGAGAACAGGAGAGGTAAATATATAGATGTAAATTTGTTTGTATCTTTGTCAACAGAGAATGAGATAGAGAGAGAGAGAGAGAGAGAGAGAGAGAGAGAGAGAGAGAGAGAGAGAGAGAGAAGAGCTCCCGATTATCGTGTGCATTTGAGATTTTCGAATTTTAGAAAAATGATTGTTTCGTATCATGTTTACTATACACTTTTGTACTTTTAAGTATTTCTCCGTAAACCTTGGACATCAAGTATTATATACGGTACATAAATGTTGGCTATGTACTGTTCATAAATGCCGTATTGTCAACTAAATTTTTTTAATCAAACTCTTTGTACAGACGAGTGCGTGATTGTGCAGAAATTACTGGGCTACAGTAGAATGCGGATGTAGCCGCGAGCGAATATAAACATCTTAAACGAACTGCAAAGCAACTATCCTTCTTCTATCTTTACTTGTAAATTTCTTTAAATTTTTTGTCGAGACACCACGGGTCATTTACCACTACGTCAAGCGAGCTAAAAATTGCGCGACAAAACTGCCCCTCCTTCCGAGGGAAAACTTCATTCAAATGCACGAGTGTACGAAGCATTGGAACTTCGTCCCAACTGTTTTTGCGACGCGGACGTTCTGCGAGGATAGGGGAAAATTGCTTTAAAAAGCGAAACACCCCCATTTTAACACTGGATAATGCGAGTATCCTGCTCGAATGGCAGTAATTATTTCTCAATTCGAATGCTTGTCAAACCACCTGTTACATGTTTCATGTCAGTTCAAATCCAAATTAATTAAATACCAATTCGATAACTATCCCCTTGATATATATATATATATATATATATATATATATATATATATATTAATAAAAAAAGGTCAACGTTTATCTTCTCGTCGCACAAAGCCCTGTCCCTATAGGTCCATACACACATACCATTTTCCATTCTAAACAGCTCGCCCCAACCCCCACCACCCAGTCCCCTTCCAGCCTGCCAAAAGCATTCTTTTGTGCGGCTGTCTATACTCGGCAGTCTCTCCGATCCGATTCTTGATTGCGCGGCAGCGTCGCGCGCGCACGGAGAGCGGTAGCGGAGGATGAAGGGGGCTCTCTTGATATTTGAACTGCTTTCGCGGGGGGGGGGGAGCGCGCGAGCATCGAGCGACAACGATGACGACGTCGAGGAACAACAATGCGATTGTCTGCCGGGCGCGTTGGCATTCGCATTGCCGTGCGTGAATCCTACTTTTGCCCACCCCATACACAGACACACGCACACACGCACACACGCGTGCGCGCACACAGACAGACGCACGCACGCAGGCGCGCGCGACAGCAGCGCCTGTAATCCATGTAATCCCCGGGCGTGTTTGCTCGAGGGTGGGCGCAACAGCTTGTACTTTGCCGTGTGCTTAATTACTTTGCGCTGAAACCTCATACCCACTCCTCTGACGCATACAAGCGCGCGCACAGACACACTTCGGAGGGGTAAACTTTTTTGGACTTAGCAGCTTATTTGCGGAAGAAAATTATAGTCTGATCGTGATAATTGAGACGGGGATTTTAGAATTTCGCACGACGCTTGGGGTAATAGGAAAAGCTCGAATATATATATATATATATATATGTATATACATATATATGTATATACATACATACACAGTATTGTAAAAGAATGTACTCTTTAAATCCTATGGGATTAGTGGGAACTCATTGAAATATCGTAACATTTCAAACTATGAAATAAAAGTGTTTTTTATCTGATCAATGTTTCGAAAAATGAATGATCATAAAATATTTCTTTTAAATTTCACAAAAATGAAAATAGATAAATGTATGACATTGGTACATATCTAATCGATTTAGAGAAGTTGTTCAAAGAATTGTCGGCCTCAGTCGGGTGAGCAACTAGAAAACTGATGCATTAGTGGAAATATGCTACTCAGTAAAGTAGTTCTGAAATTTGAACGTATTATTTCAATATCACACATTAACTTGGCGTAATAAAATTATGTAATAAGTAATACTACTTTTAGTTGAAATATTTTCGTTAATTCAAATAGTGGAATTTCCACACCAAGATAGGAAAGAGTATTAGGATCAAAAACGTGGGAGGGGATGGGACGTCAAAAGATTTTTACGTAAAATTATTCCTTCCATTTGAAAATTCCATTTTAGAATAATTATAACTATCCCGGTCTTCATTATTAGAGTGGCGGATCAGTTATGTTATGCAAAAAAAGTCCATAGAGTACTATTTCATCTCGGACATTCAATTCATAGGTATTCGTTTTTTTTTATAATTTTCGCGCAACGGCTTACAGATTAGAAATTGATTCTTTTCGATATATAATAAATGTTGTCAACTATTTCCAATTCAATCTTTTTTTTACTAATTTTTCCTTTATTTATAATAGTTGTCTTGTTATATACCTGGAATATTTTTAAATTAATACTAGAAAGATGTTTAAATTAAATTGTATCAACGCGGACACTGTCGATACGTGCAAAGTTTCGAATAAATATTCTTGAAATTCAAATCATAGAACTTACCGTGTACTTTTATTTCTGCCTGGACTTCATACACGCGCGCTTGTACACGGCATACGAGCAAATGTACGGAAAAACATTGGATTCGAGCAAAGAGCAAAAGAGAGAGAGAGAGAGAGAGAGAGAGAGAGAGAGAGAACATAAGATACGAAAGGTAAGGGGCAGGGGGGATCTGTAACACTATATATCCACGTAGAGGGAGAGCAGCATTGGAAATATAATTGGATTTTTTTTTGGCAAAATACAGGGGAAAAAATTTCGACGCGTGCGCCAACGGGAGGATGAGAATCGCGAAACATCATCCGTCAAATGTACGTCCGCAGCGGCATGGCTGCAGCAACCATAAGACCGAGTGATATATATATATATATACATAAGAGAGCGCATTATGTACCCCCAAGGTGGGCAAGCGCGCACGGTAAAGTGGGGAGGGATGGGGCAGTAGCGGCGAGCATTATTAGCGTTGCTTTGTCTTAATAGGGGAACGTCGTGTTGCTTTAATGAAGCTCCGTGATTTTTTCCCTACTTTTTGCGGATCCTCTTTCGCTCTCGCCCCTCCTCCCCACCACCTCGCCCCTTTATCCTTATTCTTCTCTCTTTTCTGCCCATACAGCCACGGCCATTAATAACGCTTCGACGGTTTTTTTCATACGAAATTTTCGTCCCAAGATTAATGGCGGACTTAGAACAATGACCTATGGGGGCAGGGCTAGGGGGGGGGGGTAGGAGAAAGAAGTTAAAAATTAGAATTTTCGCGGAAATTGCGCGGAGACGGCAGGGCGCTTTGATGGTCGTAAAGTCGTGCGCCTCTTTTGCCACTGTTCAGCGTCCCCGCGGATAGAGCTCCCGTTAATTAAGTCGTACGATCTTGTTTATAAATTTTTTGACGACTTCTTTTCATTGGCTCCAAGAAAGCTCGCGTAATACAGGGGACTTTTTGGATTCATTATGGCTCGTGTAAGGGTTTACAACGAAAAAAAATTTAATAAAATAAAAAATATTACAAAAGATGAAAAAAATTAATAAAAAAAAATTAAACATAAGAACAGCTACATTAAACTATAATTAAGATATTAAAAAATTATAACTATAATATATAATGTAATTATATAATATTACTATTATATGTACGGGTATATATAATATAATCATATATCATAGTATAGATGACGTTGGGTACATTATTTTCGTATAAATGTGTTATTATTCGTTTTTAATTTTAGAGAAGAGCACCGTTTTCTTCAAAACTTATATGCCTATTTTTATTACTTTAATTTATGTCGTAAAATATCATTTAACCTATCCGAAATTTTACCACGTAATATCGTGTGTATGACATGTATGTATATGATTATTAAAATTATTTAATATAATTCGTACACTTATTGATTTATATAAAAACATTTCTTTACTATTTTTTATATCCTTTTACATAATAAGAGACTAGTATTTGACAGTAGGATCTTCTTTTTGATTGTATCCGATGAAAATATGGTTTGAAATCGATTAGATATTATCACTATTCTATTCGATTATTTCCACTCTTAGAAGAAGAAGAACAACGGTACAACATGCAAAATAAAGATTTAACCGATATCATGCTGCGGACGATATACAGTTTAAGATTAGTGCAATAATTTATATCACTGTCAAGCCGCTGCGCAAAGTTCAACGAATCCCGCGCCTCGCTCCCTCGAACTGTATCGGGTTGGCGGGAGGGGGATAGGATATTTTAATGACGCCGGCATAAAGCGATAATTAGGATGATGACGACAAAAAGAGCCCCGCCGCGCGTTTACGTACACCCCGGCCAATACTGCAAAGTGCACGCGCGCCGGCCGCGGCTTCCGCCGGGCAATGACATAAAAACGTGGAAAAATTCACACCATCGACATCAGTCTATATATATATATATATATATATATATATATATATATATATATATATATATATATATATATATATATATATATGGTAAAAAGCGCGCTGGGCCCGCGCGAGTTTGAGATAGACGAAAAAAAAAAAATTAATGTCCGCTTAATTAAGAGACCAGCCGCAGCGTTGTTTGACGAAGCGACCGTCGACGAGGCGGTTGTTGCCCCCCCCCCCTCCAACTTTACGTTCCCTGCCGCCTGGCTCTTTCCCAACCGACGGCTTTTTGCGCTAAGTTGGCTACATCTCTCTCTCTCTCTCTCTCTCTCTCTCTCTCTCTCTCGCTCTCTCGCGTCATTACCGGCTCGTACGCGCGCCTGCACATGGAAAAAGGCGAGGAGTCACAACGCCGCGTGACGCTCGGCTGTGCCCTTACAACGGTCTACAAGTCCCCGGAATCTGACTTATTATCGGCTTGCGGCGCGCTCCGACCCTGCCCACCCCTGCCCACCGACCGGCCACGAATGGCGACCGGAGCCCTATCTAAAATCTAATGTGCGCGAGGCGACCGACGGTACCTGCGATCCTGGCGCTTTTCTTTAATAAGACGGCGACGCCGGGGCTCGGAGCGCCGCGGTCCTCCTTACGCGAATGATAATCCGACGCGCGGACGGCGCGGTGGCTCGCGCGCCCGTCCCCGCCGAACTTTTAATCTGGTTAATGAAAATGGACAGGGTGAGAGCCAGTCCAAGCGCGAAATGGATTATTAAATGAGATTAAGTTTTCGGTCTTCGCGCGGCGAGGAGACGGATCCGGGCCGCGCGGCGAATCTCTCGGCCAACTCCCCCACCCCCCTCGCCACTCCGTCAGCCAGACTGCCTGACAATTTCGCTCGCTGTCTGGACTTTGCGTAGGCTGACTTCTCTCCCGTCTATATATATATATATATATATATATATATATATATATAAAAATATATTTTTCTTCTCTTTTTTCAATGCTTTTGATAAGGATTACTATGATATGCCGGAGACGCGTTATAAAGCGAAAAATAGTGTATAAGTATATCGAAGCCAAGTGTCTTTGACAGAGGAGAGAAATGAAGGTTAAAGCTGGAGAAGAAACGGATGAAAAAGATGAGAGGGGGATGATGGCGACGGGATTGAAAGGGAGTGAGGGAGGAAAGCTCGGTGTGTTATTTTCAAACATTTTAAATCCAAGGATTGCAACCGAGCAAAGAAATTAATACGCTTTTTATATTAATAGCTATCCAAGTATTTCTTATACGGCGTAACAAAGAGGTATTTTGATACATCTTCAGTTGATAAATTATTTAAAAGAAGTTATATTTCTTCATACCTAAATGAAGATAAATAATTTATTGTTAATTAACTTTGAAATATTGCATGTTTTACGTTTATCATTATATGCAAGATTTGAGATTTAGTCATTACAATAATTACAAAAAACACATCAATCTCTAAAAGGTGTCGAAAAACAATTCTCAAGCAAAACCAATTCTCAGTAGTGAATAGCATTCGTATTTCACGTGAACGTATAAATGTATATTATAAAACGAATATTGTACCTTCTCTTATTTGTTACAAATGTAGCGAATTTTTCAAGTTATATATCTTCAGAAATATAGAGACTTCTTTATATCATAGCATTTGTCTTAGAAATTTATGGGATTTAACTTGGCACAGTATATCACGGGTTTGACTTTGAATTTTTAGAAAAATCAAAATTTTACGAAGTGTCGCAAATCAACCTGTGTAACCTTACTTTTTATTTTAAATTTATATGTAAATTATTCCAAAAATTAGTAAAAAATAAAAGAAAAATCTTCGATTATATTTTTATTCTGAACTAAATTTAGTAGATTCCAAGTTATAGTAATTTCACAGTCTCATAAATATTAGTTCAAGAAAGTCAGCTATGCAATTATGTAAAACCAATTTGTAAAACATTTGAGATTTTGACAGTTGTAATTATCAAATAATATCTTTTCAAAGATATCGTTTTATATTTTCAATTTTAAAACAATTCTTACATATAGTGATAATATTAATCTAACGAGAAAAATTAATGTACCTATTAATTAATATTTGTAGGATGATTTTAACCCAGAAAACTGCAGTAAGCAAATGACAAATTATTTGTTCTCAATATGTAGGTTTTTGGCTTTTTTATTATCCAAATTTCCCGTTAATTCAATATATGAAATTGAATTAATTTCATTTAATTACGAAATATGATTGACAAGTTGAAATTTTTCAGTGCTTAATATTATTGAAACTCAACATTTTCCGTAATATTTATTCATCGTAATGCTTTCCATAAATTACGCGAAGCCGAACGAATGAGAGACAGATATACGTAAAGTACGTTTCGAACGACGGAAGCAAATCTCAAAGTGATAAAACATTCAAATCTTTTACATTCAAATGTCCTCGGACGTATTCGCGCTTTTACTCGTCCCTTCGATCGATACGCCAAATCAGCCGTCTTCAACTAGAAATTCCCTCGAATTCTCGCACAAACGTCCGTTTTAACGGCTTCCTCGAAACTGCGAGGCGCCTCGCGGTCTACTGATGCAAAATCCCCTCTCCCGACCCCCCTCCCGGCCCGCCCGTCGTCATTATTGCATTAGAGCGCACGGGCGTTAATAAGCTCTCCGCGAACTTGTGCTTCCGCCGATGCTCGCGTAACTCGATTCCTTATACCGGATGCGCGCCCGTGCGCTCTCGTCAGCCTGAGACCTCGCCGATCCCCCTTCCCCCCTCGTCGCGAAGGCGGCTCCCGCCCTCCTGCCCCCGTCGCAGCGGAGATTCGGGATGCGCGTCTCTCGCAAAGTCGCGTAAAAATTAACCGTCCGCTCGCGCTTTATTAGTAGGCAAGCGCGTTCGGAGCACGATGCGCGATTCCAATTTGCCATCCGCCGCGGGGAGGAAGAGGGTAGGAGCTTAATCTCAAGACCTTAAAGTCTCTCTCTCTCTCTCTCTCTCTCTCTCTCTCTCTCTCTCTCTCTCTGCCTCTCGCACATACATTTATACGTATAAGTACTTTCGGCGTCTCGCTTCTCTTTTATTATACGTCTATAATGGAAGAGCCGGGGGTAAGACGATAATCTAGCGATTAATAGGCGGCATTAGCGAGAGAGGCGCGCGAGAGCGCGCAGCCCCCGATCGGCTGCCGTGTACGCAAGCAGAGAGACGCCCGGGCGCGCGCGGCAACTGACTTTCTTACGCCGGCGCGCGCGCGCGCGCGCACAACCCCTCATACGGTTAATAAGATTCATCCCTAATTTAGGCAGCGAGAGCGCAAAGCTGATGGCAGTCGAGCGAGGGGGGAGGAAGAGAGAGAGAGAGAGAGAGAGAGAGAGCATAGAGGAAGCAGAGGAAATAGGCGCGCAACTACGCGCGTAATTAAAACCGCGAAATTTCAAAGGCGACGCGTCGAATGCAAATCGCCCGGCGTAATAACAATAACGCTCGCTCTCTCGCTCCCGTCGGGGGGGGGGGGCGGATAGGCTAAAGGCAGAGAGACGGAGAGGCTGCGCGACAGCTGCTTCCCATCCGCTCCCACTCCTCTGCGCGGAGCTGTTCCCGCGCGCGCGTATCTCCGCTAATTGTAAACTCGTCCAACTGCATCGCGTGCGCGGCGAGCGTGGAGAAAAGCGGGCGGGAGATGGAAAAAAATGGGGGCGGGGGGAAGGAGAGCACGGACGGAAAAGTGCGCGGTTTGGAACTTAATTAGAATAATCGCCATTGGCAGGTCGGGCGAACTCGTTAGCCGATTTCAAGAAATATCGGCGCGACGGGCCAGCGCGCGATGGGATTCCTGAAATGCGAGCGGGATTCGTAAAGGGCCGAGGACGATATTACGTAAGGGCGGTTTCGGCTAGCCGGATGAGTTGCTTCAGCTCTCTCCATATTAATACTTTAAAATATCTATACTCTCCACGGGGAATTTTCCCTGGTCCAGTAGAACAATCCGAGCACATGTTCAGCCATTGTTCGTTTTACTAGGCTCCCAATAGAGAATCAAAAATTATACAGAACTGACGATTCTTTAAGACGGTAATTATGTATATTATTATGTATATAATATGTATACAATTATGTATATAATAAATTCAGTCTAAAAACTTCGTAATACATATTATATTACTGCAATACGTGTTCACCAATACTCAGATTACCAATTCTGCAACTCTCAAAAACTCGCTTTCCCCTAACCCACTAGTATATCTACAGCATTCTCACTATCGAAAAGCTCAAAAAGTTGCATGAAAATGATAAAGACTGCCTAGTTTACAATTATCAAGTAAATTATGCATGAAAAAAGAATGAAAATTTTCATGGATTTCTCGATTCAAAAATTAGTTTTATAATGAAAAAAAAAAAACATCCTTTGGGCACGGAATCCAATCCGTCTATGAGCCAAAGTACGGAATGATTTTGAACGCTTGACCGCCAACTGCGTATACTAAACAAAAGAATTTCTAATTTCCCCCCACGCGAACGCCCCGCGCTTTAGCGACCCTCAACAATAAAGCGGGCCGCTCGCGGTCGCGCAAAGACGCAACTTTTCCCGCGCGCGCGCTCTAATTGAAACTTTGAAAAGCGATATTCCCGAGCCAACCGGGAGCATATATATATATATATATATATATATATATATATATATATATATATTACATTCGACTACGTAAACGCGACCAAGTTTACCCAGGTCGCGTTTCCGGGCGATCAAACGAGGACGCTTGCTTGTATGCCTGCGTGCGCGCGCGTGTGTGTGTGTCCATGTACGCGCGTGCTCGAGCGTTTACATTTGTCGTGCGCACATATTTGTATTTGTATCTAGTTGCGCCGTGTTTTCGCGCTCGAGGCCTTTCCTACCTCTCTTGCAGGCACTGTCTCTCTCTCTCTCTCTCTCTCTCTCTCTCTCTCTCTCTCTCTCTATGGCTTTGTGTATGGTACATGTGCCTATGTGTGTGTGCGCGCGCGCGCGCGCCCCCCTCGCTCCTCTTCGCTCGTATATACACGCTCGCTTTGCTTTTCCCTCTCAATGGAGCGCTCGCGCGGCTCCGGAGGATGATGTTGCGCGGATGCTGCGCGGGGTGGAGTTGGCGGGGCGGGAAAGGCAGAGCATTGTTTATAGTTATAAGCCGCCGGGCGGAAAAGGAGGCAAGTACGGGGACGGGCGATATCTAAACTCGCCGCGCTGCTCACGTCGCGTATAGACCCATAAGCGAGCGGGCCGGAAGTTAAAGCGTGTTTCGTTAGGTCTGAAAGCCAGCCGTACGTAAGAACAAGGGCGGGGGGGGGAGTGTGCGCGCGCTAGTGTTTCTGCGCGGCGTATACAGCTGGAACGCTGCTTGCGGAAATGGCGCGCGAGCGCGTGATGAACTGCAAAGTGGCGGGGGTCTCCGAGGTGGGAAAGCGAAGGATATGGGGCGCGTTGTAATCGGTGCGGCGAATACACTTGCGATGATTCGTCGGAATAAGAAGTCGCATATATATTTATGCGACGAAATTGTCGCGACAGGTATTAAGTACCTGAAAAATATGCTCAATTTTGAATTTCAATTGCTCTACTCCGAGTTTCAGCCATATACCGCGTCTTTTGAATTGAAAAAAAAAATGCGATATTACGATTCTTCGTATAATTTTTACAGCACTTTCAAAAGAAAAATTAAGTAAATTACAATATAGCGAAAATTTTGAGAATAAAAACATTGTTTGAAGAGCTATAAAAATGATAAGAATATATACGTCGCGATCATTTTCATCAGAAATAAAGAAGAAGAACTGCACTTTCATATATTTTATTCGGAATTGATAAAAAAATCACCTAAATTTGTGGCAAATGCGATATTCCATAAGTCTTACAAATAAAAACACGATTTTTTTTCAAAATGTCGTAAAAATTTTAAGAAAAATTCTTTCGTGACTTTCAAATGTTCGGAATTGTGAGAAACTAAAACAGAAGTCGATGTAAGTTAAAAAAATTTTGTTATTACTAAGGATCAAAATCTAACTACTGATTTTAATGTCATGCAATTTGTATTTTCGATTAATCCATAGAAAGGATAGAATCATAAAGTAGATATTCAACTTTTCTCAAAACGAAAAAGAAACACAGGCTCCTACGGCTTTACAATTTAACTTTTTAGAAAATTTCTACAGTTATATTTCGCGTCTGAATTCCGTCATTTTCAAAGCACAATAAAAACTTTACATTTAACCAGCTGAAATCAAACATTTCTCATTCCCATTGCTTTGGAACATTTCAGGTTATGCGATTTTCCCCGCGGGTGAATATGCGCACTAATTTCCGCTTCCTCATTCGTATTTTTCTCAAAAGCATGAGAAATGTTACAGAAGACTAAACACAGAGATGGATGAGACACGCGAGGGTTTTTCAGAAGGTGGAGAAAGGTGACGGGGATAGAGGGGGGATCGGAGAGAAAAGCAGAGGAAATTTCTGCGGAGGTTCTCCGAGGGTAGCACAGCCGCCGGGGCTGTGTTACGCATATATATATATATATATATATATATATATATATATATATATATATATATATATATATTAAGGACATGAGCTCGCAGAATGAAAATGCAACTAAGCGATGGTGCGCGCGAAAGCCTCAGCTTCCGCTGTCTGCGTCAACGTTCCTTTTGCCGCTGAGGGAAAGTGGGGGGGGGGGGACTAAACGAAACCCAGGGGATAGGTGAAAGGTGAAGGGGTAAGAGAGTTGGGAAAACGGGTGGAGAGAACAACGCTCGCTAAAAGCCACTATCGCGTTTCTTCGGGAGCTCCCGCGGTGTGCGCGAGCGTGTGTGCGCGCGTGCGCACATGTGTGTGTGTAGTCATTTTTTTCTCCCGCGGGGCGTTCGAACTCGCGCCAGCCTTTGTAGCCAGTGCGACTCCGCGGAACAATATGATTGCGGCGAAAGAGATTGTTTCCTCGATTCTACCGCTATATAGATGAGGGGAGGATGGGCGTTGAACGGAAATGTTGGAAAAGAGTCAAGAGATGAAGGGAAAAGACATATAAACATACGAGAGAGAGAGAGAGAGAGAGAGTTTACCTATAACTTTAGCGTATGACATGGCAGCAATGCGTATATGTGTGGATGAGTATATGGAGAAATTTTTTTTTGAATTGTCGCCATTACGTCGGCGATTTTCTTTTACTCCTATATTGTTTCACGCAGTATTTTTGTTTCGCGTTATTTGTTTTATTTGTTTTCTGTACCGATTAATACCTAGTTTACCATTAATAAAACAAAAAAACAAAAATGGCAGTCGGAGAGGCTGATTGGGCATGTCGAAGTTACGCGCGGGCGATCGGTCATATTTGTAATACGTATATACACGCGCGGGGCTTAGGAACGAATGAGCGAAGACGTCTGAGGGGGATTTATACATAGTATATAAAGCGCCACCGCGGTAAATCACGTTCGGTGGCGCGCGGCGAACGCGCGTGTCTCTTATAGGAGCCCTGCTTGGACAGAGTGTATCACTTCCTGGGGAGAGGGAGGGTAGGGAGTGAGGCAACTCTCGACAGTTACGCCGGGATTATTATCTGATCGAGTCGTTCGAAAAATTTCAGGTGTGTGTATGTGTGTGTGTGTGTGTGTACACGGGTGTACGACTGGGTGTAGACGACAGGAATAAAAGCAATAATTCAGAACTTTAGCGCGGAGGACGTTCGGAAATAACGAGTGGTAGATTGGAGATTGTTCTCTCTAATTGTGATCGAGATAGTTTCCGTTACATTCTCCTCCAATTTATCCCATTCAAAATAAAACGCTATATAACTTTCAAATATCTTACCTATTGTTCTTATCGTAATATTCAGCCTCACGGCTTTAACTTACATTTATATAGTATAAAGTCAACTAGTACATAATTTGATGCCTAGCAAAATTTAATTCCCTTAAATGCGGTAGAAAACAAATTTTCTTCGTATGTGTAAATAATTCATAATTACTCTGCCTATCAGAAATAATAACTCTGCAAAAATAAGCATACTATTTTTGGATTAACATCTAAACTTGAATTATGGACTTTAAAGCAATTAATTAGACTTCAAGTTCAGGAATAACTTTTCATTTATAGATTCTGGAAATACGTCCTATGCTTTATTCTCGTTTCAGCTTTAATCTCTCCGAATGAAAAATCCATTCTCTCCAAAGCGTCGACCATAAAAACTTAAAGACCGGAAGACGCAACGAAGAGGCTTCGCTCTTTGCCTTCACTCTCTCTCTCTCTCTCTCTCTCTCTCTCTCTCTCTCTCTCTCTCTCTCTCTCTCTCGCTCCCTCGCTTTCTCCAGCTTTTTCTCTCTTTTTATATCTTTGTTTCAAAAGCAAAAAGAAAATAAAAAAAAAATTGAAGTTACATTTCCATATAATCAGATGAGGATCTCCGTCATAACTAAAAATGGAAATGGTGCTCGCCGGCAGTCAGATGCAAAGTTTGTGTAATAATTTTTTTTTTTTTAATCATAGAACAGTTTTAGAGTTATATGTTTCCAAAACTTTATGAATTAAATTATGATGCCTGCGATGGCTTGATCTCTAGAGGGAAGCATTAGTAATGCGGTGGGTCAAACTTCATAAGCATCTCTGTATGAATTTATCTGTACTTTATTTACACATTTTATCGTAGACCTCCGTTACTGATAAGATTCGTGAATGTAAAGAGTACAAAATTGAAAGAAAATGAATAAAATTTTAGGAATGCAATATATACTTACATCAAGCTATTTGTATATTATAGCGCAACAAATTATTAGGAAATTCAAATATATTAGGAGGCGAACTTAGTTTCCGACCTTTATTAACGGAAATAGGACATTTATGATGGAAAATGGACACACGTTCGCTTAATCAAGTCTGGCAGTATGTCAATACCGTGGAGGAAAGAACGATGACGGTTTCGAGGCGATCCAATTATCCACCAATTCCCGTACTTCTTGAATATGTCGGAAGTGCATATTAATGAGGTCGTGCTGCATCGATCTGAATAGGAGGTAATCAGAAGGCGCTATACCTGTCGAGTACGCTGGGTGTGGCGGCACTTCCCATTCGAGCTCCAAAAGGGTGTTTTTGGCGGCTTTCTCATCATGTGGCTCAGCGTTGTCATTCAAGAAAATTACTTAGCGCCTATTTCTCACGATGTCTGATATATGCTCGATCAACTTCTGTTTTGTATACATCGGCAGTATCATTCGGTTCTAGCAGCTCCTAGTACAGCACACCCTGTTTGTCCGACCAAATACACAGCAATACTTTTTGGCCGTGGATATTCCCTTTTGGTGTCGATGCGGATGCTTGGTCTGGGTCAGCGCATGACTTTTTGCGCTTAGGATTATCATAGTAGATCCACTTTTCATTAACAGTCACAATACGCCACAAAACGCTCTTCTTTTTTTGCCTGCCAAGCAAAGACAGTGCGATGCTGCATCGATTCATAATGGCAGTTTCGGTCAAATCATGTGACAACCATTGGCTTTCTTTAGGAATCTTTTCCATCGTATGTGAATGATTCCCAATTGCTCTGTCAGTAACTGCTAACTTATTCGCTAGTTCTTTTTGCGTTGGAGCTGAGTTTTCGTCTAAGAATGCTTTTTCGGTTTTCCAGAACATTCTTTGTCATTAACATCAGTATCTCCACTTCTAAGCAGCTGAAGCAACTTTTTATATGTTGTGAGTGACGGAGCTTATTCGCCATAACATTCTTGAAGCAATCGATAAGTTTCCGCTACACTTTGTTTCAAATCATAATAGTACAACAGGACATGTCGAAAAAACGGTTTATCATGATTCATTTTTCACTGATCAAGAAATTAGAATGTTTACACAAATTATGGCACCTGTTAACTGAATTTTATTGGTAAATATCAAATTAAAAAATAAGTACTAGATCTGACACGTCTGACTTTTCATATCGCCATCTAAAGGTGAAGGTCGGAAACTAAGTTCGCCTCCTAAAATATATATATCAAAAAATATTTTGATTTTTGCTCAAAAAAATATATTGACAAAAAAATTTACAAATAATAAACCTCTATCTGTTTGCAGAGACACAACTCTATCAGGTACCTTACAGAAGAAGTATTGAATAGACATTAATGTCTATTTCTTAAAATAGACATTGAAATTTGCAACGTTGAATCTGATGGATATAGTTATTTTGTTCATTTAGAGTGGAATATGATTTGAACGGGCGACTCTTTTGACGACTCGTACATGGGTTCTCATCGAAGATCGAAAAAAAATGATCAGGTCAAAAGTAACATTCGTGAAGCAACAAAAGATTTCTCGACGAGGAGCAAACTGTCATTGTAAACGTCAAATCGTCTTCTTTTAGTTCATACTTTTCAATTTACTTCGTTACGCGCGAAATGTAATTAAGTAAACTATTGTGTTCTATTTAATTATTGATATATATTATTCTGATCTCGTGAGAAAGAATGGCATCAATATCTATATCTACAATAATTAGAAAAGCTTAATGAATAAACACATAATATTTATTCTGTAAATGCTTTTTTGCATTTCAAGCCGAGGATTACGCATTAATATTTAACATTATTTCTTTCTTATAATCTTTGATTGCTCTGTCAGTGAAAAAAAAAACCTCCTTAAATATACAAAATAGAATTATCCAAATTTTCGAACAAATTATCTCCTCTCTCGTCCCAATCACTACTCAGTATTTATCCTTACGCTAAATTTCCTAAAACTACCACATGTAGTAATCCTATATATATAATAGAACCAGTCATCACACGCACGAACACGGCTTTCAATCCGAGGAAATACATCACGTACCATTTTCATCGACTTTCAATTTGGCATCCGTCACCCCCGAGCCACGACCGTCTTTCTGCTAAACAAAAAAAAAAGAAGACAAAAATAACAGAAAAAAAAATCCAAAAAGAATCATACCCGTTAAAATTCCGCCAGTCGGCCGTACGTCGGACTATTCAATGGCCTCCACCGGCGAGCATTGCAGCGGCTTTATGGCCGTGCTGAAAAACTCTCCTTCCCCCACTCCCCCCTCCTCACCCCGTTAACCATCGTACACAGAGGCCGCCGTGGCACTTGTCAACATTTCTCTACTCGAGGCCGTGCGCGCTTCGGCGTCGCGGTGACGACCGCGCGTCGCGGGAGACAAAAGTTTTCGAATAACTGCCCGTACGTAAAACGTGTATAGAGGCGGGGCCGGACACTGGCGGCGCACCTGCGCAGCGGATCGAGTAAACAGCGGAGTTTGTTGTTAGGCCATAGCGAAGCGTGAGTTTCGTTAAAATAATCGCGAGAAAGATGCATACAGAGAGAGGGGGGAGACAGTTTCGTATTCGATAGAATTGATAGGGGACGCGTTTGCTTCTCTCTTCTATCTCTCCATCCATATTCTTCCAGATTTCACGCACCATATTTTCACCTCTCTTTCTCCCTGCCTCTCTCCATCTTCATCTTCTCAATAACGGGGGCGAATTCAATAGTACGCCCATCAAAAAAAAATAGTATGCCCAACGTTGGCAACGGAGAATTTCGGGGGCGAGACGGTGAAAGAAAGGGGATACATATACATATATGTAAAATATTATGTACGTAAGTGCGAGCGCAGCGCCACACCGGAGCGATGGTGAAGTCTCGGCGCAATGACTTAATTATAAAAAGTCATTATCGACTTGTCGTGGATTGAATTTGCGGCTGACGACAGCTGTCGCCATCGTCGACGATGAACTGGTATTCACCGCCTGCTCTCTGTATACAAGTATACATATCCGATACAAAACCAAGGGTTCGTCGCGACGGGAGGAGGGACAGGTAGAGAGGCTATAGCTAAAAGGGAAGAAGGGAGGGAGGGAAGATCCAGATAGCCGATCTCGATTGCGCGCCCCATCACAATTTGCCCGAAGGGACGGAGAGAGAGAGAGAGAGAGAGAGAGAGAGTCGTTGGTGCTAAGTTGAGCTCAAGTCAAGTTGGCAGAGATAGCTTTCAAGCTGATGGGCTATATATATATATATATATAAAGCTAATTGTACAGGATATCTTTCCGAGAGGCTGAGGAGTAGGGGGACCTCGCAGTTTCCAAAGAGTTGGTTCGTATGTGGAAACGTTGTACTATATCGATTTGATGGACAGGGGTCGGTAAATTATCGTTTTTTTTATATATGTTAAAGTTATACTTGCATGTTGATAAACGTGGGGACGAAAATTTTTTTTGTGTATAAAAGACTTTCAATTCAAAAAATTCAAATCCTATATATCGAGAAGTCTAACGTTATCGGCGATTTGATAGACTGATTTGAACGGATACTGTGCCAAAATATCCGTATTACACGTACCGTTGGCAATTATATATATATATATATATATATATATATATATATATATATATATTCCTGTCACGCACTATACGTACTATACATCGAGTCTCCTAATCGCCAGGACTTTCCAACTCATCGAGAAATTTGGACGGTTAGCATGTTTCCGTTTCGATTTTCTCTCTCTCTGTCCCTCTCTTTCTCTCTGTATTGCGGGATTCCTCGATAACTCCCAGAGTATTATACCTCTCGACTGGAAATCTAATAAATACAAGTTTGGAAACTTAGAATCGTCGAACTTCCCTCGCTAAAACGAGGACATCGCTTTTGCGCAATTTCAACGAAAATAACGTTTCGTTCTGGGTAATACTTTTGTTCACATTTTAGATGAAATTCAGAATAATTTTAATAATTTCTAAAAAAAAAAGTAAGAACGTTTTTTTTCCGTATAAAAATCTTTTTGTTCTAACATTGAACTATAAGTGATAATTCAATTGAATGATTAAATTAAAAGCATGGTAATGTTTTTATCACTATTCCAATACACATTTTCCAGTAGATTTAAAAAATCGTTGAGTCAAAGGTAAACGTTAAATCTATTACTTACACGATGTATATTAAAATCTAGCAATGCGTGTATGAAAAATTAAAAAAAAATAAAATTTTTGAAAAGCGAAGAGTAATATACGAACTGGAAAAAAGTTATATGTGTGTGTGTGTGTGTGTGTGTGTGTGTGTGTGTGTGTGTGTGTGTGTGTGTGTGTGTGTGTGTGTAAAGAGTGTCTACGTATGTGTTCTCACGTGCATATACGGTCTGTGTGTTTGAAAAAAGATTTACAATCGTTCCCTAGTTCCAGAATGAAAGCTTGTCAACGAGGTATCTGCAACGACCGTAACGAATATTTACCATATACCATCTGAATATATGTGTGTGAATGCACGCAAAAAGCATCCAAGTTATTTTCACTGCTCGTTAGAGAGCGATGACGAATTTAAGAGAGAATGAGAGAGGGACAGAGACAAATAGAGAGAAACAGATAGAGAAAGATAGAGAGAAAAAAAATATTTTCGATTTGTCAACGTGACCTAAATTTATTCCGGTGTCATTTTTTTTTTCTTTTTCGGAAAATGTATTTTTCATGTATATGTATAAAGAAAAAGAAAAAAATTATATTTTGAGATATTGCGACGTTTTACAACTTTTGCTTCGCTATATATTTGTTTTTGTTTACATACTCCCGTACTTGTCATGCGCTGTCTTTGGCAAATATCGCATCGACATGTAGTTTTATATTCTTTTACAAAGTCAATTAATTGAGTTCGTTTAGCAAACTCGATGTATATCAGAACAGTATATTTATAAGAAAACGATACAGCCTTAAGTGAAAAAGTATTAAGTTCGTTTTATGATTGTTGTGATTTTCAAAAATTCCAAGTACATACGCACTTTGAGTGTACCGTTACCAAAATTACTTTTGTACAAGGAACCTCCGAGACAAAAGCGATATTAAAGATTGAATTTTTTTTCTCCCTTACATCCACATCTCTCTCTCTCTCTCTCTCTCTCTCTCTCTCTCTCTCTCTCTCTCTCGTCTGAGTAATATCGTGTACCAGTCGATGTATATTCCTCATATAAAAGAAAGAAGCAAGAAGAAGAGACGAGAGAGTAAGGGCAAGGGAGGGCGGATAGGGGCCGGTTGAAGAAAACGAGGAAAGGAAGGTGGATAAGGCCAGATAAGCACAAAGCGGCCTGCAGATTACAGGCAAACGAATAATGAAACGATGGAAGGACTACAGACGTCCGGCTCGCTCTCGCGCGAGATAAAGGTTATAAAAAAGATAAGGAAACGTGAGAGGGGGAAGGGTGGCAGTAGCGCACCGGTATGGAAATGCCTTTGACCGAGACCTCGGCAAAGGAGTAACATTGACGAAAAACTTTTGAAACAACCTTTATTCCGATTCATTAAGATAGCGATTCTCTCTCTCTCTCTCTCTCTCTCTCTCTCTCTCTCTCTCTCTCTCCGGCTTTTATCGGCTCTCTACGCATCAGCGGCGATTAAAAATTAGGGAGCGTATAATAATATATTTAATT
The DNA here is from genome assembly GCA_018907035.1 of Sycobia sp. Sy_11. Taxonomy (NCBI): domain Eukaryota; kingdom Metazoa; phylum Arthropoda; class Insecta; order Hymenoptera; family Epichrysomallidae; genus Sycobia; species Sycobia sp. Sy_11. The sequence continues at coordinate 1,511,261 of JACCIC010000031.1, forward strand.
CGCTTATACAGGAACGGGAATTTCAATATCCGAGGGGAAAGAATGATAATAGGACGGAGGGGCCATTTTAAACCAGCAAACGGGAGGAGGCAATTTGTTCCTTTTATTATGGTACTCGAATTTAAATGTTTTCTGCGATTATAGCCGGGAGTTTGTAGATGGAGCCTAAGACGGGATTGAGATAAATTTTTCGAAATTAACCTGCTAGAATAAATAAGATGGTTGTTTTTCTTTACATTTCTCGTTTTTGCATCATAAATGTTTATTTAGGAATTAAATAATGACAGGAAATTTTGAATGGACGAATTATCAAGTGTACAAAGATTTTTCTTACATAAATAGTAATTAGGAAGAAAATTATCACGCGGTAAAAAATAATAATGACAAGTTTGTAGATTTAATACAAAATAGGAATCTCTAATTCAGCTTATCTATTTTACTTCAGAATTACTGTTCACAGAATAAGTACTCGTAATTTTCTTAAGAAACTCAAAACTTTAATCTAATCATGCATCAGATCGTCCCGGTGCATTAATTACGATTCCGTATCCATTATTTCGCTAATATGATGCGTCGCCCTCTAATGAAAGAAAATTGAAGCTTTCCAAGGATTGATTTGCATTCCGTTACGTTGGATATAAGTAATTTACGCTTCGACGTTTTACGAAATTCAAGTAGAGATAAGAAAGCACTAAGAATGCACTTCAATACATATTTAATTTTGGTCTTAAGTTTAGGATTTTTAAAACTAGCCTCCTGAGCTGTTTTTCTCTCCTTATTTGGATCAGAGTGAATTTTTCGACGTCTGTTATCATTGTTTCGAATTTCAGTATGGTAAGGCTTATGTTGCTTCTTTTTTTCAATACAGCAACCCATTCTACTATTTAAGCCATTTAATAACTTTAATATAAAAGAGAAATTATGAAAATAAATTTACAATTATTGTCGGTATTTCGGTAATTAATCAAAATGAACCAGATAATATTCCATTATTTTTTAGGAAAATAAACGCGTAAAAGTGTTTAATTTTATTATTTTTTACATTAACTGTTCTGAATTAATTCACGTGTATACGTGAAATACGGGAAAAAAGACCATTATACCAATGTACCATTGCCTCTACCAATACGTTACCAATTTGCAACGATCCTTGAGAAAATGCAAGTAAGAATACGCGGTCATCGGCGGCCAGTGCGATCTGCCAAGATCGTCCTGACGCAACAGCTGCCCGACGCGCTCGCCGCTGTACAGTTCCACGCTTCCGGCGTAATCAAGCGCAAAATGCCGGAGCCCGATTGTCACCCGTATATATATATATATATGTATGTATGTGCACACTTTTGTTTGCCCCACGGCGACGCAGCGCGCGCCACCAACAATACGGCCCATAATTCTTCCCGATCCAGCGACCTCTCCATGTCTCCTGTCCCTGCCCCCCCACTCTCTCTCTCTCTCTCTCTTCTCTATGTTTTTCCTCTGACTCGTACGCTCGTGAGCGGGGACAACGATCAGAGCGGAGGGAAAAGCGCGGAGGCGTCGTCCTTGTATTTCTCGGGGGATTCTACCAGATTTTCTTCGGCGGCGCGGCGGGACGTGGGGGGGGGGGCTGCCGAGAATCGAGGGAGGATGGCTGCAGACGACATCGGACGCGCGCGCGAGGAGTCGAGAAATCGAGCGTGGACGATGGGTACGGAATTGATGAGTTCTATATGAGCTTCGCTCCCCCTTCCTTTTCCCGCTCCCGCCGACGAGCCCTCCTCGGGCTTGTCATATGTATGAGAGAGTAGTTTTGTAAGAGGATCGGAGAGCGAAAAAGATAGAGAGACGGGTGAGTGGGGCAGGGAGAGAAAGAGAGAGAGAGAGAGAGACCTTTTATTTTTCAGCCCTGCCCCCTCCACCTCCTAGAGCGTTTTATTGAGTTGCCAGCGAGCTGTATTTTAAAGCAAGCTGTCACGCCACTTTGCCCCGAGCGGGCGGCGCGTCCGCGTCTTACCGTTCCCGGGAGTATCTACTGGCGATCCTGATTGCGTTCGAGATCCAAGGTAAGGACGAGAGAGAGAGAGAGAGAGAGAGAGAGAGAGAGAGGGGGAATTTATGCCGTACCCACGCTTCCCAATGATGAAAATCCGCTCCTCGAAGAGGGGGAGACTCGACGGAAAATTTTTCACGTTATATGCCCCGCCTGTCTATTTTGTTTGTTTCTTTGGCGTTTGTATATCGAAATCGTTACTTGTGACAATATTACGGAAATGGTAGTGGCTTGCACGTATTGGATTTTTTTCTACTATTATCGCGAATTTCTTTGGACTTTGAAAATAATTCACTTTGCCAACTGTCAATGACGTTTAGGTTTGAATTGTGTCCCGAATAAATGTTGTCAATTTTAAATTCGCACTCGAGCAAAAGTATAAAAGAAACTAAACTAACACCATAATTTAATTCATATAACTAGTTCTCTATATCCACACGGTTTTTTTTAAGCCTTTCAGACCGATTTCGACCTATTTCAGCTTTACATATAATAGTTACATTGAGTACAAGCAAGTGGTAGTACATAGATTGTATAAGCTGAAATGTGCATACATACGTAAAACATATTTTAGTGTTACAGTTTTACTTTTACATTTATCATGTGCTAATTGAGAGTGAAAAATTAAATTTTTAAATTACAATTGTTGAGAAAACTTAAAATATATTGACAACCTTGTAGATCTGGCTTTTTTCTATTAATAATCTACGTTCATTGGGAGACAGTATTTTAACTCAAATAGGTTGTTCAGAAGGTTTTATTTCACAAATACTAATCTTACATAACGATCTTAGAATCTCATATTGGTAAAAAGAACGCATTATAATTTATATATTTTAAAAAATATTTTCAAAAATGTCAATAAATTCATTATCCGCTAATTAAAATTCCGAGCTAAAAAGTTCAATTGCCACCGGGCAAATATTTTAGTCAATATACGACATTCACTTACATTTCCAACACTACCAATGTGCGCAATCATGCCGCAATAATAAGGCTCATCAATACGGCTCTCGTTGAAGCGCGAGGCTTCAGTGCAGGTAACATTTAAAAAGCTTCAACGTCTAACAATCGACCGTGGCCCAAGGCGCGCTTTCCCACAAAAATTAATCACGAAACAAGTTTATCCGTATAAATATTTGGGCTATAATAATAATTAATAATAATAATTAATAATAATAATAATAATAATACTAATAATAATAATAACAACAACAACAATGACGCGTAATTTTCGATTACCCGCTGTCAATCGATTGACTCTTTCCCTTGTCGTTTAATGAGGTTAACGAAGATTTATGCAATATTACGGGGCGGGCATCGTGACGCCGTCTGGCGGATCAACGTCTGCGCTCCGAAAGCTTATTAAGAACAAATAATCCTTTGGCGCAATTTTAACGAGTTAATCGTCAGTGAGACTGTCGAGCCGTGTTCGAAAAGTGTATACAGACGACGCGTCGTTCTTTCTTTCCAACAGCGTTAAAAAAAAAAGAAAAAGCTTACTTACTCGCTTCTTAGTTTTGTCTGTATTGCGTGTATAACGAATGTATATATATGTATATATATATATATATATATACACACGTATATTCACTTTGCAGATCGAAACGGTTCCTCGATATAAGGCGTTTGAAAATATGGCTTTGGGTAAGCGCCAAGTCGTAGATTAAAAATCCAGTTCGAATCGTCGGAATCTGAAAGGGCATGAATGGTAACGTAATGGCCGTAGACGTCTCCTCTCCCGGGCGTAATATCGGTCGCCGCGAGGCCGAATGCCAAGAATAACATTGAATATTACCGACTGTATGGGAGATTGCCGAAGATTGACGTTTGACTGGAGAATAGCCTATCGCATTATTTTCGTTCGGTCGTCATAGCCGAGCCGAGAGTTACGAAGAAAATACGCTTCGACGTAAAGAACCTATCCTTTAACTTTCGCGGTTCGGCCGCCGACAGTTACACCGCCCAGGGCTGTTTCGCGAGGATAACAGTAACGCTACCGGGTCTGTGTGCGTCGATAATACGTACACTCCGAGGATAAATAGTCGCGAGGAAGACCGTGTGGAACACAAAAAAAAAAAACGGGCAATCTAAACGCTGGCCAGTAAACGAATTTCAATACCAGGAAACGTTGCAGGGCTTATTTATCATCCGCGACTTATTACCGTTGACAGCGCAATAAGAATGGACAATAGGGAAATGGCACTTACTTTTTCACTCCATTGTCATTTGGTTTACGATATGTGGTTTACGATAAAATGGCCATACTTACGTATCGGCTGTCTTTATGCCGTGCAATTTTCTTAACACGAAAATTGAACCATCTCTGGGAATGGACATTGCGTACCGGCGTCGTTGGAAAAGACCAGTGAGTTGCTCGAGTCCGACCGATAGTTCAGAAATTAGTCGGCCAAACAAATGTAAAAGAGCTCATCATAACGTAGCCGTATATTTATAAAGGCGCGCGAAAATACGCCACGAGCGTAATGCCCATTTAAAAATCGATTAATAAAATAGTCAAATAAATAACGTTTGAGAAGCGCAGCTTCTCGAATGACAAGTCCAGAATTGACATCGAGAATAACAGAAATTACGTTACTTTTCGAGTAATATCTTTAAACGACACTCGAAGAATAATTATTTTTAAATAATTTACCACGAATCGATCGAGACTGATAAAAATGGCACTTTTCATTTCTCAATTCCATCGACGAGGCGCCCATAACTCACGACGGCCGGGAACTCGCGGAACAGGCGAAAGAATGCGCATGCACGAATGCATAAAAGTGCGAAGCCAATACCGGAGCCCCGTCTATCATATAAACAATTACCCCCGACCTCACGCGAACGTTTCAGGCTCGACATACGCGTATATCCCCCGCAGCCATATATATACACTCACAAACGCATATATATATATATATATATATATATATATATATATATATATATACATATATATGTACAGCAAGTCCGTGTGTACACGCCTCGCTATTCAACGGCAAAATAGAACTGCTCTCTTGCTCTCTCTCTCTCTCTCTCTCTCTCTCTCTCTCTCTCTCTCTCTCTCTCTCTCTTTCTAGTTGTCTCGCTGTGCAAACAATATACGCGAATGAAAAAATTCCGAGGCGCACATGCACGCACGCACGCATTTTAGTTATATATATATATATATATATATATATATATATATATATTATGTATGTATGTATGTATGTATGTATGTATGTATGGATATAGCTATAGGGCCCCGGGAGGCCAGGCGCGTAAGTCGGTGCGCGCGCGCTTTTTATTCCTCTCTCCGTGGCATGGGTATACACATACAGCCCAGGGCAATATTGCTATTTGTATATGCGAATGAACGACGCAGGGTTGTACAGATATATATATATATATATATATACATAAAGCACCGCGCCGAAATTACTTCTAATCGCTCGAGTTGCAGCGCGCTCTTCGTTCCCGGCACACACGTTTATTGTTTTAGATTTACCGCCGTGTATATAAAGCTGGAAGATTTTTATTTTAACTTCAGTAATGAAACAATGGCGCTCGCTCGCGCCGCGCGCCCTCCCCCCGCGGGGCTACCGTCGTCCTTTTTTTTACGACGAGAGGGATAAAAGTGCTCGCGATTTTTTTTTCTTCCTTACAGTTGGGCAAACCTCGGGGAGCGCGGCGATGATTGCAAAGTGATTTCCTCGTGAACGAGCAGCTTTTCTTTGTATATATAGAGCGGGCGCAGGAGGACGAAGGCCCGAAAAGGAAAAATGTAATTTGATTTATCAATGAAAAGCGTGCAATTTATGTTTTTCTTTTCCATTTTAAATAACGGGTTTTAATATGGAAATGAGAATAATTACAGATTTCTTTTGTTTGCAACGTATTAATAAACCGAGACAATGCTTGACGTAAGATTGATAAAAGAAAAATCGTGTATACAAAAATGTTATTTATGCATTAAAAATCACTTCCATTCGAATAATTTCTGGTTTAACGTTATTATTTTTTTTTCGATTATCAGTTATTTCGATATCGTATGATAATTATTATTGGCTAAAATTTATTCTTTATAAATAATCATCGTAGCTTGAAATAAAATACTGTTTTTTCTTCGAGCGCGAAATTTGCATGAAGGCTAAGGAGAACATCGAAGAATGCTAATTAAGTACCGTTAGATGTAGTCAAAACAACCCACGCTGGTAGTTTCTGCTTAGGTGCAGAATTTTACTTAACGCGCATTAGTACGTGTCGATTTCTCTCAAAGGCTTATAAATTTGAATTTTAAGAGAAACTAAAATAATTCCTTATCACCTAGGACGATGGGAAAAAAAGAACAAAAATAAAAAAAAAAAAACAACTCTTCCCGTCGCGTCATATTTTATGCAAATCGTAAGCAACAACGGCGCTGTATACATTTTAGATAAATTTGCCTCCCTTTACGATGCAAATTACAAAATGGAATTATAAAAACAAGCGAGAATTACACGGTAAGAGATTATGCGTGTATACGTTATTTATTATTGCCAGCCGATAAAGATAAATTGCAAATTTCTATAAGGCATCAATTACACGTGACGCGCATTAATCACGAATTATTATACACTTATCTGGGAGATATTTGTTCTGTTTGAATTTATCGTTACAAATGAACAAGAATATTTACATAAGTTTTATTGAATTGTGTACTACAGATAATTTTTTCTTTTATTCTGCGGCACTACGATTTTTAATCCTCTTGCATCAAAATACCCGCAAGAATAATAATTTGGAGAAAAAAAATTTTCATACTATATAACTAGACAACTGTCGCGCAGTATGAAGCAGTTGTTCATCATGAATTTCCATTATATACTCGGAAGGAAACTCCGCTTGGCTGACATCTCGACAAAGCCAATTAGCCGAACGCCCCAGCCTGAATTTTCAGCCGGCAAAACTTCCCGCGCGGGGAAAAACCAAAAGGCGAAAAGACAAAGCCCACGCGGCGCGTCTCGCCTCGAGGATGGCGGCGAATGCGCAAGCAGCGCGGACGGGCGAGGATGAGGAGGACGAGGAGGAGAGGGAGATACGAGAGGCGAAGGCTCTAGCAAGAAACACGGCGCGAAATGAAGACGCACGGCAACTCCCCCCCCCGCCTCCCCCGATACCGCAGCGACGGGCAGAAAGTCGAAAAGCAAAGAGTAATAAAGACGGGACGCGAGTGGGGCGGAGGGGCGGGGGATAGGGGAGAACGGCAAAAGATCGCCCGCGCGGGGGCGGTGGAGGTGAGAGCGTCGAGGGGGGGGGAGGGGTGGCGAGGGGACCTGCTAAAAATACAGATAACGAACCGAAACCACTTTTGACCCGCCACGACCGAGAGGATTTATAGCGATGCAACGAGCCCCGCATCGGCCCGACGCTCTTCCTCGCGCGAGGGGCATAAATCACGCGGGGGGCCGCGCGCGAGATATCCCACTGCGGGCTTTCTAGCGCGCGCGCGCAAACGGCCCCCTTTTTTTCCCTCTTCCTTCCTTAACCGCGTTCGTCCGGCAACGCGGCAGAGAGCAGGAGCGGCATGCACCGGGGAACGGCCGGCGGCGCGTGCGATTCGTCGCCGTTCGTTAATATTAATAAGCCCTGGATGTTGCTTCTCTCTCTCTCTCTCTCTCTCTCTCTCTCTCTCTCTCTCTCTCTCTCTCTCTCTCTCTCTCTCCCGAGCGTGTGTGTCTGCGTACAGGTACGAGCGTCGCTCTAACAACCGAAGAGGACGCCGTGGGGCGTGGGCCGGGAAAATTTCGCGTGCCACTCGTGCCCACGCCGATCGCCCTCTCGCCGTCGCTCCGGGAAAAAAAGGGGCCGAGAACGAGGCGGAAATAATTGGACGCGTGACCGTGCGATCGGCGTCGCCGACGCTCGATTCGTCGATATCGTCGGACGTCGGCGGCCAGGGGCAGAGGGGCGGCGGTGCGCCCGGGCCGAGGTAGCGCCGGCTCGCGAGCGTGAATCCTGCGCGCGGCGCGATATCTCCAGGGCGACAGGGAGGTGGGGGAAGGCAGGGGGGGAGTAGAGGGCGTTGAGAGACCGCTCGCGGCGAGGACGCGACCGCGGCCGTTGCCTCTGCGTTTGTATTAGTTGCCTAAGCTCTCGGGGCGCGCGGCGTCCGTTTATTTTATGGGATATCCATATATTGTGTGTGTCTTGCTCGTTGCTTCTATATACACGCGCGCGCGCGCGACGATCAAATTTATGCCGTCGTCCGGGGTTTCGAAGTCGCGCGGAATCACGAGCGCGTCCTCGTTGCCGGAGCGCGCTAACTTGACGGAGTTTCTCTACACACACACACATATAGATGTATATAAAACGATAAACCACGAACAGAAATCGTTTCTCGCGAATGACTCAATTTTATCATCATGCACGGGCATTGTCATATTAATGCTTTATGCTTTTTTTTATCATATTTCTAATACGTTTGTTTATGAACTTTTACATTTATTTGAAAAAGGGTCAATGAGGCGTGGTGCCTATCAAGATCGACAAAAAATTAATGATTTTTTTATCCAATCTCATTTAAAACTTATCGTAGGTATAAAATGTTCCCAAAATGATTTAATCCTTCGTATTGTATAAGTAAATGCAGTGGCGTCTTTTTGATTGTGTTCGGCCAAGATCTGGCTCAAAGTATCGTGCATATAAAGATTCATTTAAAAAAGCGCTGTTTATTGAAATAATTATCTTTTTTAATATTAATCCTATTTTTCTGCTTGAAGTAATTAGCAATTGTCTCCTGACCCTTTGGGTTTTTAATTATACGACCTTAACGATATATTGTAAGACGTTTGCTGCAAACTCATGTTATTGATATAGTCGATAGAAAATACGAATGCACGATATGCAGAAATTTATTGAAGTCTGAATTAGTTTTTTTTTTTTGAAATAGCGCCTTGAATAATACGAAAAAATACGCGAAAAAACGTTCATAATATTTTTTCATTGTCGACTTCGTTCACTTCGCGACTCTTTCAATTTGAGAGTTTTGCTATGTACCTTAAATCTTACCGAACAAGTATGAGGAATATTAAACTGTTTATTTATCGTATGGCTTGCAAAAAAATCCATTAATATTGATTTATTTTGCGTTCCTTTTATGAAAGCCTGTCCTTGAGCCAATTTGTAAAAACCTTTTTTTTTTACAAATATATTTTGATAGTGTACAATATTTATAATCATTGTTAAACTTACGTTAAAAGTAATGGTTTCTGTATCGTTTGCCGAACTCACCTGAAACATAAAAGAAAATTAAATTTTAATAATTTAAAATAATAAAAAAATCCTTACATTCAAAATTATAACATTCTTTTTTTTTAACAAATTTAATAATTAAAGTGTATAGAATGCGTATAAATTGTTATACAATAATCATTATTTTTCGCCTTTACGAATGAATAGAATTTATCAACAGCATATATTCACGTAATCATTGAACTAAATAAACAAAATGAAACATACCCTACGATCAGAGTCGGCACAATCTATTCCCTTTAGAACAAACAATATTTAAGATTTGTGTATACTCTCAAGTAACCTTTCTTTTGCAGGTGCGTCCGATAAAAAAAAAATGCGGAATATTTAAATGAACAGGCATAATTTAAAGAAACAATAAAAAAGGCTGCTGTCGAAGCAGAAATTTGAGCAATTTGGACGCGAATTTGTCATTCCCCTCCTCCACTCGCCGAGCTCCAACGTTTCAAGTTTCATTCATACATATGCAAACCAGGCATTTGAAAATGCAAAACCAATTTAGTAACTCGACCGATTTGGCAAGCGGATGGGTTTCAATGAAAAATACACAGATTCAAATCGACTAATATATTTTACGTATCGCAATAAAACGATCCGGATTTAAAAATCTGTACGGAAATACATATGCATGTGAATTATAATAGATGCACATTGAAAAAACGCGGATGGGTGAAATTTTTTGTAAAATACACTTTACACAATTTTATGTGTCGATAATCGACGAGACGAAAGTTGCGTTGTATAAAAAGATACGAGTGTGCGTAAATATATTAAATTAATCAATATTCGCATAATAATTCCGAGTGATGAATAATAAAAATATTCCTCACCACCGAAATAGATCCGTTACAGAACGTATCGGTGAAATAAAGATGTTTCGATTCCCAAACACGTAAGGGGATTTAAATTATACACCTCCTTTCGCAACTTGTCAGTAGTAATATTTTAAATGAATTCGCCGACACTTTATAACGCTATCGTCGTTAACAAAAAAATAAAGAAATTATGAATATTTCTTTATCGTGCCGTTTCGCGACTTGCTTGGACAAATAAATAAAAGCAAAACTTAAAATCCGTGACGAGTGCTCGTTAATTAAAAGCCGATTGCGCAATTCGAATATTAACCCATTCTTAAAAACTCATCAATTTCAGAAACCTTCGAAAATTTACTGCGAAGACCATTATAATAAAATTTACGATCGATGTAAAAAAAGAGAGATAAAAGAGAGACAAACAAAATTGCCGAAGAAAGGTGAAAAAACAACATCGAATAGCTGAAAAAACCGTTAAAGTTTCTTTCGAAATTTTCGAATCCATATATATATATATATATATATATATATATATATATATATATATATATATATAATTACGTTAATTATAAACGGCCTTGAGCCATGTACGCGTACCGGTATACTTTATTAATAATAATAATAATAAGCAACTGCTCGGAAGTTCTCCCCTCCCTAGAGCGTTTCTGTAACAGCGCCTTGTAAGACGTTTCGAATATCGCCCGGTGGCCCGCCCACGCGCGATCATTTGGAATGTTGATGACCCGCCGGCGCCACCAACGACCTATATATATATATATATATATATATATATATATATATATATATATTCGAATTTCGACCATTCTTGCGGGCCGTTACGCATTCCCGCGGATCTCTTCGTCTCCGTATATATAGATATACATATTATATACATACATATATACATACACGAATTTTCCCTTCCGCACTTCCAACTTGCAGAATGTTAATCTGCGGATATTTCGGATTTCAAAGCTTCAAAGTGCAGGTAGAGAGACAGAGACAGACAGAGACAGAGATATAGATAGAGATAGAGGTAGAGAGTGAGAGTGAGAGAGAGAGAGAGAGAGAGAGAGAGAGAGAGAGAGAGAGAGCCATTTCTCGGCGGCGAAGTTTCGGAGCAGAGGGTGCCGTACTTTCCAGCGTTCGCCGCAGATCTTACTTGGCGGATGTTGGGGTGGGGGTACGGTAGAGATACCATGACAGTTCAACTTGATAATGGGAAATTCATCGAAACCCAAGCTCCTGCAAGAAGCCCTACCTACCCTATATCATAAGCATATCTTGACATATACGCACATAACCGATGTCTCACCGACCCGAGCGTTATAATTCTTCGTCTCGACGCATAAAGAAAAAAGACAGTAGCGAATCCACGGGCCGCGATCCTTTAAATCCTCCGAAAGGTGATGCGGCTGCGGCGGGATGGGGCAGGGGAAGAAAAAAATCTCCATCCCGAGAGACGGGCAGGATCGCGCGATCGAAGTGAAGCGCCGAGATCCGTGGCAGGGGCGCGTGAGTCACGCGAGCGCGCGCAGCCGAAGGGAAGGAGGGGACGAGGTGGAGGTGCCACGCACAATCGAGGGCGTGAGCCGAGACTGCGAGAGGGTATACGCGCGAGTAGGGGCGGGGGGGGGTGGTGGAGGAGGAGACGAAAGTCGCTGGCGCCAACAGCCTTGTTTATATCTTCTCGCGAAATCGCCGTAGGAATCGAACGACCGCGATTCGTGCGTTACGGTCCCCTCGCCTCGCCCTCGCCCCTCGTCCTCACCCCGCCTCCCCCTCCGGCCAATCCGTATCCCACTCGCTCGCCGTATATAACACAGAGGGCGCGACGGGCCAAAGCGAGCCGCTAAATCTTCGTGCGGGCCCGCGCAGCGCGGAGAGACCGCTGATCGCGCGCGCGCGCACGCAAACGAGGCGAACGAGGAGAGAAGAAATGCTCTCGCTCTCGTCCTCTCCCCCTCGTCTCCGAAGCCGTCGCGATTCATTCGGTCGTAAAGCCAGCTTCTTTATGCCCGCGCGCTCCTTCCTCTCTGGGTGGGTTCCGCGCGTACCTCCCCCGGCCCCTACCGCCGCGAGCACCCTTTTTTTTCTTTCTTCCTCTTTCCGAACTTTATATAAAGCACTTGACTGGGGTGGCGCACATTGTGCTGGAAAGGTATATTCGGACATTCTTTGGTCGACATTCGGTGGCTGTGTGTGTGAAAGCGGGGTCCGCGATTTTTGTGCTCCGGCTCTCCTTTGGGGGCCCCTGATCGATATTATTTTGCGAAGATACTCGGGGAGAGTATAGAATCCGTAAATTTATGCCGAATATATATGTAGAGAATGTTGAAAAAAGTATAAATTTACGTTTGTGTCATTCTTTTTTGTACATATACTATACATAAACGTTTACCTTTATTCCAAAATTAATTACGAAATTTCCCGTGTGAATACAACAATTGTTCATGTAATATATTTTGGATTTAAAGGAAAGAAAAATTACCTAAAATTTGGATTTAAAGGAAAGAAAAATTACCTCGACAATAATTACAAAATTGCACTATACAGTTTTATGGTACATGATATCTTTTTAAAAACCTTAAAATTTTTTACATAATTAAATATATATATATTATACACAAAATGAATGCTTATTTTTATTTTTATAAAATTAATAAACTAATAATGAAATACACGTTGTTGAATAAATTTAAAATATTAAAAATTTTCATTAAAAATATCACAAGTTTATTTTTCCTATAATCCACCATATAAATCTTTACTACTTGCTGGGATAGTCGAATCGAGCACCTCATCAAAACTCCATAAAAGATTTCTCAAAGCTCATAATCAAATATCATTCCGCCGTAGATTTATAGGTTACAATTTTTATCTTTATTTTGTACGATAAGGTTTGAAGTGTACAATAAAATATCATTACATTTACATTTACATTTTAATATGGCAGAAAAACAAGGTAGACTCGAAACATCGGACATTTCAGATTACGAAAAGTTTTCGGTGAAGAGGATAGGGAAATTGTCCTTTACTAAAAAAAAATTCATTTTGATATTTAATATTTCAGATTTTCTATTTGTGATTCTCTGAGGATTATTATAATTAAGAGCAGTCTATATGTTATGATAATGATATTAGTTTATAAAAGAAAAATGCTACTGATAAAAATATTTCTTAGTTTGCTTATATCAGAGGTGTAAAGTAGAATTTTAAATTTTTATACTCAATTTATGTAGTTCAGTTAAAGACAAGAATATCTGTACGTGTTAGTATAAAAGTTGAGTGAATTCATTAAAATATTTGGTTCTAACCAGTTAAGGAAGAGGCAAATTAAAAAAAAAAAGAAGGAAATATATAAAATTATGTAAAGATAAATTTATCACCAAAATCGCTATTCAAACTAATATACAAAATTTTTTTGTACAAAACTACACAATGTTTAATTTGTATATATATTAAAGAAATAAATTGGTATATCGCCAGCAATAGGATACTATTATATTAAATATGTATATCTAAATAGAATAAATCAGTTCATTCAGAGCTAATAGTATTCAATACTATTCTCGTAAAAGTGTCAAAAGTACGAATTTTCGTCGATTCGTCAAAGTAGTCCCACATATCATCCAACATTAATAACAGAAAGTGAGGAGTAAAAAAAGTTTTCCAGCGCCAGGATTCCATCCATTATATATATATATTATATAAACATACACACGCAGACGAATGGAGGCGCGAGTGAATTATTGGACAAGATTGAGGAGTAGCTACATAAATTTCCACCGAAAGAAGACGTTATTGCCTTACTTTTCTGATGGAACAAAGAGAAATAGCCGCGTCCTGCTTTCGAGATGAAATATACAGTGTTTCGGTTTGGGAAGGATTCCTCGGGTTGGGACGAGGGACGAAACTAAAGCCGAACTAAGGTAGCCTTTGACTATACCTTATCGAGTTCCGCAAGTAAGACTTTGTTCATAAAGTCTCATTATTGAGGCCTCCCCCCACCCGACCCCCATCCCCTCGATATGTAGATGGGAATGAGGAGGGCGCATACGGCCCGCGCTCGGTACAGCTGGTTAAAAAGTTGATAATGACATTTGCCTTTATCCGACCTACTCGCGCGGGTGGGTGGTGGGAATGGGGAGGAGGGGGAGGATTTTTTAAAAAATCCACGAGTCCACGTAATACCAACTCGGCTCGAAAGTTTATTAACGAAATTTCCCGTCCCGGCGTGCCGGCGAGCGTCTCGAATGAGGCGAGGGGCACGCGGATACCGCGCGCAAAGCAACGACCGATCCGATAGCGGCTTTCTCTCCGTCCTGATTTTACCGATAAATCTGCGAGATTTCAATTACGCCCGATTGTACGAGAGAGCGAGAGAGAGAGAGAGAGAGAGAGAGAGAGACTGGTCAGACAGGATTCATGCTCAAAAATATTTAACCCTATACCATTCCATCCCCCAAATCCCCCATCGGCTCACTCGCTAACTTTCCATCTTGAGGATGCCCACCCCCCCCCCCAGCTCCCCGAGCCGTGGATGAAAAGTTTCGGACGATGGATCAATGAGAAATGCCTGTGCGTTTCCCGATCTCCCACCCACCTCTCCTACACCTCGGGTGAAAAGTAGGCTAAACGAATATACAGGCGAATAGTTTCAGCGCTTCGCTGATTTTCCGGGAGGGGGAATGCGAGGCATTTGTTTCATTAGCGTGGTCGGGATTGCGCGAGGAAGGGGGGGGGTAGCAAAAAACAAAGAGAAAGATCCTTTATTAGTATAATGCACCTACGGGACTCCTTCGCCGAGGTTTAAAAAAGAAAGAAAACAGCAACTACCAAAAAAAAAAACAAGAAACTTGGACGCAAGGAAGGCTTTTCAAGAGGGCTTTGGTTTGGCTTTGGTATTTTATTTTGGCTTTCCCAGGTTATTATATTGTGAGAATTGCCAAGTAAAAAAGGTCAAGATTTAAAAAATTTAGAATATCGTTGAAAATAAGTTTTATATGTAAAATACTCGATAAATTTGAAAACTTGATTCATTTATTTTAACGATTATGAAAAAAAAATGCCTTAATATAAGTAACAGACCTTTTTCATAAAAAGTTAAATCAATATTTTATGCAATGTACCTGAAAAACTTGATATGAAATTCAATGTAAATAACGATAAAAATTGAAGGGTGTGTAAATAAAAAATCCTCTGTGTACGTAATCACAAACAGTTCCGAAGATTTTATTGCCCAAGATCTCACCGATTTCAAAAGCACGGAAAACATCGGAGGAATAATATTATTAATGGAGAAGATTGAATAGGAGATCGAATTTCTTTCTCGACGCCCTGACATTTCATTATAACAATAAAACAGAGCATTCGGCAAAGTTTGCTTTCGATCGCTTTCAACATCGTATGATACATGCATTTGATGTATATCGAATATTATACAAAAGAATGAATTCTCTCTGTAACGTATACACAGTATGAGAGTTGAACAGAGCTTTATACTTTTTATTCAAGCTAACAATAGAACGCTGCTTTATCTAAATTATAAAAAAAAAAAAACTCCGGAAAAGAATCCAAATGAGACATTATACTGAACCACCAGCATATAAATGCTCTGCGGAAATCGTAACTTTCCGACCAAGCCTTGATTAGACGAAACTGTTCAATCAGACCCTCCTAGAAATTTCCGTCTCTGAAATAGGCGAACAAAATAGAATTGGGAGTGGGGAGGAGGGGGGAATTCAACCGCGCACCACTGTTTATAGAACTGCTAATTCAAGTTCGATTTCGCCTCGAATTTTTCGAGTCAATTTACGTAAATCGAAGGCAGGTTTTTTTATAGCACCGCGCTGTACGGCAACGACAACACTTTTCCACCGGTAAAGCCAAACCAGTAAAATGAGAAACGTAGAGGAAGGACGAGAGAGTGGGAGGGCAGAGGGAGAGAGACAGGGGCGCATGGGAGAGAGAGAGAGAGAGAGAGAAAGAGGAATCTTTAAGTGGCCGTTCGGCCCACTCATTCTTTCAAATTAAACGCGTCAATTTTCAATGCATCCCGCGCGATTCCAGGAGGTGAGCGAGCGAGAGAGCCAAACGATTGAGCGAACGAACGAGGGTCCACAAAAATACAGAAAGTAAGAAAGAGAGAAAAGACGGGGGGGATGGGGAAGGAGACAGGCCGATCTCACCCTCCGCTCTGCGAGCTCGATCGATAAATAACGCGGGGGCAAGGAGAGGCAAAATAAAAAGATACGCCGCCCGCGTGACGTCAGGTCGGATGTCATTTTAATTAGAGGCAAAAAGAAACACGATCACGATTACCGAACTTAACGTCGAATAAAGTTAAATCACGCGACGCGTTTGGGGATGCCGCGCGTCTCCCCCCCCCCCATCTATCTCTTCCCCGCCACCCACCCCTCTCTCTCACTCTCTCTCTCTCTTAGACTTGCTCGATTCGCTTTGGAGATAGAGCCGGTTTCGCGACGTCAACGACGATCCCGAGGCGAGATTACGCTCTCTCCGAATTACGTGCGTGTCGTTGTGTGTGTCCGTGTGTAGCATACGTATGTTATTTCTGTCTACCGTTCGTATTCCCGTAGATATATGTAGAGGAGACAACGGGTTCGGGGGAGGGTTCTAAATTTGCGTGCAGGAGGAAGGATTTGCGTGTGTGTGTGTGTCTCTGTGTGTGTACGTGTGTGCGCGCGCGCAAAGGGGAGCGAAGTCGACTGTATAGAATTCTGCTGCGGCTGAAGAATAGAATGGGAGGGAGAGGGCGGCGGAATAAAGTCGAGTGAGATCAAAGGACGACAGTGCGAGGAAAGCAAACAAGTTTACGGTCAACTCTACTAATGTAAACGGTCGGCGTACTTCGTGTACGATATCATGCCTCTGGTGTTCGTTAATTTTTCACCTCGGACTCTTCTCTTTGAGGGGGCGGCACTATCCGAAAAGTACCCCGTGTTCCCCCATTGTTTATTTTCAGAAAGTGGTCATTTTGAAAATGACCGCGCTCGTGCCGTCACGCGTGTCGCGCGGATATTACGTGGCAATTTGATATACGCGTAGTAATTTTAAAAAGCTCGGCAGAATTTAGTTTTTATAATTTTTTCCCTCCAATTTGGCCGTAAAAAAGGCAATCCGTAGAGTAACTAGATTAAAGCACGGCAATCAGATAAAAATAAAGATAAAATTTTATGGAATTTTGAATTTCTTTTTAATGGAATTTTAATGATTTTCCCTTCGTTGTTTTTTTACTTAAAAAATGCAATTAGAAACAGAATCCACCTTGGCCTTTGATAAGGATTCCTTTAAAATGTATTGAGCTTTATTAAGGAGCTTGCATATAATAGAATGCAAAGTATTTTAATTAGAAATTAAATGCTAATTAAGTCGGGGACTAAATTTTTAATTAGTAATTATACGATAATTTCTTCATTAAAATGTTATGAAATTTTTCTTCTGCCTCCCAACAGAGGGGGAATTTCATATTGTGCATCTGAATTCTTAGAATAGAGCTAGAAAGAGAAATTATAACCACTTCCAAGAGGAAATTAAGCATCAACTATTAATACGATTTTAGGGCTCGTCTTTTTTTTTTGATCCTCTGGATTTCACGAGGGTTTAATGAAATATTCATGACAACTTCCACGGAAATATGAAAAAATATAAAAACTTATTTTAAAAAATAATGAAAACCATTAAATGTTTATTAGCACGACACGCTTTGACTTGGAAATTTTCATCCATCCGTGAAATTTTCTTTTTTACAAAATTAACAATATAACGCGAATAATTTTTCTGGCAAAATTCAAAAAATTAAAAGGAAAATTTTCATTCATTAAAAATTCAAAGCTTTCATATTAACTTTGCGATTTTAAAAACAATGGATGAGAAATAATGAGTGTTTAATTTAGAAATAATAACTGTATTGCACCGACAAGGACCAGTGCAAACATTATTAATCCACTTTTTGGAAAAATGAATATTCTCGTTATTTGTTATCATATCTAGAAATTTTTCATTTTTCGAATCATGAAAGTCTAAATTCATTCATTGTACAAGTTATTTTTTCTTCATATAATTTTATATTTTATGAAAATATAGATAATTTTGCAAAACAAAAATCTTGAAAAAAATATCAAATTTTTTGTAAACTTAAACAGTCACTTCGCGTCCCGGTAGTTCAGATGGTGCCCCACCCCTCCACACCTACCAAGTTTAGTCATAATCTAGACCCTGCGGTAGTGCACTCTACTTATCTTTAGTAAAAAATGACGTCGTAGAATAAAGAATAACATCGTAAATTTTTTTAGCACCAAGGGATAAATTTTACATTTCTTATAAGAAACTGAGTGTATGATACAACAAAACGTAACCTAAATTTGCGAAAATGTGTAAATATTCGTTTCATGCGCCTTTTCTGGATCTCAATTCCTTCCCGTGTATACATTAAAATAATATATTTCACTATATAAACTTTTATGGCTCTAATGTGAAAGCATACCTAGTATTATATCCGAAAAGAGACTATTTCAATAAGTATTGTGATAAATAAGTCAGACGTTGAAGCTTTTAAAATATTGAATTAATAAAATGTATTTCTTACTGGACGAAATAACGAACAACTATAAATTAATGTCGTGACTTTTATTGTTGAATGAAGGTTCAACTATGCGTGGTACGCGTAAAATATAACTTTTGAAGTGTATTCCACGCATGTTGCAGAGAAATAACAAAATACTTGTGCATTTCTGTATGAAAGTATAGTATAAAGTGACAATGTAAATTTAAATTATATGGTATAAAACGAAAGAAAAGTTCCTAGTAAAATTTAGAAATAAATTTATTATTATGAATTATCATAAATTTTTCATGTATCTATGACTAAGACAATAATTTTCAATAAAAATCTTATTATCATCATGTTTCATGAACAGAGAACTAATTGAAAAATATCAAAACTTACATTAAATAGAGGTAACTGCATATTTTCAATTTTATAAACAAATTATTATTCTATTGTATTTTAAGTTCATTACACCGGTACGACGCGACAATCAGTAAATGAATAAATAAAGTAAACGCCGCATAAATCGGCGTTACACTTATAGCTATAGTCCCATTGCGGCAAACAAAGCAGTCCTCCCGATCCAATGAACCAAGAGGTGCGAGGAGACTGAAAAGAAAGAGAGAAGGAGATAGAGAGAGAAAAAAAACAAAAACCGCGATTTTGCACCAATCGCGCCACCGACATCATCGTGATTCGATTGCGTCCCCATTCGACTTTGCAGCCATCCTGATTCGTATTTCGGGCGCGCCACGGAGGAATAAAAGTCCCGCGGGCGCTCACTGACGAGGTCTCATGCAGCGTGTCCCGGAACGCGCGACTGTGACGCGTTTACTATATATATATATATAGGCAGAGAAAGGTAGAGGAGAAAGTGAATCTGAAGAAAAATTGAATCCTTTTTGTACCACCGGGAAATTGAGAAATTGCCCGTCAAAGTGTCGGTGATAGAAAGAGGGAGGGATGGAGGGAGGGAGGGAGAGAGAGAGAGAGAGAGAGAGAGAGAGAGAGAGAGAGAGAGAGCCAACGGCAGAGAGTTCTGCGAGCGCCCGCTCCACGGACTCGCCCTCCCTCGACGTTAAGGCGTAAGCGTGAAGGACTCTCGATGGACGGCTGGCTGAACTTTTTTTTGTCTCGGCGGGCCGGGCACCTCGTCTACTTTTCGCGTGATTGAAGGCGACGCGGCCGGAACGCAAGTCTGAGAGCAGAGGGTACGGGGAATCCGTGCCTCGTCGTTCGGCGAGAATTACAGTTATCGCGGTATAAGTTTTTATTCTGATTTTAGTCTTTCAACTTTCAGTGTGTAATATTTGAGAGGAATCAATTTGCAATGGACGGTGGATTCGATAATTTCAAACGCGCAATACGGCGGGAGAAGGTGTGCCCTCTAAAATACGGGTAGTGTGTAAAGTCAGTCTCGATGAGGGACCTTTAAGTTTTTTTTTATCATGTTACAATTAGGTCCGTCTCTATGAAGACTGGATTAGCTATCTCTCTCTCTCTCTCTCTCTATCTCTCAAAGGATTGCTTAAAGAGTGATTTTAACGATTCCCGACAGAGTCTAAATATTAAAATTCGTATTTCGTACAAGAATTTACGATATGTCCGAAGACTTAGTTAGTTATAATAATATTATATACCATGATAAACTTTACCGGCGTCCGATTATTTGGCAAATTTAATAATCCTACGATAATAATAATACTCTTATGAAATTAATATGTAATAAAAGTACTTGTAAAAATTTTGTGAATACTGCCAGTCGCTAGAATTGTCTGATAAAGGGCATAGCGTCGACTATACCGCCTTGCCCGAGGGCGATTTGAAATTGGGTATAATTGAGAGTAGATTTCCTTACATAGTACTTGTATGTACTACTGAACGACCGATGTTTAGAGCAGCACGTCGCCACCTGGTGGAAACTCCATGACGTAGCATTTGCTATGTGCTGTAATCTTGACTCGTGAATCGTAACTCACTCTCTATGGGCAGTATTTAACTACTTTTTAACGATTCCTTTTGTAAGGAGCGCAACTGTTGCTCATAATTGAGAAACCGCGGCTGGCAACGAAGAGAGAAAAAAAATCTGTTATTTTTCCAGGTTGAAGAAGGAAAAAATTTGTACTTCGTTATACTTGGTGAAAAATTCGTCGCGTTACATTACACGCGTGACAAGGCGCGAGACCTGAGTTCTCGAGGGGTAAGGAGACGCGACGGTCGAGCTGGCCAAGAGGAACGAGAGGGGCGGCGGCGGAATCGAAACGGTACGGGCTACTTCTATACTTTATATACGATAAAACACCGCAGGGTGGGAGGCGGGGGGATTATCGAGAGGCGCATCGGTGCGAGGGTGCGATGTCGGTGAGGAGGAGGACGAGGACGAGGAGGAGCGCGAGACGGAGAGGGGTAGAGGGAAGGAAGGCAGCGGGGCGGTCGAGGATGAGAAAAGTTGGCGTGCAGGTGGCGATAAATCTCGAGTTTAACGAGGCGCGAGGAAAGATCGGGGAATATTCGATGCAGGAGACAAATGACGTCTAATAGGGAGAGAGGAAGCCGGTTTGACGATTTGGCGTGGCGCGGCTGCGGCGGCGCAAACGGGGCACACGATGCCTATCGGGCCCTTGGACATTTAATTAATAACAACACCCGCCGAGGATGACGTCCCACGGCGAGGTGAGTAATGACCTCCGCCCATCTGATTGCCCCGCGCAATCTGCCCCCCACCCCCAAACCCAACCTCCCCCCGCCCTTCTTCTCTCTTATTCTCGCCTTGCACGCACGCGGACGCGGAAGAGAGGCAGAGAGAGAGAGAGAGAGAGAGAGAGAGAAAAGTCCGGGCCACGTGTACTCGGCAAAAGTGTAGGAGAGAGGCAGTAAGGAAAAGACGCGCGAATCACTCTCCCTCCTGGCATTCCACTCGGGGCAGCCGATTTATTAGGCATTATGCCGGGGTTGGGGGGAGGTGGAGGTTTACAGGATGGGAGGGGGGGGGGGCGTTCGCGGGGCGTCAAAAGTAGCGGCCCCCGCTGTAATATGATAAATTAAGCGCCGATGTCGATTAATGCGCGGCAGGACGCGGGCGCGTGTAAACTCGCGCGCAGACTGGGACGGCCCGCGGGCGTGAAGCGCGCGGGGCTCCCGTTTGCGCTGAATAGGTTAAGAGCGAGCGGACCAACGATCGGGCGCCCTGTCGCTCGTTTTTTACCGGTTTGTCTCTCGCGGGCTTGTATGCGTATGACCGTGCGCGCCCGCGCGCCTGCACACACGCGTAGACGCACACGTACACGCACGCTCGCACACACGCGCACATACCCGGGATCGCGCGCGGGGCCCTTCATCGCTTTTTCGAACACGGGTAGTAAATAATGTCGGCCGCCGTCCTTTTCGATTGTCTTCGCCCGCTCGGCCGGTAATGAAAGGGAGAGATGATAAGTTTTTTTTTTTTTGTCCTCAAGTTTTTTGATTTTACGCTTTTTTCGCGTCCATCGGCGTGAGTACAGTGAAGATAGGCGCAATTATATTTTATAATCGACTGCTTTACTATTGCAGTATGATTATTCGAAGAATAACGTTAATACATTAAGCTACAGAAGAGAACGAAAAAACGTCAGTTACTTAAAGATCTGAGAAAAATTCGAGATAAGCAGACTTTATTCGCTTTAGCCAATATTAGCCGAATAAATGGAAATAACACGTAAAAGAGTTATAAACTTAACGCCCATTGCCAAGATTTATTACTTAAAAAAATGTATACGAAGGCTATTATATATATATATATATATATATAAATTCAGTTACACCAAACGAATTTCATGATAAGATAACAATTTTTCTTCCCTCTTTGAACTTGCCGCATTATCCTCGCTGCGATCGAAATCCCCGTTCAATTAAGTTTTCGTATATGTCAAAAAAAAAAAAAACCTCCGCTTAAAGGTAATGAATCCCCGAGTTCCCACGAGATGAGCGGGTGCGAGCGCGCGCGAGTCCCAGCATGGCAGCAGTTTTGCGCAAAAATAATTCTGCGCCGGCTCCTTGTCCTCCGTATTGGCGCGCAAAACCATAATTAATGATTATCGATTTCAATGTCAAATTACGCGTCGATTAAAAACCGGGCTGGGTCGGCGGGGTGGAATGTTTTTTTTTTTTTTTTTTACGGCAACGCGCGAGAAAGAGCCAGATTTAAAAGAGAGAAAAAAAATACGACTGATGCATAAAAAAGGCGAGAGTGAGCGAGGGTGAGGGAGGGAAAAGAGAAATAATTAAGTTGCCGTTGAACCTCTCTGTTAATGCGAATGCAACGGCCGGCAGTTAGCGTAAATATCGGTAACTTATTCGCGATGCGATTGCCCGATTTCGGTTTGATCAAAAAAAAAAAGGGAAAAGAAGAAAAAAAAAAGAAAAGAGAAAGAAACGGCAGCGGGCAACATATTCGGCAAATAATCCATGAGCCCGAGCGTGAGGGAGAGGGAGGGTAGGTAGAGAGCCTGTCACCTGTTAATTAGCAGAGTCGAAAATAGAGCGCGCTCCGTGCGCGAGACCGGCTGGGTTCTGGAATTAAATTTTTTAACCCATCGCACCTACAAGCAAACTCGGAGTTAAATTTCGGGTCTCGATCATTGTTTGCCGAGACGGGGAAGGGGAAGGGTAGAACGCTGCGCGAACGAAATAATTGCGATTTTCTATTTTATATTTCGGTCCGCGAGAGTCGCGGGTAAAATTCGACGCGCCGAATAGGAATTGCGAAAAAGGATTGAGCGAAAGTCCGATTTTTAATTTCACGCTCAATTTCGATTACGTACTTTTTGCACGAACGATTAAAAACTCGCACCTCGGTTCTACGTACACACTTCACGTAATTCTTCGCTCGTCGTCCGCGGTAAAAATACGCTCCCGCGTCTCTATCCCGTGGATTAATTGATCGGCGATGAGCTCGAGATAAGAATTACGCATGTACGATAGTGTATGCATAAATCTCGTTAAAAATTAATCCGCGATCGTCGATGAAAGGTGTCGCGCGTCTATAAGGCGTCGTATGAAAAACACACACACACACACACATACACACACACACTGAAATCTTATTACGGAAGAGCGGAAGGAGGGACGCCTCCTATATATCCACCGATTAATTTGTCAATGAGGGCATGCGAGCTCGAGGTGGCGTGAGAGGGGGGGGGCAAGATGCCGTCGGAGTCGTACGGTGCCGCGCATCGCCCGTACACCCGCAACGATCTATAAATCCCGGTGCGAGAAAATCAGGAGAAGAGATAGCGACGACAAACAAAAAAAAAAGGAAGCGCGCCCCATCCATCTTCTGTCTCTCGGAAAATAAATCAGTGGAATATAGTCATTGGATGGAAACGGTGCGCAAAGCCAACCATTGAGAATCTACCTATAATTACGGATTTAATCACTGGCTCTCAAAGCTCACGGACCCGTGAATGTGAACGATCGTTGATTTTTCATGATTTTTTCTCTCGTAAATTTAATAGATTTCTTTAGCTGTTTAAAAAGACAATTTACATTTTTATAAATTTATATAGATATTGATATTTTATCACTGCAAACGGTTTTTTATGCTTCCAATCGGCCACCTATTATTTTCAACATAGTATTGTTCAAAATAAGTCTTCGCTTGGCCACATGCGAGAGACACGCGGCAGTCGAATTCATATTAGCGACGGCAGTAACATTCGTCTCAGTTGTGTCGTTCGATCCTTAAAAGGTAAATTTTTCAACAACGAGAACCAAAGTCACCGGATTTACTTTCCAGGGCGATATTGAGAGAACATAGCCACAGAAAATCGATATACCCCGCTGCCCGCGTAATTTCACGTCGCGCTCATGACACATAGCGCGTTCGCGTCTGCGCGTGTATTCCCACCGGGCGAGGTCGCAGCGCGGTTTCACTCGTTGAAGCACCTCGCCAGCAGAGGCCCACATATCGGTTTCTCGTTATCTGGATTCATCGACAGGAGGAAGAAGCGAGGGGAGTGCGGAGGAGGCGGGGGGGATAGAAGGATGGCATCCGTGGCGCGCGCTCGAGCTAATTCGGGCGCGAGAGCACGCGCGAAAGGTCCGTGCGCACGAGGGGCACGCATGCCAGTTGTAATGCCGACGTATCCGCGCACCGGCCCCGCGCGACAATGACGTGGCCTCCCGCTCTGCTTAAAGTGAACGCGGGTTGGGGGATGGGAGGGGAATCGATTGCGCGCGGCTGCGCCTCGGACATCGCCGTGCCTACGAAGCTTCCTCCCGTTACATTTACGTATAACGGGATGTATGGATGTACATATATATATATATATGTATGTATACATACAATACCGAGAGGCATGCAGGAGGTGCCGGGCTTCGGGTGCTATAAAAATGACTGGTGTACGAGCTGCGACGTTCTCGAGCGCGCTGACTTATTTAGCGCTGCGGGCGCTTGGGGTGTAGTTAGACAGGTGAGGGTTGGCAGGGGGAGGGGTAGAAGGAGTAAGAGGAGAACATTCAAAGCGCACCCAAAAGGGGGATCTCGAGTCTATCTCTCACTTTCTCGCTTCATTCTGTTTCCTCTTCATCCTCCCACGTATACTACTGCTACAGTCCGTTTCTGATTCTATCTTAGATGTACACATACACACAAACGCGCGCGCGCGCGCGTTTCTAAAGATACGAGATATACGAATTAATTAACGGCTGATGACACCGCTCGGCGACTCCGTTGATGCCAGGTTTTTTCCCGCTCAGTAGCTGGGAATCGTCTTTTCTGAATTTACGTGAATTCGCAAAGTATCATAAACGTAAAATATATTCATTGTAATAACAGTAGAATAATAGTGGACGTAAAATATATTCCGTCTCTCTCGTGTCGGTAAAGACATTTATCTACAATTTAAAAACAACATGCACAGCTATATATATATATATATATATATATATATATATATATATATATATATATATATGTATATATATAATCTTTTCACAAAGAGCAAAAGAAAAAGTTTTTCTTGGGGCAATTATTAAGTAAATATACCATTCTTCTCGGGGATACCCAAGACCGTTTGCTTTTATATATACACGATGTACAGTCGTAGCAGAGTATAATATGAAGATATATATATATATATATATATATATATATATATATATATATATATACATATACACATATAGAGAGACAAACCGAGAGAAAGAGAGAGGGAAAGGGAGACCGGTTAACATTTCCACAACAATTGCTCACCAATTACAGGAGCAATGAATGGGGAGGCACTTCAAACACGTCATTGATAGTCGGAGGACATTCAGAACATTTAATTGGCCTGCCTACTTAAAGTCGCATTAATAAGCTCTGAAGAGCTCGTCGGTTTTCTAGATCTATACAAAAACGATCTATGGCGATGTCGTATTCTGTTGGGGATTTGAAGGGGGGAGCGAGCGATCAATGCATTATACAGGTTACAATCGAATACAGTTATATAACAATTAATCTTTGCTCGAAATGTATGTATAGAATTTCATTCGAAATTCCTAAAGTTATAATTAATTTAAAATACTGATTCGTCAAATATCGATTGATTCAACTGTTATCCGACAACTGCGGAATTTCATGATGATTTATTATTAATCATTACTGCTTTTTTTTTTTTTTAAGATATGAATCATTACCAATAGGCACATTTTTAATACATTAATAAGTAGATGTTGAGCTAAAGTTCGAGCGATATACATCTATTATTATAAATCTTCGAAAGGATCGATATCGCTTTTATGTATAGATTCATGCAGATTTCAACTAGATAATTAATTACTACTTTAAATCACGCTTTTTCCCTCCACTTTTTAAATCCAAAATTGCATCAATGCATATCATCTATATTTAGCCAAACACACACACGTGCGCGCATGCACACGTGTCTCGTAACCCATTCCTCTGGACGCATACAGTCTATGTATATATATATGAGGACACCGGTATACCCTAAGAATTAACGAGCGCCTTAAATAAACAGAGTCGTATTAGCACAGTTTCACAGGTGTGTTTATATAGAGTTCCAGCTACTCGCGTACGGCGGCGGTAGCGCCGGGGGTCCGCGGGACTTACGAAGCAAAGGCATCGGATCAGCGTCGGAACATCATCATTGTCGTCGTCGTCGTCGTTGACGTTGAGCGGGTTCGTCGCTCGATATCCTCTGGTCAGTCCCCCCCGCCCCCTCCCGCCAAGCACACACGCGCGCACAGACGCCAGCACTCTCGGGGATAATTGACGTCGAATCCGCCCTCCGGGATACGCGCGTGCGTGCGAGCATCGACGAGTGTTTGCGGATCACGTCTGAGGCGCACGGTGAGGGGGGAGGGCGAGCGTTCGCCGCGCACGGGGCACGCGCGGGACAAAACGAGGAATACACACACACACACACACGCGTGCGCTCACACACAGCCGCGGGAAAAACCAACGCGACGAGGAGGAGCGTTGTGTATATGAAAGAGAGGAACGAGGGAAGAAGAAGGAGAGAGAGAGAGAGAGAGAGAGAGAGAGAGAGAGAGAGAGAGAGAGAGAGGCGCGTCAAGCACAGCGACGATGACGGGGACGACCCTGAGGACGATGATTGACGGAGAGCGCAGAGAGGCGAACAACTCGAGAGGAACGTAGTCGGCGAGAGATGGAGCGAAAGAGATGGGGAAAGAGAGACGAGCGAGTGAGGGGGCGGGAGAGAGGCAAGTCCCCGTTAGATCGCTTAATGAAGCCGATTCAAAGCGCTTTCACGGGCCATTTGTTTTCGGGCTGCCGTCACCGCCGTGGCATATATATCTGTATATATGTATGTATGTATATATATATATAATACATGGCCCGATGGGACAGCTTCGACACGCGCACGAAGGAACGCCTGTCGATCGCAGGCTGCCCGATACGGTGGCCGGGCGCGCTATTTATTATACTCGCACGCGCCCGCGCCGGCTCGATCTGTATTATTCCTCTGGCTGCCGACGGGAGAGGGCGAGGGAGGGGACGGGCGCGCGTGGAGACGGCGACACACCTCGGCGAGATCGGCCGATAAAGGTGTGTGCGGCTGGCAAATTTTCCATTCTATACCCTATATACGGATACTTGGATAATTGTGGCCGGGACGAGGTGTCTAATTTATATATATATATAACAATTGTTGAATCGCACCATACGCAGAAGATAGTGGATATGTAAGGAAGAGGATTTTTTTCTTCTTTTTGGGATTAAAACAGGAGACGTGTTCTTTGCTATAAGGATGTCCCAAGAAGTCATACGTTACCCGCGAGGAATAGAGACAATTGACATGTTTTATCTTACGTGCAGTGGCTTTAGATTTTAATTAACGCGCGTGCGCAGAAGGATGGAGGAACAAGTTTCATTGACTTTAGAACTTTCTACGGATCTCGTTGAATTATAATTAAACGAATCAATTAAGGATGAACGGGGATTTGAATTTTTTTTCTTCTTCGATTGATCTATAATGAGGGATAATATACTGATGGTATAATGCGTATAATTATAGGATCGAAATATCATGATATGTGGCGGATCGTTAAAATTTGAAACACTGTTTTTTTTTTGTTATTGTAATTTTACGAATCCTACTAAATCGTACTTATTGGCAATAAAAAGGTGATCTGTCCCAAAAATTACATCTAAAAAAGGCATTGGAATTTGAAGAAAAAAAAAACTAAATTTTTTTTTATTAACAAATATTTGTCTGCCGAAGTTGATTTAACATTTTCATTTCAGTAAGTGAAAAGAACGTAATAAGAACCGGTAAATTTTGTACATTTATAAATTTTTTACATCTATAAATTCTTGCCGTAATTCATATATTCTATATTAACATATAAATTTGAATGATAAATTTGTGTTATTTTTAAATAAATTTAAAATGTATTTCGAGATATTACTGCAGCATGAATAGAAAGATTAGAAAACGTATTAAATTAAATAGAAAATTCTTTCGCAATAATTCAATTTTTTATGAATTAATATGAATTAATGATTTTCATGGATTATAAACTACCATGAAACAAAGTTATTCATATGTAAAATAAACTTCCTTAATGATACCCAAATGAAAACAAATAAAGTGTTCGACCAACGTCGGCTCTCTACCGGACAACCGAGCTGTTAACAACTCCGACGACGGTAGGTCTCTACCGCGATCGCTCGTGTTTTCAAATAATCGTTTTTCGAAAATAACAAAATTTAACGCGAAACAATTCATGGCAAAATTCTGTAAAAAAAAAACGACAATTTCAATTGAATCGAAACGAATTTAAAGCTACGAAAATAAAGAATTTCATTGGATGCCAAAACATTATTATATTGTAGTAGAGGAGGAAGACTAAGTAAGCTCTGTCCAAACTCGACGTGTCTCTTTTAAAACGCAATGACCTATAAAGGCAAGTGCAACGTACTACTGGAGCAGCCTTGCATGACGAAATTGCATTCATTAGCACGATCAAGAATCATCGTTTGTCAGAATCAGAATAGCGTAACGTTTTAACCGAAGCCGATGAGTGCATCAACGTGTAAATGTATTAAAAATATGAGTATGGCACGGGAACGCTCGTTGATTTTCATTCGAAAGACAAGTATTCTGCAAGGTATATGGATGAAGTTTTGTTGAATATTCAGTAAAATTTGTAAAAACGACGAAAATAAAAGTGGCTATTTATGTTTATTTGAAATAGAATTTAATTGTAAATATTTTCTGATTAATTCAAGAAAGAATTCTTGTCATTACTGTGAATTTCAAGCTATTTGAAATTACATTTATAATAATGCTTATCTTAATGTCCTTTCATCAATTTTCGGCAACTTGATTAAAACCTGCTCTATATTATATGTAGAACATATTAAACCTTGTCTTGAACAGATCTGCGGTCAATGATTAGTTAATTTATACACATGCGTTTGTTGTCCTTGACATTCCAATCAGCATCTCTGATAAATTATACGCTACGGGACAGCGAAAGATTTCGGCCGATCCGAAGAAATTTTTCGCTAACCTCGAGTCTTCTCGTAATGCAATAAAATCAATAGTCAATATCGCCGAATCGGGCTCAGGGATTTACAGCGCCTCGAGCGATCCCCGAATCCCCCACGATAATCCCAATATAAACGAAAAATCATCTTCTTTTTTTTTTTTTATACCATTCACTCGTGCTTAAGCTCCTCGTCAAACCCACTAACCCCCTCGGCGAACCTGTTAAACTCTCCCCTCCAAGCCCGGTGACACGGACGTTACCGGCTCTTTTCGACAGAGACCCCGGCTGGCCGCGCGCGAATTCGTCCCGCCGGCGCGTCGCGTGTCGCCGCCGCCACCACCCCCCCCCCCCCGAGCCGCGAAACCCGCCCACTATCGCGCGAAGTTTAAATTGCGATCGCTCTCGTCGATAAGCAAACGCTCGCCGGCTCGACGGAGCGAGAGCTCTCCCGTTGCGCGATGCGGTTTCCGGCCGGAAAGAGCCGGGCTCACGGACGATCAACGAGGGGCGCATATAGGAGCGACGGGAGATGGTGTACGAAGGGGAAGAGAGATAGAAGCGGATTTGCGGTTTCTTCTTTTGATTTTTTTTTTTTTTTTAGCTTTTTTAGAAAACCGCGTTTTCCTCCTCTGCTACTTTTTTCCATCTTTTTCCTCTTTATCGATAAGTGGAAGCGACGAAGATTCGCTGAAATTGCCTTCTTCTTTATCTATCTTTATTGTTTTATTAAATTATTGTTAAATTGAATTTTGGTTAAATATGGGCTTTCGATATTGAAAATTAGCTGCATACATTAAATCTACAATTGAAAATTGTATTGACATGGTTTTTCATATTCGTACAGCATGAATTTGCTATAGATATCGAACAGAGCATAAAGCGAAGTAAATTTTTTTCTCATTATAATTTCTGTCAAAACCTTTATAACTGCCTATACGGTCGTTTAATAAAAGCAAACTGATATTACTTAATCATTGTGCCACGTTAATCCTTGAAAGGGATCAGAATTTCTTTGGCAAAAATAAATTCCATGCACCATGACCTCCCCATATAATTAATACACGAGCACTGATAATGCATCGGTCTTGCCCACCCCACCGGCATCGCCTTGACAATGGCGGGGGCCGCATTTTTTAAAAGTTGCCAGAAAAGTTTGGCGCCCCGGCATGTATTATCTACAGCGAAGGCAAAAAGCCGCCTCTTTCGAGCGCGTATACAAGCGACAAAGAGGCTGGGATGCGCGCATCCGGTTATTTACTCTTTGCGCCCGATAAAAATCTCAAATCTCGATACCGAGCTCTCTCTCTCTCTCTCTCTCTCTCTCTCCTATTCTCTTTCTTTCTCGTGGGTGCGGGCGGGCGCGCGCATTAATAAAAATCGAGGCACAAGGAGTAAGAGTGGAAAAACAAGAAGACAAGGGGGTGGGGGAGAAAAAACGGTTGAGAGCAGCGTTCAGCGCGACCAAAATCAGAAGAAAGCAGCCGAACGGGAATCAAAAAAGGAACGAAGGAGCCATGAAGAGTAGAGAGAGAGAGAGAGAGAGAACGAGGGAGAGGGAGCGAATGAAAGAGAGAAGAGGCAAAGTAAGTATAACACAAAGCAGCCAAGACGACAAGCGAGAGAGAGAGAGAGAGAGAGAGAGAGAGAGAGAGGTGGAGAAAGAGAGAGAAGTCTGGAAAAAAAGGCGGGGGACAATGTATACTGCGAGGAATGCAGCGTCGCAGCGGGAGCGAAAAGAGCGAGGAGAAAGAAAAGGAGTGGCAGGCAAAATATACTAAAAGCCAAGAGGGAGAGGACAGGGGATGAGAGTGCGAGAGAGAGGGAGCGAGAGAGGGAGTTGGCCCCTCGAGCGCGAATATAATAAATAATATCGAGAGCCGCGGAAGTGTTCGCTCAGTATATATAGGGGGTGGGGGTCAGTCGCTCGAACGCCCGCGTCCCAATATCGCCCCGGCCACTACTGTCCATCATACCCTCTCCCAACTCCCTCCCCCATTTCTTCAGCAGCGCGCGCTAACGATGCGTTCGGCCGTATACATACATCTATATATATATATATATATATATATATATATATATATATATATATACACATATCCGTGTAAGAGAGCGCGAATGCGTATAGGCACGCAGACATTTTTCGTATAGGAAAACGATAATAGGATCATGTTTTATGGCGCCTCGTTAGGGCCCCGGTGCGGTGCATCGGCACCGCGGCAAGGGCGAGAACGCGAGGAGAAAGACACAGAGGGAGTATGTGTGTGTGAGAGAGAGAGAGAGAGAGAGAGAGAGAGAGAGAGACAGAGGAAGAGAGGTCGCGAGATTTACGCAACCCGCACGAACCTATCTGGACTCTTCTCCTAGCTCTCATTCTGACCCACCACACACCCGTCCCATACCACCAACCCCTCACGCAGCCCGATATGACGAGGCTCTCTCTTCTCTCTCTCTCTCTCTCTCTCTCTCTCTCTCTCTCTCTCTCTCTCTTCCTCTCTCTCTCTCCGTCACCCTGTCCGCTCATGTCCGTCCGTCTGCTGCTCTGCGAGGTTATATTATATACCAGCGGGACTATATATATATGGGAATGTGTATTTCGCGCGTGGGTGCAGCACACGCATTTATATACCGCCGCGGCGAGGAGCAGCCTGGGCGCCCTTCGCCTTTGTGATTTTAGAGCCGGCTCGAGAGCTTATACGGTTGTGCGAATAGGCGTGTGAGCCAGAGAGAATAAGAGAGCATCCTTAACCGAGCATTCTGCGCTCGAGAGGCCGTGTTCCTATCTGCGTGGGTTGCGCGCGGAAGTGCCTTTTTACGCGCGCTCTCTCTCTCTCTCTCTCTTCTCTCCCTCTCTCTCTCTCTCTCTCTCTCTCTTCTCTCTCTCCGTCTCTGTTTCGCCTTTTCTTCGCGAACACGGCGTGCAAGGAGAAAGAGGAGAAGGAGGAGGAGGAAGATGAGGGGCGAGGCAAGGAGGCCGAGAGGATGCTGAAATTTTAAGGATACATTGTTCGAGAACGAATCTACATGAAATCGCGTGCGACGGCGCGCGTTGTTTTATAGATTTGTACAGAGTCATGTTGCTTCGGCGTTTCGCGCGCCGAACGCGCCGAGAGGGCGAAAGAGAGAGACAGCGATGACAGCGTTCCGGCTGTACGCCCGCGGATTTCGGCACTGAATTAATATCCATCGGGCGATTATATTGTCTTTATTCCATGCTTCAGGCATGCTGTTAAGGACAGTTTTCGGATTGGGAGGGGCAAGGGAGAGCCACGTATTCTTGAGAGAGAAAGAGAGAAAGAGAGAGAGAGAGAGAGGACGTCCTTTCGTGTATTCAAATTAAATTCTAATTTTTGCATTTACAGCCCGAGAATTTATATATCTGATTGATTTTAAAACTTCATTGTTCACTTTCCAATTATCGTTATATACCATTGAATGACAATTGACTCTAAAAAGTGGTTCGTCATAAGAATTTTATTAATTGCTACGGGTACTAAATTATGTTCTAACTGTTTGTCTGATTCTTTTGTCACGAAACAATTGATTAATCGAATAAATTTATCGATTATTGATTGAATATTCGGACATTGTTCTTGGTCTAAATACAAAATTTTAATACATTTCTGCAGGATTAATAATAACACAGAAAAACGAAAAGTAACGTGCAATGAATAACTAGAGCTGGACACTTTTTTATTTTCGAGCAAAAAGCAAATAGTTGTTCGAACTTATGAAATTTTCTAACCAATCGAGGCATTCATGACATTTGTATTGTCCACATATTCGACATTTTTGTAAATTTTAGGTGTTCAAGTATATTTATATCGAACAATTACATAATAATATAATATTAAAGTTGGAAATTTTGGTAAACTGGAACAATAGGAATTCATGGAATGTTCAAATAGTTCGGTGAACTCGATAGACTGAAATGTTCAAAAAGCTCTGATTGTTGGAACAGTCGGATCAATTGCGGCTGAGCCTGTACTTGTCTTGTATTCGCACATGTCTGTACTTGCACATGTCACAGATGTAGATAAAATTGAACGTCGACCACGTTTCTCTCTTTTTTTTAACGGGAAAATTAAATCTACTGCGCACTTTATTCTAGAATGTCAGGTATTTTTTGTATTTGTAACACACATCAACCATATTCTATAATAACTCAGCCTATAAGCTCCAAATCGGCAACTCTAAAATTTATACATTCCAAAAATTATAACTCGTTAATGTGTGTTTCTGTGAATTTCTAGTAAATAAATAAATAAAGCAATAATTTTTTTGCAAATACTGACGTAATATGAAATAACGGTCGATCGGATTGGATTCTCAAATATCTATAGAAGGTGTACAGTTATGATTGAAAAGTTGCTTTCCTTAGTAGTCCTTTTGCGTGGTGAAAAAATTGTAAGAAATTATTTATAACACAATGTTTTAAATTTTCAAAATAAAATACTCTCTTATTTCCAAATCGGTATGACTTGTTGTGTTCAAACTGAATAATAGCGTGTAGACTGGTGTATTGTGTATCAGTCAGTGGAATTTCTAGTATTAGTTAGATCCATGGAAAGAATAACAAGAACAAAGAAAGTTCTAATGAACCTACATTCGTACACGCACATCGTTTCTTTGCTATCGTCAATTACAATTCGATCAATTTATTGACATTGGCAGGCAATCATTCGTTAACGCCAGTCATTTTGACCAAACGTCAATTCATAATAACACGGAAACTATACGTTTGAGGGAACGAGTTCATTCAAACGCTTTCGCTGGAAATTTCATGAAAAAAAAAAGTCATCGACTATAGTGTACATCCAATTTTTACAAAAAAAGTCCATTAATTTTTATGTTATAAGCTACTATATATTCATAACGGGAGAGCGCCTGAATCAAATACGTCATCTATAAGTCGCTACATCCCATTGTGAGACAGAACTATTGTTGCACGTTCCGCTTTAGACCACCTTCTGGGCTTGTCAGTAAGATGACAAGTTTTCTAATCTGAGTCGTACAATGATGGATCAGGAATTGAAAAGCTTATAATATGAAGCTGTTTCAAATGATTGCGAGCGTTGAACGTTGAATTAAAATGAATGAGTTTTCATTCTTTATTACGTATATATTATACAAACTATATTGCTTCTGGAGCGAAATTGAACAAATGGGTGATTAATTTGCGTCAAAACTGTTTGATGAAATTGAATTGAAAAAAAAAAACAATATATTTCAGACCACTGTTTGAGCCAATTCAGCCAAATTCGAAGGCTATAGTGTGTGCAAAAAAATTGTTATTTACATTAGAGGTACAGTTTTCGAGTATATATTTACGTAGAAAATTTTAATGACCTATGATTATGAATTATATGTTCTTTTTAATGTGGACTATTTTGCTTTTAATTATAATGTTCATAATAGACATTAGTAAAATACGAGTCTCTTCTCCGACAAGAGTATGAATTAATTTATGTCTATTATGACGATAAAATAAAATGATGATACCAGTCCAAAATCTACGGTCGCGAAGTCAAGGTAGAACGAAAGTCTTTTCTGTCATTTTCCGCCGCGCTGTCGCACATCGTTTACGAGAGGCACGGCGATACCGATGTAAAAATTCATCCCACTCCTTCCGCCGTGGTAACTCTCGGGAATATTTTCCAACCGTGGTCATTTCGATTCCATCTTGCCGGGCAGGAGAATCGAGGAGGCCCCTGGAGACACAACGGACAACGGCGCACTCGCAAACTTTCCAAATATGAGCGCAGTGCCAAAAGAGAAAGACCAGCGGACGAGAAGACGATGAAAAACAAAAAAACAAAAACAGAAAAAAAAAACAAAAAAAAAAAACTCACGTGCCCGTCCCGCAGGAACGCGAGTCGTCGCACGCTGGGAGGACTCGGGCGACGGTGGTATATATAAAAGAAGAGGGGACGCGGATGGGGAGGGGGAGTATTTCGCGGGGTCCCGAAAAGACATATAGAAGCGATAAAATGGCCGGTCGTGGCAGAAGCCACAGCAGCAACGAACCCATAACGGGAGGGTGGGCGAGGCGGGGGAGGGGAGGGAGAAGAAAGGAGTATCGCGCGAAAGGAGGTAAAAGTCAAAAGATGAAAGAGAGTAGGAGGAAGAGAATCGAGGAGGGCCCGACGCCGTCGGTTTTTATGGGAAAGAAGACGAAGAGCGCAAAGGGGGACCCTTCCGAGAGAGAGAGAGAGAGAGAGATAGAGGAGGAACAGATGAGGAGCCGAGGAAGAGAGGGTTCGAGTCGCCAGCGAGAATACAAGGGCGGGAGTAGGGGGAGGCGAAGAGAATGGAGTGAAGAGAAAAGAGGAGAATATACATAAGGAAGGGACGGGGGATTGCCAAAGCGGGCGCGTATCACCCCCCCCCTCTCTCAGGGGGCAGAGAGACAGAATGAGAGAGACAGAGAAGGAGCAAAGTTGACCCCTTCTTTAGGGGTCTTACAGGAGTCTACCCCATCCTCTCTCTTTCACTCTTTCTCTCTCGCTTTCTTTCCACTCTTTTTCTCCGTTCGACGGGCTTTGTTCCGTCGACAATAGCCCTGGGAGGGAGGTAGAGGGGCGGGGGGGTCTGTATCCCTCGCGTCTCCTCGCGCTTTTTTATACTGCACCGTATACATACATTATATCCACTTACGATGGAGTCATAATATTTTTCATGCGGCGATTTATGGCCCTCGGCTCGATATGCCTGTGTGGCGATATTTTTCTCTCACTCCCCTGTCCCCGTCACCCCACCCCCCCACCTCATCCGATAGTCCTCTCGCGCGCGCGTCGACGCTGTCCGAATGAAGTCGAAGCGCGAGTACTGTGAGCTCGACGTACGGAGCTATAACGAAGTCCCGTCCCCGACCATCGCGAGACCCTCGCGATCTGCCCACTTGGAAGCGAAATCGAGGAGGAGAAATGTAGCTAGTGGCGAAGCGAGGATACGGATGATCCGTCGAAGCGCCACGTCGACAGTCTCGGGTCGCGAGGTGTGCGTAATTTTCCCTCCCTCGAGCAGTGCGTGTGTTCAGGAAAAATTAGGTCGAATCGCTGTCCGGAGGGTGTCCGCCCACGTTCTCTCGGTCTTTGTCGAGTGCTTCAAGAGTGCGTCCCGATATCGCAAGCGGCTGGCTTGAATAGACCGATTGTGGTCGAAAGAGTGCAGCGTAAATGGGACGTACGTCGTGCACTGGTCCTCGGTCGGTAAGGAGCTGTTTTCGTGGCGCACGCGACCAAATCATAGACGATGGTAGAGATAGAAGTTCAAATGTAAGGATTGTCCTGCACGCCGTCAGTGTTCTAATCAATCGTCGCAATCAGATTGCGAGTATTCTTAAGAGAATGCGGTATTCTTAAATTTCTCCCAAAAATTCGTTAACAGCAGGGTTGCCGTAAATAAAATATTTTTTCATTCTGTTCTAACCTGCAAGTCGCACCTTCACCGTTTGGTTAGTCCTATAATACGAAAAGGCTTGTTTTAACACGATACCTCATTATAACCCTCGGCTTTGTCACCGAGAGTAAACCTCTCGCTTCGTAAATAAAGCCTTTCCGTGCCCGGTAATAAATGTACCACTGCTTCTTATGCAATATACGCAATTCAATATTTACTCTTTGGATATAATGCATTGGTTCATAATTTTGACATTCTAAAAGATTGAAAGGTCGCCCTCTATTGGAGTGATTTTTGACTCCTTAGCTATTCGATAACAGGCAAAAATCCTTTATCCCGCCGACTGTTGTACGAGAGTTCACAAAAAACGATCGCACCATCGGCGAAATTCCGGACTAAACGCCGCCTCCGCCTCATTCCCGGCTTATTAGTCCCGATTGATTATGTTCCGGGACACTAAAATGACAAACGTGCATCGAGAGCTCGTCAGTCCAGAGTTGGAACTTATTAACGAACGAACAACTCTCAACATCTCTTTCTCTTCTCTCTCTCTCTCTCTCTCTCTCTCTCTCTTTCCTTCTCCCTCGTTGACTTTCCGGCTTACCCTTAGGCGGAGAGGGGAAGGAACGAGTATAAGTTGGATGGGTCAGTCGTTGGCAACGAGATGAGGCGCTTATATACTCGCAATATGTGTGTGTGTGTGTGGTGTGTGTGTGTGTGTGTGTGTGTGTGTGTGTGTGTGTGTGTGTGTGGTGTGTGTTACACGTATCGAGCGGAGCCCGGTCCCGACGTCGATATGGAAAAAACAGGTTTGCCCAATCGGTAATTTAAAAAAATTGCCATCGAAATTATCCACGAGGGATGGGGTTCGTGCGCGGGTGAGGGAAGGGGGCATCGAACACGACGCGTTGCATTTCAATTCGAGGTGTATCGAGTTGGAGAAGAAGGTAGAACGAGGAAAAGACGAGAGAGAGAGAGAGAGAGAGAGAGAGAGAGAAAGGCGAGGAGCACCTCGCCTTTTGTAACGCGGTGATCTTTCGGAGCGAGCGATCGCGCCGCGATAAAAAAAGCCTTATCGCGGCGGCGGCGGCGGCGCGGGCGATTTGCGCGTACAGCACACTGAGCAAACTGTGTCTGAGAGAGAGAGAGAAAGAGAGAGAGAGAGAGAGAGAGAGAGAGAGAGAGAGAGAGAGAGAGAGAGAGAGGACGAGAAGAGCTTGTTTGAGTTTTTCATTATACTCATCATTGCCTCTCTCTCTCTCTCTCTCGGGGTCAGGCTCGCGTATCGTTTGTAAAAAATTAATGCTCACCGCGCGCACGTGCATCAGTGGCGTCGTCGACGTTGTTCCATAGATGTTACATGAATCCAGACAGACGTTTCTGTGTGTGCGTGTGTGCGCGCGCGCGCGCGTGCGTATGTGTGTGCGTGTGTATGTGTCTGTTTACATATATACACGTACGGCTGCTGCTCGTCCTGAAAAAGCTCGGCAAATTGAAAGAATTTTAAGCGGCGCGAGCCGCGGCATTACGGATCGTGCTTCGCGTTGCGTTAGTCCGAGTGAGCGGGCAACGGGGGGGGGGAGGCGGATGCGCGCGACCGTTCGCTCGCTAACTGGCTCCATTAATTTCAGCTCCCTCGCTGAGAAGTAAATCGGGCCATGAGCCTGCGAGCAAATGTGAATCCGAACTGACGATACGCGCCCGATAATTTGGGATAATAATTTCTAGAAATTGTCCGATTAATAATAGTAATAATAACATAAGTGGATTTTTTCTTTCTTTTATTATTATTTGGCAAGAGCGCTGTAAAAAGTAAAAATATGAGTTTTTCGCCAAAGGCTGCGTCCGGGACGAGTTAACGAACTAATTACGAGAAATTCAAGAGCTGTCTAAGGGACATAAATTGGGGAGAGGTGGAGTTTATTAACCGAACCTGCGAGAGATGAGATTCAGTTGCATTTGCATTTAAATTTTCGGCATTTTCAACAATTTTGCATTTCGTTTCTGGCGTTGCTTTGGCTTTTACTGCGCGAGACTTAGTAAACATGAGTTGATTAATTATACGTAATGATGAATTTGAATATTGTTATTGAAAGTAAGAATAAAATTTTACAAACTCTCTTAATTGACAATTTAACTTTCGAAAAACGAGAATACCTTACGCTCAATTTAGCAAACGCAATTTGATAATTCTAATTATATGTAAATTACAATTTCGATTATTCGAAATTGTCCAACGGTCTACAAATAATTGAAGAATATTAATTTAAATATTATTATAGATATTTTTGTTTATATTTAAAATGCAATAAATTAATGGGCTAATTAAATGTTTGTAATCAATGTTACATTGGAGATGATATCTGAAAACGATAATTTTGAAGTATCAACATTATATAGTTTACGAAATGTAAATATTGCATCAGGGTTAAAAAAACATTGCTTAAGTCTTATGCACTATTGAGATTTAATAAATATTTATTTTTCGGAGAAGCAGAATAAATAAATATATTGACGGAGACTCTGAAACGTATTTATATTTTAAGGATTACTGATAATATAAATTTATAATATTAGAAAAGAGTAAAATTAATAGTATTTATCATTTTTAAATTAATTTGAATGGTTGGCACGAAGGGTGTAGATGTATAAGTAAATCAGGTATACTATACCTATATATCTTGTGAATTATAGAGTTTGTTTTCATAATAAATAATATGAATTTTAGAAAAAATTGAGGCAGTTATATATGAAAAAATTTGAAGCTTCTCAATAATTGCAAGAATTTTCTATAATATCATATTTATGCACTTACATTAAAAATGCATGTATTTATGCATCTATGTGTATATGCACTCGGCGTTCCCTATTTCTCACGCATGACAATAAGTATATTGAAAATACCGTCATAAGTGTATTGGTTCGTCTCGAATTCGAATCTCGATCGAACTTCGAATCGACTCGAAACGTATTCACATTATAATTATAAATATAGCGTTCTATCATATAAAGTTCTTTATACATACGACGGCGCCTTTTACCTATTACTTTATACGTTTCAAGAGGTGTTGTTTTTTTATCTTCGATATCCTGTTCCTTTTCATCTTGTCCTCAACAACTTGGAGAGGACCCTGCGAAGGGTAATTCTCAGTGTACAAGCGTACATAATTTTTTACTTCTATCTGATTACAAAATATAGTTCTACTCTGCAGGCGAATACAGAATTAACATTAAGATTATAATTTTTGAAATTATGACGATTTAAAGGAGACAAAATAATTTAAATACCTCGTATTAATGATATTTCCCATTGCATTGTAAAATTAGTAATATCAATGTACAAATTTTTTTTTATTAAAATCAATTCGTTCCGCGGTTTATTTATGAAATATTTATGAAATTTCATTTTATTTTTTAATTTATTTAATTTCATTACAGTACTAACGGCCACCTATAGATAATTCCACTTATCCGTAAAAAATCGCGCTTCTTAGTCCAGGTTTATTAACCTCCTGCCTTGAAAAAAAAAGCTCGATTAACACCAGTCGATGGCCGTTCTAAAGAAGAAAAAAAAAAGAACGAAAAAATTCCGGCGGGAGAAAAAATTCACCGCAACAAAAGGCTTTTTTTAAAACAAATTGAATCCCCGGCGTTTTTTCGAGACGCACTCTCTAAAAGCCCTCTCTTATCTCTCTCTCTCTCTCTCTCTCTCTCTCCGCTCTTT
This sequence comes from Sycobia sp. Sy_11, assembly GCA_018907035.1. Lineage (NCBI taxonomy): Eukaryota > Metazoa > Arthropoda > Insecta > Hymenoptera > Epichrysomallidae > Sycobia > Sycobia sp. Sy_11. The sequence goes on from JACCIC010000031.1 coordinate 1,552,075, forward strand.
CTGGGGCTCAAAATTAAAAATGCCGCATAAATTTAATCAGGCCTTTAAATAATACGAATTCGGCGGCAGGAGCCGCGCCTTTGTGCACGAGGCCACCATTTAATAGCCCAGGAGCGCGTTCCGCGTTAAATCCACGGCGGCGCGCGTGCAACAATGACGCGCGGGTCTTATACATATATATACACACACGCCATTTACCTCGCTCCCACCCCCGTTCTCTCCTTCCCGGCTCTCTTTTGGCCAATTTCTTTTTTAACCGGACGGTCGCGCCTCCGCCCTGCCCGCCCAAATTGAATAGATTATTTATTTATCGGGGCATTGTGCTCGAAAAAATTTTTCCCCCGCAACGCGGCGTCGGCCCGCTCGCGCTCCGTGGGGGTAAATTAACGCAAGGGGCCCCGGACAACCGAGAGGCCAAGGGGGGATTAAATAAAAAATGAGCCCTAACTTAGCCGGGTGGACGCGCGCGAGCGAACGAGCCTGCAGGCCGACGCGCGACGCTCTTTGATGATTTATGCGTATCTCGCAAATCAAGCCGCGCGCTTGCTGGCACAACTTATATATATATACACGCTCGTGCTGGGCTTGCCCTCTACAGCGCGGAAATCGGTTTCTCTGATTCATTCGGTCATAAACTGTCAGGTTATGTTAAAATCCCTAAATCGAACTTTTTTACGATCCCCCGAAAAGAGCCATCTCTCTCTCTCTCTCTCTCTCTCTCTCTCTCTCACTCACTCCCTCCTGAAAGCATAAATAGCGCTGCGGACGCCCAATTTCGGGGCCCGCGCAGCGAGACTACAGCCGCCGTCGCCGCCGCCGCCGCTGCACTCCCGGTTCTCGACGAATTCAAAAAGCTCCGCTGCAGCGCGCCAATGCGAGCCAAAGTCCTTGTATACATCCTCCCGCGCGGAGGCCGCACAGGCTGAGCGCGGAGTATGTGCGCGCCGCGGCAAATTGGAGCGGCGAAAAAGTTTCGCGAACAAAATCCAATTATCGATAAATAAACGAGAGAGGGGGGGTAGAGGTGGTGCGGGAGAGAGGGAGAGAGAGAGAGAGAGAGAGAGAAACAGAGAGTAGGGGGCTTAAGCAGGAAAAATTTCATTTCAAAGCGACCGCCGCGCCAGTATTAAAAGAAAAAAAAAATCGAGGAGGGAGAGAGGTGCAGAGAAAAAAATCCTTCCACTCTCTCACTCCCCGGCTCTCGCACTCCGAGATTATTAAGTCCATTCGGGATATTATCGAATATCTTGGCGTGGCGAGAGAGCGCGCGCGCGTGTGTGTGTCTGTGTGTGGGTAATCGGTTGAACCGTTCCGCACACAGCAGTCGGATCCGAGGGCGCCGAGCGAAATTCCAGTAGCCACGAAACGCGTACGTGGGTATATAATATATATATATAAATATAAACGATCCGTCCGAGGCACAGCGCCAAAATTCTTCAAAGTCCGAGGGGAATCGTCGACCGCGTCGGCTCCCTCTGGGACTTTTCTCTCCCTACCTCCCCCCAACCCTACCGGTGTCCCGCGCGGTATATACCGACTTTGTGCATACGCGCCCGCGTACGCAGTCGTGCACACACGCGCGCGCGCGCACACACACACACAGACACACACAAACATACACACACACAAACCGCGAGTACGCGGGGAGCGAGAGCGCTCTTATACGGAACTGCAATGAACGCATATAATATCGGTATACACGTTATAAGCGCGCACACGCGCGCGTAGGAAGGGAGCGCGAGCCAAGAGCACCCCGTGGCCGCGGGGTTATTAATTCACAAAGCGCGCGCGTTGGCACAGCCTGCGGGCGATACCGAAACTTGTAATTTAATTAGAAAACTTCTGTGTGCTCCGACTTTCTCTACCCCTCCTCCCGCCCTCTGCCGCTGACTCGCTTTCCTGCCCTTTTCCCTACTACTCGTGACAGATATTAGATAATTATATGCAATATTTCTCAGTTATATATATATATATATATATATATATATATATATATATATATATATTAGCAAATGAGCCTTTTGTAAAGCTACTCTACGTGGCTGTCCCCGTTATACAATTATATTGCGTAAAACAATAACGCCGCTAATTTGACATACCGTGCTCGTGCGCGGCAAGGTCCGATAAAGCCCGTTACGCAAATGTAGCGAGATACCTTGACAATATACAAATATCAGATATAATAGGGGTACGTCGTGAAAAATTTCACTGGGACAAAATATCAGTGGAATCAAATGCACGTTGATTTGAATAGTAGCGATGAATGCTGATTTACAACAACTAAAGCGTTTAGCGATTACTAGTCGGATAAGTACTTGTTTGATTCTACTTGTCCGACTAAATTTTGTCTGACTGCGCCACTGCTTAGATTACCAGTAACTCTATTGCGCAATTAAACGAAAATGGAAATTGCAACACATTAAACAAATAAAAGCTCGACCATAATGTAGAATATTTAAAGACCTATATATTATATAATGCTCCAGAAAACTCGTTTCGCATATGTAATTTTAATTAAAACCCATTAAACAATTAAAGAGCAGAAGTTCGCAAATGAATATTATTCATTTAAATTAAGAATTATTACGAAAAGTAACTTGGATAATTCACGATAAATTTATTTAACTGCAAAAACATTATGCTACAACAAGTTAATCTCCCAAAATTAAAGCACATACGTGTGCCGTTATTTAGAACATATATAATCCCCTCATCCGCAGATCACGAAAAATGACAAGAAAAATTATCGGATAAGATCGACCGAGTTTCCACTTACTCGGAATACAATTCCCCATATTCCTTCGGGGAACAAAAAAGACGAAGAAGAAGAAGGAGGAGGAGGCGGGGGCAGTCAGATTCAACGAAACCTCATCGGCCGGTTTATTTCCCGGCGCCCGCGCCACCTGCCGAGCATCAAGAATTCACATTACCCCGGTCCAATGATCAATCATTCCCGTTGGTGTGCGCGCATCGTCGAATTAGAGAAATTGAGAGAGAGAGAGAAGAGAGAGAGAGAGAGAGGACAGTGGGCTGGGGCGAGGTGGAGAACACCGACAGAATTCGTCTCGGCGTCCGAGAAGCTAACAAGCGGACTCTGGCCGGGGGAGGGGGAGGGGGAGCGGACAAGAAGGGGAAAAAGTCGATCGAAATCAATTTGTTTTCTAATTTGGCTTTCCGATCGGATTCGAATTGTTTCTAATGAAATTTCCTAATCAGATACCGGTCCCATACCGACTCTGTCCCTCTATCCCTGACTATCTCGCCGCATTCCTTCCCTCCCCCAATCCAGAGCGTCGCGCGCAATCTCGCCCGTTCTCGTCTCTTCGTCGCTGCGATACAGCGAGAACGCGGCCGGCCTTCGCCTCGTCCGCCGTGCGGCTGTCTCGGCGTCTTTACTCTATATATATATATATATATATATATATATATATATATATATATATATATGTGTGTGTGTATGTGTGTGTGTATGTATGTGTGTGCGTGTGTGTATAAAGATAGCTCCACCACTTGAACTGTCCCGGCTCCCTCGCGCGCCAGCTCGATCCCACGAATCGTTTAATCATAATCTAATAACTGGCTGACACAAAAAACGATCTCGACGTGAGCGCGCGCGCGCGCGCCCGCCGATGCTCGCCGCGTCCCCGTACGTTCCGACGCGCTCGCCTTTTTTTCTCGGTACACCCTGCCCCCCCCCAGCCCCGCGACCCACCCGTCCCGCCGCCCTGCGCGCCTCTTACCTTCCTCCATATACCGCGCTTTTTCTCTCTGTCACGCACAATTTGCCCCACCGCCCGCCAACCCGACTTCAGCCTTACTCTGCCGCGTGACGCATCGCGCGCGCGTCACGTACTTACGGGGGGGGGCGGGAAGGGGACGGGTTGGAGGGGATGTCTCTTTCGACGGAGATTTTATCTTTTCTATCTATCAAGGAGAAGAAGCGTCGACTCAAAGCAGACGCGGCGCGGGACCTGTCGGCCCACCTCGGGGAACGTCTCTTTATAACGATATATATATATATATATATATATATATATATATATATATATATATATATATATGTATAAAGCTCTTTTACTCTCTTATGCAAAACTCCGATAAGACGCAGCGCCTCTTCCCCCGGGGGCGCCGCCGCCGAGATCGCGAAATTCACGCGGCCGATGGCTGCCCCCCTTCCACCCTCACCTTGTATTCCGATGACTCGGACGAGTCTCCCCCCCCCCACCGCAGCCCTCTTTCCAAAGCTCGCTCTTCCCAGTGCGATGCTGATTTCGCGCGACGCTTCGCTGGCGCGGGCTGATGGATTTCTTTCGGGAAGAGTGATCTTGAATTGATGAAATTTGCCGCGATCAAGAGGTTTTATGATTTATTAAACGAGACAAAAGGATGCAAAAGACAGTCTCATACGTAATATCACGAATAAAACAAAAGTGCCTGATTTATTTATTATCAAAATTCAACAATGTAACAAATTTATCGTAACGGCGAACAGGTAGGAAAATTTTTCTCAGTGTTAAAGGTCAATTCTTCAGTAATAAAAATTTATATGCTGGAATTATGTTTTCGTTTTTTTTTAAGAAAGGTCTTTTGGATCTTCTTGTATAGCTAGTGATTACATGATATTGAATGTCGTGTTTAAAATATTTCCACTAGTAAACATGGAAAATAAATGCGAATATAGTAGTTTTTTTTTTATTTAGTAAATTGAACCAAAAGATAGTACAGTCCTACTTGGTAAAAACATCCCACGATCGATTTTTCTTAGCTTTTTATTTTCCTAGCCTTTTTGTAGCATATTTCTAATGTTTGCTAGATCATGAGAAAAAGATCAATATAGTATTTTTCTTTGCTCAGTTTCTAAAACACTCTATAATTAACCAGAACAATTATATCTTATATAATTTATATACCTATACCTATATATACGTTTAAATCTTTTATTTTGAGCTGTTAAAAAAGTTACTTATGCTCGTGCAAAATTCTAGAAATTTCGTGCAATGACTTTATTTTATAAAATATTAGACAAATGACAGGAAAAATTTCAGCAAGACATATTTTCTAAAATCATTAACTCATGATAGCTTTGATTTTTTTATTTATAAAAAGGTTTAAAATATAATGATGAATTTTAAGGTCACGTAAATTAAAACCATAGTCGATCAAATCTTTGGCTAATATAATGAAAAAATATAAATTTCAATCCTCCTTTTTCAAATATAAATGTCGTCAGTATGTTCTCAAGCCCAATAATTCTATATTAATAATTAATTATTGGGATAATACTGTGCATAATTTCCGCAGGATAATTTTCTCTTCAAAAAAACGTATTTTATGTTAAAAAAAATGCTCACATATTTTCAGTCATTAAATTTTCTTGTGCAATATCATTTAATTTGATAAATCTTGCTCCCTATCATATAATAAAATGATTCAAAACATATCCTTTCATCCCGATGCTTAATTAAGGCAATCTGAAAAGAATCGTTAAATTCTAAAGCATTCGCGTTGCTCCCGATAAAATCGCCAATATAAAGCTCGATAATAAACCAGGACTGTGTTTTGATAAAATGCTCCCTATATAATTCACTATGACGCATCGCTCGGCTTAATCAAGGAATTGTGTATATATATATATATATATATATATATATATATATATACCCACACACGCATATAGACCTTTCCTGCACGGAACTCAATCAATTTGCTGCCCCCCCCCCTCAGGGTTGGTGCGCGCACAACAGAGCCCATTCGATTCGTCTTGGCCGAGAGAAAATTTTCGCGCATAAATTCTTAATAGACCAGAGGCTTTATACCAGTTCTCGGTTTCCCCTCTCTTTCTCTCTCGTTCTCAGCCTGTCTATCTCTTTCTCTCTCTCTCTCTCTCTCTCTCTCTCTCTCTCTCTCTCTCTCTCTCTCTCTCTCTCTTTCTCTTGCTCTCTCTCTCTCTATCTCTGTCCCATTCAAGAGAAAAGGAGCTCGACTTACGGAGGTGAACGCGTCGCCGTCGCGTCGTAAACAATGTTCGAGCCGAGAGTGAGCGCAGGATAGCGCGAGTTCTATATGTATAGAGAGATAGAGAGAGAGAGAGAGAGAGAGAGAGAGAGAGAGAGAGAGACTCTCCGCGCGCTGGGGTATTTGAAATTCATGGCATTCAGATTGAATCGTCCGATAGCTCGGCCGACGACAGAAGAGGGGGCGGAGGAGGAAGGGGGGTATAAGGAACCGAATACCTATCCTGGAAAATCCTTTTCTCGAGCGCGCGCGCGCCGGCCCTTACATCCAATTTTTTTCTCTCCGTAGCAGCCGCTTGTAATACCGACCGGATAGCCATCTCGCGCGCGGTGCGTCTGTGTCTGATTACTGGTAGATTGCAGCGCGCGGGTGAGAGTTGGGCGCGCGCGCCAGAGTCCGAGATATTGGCAGGCCGGCTCGCGGCGGATCGTGCCGCTCTATCTCTCTCTCTCTCTCTCTATCTCTCTCTCTCTCTCTCTCTCTCTCTCTCTTTCTCATTCTCTCTCGTAGTATCGGAGCTTTTTCAAGGCGAAAATTAATGCAACCGCAAGCGCGCGGGGAAGGAGAGGACGGGGCACCATTCGCTGTTATACGAAGCGAAACTTGTCTCTCGTACGTCGCGCCGACCGCGCCGGGGCGAGTTTAATGGTATTTATAGAGGCTGAGGGCACGGAGATGCTCCTATATATATATATATATATATATATATATAGCAGCGAGGAGAGGAGCCTCATAAATAAATTTATAGGTAGATAAAGCTCTGAGGAATTGTTTTTGGAGAATACAGCTGCGTCAGTTTTGGCCAGTTTAACCAACAGGTGTGGGTAAAGATTTTACAACGTTTTCGCGCGTTTAATCGTCAATGTTCTCCTCGCACATTAGCATTTCATAATTAAATTTTGCAAATAGATATATCAAAAAATGTTCGGCTCTGAATATGAAACAGATAGTTGTTTTGAAAATCCAAATGAAAATAATTTGTTGAGACATGCATACTTAATTAAAAATGTATTTTATTGAATATTTAAGCAGTCAGTATATTTCGCACATTTTGGTTTCAATAATATAAATAATTATTATTGTTTACTAATTTTATCAGAAATAGCTTCATACTATTTACGCATATAGAAAGGCACGTTTATTTACTCAGAATTGATTGGAAGAATCTGCTTACCGATCAAAAATCAAGGTTACTATTTAAATTCCTTGAAAATAATAAAAAATATACTTAAGTGAAAACGGAAAACTGTTTCTGTTTAAGGAATTGAATCCAACTAATATTTATTCAAGATGAGAAATTATTTGCGTAGATAATTTGAAATTTTGTTTTGGATGTTTTTATTAAAGACTTTGAGTACAAGTTTTTTTACAGTAGGGAGCGTATTTTATTTTAAAATCATTTGTTTATAGAATCTATAGAATAAAAATGTGTAAATGTGAACTGCATACTATTGTCGTTATCTTTGCCGAATAAAGACTTAGTAATCACTAAATTAATAATTAGAAATAATAAGAAATGGGTAAGAAATGAGTGCATCATAAAATTAAAAATTATATTAAAAAGGAAAATAAAATTAATAGTGTGAAAAATTTTGTTAAAGAATATTTTATTATTATATAACGATATAAATTCGAATGCTTTCTTTACACACATATTAGAAAATAATTGTTTAGAATCAATGCTATTATAAGTTAAAAATATCTATTTTTAAATAAGCACTTCAGCTGAAATATACGTATTATAAATTCAATAGAATTTAATTTTTTTTTAAAAAGCCAAATTCATATCATAAAAGTAAACCTCGCCTCCGCCAAATAAACGTATTTTTGATAACGGAATAGATATTACGTTATAGTCAATTAGAATAATTGTCACAGTTGCCGACAAATCCAAACTGATGGAACATAAAATAAAACAATAACGATCTTTAGCCAAATATCGAGCCCGCAAAGGTTTATTCTAAAAATAGAATAAGAGAAAGAAAGACTGGCACCACGCAAACGAGCTCGCGCGCCTCTGATAAATCGGATACGATGGCCGGCGAGGATTTTGTTTTCACAATTGGAAGTTTATACGGGTAACTTTCCACGCTTTCCTTTTTAAATGCGCGTCAGAGCCAATGCGGGGCTGAGTTAAAGGGTAAAAAAAAGAATTTCGGAATACCATTGTTCGCCGCAGCGAAATTCGAACGGAATTAATGAAAACTAAACACCGGTATATTATACGTGTTATATCGGTAATGCAAAACAATTGCTCCGATTATGTGGAATTCGTCAGCCGCTCGAAAATCATTAGGATTATTACATTCTTTTTAAATGGTAAAATATTTACCTACTATAAGTTCATCAATTTATTGCTAATAGTGTTATATTTCAGTATTTCAGTTAATTGTCATTTCGTTTTTCCTGCGATACAATCAATTCTTAATTATTCGAGATACCTCAAAATAATACTTCAATTATCGCGTTCGATATTCGAATTTTTGCGTTAAATAATTTCACCTAAAGCCGTAACGAAGAATCCAAATTTTTCAATGAAAACAATAATCGTTAAATATATAGTGTAATTAATATTCAGATCTACATTCACGTTTATTTTGAAATGGAGCAAAAACTATATTATGACCATCATCGTGCGCTGCATAAATAATTTAAAAAATCATAATAAAAATAAAAATCTCATCTGCCGCTGCCCATCAACTGTATCTTTATTAATAAACCGATTCGAGCGCTGTAGACCGCGCAGCAATAATATCAAGAAAGACAGCGATAACTGGAGCTTGTTCGATCTTAAAATTAAAACGTCGTGTTTTTCAAGCTATATATATATATATATATATATATATATATATATATATATATATATATATATACAGGTACACATAATATGCACGGCGATCGAATAATCGCCATCGTAAAGGAATTTATAACCGATGCCGTCTGGTAAACGCCCTGACTTTAAATCCAAACGTGAAAGACTCGGTATAATATAGAGGAGGAGAGGTAGACCAATAATCGCGAAGCCAGTCGGATTTATCATCGGCATTTGCCCGGGTGCAACTAAAAGAAAAAAAAAAACCTCGCTACTCGCGGATAAAATTCTGGGATCGTTCTCTCTCCCTCTCTCATTCTCTCTTTCTCTGGACAAGTAGCTTTAGAAAAGAAGCTTTAACGAATTCCGAACAAGGAGGATATATATATATATATATATATATATACACTCCACTCGCGGGCGTACGTACTTATGTCGTGACCACGAAGGCGTCGGGGATGAGGGCGCGCGACCGGGCCGGAAAAGTGCGAGGGCGGAAGAGAATTAAACCAACATCGGCTGGAGCCGAAGGACGGGACTCAGTGGCGACAGCCGCCCTCCCCCCCCCACCTACTCGCCAACGCCGACACCAGGATTTTACCGACGTTCGTCAGCTCGCCTTCTTCTTCTTATTCTTCGTCTTCTTCTTCTTCTTTTCGTACACATGCTCGAGGTGTGAAACGACAGTAGCAGCAGCAGTTGTAACAAAAAGAAGAAAAAAAACCACAGACGTATCCGGCACGCGAGAGAGCACCATCGATGTGTCGATGTGTCCGTTGACGGGAGAGAAAAAGAGAGAGAGAGAGAGAGAGAGAGCGAGGAGGTGAGGGACGATAATCGGATTAATTTACTCGGAGGTGTAGTAGCCACGGTGAATCCGGCACGGCGCGCCACAGTCCCGCGTTTGGGAATGACATTCCGCAAATCTCTGTCTCCCTAAGTCGCTCCCTGCCCGCCATCCCGGGCCGAATTGTCAGTTTCGCCGCTTCTCTCTCCGTTCCTTTTTCCTCGATCGGGCGCCTCCGCGACGAACGCGAGGCGACGCGCGGTCCCGATCTTTGTCTTTCGTCCGCCCCCCCCCCGTTTATCTCCCTCTTGCGCACGAGGGGCGCGTCGCGAACTTTTACCGTGCCACGAGTCGCGAGCACTGTTCACGCGCAGGGGTGGGAGTCCGGCGTTGCGACAGCTAGCGCCTACCTTCTTGGCGTCTGCGTCGTTAGGATGATCGAGAGAGGGGGGGGGGGACGAGTCTAAGTGCGATGATATATGACACCGAGTATGTATCATAGAGCGACGTGAGGTACTGATGCGTGTATGGAAGAAGAGCCGTGGAAAAATTTTGGGTACGTCGAATCTTAACGTTTCGGGCAAATTTTTCATTGTACAATCGAAATAAGACGCTCGAGTTCAATGATAATCGTCGGAAAATAGAGGACGGCGATGGGCACGAGCGCGCGGAATTTAAGGTAGGTATAGAATTATCCGGAGAAGCGCTAAATCAATTTGAAATTTACGATTTGATTAATTGACGATAGGGCTCGCGGATCGAGTAAATAAATTAAGTACAGCCCCGTCGGGCAAGCATTATAGGCGTTATATCGATGGGGTGATCGGCATCGGGAATAATTGTGTTTCGACGCCGGTGCGTGTAAATAAAGAGAGTGTACGTCATCGGTATCTCGCGCGCGCCATTTTTACATATATATATATATATATATATATATATATATATATATATATATATCAGATTATTAAATCTCGTCGACGCGAAGCCGTTCCAATTTCAAATGCCTTGCAGTTTTTTTCAAGGACAGAAAAATAAAAAGAAGAGAGAAAATCGCGACGCGCGGTCGTTCGACCGTCTCGTTGATGCGCGCCGGCGTGCGCGCGTGAATTTGATTTAATCGTTTTATTGCCTATATACAATATTGCTCTTTCTTTTCTCTCTTTCTGTCTCACACTCTCTTTCTCACTCTCTCTCTCTCTCTCTCTCTCTCTCTCTCTCTCTCCCTCCCTATACCTTCTTCTTCTCGCATTCTTATATACCATTTTACTTATTTGCCTTTTGTAATTCTTAAGCTTCTTCTTTTTCGTCTCCCGCAGTTCTTGAATGATCAACTTCTACCCCACCCCCTATCATCCCCTCGCACCTTAGCATAAGAGCATAAGAAAGAGAGGAAGGCAAACAAGAGTGAGAAAGTGAGGGGAAGATAGGAGGGAGGGTAAGAAGACAAGAGATTAATTTTCTGTGAAATGATTAAAACGTCTTATGCAGCGTGAGGGCGAAAGGAGAGCGACAGAGTAAGAAAGAAAGAGAGAGAGAGAGGGAGCAAGAGGGAGAGAGAGTGAGAGAGAAAGAGGGAAAGCGAGTAAAGGAGATAGTTTATCGAGTTGGATGCACCAGGCGCGACTCGTTTAGCTTCTCGTTTTTCGAGGTTTTCCCTCTCTGCATCCAATTCACTCTCTCTCTCTCTCTCTCTCTCTCTATCTCCTTCTCTCACTCACTCACTTTATCTCCTCTTCTCTCATCAGTCTTTCTTAGCTCTATCCGAGCACTCGAGGCTGGAGGATACCGGGGTTATTATGCCCCCGCCGAGTACCAACACGACGCGCCGTGCCCGTTTTGCTGCCGTGCTCTCGAGTAAGTAAGCAAGCCAGTATTAAGAGTACAGGGCAAGAGAGAGAGAGAGAGAGAGAGAGAGAGAGAGAGAGAGAGAGAGAGATGTTAAGAAAAAGAGGCGGACGCGGGGTGTGCGGGGTACAAACAGATTAAGAACTGTTTTTGAAGAACACGTAGCGTCGGTATGATAAATGCGCGCCCTTGGGCGGCACAACGACGATAATTAGACGTATTCCAAAACTGTCTTTGTGATAAGATAGAGAGAGGCAGAGACAGAGAGAGAGAGAGAGAGGGGGGGGAGGTGCGATGGGGCGGTGGAAGTGTTGGGTAAGGCGACGAGGACGCGACGCGGAAGTGCCAGTAGGAGGAAAAGGTGGGGATTAGCGGGAAGCTCGCGAGTCCATTATCTCGGGGCGAATTAAATTATTCTCTCGGCGGGCTGCGCCCTATGCGCTGTGCGCACTTCGTCGTGCCTTCCCTTAAAGGGTATACGGATCCTGATGCTCCGAAGGGTTTACGCTCGACCTATATTTCAAAATTAATCGGCTAAAGCCGGATATTCGCCGCGATCGAATGACGAGCTGCGGGCCGGTGGAATGGTGGAGGGGGGAGGGGTGCTAATCAGATAATTCACCGGCATACGAAACGATATTTTATTTATTAAGGTTCAAAACTGTTTTATTTGGCAAATTTAATTCTCGTAGCTGTGCAGGAAATGCTGGGCAATGAGCTCGTTGTCTGAAAGTTAAAAAGCTTCGCGGCGAAATAATAGAGCAGCGACAGTGTATTTTGTAATTTAGAGTGACAACGAAGAGTAGATGATTATGTAGGGAGATTGCTTCTTTCCTATAAAACAGAGCAAATAGCTGAATAAAATTAATTAATTTACATAATCGCTGTATTTGGTTCAATATATAAAATTGTAGGTTAATTTAGTGATTTAAACAATGGCATTCGATGAAATAATGTAGAAATAATTAATGAGTCAGAAGCCAGAGCGTCAAATTATCTGAACCTTTAAAAAAAAAAAACTGAAACGTCTTTTAAATCAAACAAGAAAGAAATATTATGAAAAACACCCGCCCACTCTTCTACTATACGTGGAAATCTTACCGGTCCTATATAATTTTATTATAATTTTACTCTTACTTTCATTATCCCGCATAGATTGGCTAAAATTAATGCTGATATGAAAACAAAAAATATATCTGGGAACTTTTTCAGGTTCCCAGCCAGCTATAACAGAGCTTATCGAACTCTTCCAACATATCTCAGCCGTTCGCATTGAACAATGCTCTTCGATTTTTCCAAATATACAGACGAACGGTCGCGTCAAAGGGGAACTAAGGCTGGGCAATTTTTTTGCTACCCGATCGACCAGAACGGCGCGAATCGCTCGAATACCTGAATTGGCTCGACTAGCGGAAACAGCTCGAACGAATGCGTCCGGACGAAAGCCTCGAGTTTTACAATTAAAAGCTTCTAGCAAGTCGATAATGCACGAGACATGGGCATACCTGCACGAACCGTACCGTAAAATTATCAGAAATTATATAACAGATAAGGACTCATTATACCGTTCGTAAATTTTGCATTCGTACATCTCGAAATGAATTTATCTATAAATATCTGTGTGTGTGTGTGTGTGTGTGTGTGTGTGTGTGTGTGTGTGTGTGTGTGTACATGCATATAAAGTCGATATGCATGGAATTCCAATTATTTCGCTATTATATTACTGCATAGACCATCGATCTCGCGAGCGTGTAAGAATTTCCGAGGCAAACACACTTTAATGCGCTGGCGTGTTACATACATTGTCTAAATAGACCCCGAGAAATAAGCTACTGTTATTATACCGGTGCGGAAACATGATTCCTATCTCTCTCGCCATGCAGCCGACCGTCCGGTCTCTGTATGTGTATGAGTATATATATATATATATATATATATATATATATATATATATATATTTATATATACTTGTAAATTGCAGTCACTTTGGAATTAGCTCGCCCCCCCCCCCACGGTCCGTTGCTTCATATATTCCATCGACCCATTGTTCTCTGGGCGAAACGAAGGACGACCGTGAGCGGCGACGATGGCAGCAGCGACGGTAGCGTCAAAACCATGGCGGCGAGCCCATGTCCGCTCTGCCCGTATGCACGTCGTGTTTAATATGACGCGATCGCGGTAAAAAGCAAAATTTCGCGCCAGAAAGCGCCACGGGTCGTTTACGTCCGTCACGAAAACTGCCACTCGCACCGAAGCGGCGGGCGTTCATTAGCCCCGCCCCCCTCAATAATCAATGGAAATCATATCCCATCGTGGGTGGGCCTCGCCCGGCAACGAATAGAAAATACGCGCGGAGGCTTTATTATACATTGTATTTTTGGTCCCTGCGCGGCGTCGGTCGCGTCGCGTGACAGGAGACGCTCGAGGGCGCACGGAACAATACCGAGCCTCCCCCCTGCCCTTCCAACTAGAGGACGAAGCGCAGCGAGACACGCGTCGTCTCTCGCGCAGGCGAAGCTCGAAGAGCTCATATACGTTTCCCCATTTACCCGTGAGAAACAGGTGTAACTATATATATATATATATATATATATATATATATATATATATATATATATATATATAGAGGCCTGACTATCATTCGGTAGCGCGCGCGGTATGAATTATGAAAAAGTCATCGTTCGCCGATCCAGTCGAATGACGGGGCGCCCCCACCACCCCGCACCCCGCCGCCTTGCCATTCGTGACGGGCGTCCCGGCGGCGCGGCGCTCCAGCTTCGCGTCCCAATGAACATCTATAATAATAATCGGACGTTGATCCGCATACATGCACGATCAACGTTGAACCATCCCGGTGCGCCTCCCCGCCGCCATTCAAACGCAGACTCCCGCGATCGTACGCACGACGTGACGGCGAGGGCTGCCGTGTAACGCCGAAGCGGAACGACGCCGGAAGTGACGGGGAGGACGAGGAGCAGGGGGAGGGAAGAGGAGGAGTAGGAGACAGAGGGTGCGACAAAGGGGTGGGGTGTCCCCCACTCCCCGAGAGAGGGAGAGCCGCCCGATTTATTCTAGTGTCCGCGATGTTTTTTTAACGAATTTTTCCCTCGCCTCGAGGCGACGGAGGCTTTGGAATGCGGCACTGCCCCCGGCATCGCGGAGCGATGGTAGATGGCGCGGGAAAATCGCGCAATTAAAGGGGAAACTCGATGCTTTCTAGGAGGGTTGATGGTTGATTGGGCTTGGGGGAGGACGGAGGATGGCGAATGGCGCGCGAGATCATTAGGGTCGTATTCCAGAGGGCGAGTGCAATTTTTGAATTTATGACCGACGCGCCGGTCTTATTTATACGGAATTGCGCCGTTTCCGAGCGATGCGCCGCCTAATTGATTCGGGAGAGTATTGTGCGCGTACATATACATCTATGTATAGGAGATCGCGAAAGAGAGCGACTTCGGATCGATATATAGTGTTCGTACTGGCGTTTGATTTTGTTCTAATTGCATTATAATTTACATGCATTTTATGTATTGCGCTTATTAATCGCGCTTTCGAATGAATTAACATTATTAGAAGTTGGCCCCTGATGGAAGTCGCAGATATAATTGAAATTTACCAACGGATGGAAAAATACGTTTTATACTTTTTCGTATCCCCGCCTCCCCTCTCTCCTCTTCAACACATACCGAATACGTTTCTCTTTCGAAAGACTATATGAATACAACGCGGTGGCATTCGTTTTGTTATCTATAATCAGCTATGGCCATTATAGTTTCACGCTAATGTAAATATGGCCTTTCAGGCTTTTGCAAACAAACACGCGTTCGAATGCCCCGGCTCGTTTCATCGAGGATGTGGGCAATTTTGATTCGAGTTTCTTTTTTTTCTCGTTGCGTTTTCTCTCTCTCTCTCTCTCTCTCTCTCTCTCTCTCTCTCTCGTCTTTATTGTAATTTTTACGCGAGAGTAACCACCGACGATAAAACGAGACAGGACAATGTTATCTTTTTAATGCATCGACGATTTATTGCAGAAGCTCGAGTCCTCGGTTAGATATCTATACGCGAAGCATTTACCCGAGAGCAATATAACGATCAAAATGCTACCGTCACAATTCTCATGCCATTTAGCGCCTTTTTGTCTTAGACTATGTATATATATATATATATATATATATATATATATATATATATATATATATAATATATAGATAACGAAAATTCCAAAGCCAACCCAGATAAGACGCATATCTACGGAGAATGTGGCAATCGGCTATGACCGATGTATTACTGATTTAATGAGTCACGGGGCAGAAGCGCGATCCACCAATAATGAATTGATCATTTTCACGACCCATTGGCAATCGCGCTTTCCTTACCGATTAATTGCAAACAATTAGCGATCCGCCATATTCTCCGCTTTTCACCCCTCCCCCCTCCAATCGCCCAATTTGTCCCGCGACGCGCCCCAACGGGCCTTCCTATCCCGCGAGCGCATCATCAGCCTCGTCGTGGAGAAAATATCGCCCAAAAGTTTTGGGCTTAAATTACCGGGACGAAGGAAGACCGGGGATTGGGGCGGCGTTGGCGGAAAGGGTGGTGGGTGGCGAAAATTGAATTAACCGCCCCCCCCCCCCCACGGAGCGGCTCGATAATGAGAGCAGGAGCTAGACGTCCGCGAGGCAGAAGGGCGAGAGACCGAACGTCGACGGGAGAGGTAGGGGGAAGGGGAGGGGGTTGGTACAAAGTTCGAGAAGGTGGATCGGGAGCCAGAGGTGGGCAGGGGAGGATGAAAAGGAAGTGGGGATAAAAGCTGTCAGAAGCTGCTAAAACTTCGCGCCCGAGGTGCCGGTGGCGCTATCGCGCCATTACGTAATATGCAAATCACGAACGGATCCCACATCCGGCCGAGAGGAACCGTCGTCGTCTCCGAATGCCTGCCGCTCCCTGCTGCTGCCGCTGCCGCTGCCGCTGCCGCTGCCGCTGCTTCATCCCGGACGGGGAGTAGATACGGGCGCGAGAGCGAGAGAGCGATAGAATGGGAGGGGGCGTGAGAGGATTTCTCTAACGAGCGCATACTGTGTGCAGCGTTAGTTCTTCCCCTTCCCAGCGAGCGCCCCTATCGTTTCTTATACCGGTGTACGTGCGAATGCAGGGGGTGCACGCTGACGTAAGGGCGCGCGCGCGCGCGCACCGATGCTTTCTCACTGCTCTATCGATTCGCCAGAGCGGAGTGTCCTCTCTCTCTCTATCTCTCTCTCTCTCTCTCCCTATTTTCACATTGCTATATATGTATATCCTGTAACGCAGAGGAGGCAGGGGGTAGGGGGCGTGGAGAGAGAAATAATTCGAGCGCTGCATTATGGCGCGTTCGAGCCATTTTAAATGAATGGATAATCGAAAAATCTTTTGCTATACTCACACGGCGATAAATGCTTCTTTTTCACTCTCTCTCTCTCTCTCTCTCTCTCTCTCTCTCTCTCTCTCTCTCTCTCTCTGACTTTCTTTCTCTCTTTCTATCCGGATAACAAAGTAATAGGAAATGATTTGAAATCGAGAGTGTCTACAATAATGCAATCTAATCAGCAGCGTAATTTAATGATAATAATGATCGGAGAGAAAAATCGGTTAATCATCAAATTCACATTATCCATATTATTCAGTCAATTATTCTTATGGCGAGTTTTGCCCAAGTTCTATTTTCTCAATTAAACTTTATGTAAATTTTAAAAATGTAAAAATCTTGTAATAAAATAATTTAATTGTACTTATGTCGACTGCCCGATTCAATAATAATAATAATAATAATAATAATAATAATAATAATAATCGTCAATTGTACTTATGTTTGCAAATTGTACTTATGACTAAAAAAAAGAAATATTTATTAATTTATCTTGTAATAAAAGTTTGAGAATTCATTAACAACCAAAGACTCACATCAGAAATGATCCATATTAATGCGGATAATGTTAGGTTGAATAGATAATAAGATATTTGAATTCTTTAAACTTACTGAAACCTCTACGCGAGACTTGCACATCAAAATAAGATATTTATAATCTAAAGGATAAATATAAAAAATTTATCTCAGAAAGTTCTAAATTTGTAGTATTTGATTATGAACACTTTATGATTCCATTATTACTCTGTACGACGGTAAGCGCCAGTCACATCCTTGTTTGCATACCAAGTTTAATATCCATGTAACATCAATAACTCGATTTAATGTTAGACAGATAACGGAAACTCGACGAAGCAATAACTAGATCCATATTCGTATTGTATAGGCAAAGTTATAAAAGTTTACATTGTATTTCCACATTGTATTTCTAAAATATGCTTTGTTACATATTATTATAATTTCAGTTGTCTTTTCGGTGAACAAGGTTATTAAAAAGAGCCGACACATTCTCAAAAAATGAAATAATTCTAATGGTACAATATATAAATTGTTAATGACTTTTATTCATCGACGAAATGATCACATGCTTATGAATTTGATAAATCTTATTAACATTTAAAAATATAAACTATAATTTTAGACAAATAATGTAACAATTCTTTATCATTGATATTATAATTTGGGATACTTGTAACCGTATAGATCGTTACAGTCATTTTTAAACAACCATTAATTGAAACACCATATAGCTTTTAAGATATATACGATTACATATGTTTAAACTTGATTCTTTCGAATTCTTTTTCCATTAGAATGATAATTTTAATTCTGGATAAATTCCAATATTCCACCAATTACATTCATATATCAACGAACTAATAGTATTAAAAGTGTTTTTCACTTTATTATACAAACCTGTATTAGCATAAATCGATGAACAAAAAAGATTTTAGCTGTGTATTCTACATTTATATTTGCATGGGTTTGAATTACGAAATAAATCCGATTTAAATGCTCTTAGTACGATAGAAAATGTATAACGAAACCAACGGTCTCGTCGTACAATCGAAAAAATCATTCCCAATCCTAACGGTGACTAATTATATTAACAGACTAAAATTCTATGAAAAACAAAATTCTCTTTGTAATGTGTCTATTAAACTATTTGAATTAACATTTTTACTCGTCAATCCCGGAGCTACAGTATACTTATTGAAAAAGGGCAATAAAAAAAAATGTTTTTTTGTTTTTTATGCGCCTGCAGTGCGCCGCTCGCAACCCGCGCACATTGTACTCGCTATATTATGCGCGCATTATTCGCGCCCGTACGCGCGCGCGATATCCCTTTTTCACCGCCGCGAAAAAGTGCTTCCACACGGGCGCCTCCCGAATCGATCCGGATGAAATACTTTTTTTTTGTCTCCTCCCGCGCCTCCGCCGTCGGCGCCTCCCCGCGACGCGCGCTCTGACCGGCGACGAGACGTTACAGTGCGATATTTATCTATCTATATCTATATCTATATATATATATATATATATATATATATATATATATACATTCATATATACTTATGTACAAATGAGCAAATATCCTCCACTTGAACAAACACGAAGGTCTATATAGATATATATATATATATATATATATATATATATATATATATATATATATGTAGATATATATGAAGGGATGTATACGTATGTATATAAAAGGGGGAGGTGGAGGGGCTACGGGGGAACCATAAGACGCGTATCTCTTTTCCGTGCGGAACGCTTATAAGCTGGCGAGCGAAGGAACGAGCGAGTGAGCGCTGCCGGAGACAGTTAAGCCGCGCTCCTCTCCGATAAGAGTTCGAATTATGCAAATTAAGCGCCGATCGGGATTGAGAGATAATCTCGCCGTCGCTCCGATAACGAGAAAGAGAGAGAGAGAGAGAGAGAGAGAGAGAGAGAGAGAGGAAAAAAGGTGGAAGGTAGACAGAAATAAAGGAGGTAGACCGACTGAGTGAGTGGGAGGGAGAGCGAGAATGGATATAGATAGACATATGCGCACTAATAGGTTTATACGTCGTGCGGGGGCGGATTTACGAAATACGATAGAAAGCGCCGGGAGAACGAAAACGCGAGAGAGATATATAGAGAGAGAGGGGGAGAAAAAGAAATGAGAAAAATAGGAAGGGATACGCGAGGACCAGCCTCGGCCACCCCGGTGCGCAGCGACATTATCCGCAAGGGGCGGGGGAGGGGAGGATCAGAGTCCCGAATATGCATACGCGATGAGGAGAATTTCGGAAAGGCGAGCGCCGCGCATGCAGATTGGAAAATTTTAGCTTTGCGGCGGCCTCTGCTTACGGGAAAATTAGTCGGTCGGTCGACGCTGCGCGAAAGCTGCTCCGCGGCGTATAAATGCAGGGCTTTGCGCGAATCGAGAACACGGCCGGTGGATAGGGCGCTCACCGTTGCACTGGGCCAATTCCTTTCTTGCTGGGCCGACCGCTGAAAATCCGACAAGTACCAGAAATCGTAAGAGAAATTCTGGTTGTTTGCATTCTGACACTGGAGTCGGCACAGACTTTACATTCGTTCGTGGCTGCGTGCACCGTGTGCGCCGGAAAGACGGCGTAGAAGGCGATGGGGAGTGAGACTCGTGTGTTCATCCTTTATTTATCGCGAAATTTTTCGCGAGACATCGCACTCGCGCACGCACGCAGAGGGTGAGACCGAAGGCATGACAAGCTGCCTATGTGTCTATACGTGTGAGCGCGCGCGCGCGCGCGTCTGAAGTACTCCCTCGAGTTATAAATGCGCCATCGGTGGAGACAAAAAAAAGTTCTTCGATATTCATAGAATTCGTAAATTATTGACGGCAAAATGTTACGAGATATGTCGCTCAATAGAGCATAAATAATAAGTCATACTAGGACGGGAGAGAGAAAAATAATGAATGATAGAGAGGGAGAGAGAAGGAGGGAGAGAGAGAGAGAGAGAGAGGCAGAGATAAAGCTTCCGAATAGACGAAGCGCGATATCTGATATTTATCTGATGAAAATTCTTTTAGCAATATTATCAGTCACTTTTGCATATACGTCGGAAGTTACGTTATAACTTTTTTTTATAATACAAGCGAGCTACGAGCACAAAGAAAGTCTATACTTCCGCCAATTTTTCCACACTATATCCTTGCCGCATTATTCTGGAAATGTGCGTTCGTTCGGTAAATTTTGTTTGTGAGCGGGAGAAAAAAATGGCCCGAGTAAACGGAATGAAAATATCAAAACTCATTTTTAGCATGAACGAGCGAGAAAGGCAACAAGAAGTAACGACAAGCATGCAGTCATCCAGGCTGTGAGAGTCATCGCGCGGGATTAGTGTGTGGATTCTAAAGAGTTGCGCGCAAGCGGGAACGGAGCGACATTATTAAATTTGAGAAGAAATCGAAAAACGACTAAATCATCGCCCTCCCACCTAGGGAAATGTAAATAGGTAATGGTACACGAGAACGTCTCGAATTGTGTGTGTGTGTGTGTGTGTGTGTGTGTGTGTGTGTGTGTGTGTGTGCGCGGTGTGTACACTCGTTCTCTAAAGCGCGCGCTTCAACGGTGCGCCTGTCTGAACTTTGGAGTATGCGCTTATAGAGGAACCTTTCCGAGAAGCGGCAGAGCGGCGATGGCGGCGGCGACGGCGGCAACCGAGGCGCTAGCTTTTAAGCATGCTCTCGAGGCGTCGGGGGCAGAGGAGACGTGGCAAACGAGAGAAACAAGCAAGTACGATTGTAATGCCGTGCGCTCCCTTAAATCGTGTATTTGCATTATTATCGGGCTGTCGTGTAACGTTCGTTTTTCAAGCTCGGATTGAGTGGATTGTTTCTTTTTTGTTTTTTTTTTTGTTGTTGTTTTTTTTTTATACGTACACGTTCTACGCGAAGCGGATTTGTTAGCACAATGAGATTTAATTCGTTTTCCGCGTTATGCAATATTTGCTCTCGAGACTAAATCCCAAGCCCCGACGGATATATGAAATGATAGCGAAAAATGTGGGATGCCTTGACGTTTTTCAACGTTTGATGTTTCTAATTCAAATCGGCTTCGAACGGCCTCAAATAGTCGGAAAACGTCAATGTTTTGAAGGTGCAGCGATCAGCGGCGTCGATCTAAAAATGAGATTCAAGAGAATTAAATAGTTTGTATTTTTGATAACTAGAAAATAATTAGCCAAAAAAATTTGTGCACCGAGTAATCAATATTGTATTGAAATTAATTCGTACCTTCCTGAACTCCCGAACACGAACGAGATAATTTGTACGAGTGATCTCCAATAGTCGATTGAAAATTATACGCAGTGAAGTGATAGACTGGGGATTCTGGAAATTTCCGGCGATTACTGATATAAGAAAAGGTCATATCCGAATTTCTAAGTGACATTTAAGAACTCGTCCGATGATGAATTCATTGCGAAACTCGATTTCAAGGTCATTCAAAGACTAGCTTTCGTTTTAAATGAAAGCCTTTATTCATTTATGGCTTAATAGAAAAGAACGAAGGCTACACCTAATGGCTATGAAAGATACTCCGTTCACGTCAATTCCAGTAAAAAGAACTCCATTGAAAAACATAAACTTGAAGTATTCTTATAATTGAAAGTTATGATCAATTGGAAGATGATCATTGCGTTCCTCGATGAAGCTTACGTAAGATACGGTCATTGCTGTGTTTTTTCATCATATCGCCAGACAAACTTTTTGCGTCGTAAACAAACAGCTGACACACACATACTAATGGAGATATGGCGTCCAAATTTCACACTGACATCAAGAAAGGTTGTATATAGAAAAAAAAATGTTATCGATTCATTTTACACATGGAGTTTAAATACAGCAGTCCGGGCCAAATTTGATCATATGGTGTCTATATATATATATATATATATATATATATATATATATATATATATATACATATAATCTACGTGTGTCATGTACAAGAATGTGACACCGGTATGCTAAAATCATCAGATTGTCTCGGAACATTGTGTGGCCCTAAAGAGCTCAACGGGTATGCCATTGCGCGGCATCCCGCACAACGCGTCCTTAAAGTTTTATACCTTGTAAACTATTGCAATTTAAACGGAACAAAGGCGCATCTATCGTACGAGGAAGCATTAAAATTAACCCCGGACGGCTCTATGTAACGGAAATCTTTTAATTGTCGCGAAAATAATGGCAAACATTAAGGTCGGCTATACGGAGGCGTAAAACGAAGAGGTCGGGCTACAAAAGCGAAAAAGGAAAGAAGCAACAAAAAAAAAAAACAAGAAAAAGGTCAGAAACACGTTCACGAGAAAAAGAAAACGATCGCGGCAACGATAGCGCTTTACGATTATTCACCGTTAGCTCCGATGAAGGAGAAAAAAAATAAAATAAAAGAGGAGCAGAACGTTAAAGAAAGGAGGAGGGCAAAGATCGAAGGACGAGAAAAGAGAGAGAGAGAGAGAGAGAGAGAGAGAGAGAGAGAGAAAAGACGCGCCCAGATATTACACACACAAGCATGCACGCACGCACACACATACACACACAAGCGCGCGCGCACACACACTCACACAGAAAACTTGCCAAAACTATTTTCAAAGGAACGGGTATAATAATAATTTGAGGGAGAGACAAGATAACCCCTCTCCCCTTTCCTCGTCTCGAATCCTCTCGGCAATGAGATAAAGCGCTTATCAATCGGCAATTACGGGGGAGGCGTCTCGTGCCCCCCCTCCTCCTCTCAACTCTTTCCTTGCAAAAGCGGGTCCACTCTATTTGACGATACAAATCGGCGAGGGGAGGCGGGTGGGGGAGGGTCCCTCATGGCCCGCGGGACTCCCCGATAAAGCCCGGGCATAAAAAAGCGCAGTTAATCCCCGGCGGCGGTTACTGCGACGACGACGAGGACGACGGCGAACTCGCGAGCGCGGGCCCTTCGCGTCGCGGAAAGTCTGGAATTTTTTCTCTCTCTCTCTCTCTCTCTCTCTCTCTCTCATTTTCCCGAGATTTACTAAAGGGGCGCGGGGGAGGCGGGAGGATGAGAGATACACAACGAAACCGCATAGCCGCGCGCGCGCGGCCAGCGACCTTTCTCCCCCCATCCCCATCCCTCTCCCATCCATCTGCGCGATTCCAACTCTTCCTCCCCCTTCCACCCGCTAACCACCGCCTTATTCCTTTCAGCATGAAGAGGGAGGGCCCCGCGCGAGAGTTACTTACTTTCAATCTGTCAGAATCTCACTCGGCCCTCACTCTCTCTCTCTCTCTCTCTCTCTCTCTCTCTCTCTCTCTCTCTCTCACTCGCCCTCCGTCCCTCTCTCTTTCTATCCCTGTTTCGCCGTCTCTGCCTCTCTCGCCGGCTCGCATGCCCCGGGAAAAGAGACTCCTTTAGTTTCAGCTAACCGACCGTTCTCGCTCTCGCGCGGAGAGATTTCGGCGATTCCTCCTTCTCTTCGCCACCTCCTCCGCGTCCTCCTCCTCCTCCTCCTCCTCCTCCTTGCCCCGAAGCTCGTTTACCGAGGCAAAGGAGGTGGTAGGGGCGGGCACGAAGGAAAGGAGGCAGCGGATGAGACGAGAGGATAATATTTGTTTACGACTGTAATTTAACTTTTGTTTCAACGAGATGAACGCGGATCTACTTTGCGAGTGAATGACGGATCTTTAAATATATATATATATATATATATATATATATATATATATATGCTGCCTCGCGCAGCCGCTGCCGCCGCGACTGCGGCCGCCGTCGACGAAGGATCAATTTACGTTTTAAAAATGATTTTTCTCCTCCTCCCTCACCGCCCCTCTCCTCTCTTGGTTTCGGGTTAATTTGAAAATTCTGGAATCCCGCGCGAGCGCGCGCCCGCTGATATCGTCGAAAGCAAAGAAGCCTGGGAGAAGAATTTGTCGGGGGGGAAAAAATTTCAAATTATTAGTTGCCCCTGATTTAAATGGTCCTTAAATAGAGGGGGGGGGCGAATCCGCACTGCCGCTACAATGATTATAACTAAGGCATTTTGCATATTCCTTATATATATATATATATATATATATATATATATATATATATATATATATATATATATGTATAGCATTATCACATATGAAAATACAATTTTATTAATTTTGTATTTTCTATATTAAAATATGTTCATCTGTAAAAAAAAATTATTGCGAAAATTAAATATAACAGTTAAGCAAATAAATAATATTATAGACACCTAAATTGTAAAAACAAGCATAACAATTGTATAGTAAATACTTTATATTAGATACAAATAAAAGTTTTCATCGAACATTTTTGGCTAAATTCTGCGGTTGAATATAACAAATTCTTCTTTTTTTATACAATAATAGTAACAGCACCTACCAACAGACGTAGTGTTCTTCGCTGACCTTTTGTTCCCGCATACGCTCATTCGTGCTTTATCTGATTCATACGCTTATAGCAATACTATAATAATAGAAGGTAGATGAGTTGCATAAAATGTACGGATATCAGTGCATTGTTTTCTATAATGGATACGAACTACGAACTGAAAATGACCGATGTCAACTAAAATCGCGGATTATGTTGTTATAGTATATTACTTTAAAAGTATTATATTATTAATAATCTTAGTCGTTGATACTTGCACTATTATTATAAATTAACGAGTATGCTACTACGTTAAAAAAAATTATTGAAATCAAATAGATGTTTTTTTGAATACATTTATTGAAATATCTATTGAAAACAAACTAATTATTGCATTACTATTATTCTAAAAAATAGTTATTGAATTGATCCTACCAACAGTAATTCTATTATGAGTAATAAGATTCTACAAATCTTCGAAGACTTTTCACTCATTAATTCGATCACGGATAGATTTCGTGTCAAAATTTTCAGTTCACACGAGTCTAAAATAATTACATTTAATCTCTGTTCTTGTAATTTTTAAAGACTCGTATACTTGATCGAAAATATGTTATATTACTTATCGAAAACAATAGATTGATTGTCTTTGATACAAAAGGAAAGAAGTTGGAATCTCACTAGTGACAATTGGGTAAAAAATTTTTAAAAAATGCCTAGAACAATTCGTAGGAACTGTTGGCAACTTTCTTTTATCACTTACGTAAAATGAGATACAAGACAATGTTTTCACTGTTTAAACCTGTAAGACCGATATGGCACTTGATCGTACAATACCAATGCCGATGACAATCGTGATATCAATAATAATTTATGTTCATCATTTACAAACAAAAGCGTATAGACATCGTAAGCTCAGTTATTTCTATAGAAAACACCTATAACGTAAGATCCGCGCGAACAAACTGAGACCCGTAAGGGATAAATATTTATCGACGCGCTTATCCGATTATAATTGAACGAAATCGCCAAGTCGAGTGGTTTAAATGTAATCTCGCCGCGGCAAAGGCAAATATATATATATGAGAAAGCAAGCCGAGAAAGGGATGATGACGAAAGCGAAAGATGCCAAGAAAACAAGGGAGAAACGAGGCGACGGCGCGGGCGGGGCAGGAGGGGGCCGAGAGAGCGAGAACGATAAATGTAAAGGACTAACCGAAGTAGTGGCTGAAGGAGGCTTGAAGACAGAAGAGGAGCCGCGCCAGAATCACGCGGCGAAAGACGCGAGCAAAAAACGAAAGAGTGAGCGAGAGAGAGAGAGCTAGAGATTGAGAAAGAAGGACTCTCGAGGAACAGCGGCGAGAGAAGGAGGCAGAGGAGGGACAGGAGTGGAAACGCCGAAGATGAAGGGTAAAGCGCCGAGGAAAGCGGATGTGTGCGTGTGCGTGTGGCTGCGTGTGTCCTGCACACACGAGCGAGTAATATACGAAAGATGGAGAAACGAGGAGGCAGATAGGCAGCGGGGTCTTGAGCAGGGGCGGGGGCAACGGCTCATGCGTACGCTGCCACGCCCCTATTTCAATTGGGAGAAGGCCCGAAACACCCGAGTCTTGCCGCAGGGGTGGGGCCCGGCGCGCGCATAATACATCGCGAGAGATTTATATGCGGCCGCGGTGCCCGAGCGCGCGCGCGCGCGCGCGGGCTCGCGAGAAAGACACCCGGGCACCCCGCGCCGCTAATGTCGCGAATTCCAGGAATGACTCGCGGGCCCGCGCGAGCGCGCGCGCTCAAGCCGGGTGAAGAGAAAAAAAAGAGAAAAGAGACAAGCAATGAAGACAAAAAAAAAACAAAAAGAAGAGAAGAAAAGAAAGAAGGACGAAGCCTCAAAATCCCATTAAACCCCTCCGTTAAATGGGGTTTCTCTTTTGCTGCGGCCCGCCGCTAAGCGCCCCCGTCTCCCGCCGCCGGCCACGCTCGCCGATGATTTTTCTCTTTTCAGCCGCGAGGATCCAACCCCCTTTTTTGGCCCGCGCGGAAGAGTTTTGGGGACGGGGGGGGGGCAGATGGGAGTTGGTTCGCGCGCATATATATAAATGATTCGGTAGCCCGAAATGAAGCACAGCTGTGTGTGTGCGTGTGTGTGTGTGTGTGTCTGTATAATATATGGTTTGATTCGATATAAGGTATAGAGTTAATCCCGGTCTCGGAAACTATCCCGCTGCTATAATAATTGCAAGGATTGATGATGGTTTTTATAATAAATATATAAGAAAAATGCCTCTTCAATAATTAATATGCTTATAAAGGTATTCGTTATTCAACATTCCATATTTTGAATTCAGATGATCCAAGTGAGTACCTAATTGAAAAATAATATATATATAAGAAGAAAGAAAGCATGACTATCGCATGTTTAAGCAACGTAATACGTCTTTTCTTAACTCTAAGGCTAAAAGAAAGTAATTCTTAAGGTGACTCCTACGAGTATGTCCTTGCGAAATGGAGTCAATGTTAATTTTATTACAAAATATAATAAATTGCTTAATATTGATTTTAGTATTCACCATACCTGTTGCGCCACAATTGAACTTTTTATAAATAGATTGTATGTTGAACGTTCATTTTCTCAGCGATAAGATGATCTTTGATAAATCATATGAGTTCTTTTTCAACTGGACTGAATAAACTAAAATCTAAAATTACAATTTGGAAATTTTTTTTTTCGAACTTTTGAGGATTTTTAATGGGACGATCTCGAAATCTGAATACTTAATGTACACTATCGAATTTTTTTACGTTCATATGATGGAACCACTATAAATCACATTTCCATATATGAGATTACTAAACTCAGCAAATTCACTTAATAAGTTCAAAATTGGACTTTTTCCATTTTGTAAAGAGAAATTTTGTCCAAATTCGATATAATATACATAAAAAATTGGACAATTTTCTTCAGAGTGGGCAACTTGGTAAATCCTCGAGATTTCAATAAATAGACCTTTTTATCATCTTTTCTAATAAATTACAATTTGAGTAATAATTGTCTATACGCAAAGATGTTTTCTGAAATGATCATTCAGCATCAAATTTTGTACTCTATTTTTTACGATAGTTTTGAAGTTATATCTCACATACCTATTCAAGCATGCCTTAAAAGGTTCCTCATGCGAGAGTTACAAGAAACGAGACCTTCGATTCCGTGGCAATAATCCGTTTGGCTCGCCGTGCGCGCGTATTCTCGCGATGCTGCGGTCGGGAGTGGGGTAGGGGGAGGGGCAGATCGTCTCGAGCACTGCAGAGGGGGGACTACTCTCTCTCTCGCTCGAGTGTTTGCACTATCTTAGGTTATAACAGTAACCTGGGTTCGGCGATTGGGGGGTGGGGGTCCGATTGAAGAATCGCACGATCAAGATTATCGCAATTCAAGCCTCTGTTATTCTAATATTTTATTATATTGAAGTCTCGCGTGCTCGATGTACGAAGGCGCTTTTATCTATTATTCGCGGGGGCATATATATAACCTACTTAGACGGACGAGCATCGGAAATGGCAGAACGTACGTACGTACATGACTGGCGATGTAACGGTTCCGTTGAATTTAAAAAAAAAAATTGTTGATCCAAGTTATTTCGGCTAAGTAATTTTGTGTGTGTGTGTGTGTGTTTGTAAAGTCTTGACTGGAATTCGCACGAGCAAATATGAAATTATACGTACCCAAGCAACCCAAATGATAATTCAATACTTTATTCGACTATTTAAAAGGTCCAGCTAAAATTATTGAACGGAATTCAATGCTTGCTCGAGCACCGTTATTCCTCCCACCTTCGCGTAAATTTATATCGAGCCCCGACATAATTCGAAACAATCTGACAATTCTGCGCGTACTGTTGCGGCGCTAATGAAAAATAATTTTGTTTTTTAATATTTTGATGGCATTGTTTTTTTCGTTCGATTTTTGTGTAATCACCTGACTGCCTAAATATGCCTACATTACCCTCTAAAATATACTATATTATTGCTAACAACGGCTATCAGTTTAATGAAAGTAAACAATATCTGAATAATATTTTGAATTGGCATTTTACAATAAAGAACATTCATTCGATCATAATGAAAATTTTCTTTTTAAAACGTTTAAAAGCAAACAAGAATATACCAAATCAAAGCAATATAATGAAATGAAAAGTTGCATAACAGAAAGTTCCTAAAGGATGGTCTAGTAATTTTGCACACGTATTAAAAGTTCGAATAAATATTTCGAATTCTAGTCTGCTAATTAACAACAGTGGCATTAAGTTTTTCAAATTGCCAGAATATCAAGCATTATTTCGAGAGAGAATAAAATAAATAAAAGTATCAGTATATACATACATACATACATACATACATATATATATATATATATATATATATATATATATATATATAGAAGCTATTACTTTTATAACTACAAATACATTGTTCTTTTCTCTCTCGTCCTTTTTACCTTTATTTTCTACAACATTGTATCGCATTTAAGTGTTCTCGTTCTTGCCAACCAACTTTTTTCACGAACCATATAATGTAAAAGATGATATGATATACACACATATATATACATGCATACATACATATATACATATATATATATATATATATACACGCGCGCGCGTGTGTGTGTGTGTGTGTGTGTGGGCTTTGTTTCGAACTTGAAGCTTAATTGTTCCCCGAGCCAATGCTGGGCGCTACCAGCTCTCACGCCTCCGTTCTATTATAGTATTGTATAGTATTGAACCGGGCGTGGGGGCATATCGGCAGCGCGCGAACTCTATTAAATGGTTTTGCCGCTTTTTTCTTTTTTTGATTTGATAGAACTTTTTGTATCATTCCCCATGCGCATATTTTGATTTACAATTTTTGGGCGCGCGCGCCCCGCGTGCACCAGTTACCGTTAATACTTTAATTTTCAATATAGGTATTTTTTATCCCTAAAATATATTATACGTGTATGTGTATGTATATGTATATGTATATATAGGTGCTGTGTTATATCCCGGTCATTTTAAACCGTATCGAAAAGATAATAAAGACAAGTCCCCTTGGCAATGTGGTATTTATTTACCTGCCTGTTTTTTTGTCTTTTTCTCTATCTCGTTTAACTTCAATTAAAAAAATATTATAATATATATATATATATATATATATATATATATATATATATATATGATTAAAAGACGTACCATATAGTCGATACGGTTGAGAAAAAAAAGAGAAAGATTGATGAAGTCGATAAATGTGACAGGACATAATTAAAGAAGTACATGAAAAAGGTGCGACGTACACGCGCAGAAAGCCGACCTGATAGAATCATAGATTCATTGTACGTTTCGACGCTTCTTTTAATAATAGGAGTATGTGAGTGTATATACATATATATATGGATGGCATTGGATTCAACGGGTAGATTAAAAATTTGAGTCAACAAAAAGTTTTGCCGTATTATAATCCCCCGGTTCCTGTGGATAAATATAAATATACGCGATATAATCTTGCGAGATCTTGAAAAATGCATTTACAGACCAAAACAAAACGGGACCTGGAAGGGACAGGGGAAGTCGACGATTTTTTTTAAAACGCACATTCTTCGAACATTTTGGTAGGATCCATGCGGAACGATGCCTATCAGGCATTTTTCACTTTCATTCACATTTGACGAAATAGATATAAAGCAAGTGTTAATTTTCCATAGAATAATTCGAAGAATGATTTTTTGCAGAGCGCTGCAATGACTATCGAAGTTTGGGAAATATCGGTATTTTTTAGTTCATCTTTTTTTGAATGCTTTGACAGAAATAATCGACAAACATACATACCAAGTTGAAAAATTTTGATACAAATGAAAAAAATATCAATATATCAAAAAATATCTTCTCCTTTTACTATATATACACGCCTACAAGGAAACTATTTTGAATTAGTCCATGTATAGCGGCTAACAACTATAGTGTCGATATACAACTCTTATCGGCACGTCTGGGAAAAGATTGGGATTAAAAACTAATATATATATATATATATATATATATATATATATATATATATATATATATATATATATATGTATCCCGGGGCCGCATCTCGTATAGAGATAGCTGGCGAGTAAACGAGCGGCGCGACCGAGGAAGGGACAATAGCTCGGCGCGGAATTATCGAATAATGGGACGCGAGAAAGCGACCTGTTGCCGGAGGATCGCGCACGCGCGCGCGATTGAAAACGTGAACGGTGCAAGGGAGAAGGAGGGAAGAGAAAGAGAGGAGAATAAGTCATCTCTCTCCGTCTCTTTCTCTCAGCTCCTCGCTCGTTTTTTGTTATGGGAGAGCTCAAGGGATCGGCTTCGCTCGGGTCGTAGACCATCCGGGGATGGGTTGGGCGAAGGGGGGGGGGCGGGGGCAAAGAGCCGAGCCTCGAAGAGCAGAACGACCAGCCAGCCAACCGGTCCGACAACTTTTTAACGAGACGCGCGAAGGGAGGAAGAGTGGGACAGGGAGGGAGGGCGGGGGGAAGGAGAAGAACGAGGTGGAGGCCGCGCGCACTTGCTTTCCTTCTCTTTCAGCTGCGCGCGAGCGCCCGCACGCCCGCGCTATTGGAAAAATTGTTTAGTTGTGTAAAGGATTTTACGAGCGCGGGTGGTGTTGGTGGCGGTAGGGCGCGGCGACGGGGAACTGGGGTAAGGGGGGTGAAGGGGGGTGGGGGTTAACGTTTCGCAGACTCTTGTGCATTCGACGCCAACTTTTTGAATGAGTCCCGGGCTCAATGATTATGGCCGACGGGAATGGTCGAAAAGCCGAAGTTACGAGCCCCCCCCCCCTCAAACCCTTCTCGGCGTTCGCCAAAACTGGAATAACGAGTGTTGAGAGAGAGAGAGAGAGAGAGAGAGAGAGACAGAGAGAGCGAGAGAGAATCGAGCGTGGTTCGAATTGATAGAGATACTTTGTATAGTTTCGGGGACGGCGGGATCGGCGGGACAGGAGGTGGGAGCGCCGGGGAGCGCAGAAAAACTTTTTAATTTAAAAGTCTATAATTTTGAACTAATTACGCGTGGGCGTGCGCGATGCGAAAGCGATTCTCGAGAGCCTTTAAAGAGCCCCTCGCTCTCCCGCGCGCTTTTATGCGCGTCGATTCCCGGTCGGCGCAATAATTCCCTCCCATTTTGGTCCTCCCCCCTTCCGCCCCCGACATTCTTCGGCTCGCCAATTTCAAAATTAAAATACCGCATATGCTAAAATTTAACAACAACGGACAAAAACCAGCGATCCCGCGCCCCCTCCGTCTCCCTATTGCGGCCGTGTGGCGCGGTGCGTCGCGTCGCCTCGCCAGGGACTCGCCAGGAGCGGGCGCTAAAGCAGCGCCGTAGTTTTATTTTGGAATTTCCGATTCGATTTCAAGTCTAGCCGTCGCACGGTGGGCGAAAAAAAAATTCCTCCGCGACTGCACTCCGATAGATATTTAATTATATCCGTTGTGAAACAGGGCTGAGAAAAGAAAGAGGGCCCGAGAGACGGGGAAGGGAGGGATGGGGAGGGAGAGAGAAAACTAATTAGACTTTACACGATCAAGATTCCGGGGACTCGACAATATTTTGCGCCAGATATATCAGATTTAAAAGAAGAAGAAAAGAAAAGGAAGAGGCAACTGTCCACTTATCACAACGACATCTGCCGCTGATGCGAGCGGAGTAAGTACACGGCGCAAAATATTATTGGTTAATTTACGAAGGCGCGCAATTTTCCTACATACACACACACACACACACACACACACACACTATAGAGATATATATATATATACATACACAGGTAAGAGAACGAAAGAAGAAGAAAAAAGTGCGGGATATGAGAGGATCGAGCGAGATATACATAAAGTATACGCCAGATCGTTGAGAGAGAGAGAGAGAGAGGGAGAGAGAGAGAAGTCCCTGGTACGCGATGCTTACACGCGCGCATAAAACACACACGGGGGACGGATCACGCGCATTAAACTCGATCCCTCCCCGTACGGTGAATGAGCGGCGGGCGAAGGGTGGGCGGCGGGGAAGTCGACCGGATCAGCTGCCGGAGCAGGTTGGCGCCGCGCAGGCCGCCGAGGAGGATTTCCTCGTCCTTATACGATATTAATCCGTGGACTGCGTGCCGTCTAATCGTTCCAAGAGAGAGAGAGAGGAGAGAGAGAGAGAGAGAGAGAGAGAGAGAGAGAGAGAGAGAAAGAGTGAGACGAGCGGGACATATACGTCAGGGCGTCACGAAAGCGCCTATCGCATATAGGTGCACAGGCGCGCCCATGATATATCATTCCTTTTGTGATCCGGTGTGTATCGCGTTTGTGTAACCGATGCATAAGAAAGAGGCGGGGAGGAGAAGAGACGGAGATCGATCGGTGACAGGCGTGAAGGGACAAGTTGATTCTTTCGGTTAACGAGGCGAGCGTGTCTATGTATACATGTATATATATACATGTATATATATATATATATATATATATATATATATATATATATATCACGTGTGTGTATACATATACAGCACTCGTTCGTGCTGCCACGGTGTGGTGTGTATGCGTATGTGCGAGCAAGTAATTGACTCGAATTACCGTCGGTATTTTCGCGCGAGAGCGACGAACGCGAAGTTCAGGCGGGTAATTGAAAAGGGCCTGCATACGTGTGCAGCAGTCAGTAACCCCCCCCCCCCCAACGTATCCCATAATTCGGCAAAGAACACGCCTGTATATGCATATTTGTGCATTATTGTATTTATTAGGGGATACGAGAGAAAATCTTCTGAGCTTAAGGAAAGCATTCGGGAACTGTTCAGGAGTCGCAGCGGGACTCGAAGACTGACGGAAAATCATCGCGAACCACTGAAACTACTTCGTCTCGAGGGTCGAGATGTGTGGCGCTTTAAAGCTACACTTATGGGTGATGCGATGGCCGTTCGAAGCTGAGAGGCACTCGATTTCGAAGAATTATCATCAATTTCGTTCTAATCGAGCTTTTGAATAATGTGCGGAGTTATCATCGCTGAACCGGACGGAGGGCAGTTTCGATGAGTCAGCGAAATTTTCTTCGGCGCGTGAAGCGCCAATTTACTCACTCGTATACGAGTTCAAATTTGAGGTTATTGTGCTTCAATACATTTATTCTCGTATGGAGAGAGGGAATGATATTTAAGCTTATAGAAACAAAATTTGAAAATACGTAGCACCAAATCATGTGAATTTGAGCATGTTTTGAATTTCTTAATTTAGAGCAAACAATGTTTATTAATTGTAATAAGGATAAGTTTCATTGTTATAATATTCATTACATATTTCAAATGCTTTTCTTTATTTTCTAATCTAAAGCTGGGGATTCTACTTAATAAATTATGATATCACAAATCGATCCACCTTTGTACAATAAATTTTTTGACAATAAATAATCATTTCCATTTAAAGTATGTAAATAATATGAAATACTACGTTAAAATAGCTGAGAGCGGCCGGTTGGCTGCGGGGAAATTCTTCCCTGGGGCTTCACGACCGTAGAAAGAATGCATTGAATAAACTGCCCGCGAGATTTTTCAAATTTTCTCAACGAGCCAAAGAGTTCCATATTATTTTGTATTAAATAAGATTTTTTATGTATAATGTAATTATAAGTGTAATGTAAAAATATATTGATTTAAATTAATAAGAACAATATGTCATTTATATATATAAATTTCTTTCAGCCAAAATGTTAAAATGTTCCATTATTGTTAAACTATTGTTAAAATGTTTTATTATTCTTAAATTATTATTAAATTGCATCGTATTTGTGAAAAGTTTTGTTAAAATTTTTAATGACAGAGCGAGTGACAAATGAAGATTTAAAAGTTTAAGTAAGATATAATTTGAACTGATAAAATTTAAAAAGGAAAAAGTTCATTAGAATAAAATTTGAGCAAGTTTTTTGGCGACTCTGAATGTACGGAGGAGCAGGGTTGCTCCGCAGTCGTTACGTCGTACGACCAGGTAGATGCAAATCTATCTGAGGTCGTTATAAATCTGATGGAATGTAATCCGTTGTAAATGAAGGCCGCCTACGCAAGACGAGTGTAAGGATAAGCAAATGAAATTTAAAGTTCGTGTCAAATGTTTAAAAAGAAGAGGCTTTATATTTTAAAATCACATGTTAATAAAAGAAACGAAGTACTTTAAAAGCATCTGTTTTCAAAACAAAGAAGCTTAAACATATTGAAATGAGATTCAATTTAAAGGCTACTGAAAAATCTTCATTTGTCATTCGTAGTGTCCATAGAGACAATAATAAACAACCATCAGAGGTTATTTCACCAGCTGGTAAGAGATCTGCAAGCCTCATTTTTACTATTATTATTTTAACTAATTAAATCCAGTTCAAAAGTAACTTTTATCAGTATTTATTTATCCACCTTACCTCCCATCCAGAGCACATTTAAACATATTTAAATATTACATCGCACGAAATCAATAAATTTTCGTTAAAAATAACGCGCCAATTTTCTTTCAATTATATTAAAGCAGTAATCGATTACTATGTATACGCGGTCTTTTTCACCTTTAATATAAAAATTACAATAACCGGTATAATAATTTAATAAGCGGAGCGCGAGCACGAGAATATAAATATGATGAAACGCAAACATTATAATATATTCTTTAGTTAAAATAAATTCGGTATGCATGTTACGCGCACGCACACGCACACGCATACACACACACGCGCGCAGACAAACACATACACACACACACACACACACAGACGGATACGTTCACTATACATTGTAACTCATTATTTTTTATGGCAATAACTGTAAAATTTTGTGTATATTAATATAATTATTGAGAATTATGTGTCGCAATTTCTTTTGTTGGCGTGCCATTATTATCATCATTATTACTATCAATGCGTGTAAAGCCGCGCGGAAAGACGCGCTCTTCGTGGAAAGTGTACTGCGAGACGCGAGCACAGCCGTATACGTATAATCCGCGCCAAAATTTTGAAATTCGCCGAAAAATCGGGGCCCCGGTCGAGCCATTTAAGTAATTTCCGGCTATACTGCGCGCGCGCGCGCGCGTCGCCGATCCGAAGGAAACGATATGTATGAGAGAACGAAGCCATCGGTGCCGAGATATTCGAGAAATTGAACAAGAGGGGAACAGGGGCTGGGTGAGCCGGGCGATCGTAATTCCCTGCGGTAGCAGCAACGATCTCTTCGACACCCCAAGAAAATGGCGAAGCCCGCCGAATGAAAAATCTGAGACTCCCGACTATGACTTTTCACGCCTGCGATCTCCTAGCCGTAGACATAAATTCGAGCGTTTAAGAGAGAGGGAGAGAGAAAGAGAGAGAGAGAGAGAGAGAGAGAGAGAGAGAGAGAGAGAGAGAGAGAGAGAGAGAGTCAGGAGAAACGGACGAGAACAGGCGTCGGGGAAGAAGGAGAGAAGAAACTGGCAGCGGCTCGCCCGCGGATTCCGAGCGGAAAATCCAGTCCCTGCGGTGCTGAATCCTCGGCTGAGCTTGAAATTTTAGACGAGCCCCCCATAAACATTCATTATATACCCGCAATTACGCATTAAAATAAATTTCGCGCAGCTCGACTCTCTCGGTCTACTCGGTTCCTCCCCTCCTCTCCCCCTCGCACCGGTTGCTATACTCGCCCAGAGCGGCAGGTGTACTTTTTCCGAAACCTCCCCTCCCCCCACCGTCATTATGTAATTTTAGTATCGTAATAAATAACGTCTGCTTTAGCGCGAACTGCAACGAGGCCGTTAATTCGGGGGAGATATTTTTTTTACGCCGTTTAAATGACTCTATTGTCCATCGGGGCTCGCGCGCGCGCCCCAGCCCAGGGATTTATATTTCGCTCGAGCGGTCACAAAGAGGGAGGGGGAGAGAGAGAGAGAGAGAGAGAGAGAGAGAGGGGGGGAAAGAGAGATAAGTCGAGAGCGCGTGGACGTGCGGAAGAGCTGTACAAACGTCTATGGCCGTGTCGCGACTTTATTAAGTTATCGGGCGAACAGGCACGGTGCAACGGGTCTATACCGATGTAGACAGCGAGCGGTCCGGGTGCCAAGAGGGCGGACAATATCTCGTCCCGTAGAGCGGGAAAATTAAACTCCAAATGGTATAAACGTCGCGGTACTGC
Source organism: Sycobia sp. Sy_11 (assembly GCA_018907035.1). Taxonomy (NCBI): domain Eukaryota; kingdom Metazoa; phylum Arthropoda; class Insecta; order Hymenoptera; family Epichrysomallidae; genus Sycobia; species Sycobia sp. Sy_11. Next base: position 1,589,004 of record JACCIC010000031.1, read on the forward strand.
CCAGTTTAGTCCGGGGCATGAATCTTACCTGCCCCTCGTAAATAACGGAATGCGCGCGCACGCATTTAAAAGCGAGCGAATCGTACAGTGGGCATGTCTAGATGGTGTGTGAACGCGCGCGCGTGTGTGTGTGTGTGCGTGCGTGCATACGTACGTACGTACGTACGTACCTGTGTGTTTCAGGAAGAGAAAAAGCCGAAAAGAGTCTCGGGCGGGTATATAACACTTTTCGCCGAAACCCAGAGCCCCGGCCCCGTCATTATACGCTCGAGGGGGCTGAAATTATTTGGCCCGCCTCGTCGCCCCTCGGCGTGCACATGCGCGCGCGCGCGCGCGCCCTCGCGCTCGCGCAACGATAGCTCGCGCGCCGGGCAGCCGATCGCGATGGCCGAGAAACGATTCCGGGAAGGAATGTAATAATACAAAGGGGGGGGCGAGGGAAAACGAGCCGACGCGACCGAAGGGGCGGCGTATCGTTGCGTGAACGGCAGAGACGAGGGTTCTTAATCGCAGGAGTAGAGTTTCGGTCGTCGAAACTTGCGCGTACGCGGTTCACGGCTTTAATTGCATTTCCGGCGACAGTTGCTCGAATAATTTGCCCGAGTCCATCGAAGCCGCTCGGCGTGTTCGCATATTTCTTCGGGCTGTTTAGTCGTTCAAACGTTTCAGCGGCTAGTGCCGATCGGACTACATACGCAGATGATTTTTTTTTTGTTTTTTGTTTTTGTTTTTTTTGTTTTTTTTGAACGATGCTAGACTAAATGTTGAAATATTGAACAATAATCGAACAGGTGGAACAGTAGAAATGCTCAAACGGTCTGGACTATTGAATCTTTCGGCCCGTTCCATCATTTTAACCAGTTTCACGGTTTTCCACAGCCGGAACTGGTGAAACGGTCCAACAACTGGACCAGTTTGAACGGCTTGATGAGTTCAAGTAGATCGAACAGCTGAAATGTTCAAACGTTTCGAACAGTTCGAGGAGCTCGATCACTTTAGTGTCGGTACACTTCGAACGCGTAAAAATACCTAGAACTGCTGAAACTTCCAAACGGTCCCGGTAGTTTGACCGACTTTAACAGTTCAAATAGCTTGAACGAGTGAAATGTTCCAGTGCTCTGAACATGTTTGAATATTTTCAAATTCAAATAAAACTCCCAACCCTACGAATTGGTGAATCCACAAGGAATTTCTGCGCCCTTGAGGTACGGGTAAGCGTTGTATATATATATATATATATATATATATATATATATATATATATATATACGGATCGGATAACTGCCACAAATTCGCACTCGTAAAACGTCTATCTGCTTTTATTGGGCAGCGCCCGTGCCGATCTGCGTTTATTTATTTGCGCGCGCACCGCGGAGGCGAACGATTAGTGGCCTGTCTCTCTTTTCCTCTCTCTTTCGCTCTCTCTCTCTCTCTCTCTATCTCTCTCTCTCTCTCTCTCTCTCTCTCTCTCTCTCTCTTCTCTCTCTCTCTCTCTCTCTCTCTCTCTTTCACTTCATTTACCCTCTTTTTCTTTTCTCGCTCCCATCCTCGTTCTCGAGAGGAAAACTCGTGTCGATGTTTGATATCGAAACCGTCTACGTTGGACTGTTATTGCGCGCGTGTGCGCGCACGCCTTGTTAAGCTTATGCGCTCGAATGATCAATTGACCATTGAAATTGATTCGGATGAGCTGTATGCGCGCGTGCTTCTTTGGACAGTAGCCGATCGCTCAGCGATCTTTCCCGCGCAAGGGGATATATATATATATATATATATATATATATATATAATTTTATGGAGCGGATGTTCTGATGCGAGCGCAACCTAGTAATATATATATATATATATATATATATATATATATATATATATATATATATATAAGCAATAAAGCTTAGCTGATACTATTAAATGCTCCGACAGGTGCAATTTTAGCCTAAACGACAGCGATAACTTCCAACTGTTTCCTGCAGTATAATTTAGCTTGAAATGAAAAAATACTCGCAATTTTATTTAGATCGCTATAAAAATCTCCCTTTCAGGCTGCGTAAATAATTAAAATTGAAGCAACAATTTATTTGAGCCAACAGCTTATCAAGATGAAGAATTAATGGGGCGAAGGAGCGCGCGTTCCTTTATTATTAGTTTTTGTGTTAAGTCCAGAGCGAAAGATCAAAGTTTATAACGGATTGAATTTTAGGGGTAATTTCTGAAAAGCTATAGGCTGCGATATTTCGTTTCACGCGCTTTCTTTACAATTTTCAAAATAAATCAGTAAAACGCCATTGAAAAATTACAGTTGGACACGGCTCGTTCTGATATTGAATCAATATTTTGCTCATAAAAAATTGGGACTGAGACGGTGTTATTTCAATATTTCTGGTGTCGATATGTTCACTTCACAGCTGTTTCGTTGATTTCGATCTACGTCACAGACACGTAGGTGTCAAATATTAAAAACGTTCTAAATTCTTGAGATAGCTGTCATATGTCTGCAATTTGGCAAGTAAGCTTCAAAAGTAATATGAAATAATAATAGAAATGGCTTTTAACGCATTTATGACGATCAATTATTAAAGTGACGTACTGATAAATTTGTTCTTAAACAGATTACTGTATTTAATAAAGAATAACAATAGTCGACTGATTTCTTTTTATCCGAAGAGAAAGAATTTATTTTTCAATACAATATTTATTTCAATGTTTTCCCTTCTCTTTCGAATGCGATTCAGTTTTTACGAATTAAGCTAACTTTTACATGAGAGCTGAAATGCCTAAATCAGGTTAAAGTATCAAGTAACTAGTCATCTAAATGTAAAATTAGCCCCATTTTCCCAAAATCAGAATACGATCTGCTATTTCAATTGGAGTACATATAAGGGTTTTTTTAAGGACAATGTTTCAATTTTCCACGACAGCCTGGATTACCATCTTGAGAAGATAAAACATGTTAATATCTCGCAAAAGAACCTCAAGGCCTTTCCAGTAGCAATTTCAGAGTAACATCTTTGATTTTCCTACCACTGCAGGGAGTCTATTGGATATTTTTTTTCACGCATTTTTATAGCATTTCATAAATTACTGCCCGAGAATTTTCACGTGTAATTCTTATGCTATTTGTCATTCTCGTCTAAGAACTCTATGGAGCATTATTTATAATAATCCTTCATAATCCCAAATTCTGTCATGAGGTTTCCTCCATGATGTCCGATTTCTTTTTATGATTTGACATATTATTTTCCTTTTCAATACTTAAGTTATTGCTAAGTTAAAAAAGCCTCCTAAATCATAATTTATTCTACTAATGAATATTAGTTATCTAATATCGATTGTTATGTTTCAATTCTAGACACTTTCAATGAAATACGACATATATGCATAAAAATCCAAATGTATCAATTACATAAACTAAATTATTATATCACATTAATTTTATAAATCGCATTAATTTATTCCGTAATCATAGTGCTGATCGAAAAATCGAAGCGCACTCACGTGAAACTAGTAGTATAACCAGCAGACTCGCTTGGCACACGTTATTTACCTTACAACTTACATATCACGTTCATTTATACAACTATTCGACTTTACGCCCAATATTTTAGAGCTCGGATTCGCTAAAGAATTGTACTTATGTTCGCGGGCGCTCGCCGTGAAACGCAAAGAACGAACGAGCGTACGCACGCGCGAAACTAATCGAGCATCGTCGAGTTAGGCTATCCAATATTTGCCGTGTAAAGAACGCTCGCCCCCCCCCCCCACTGGCCCGCCCACGCGTACGTTGGAGTATCTCGAATATACGAGGAGCGAATCGGGTCTATCCTCTTTCCGAGTCGTGCATTGCACTTTTTGATCCAGTAGGTCAGTTGGCGTCGGTACCCCCTCCTCTCCTCCTTCTCCTCACCTCTCGTGCTTTCTATCTATCTCCTTTTACCCCCCCCCCTACATAATGTGGTATTAATCGGCATTCCGATCGGTCCGTCGCGTCGACGCGACTTCAAGGTCACAGCGCGTACGCTCGCCCAACCGCTTTGCTCTCTATCAGTGTATACGCTTCCTCTCTTGCTCTGTTCCTCCATCTTTCGTTTTTTTTCCAGGGGAGGGAGGGAGAGAGAGCGAGCAAACCCGGCCCGATTCCTCGTCCGAGTAATGAGAGGTTAGGCAAGTGCCGATAAATCCAACGAGACTCGGGATTTGTAAATTATACCCTGCTCCATAAAGGATATCCGCCGTATTGGCTGACGCTCTCTCTCTCTCTCTCTCTCTCTCTCTCTCTCTCTCTCTCTCTCTGTTTCTCCCTACCTCCCTCCTTTTTTCTCCCTGAATTCTCTTTTCTCTTTATTCAACCCCCCTATCTCTGTCTCGTTCTCGGCTCATTTCTACATCTTAACAAGACTCGCTTGAAAAAGTCTATCAAATGCTTGTTTAACGAGAGAGAAGTGGCGAGATGCGGGGATGTAAAAAAAAAAAAAAAAGAATCCCCCGCGCGGTGCTATCGGCTGCCGAGGCCGTTCGGCGACGATGCCCGTGGGGGGAGGGGGGCGAAGACGCAGGGTACCGGGCACGGGTATTCGATCGTTCGTAAGGCGCAGCGCACGGGGGATGTAAATGGCGATGCTGCCGCAAAAAAGAATCATAATAAATAATTTAATAAATAAAAACCCCCGAGGCTCTTTCGGCGGCGCAATAAATTGTATAGACAATGCCGTTATGAGGGCGATAATGTAAAATCGAGCAATTATAATTAGCGATCGCACGATTGTAGCCAGACGCGCGTCGGCGAGGACGAGGCAGAGAGACACGATCTAATTAGAAAATCCTGTAGCGCGCGCCTCTGGAATTGCGAAGGGCGCTTCGAAAAACTCGAATGAGAGAGGTGGGTGCTGCAAATAATTACTGCTCGCGCGACGAGCCGCTTATACCGCTGCACGAGCATCAAAGGCGCCCACCAGTCCCTCTGTTCCGTCCCGCCTGCCGTCGTTGACATTCCGCCATATATATATATATGAATGCACAACCGTCCGGTCCCGCGAGGATAACCAGAGGCGCCGGAAAAAAGACGCTGGCGATCAGGGAGTCAGAGGTCGAGACGTCGACGAGAGGTAGAGAGGCGAATCAAAGGCCATCGTTCCCCTCCCCGTTGCCAACTTATCTGTATCACTGTACCGGGCTGCTCTCGAGGGCCAGGCTCGCCCCGAGCTTCTTGGGCTCGCGGCTAAACGTGATGACTTTCTACATTTTCCCACTACTCCTAGTTGCCATAAGAATATAATTGCTTCTATTTATCGTCACAGCGATAAGGTCTTCGTGGGGTAGATATGGAAATGTTTAGGTATTAATGTAAATGTTAATTAATCTTTTATTTGGCTCTATACTGATTATTTTAAAGAATATCTTTGATTTGATCATGTTACAACACATGTATTTTTGAAGATAATTGACTAACAAAATTTTTTATTTCAAGGCTATTAGAAACGGTAAGATACTCTAGTTACGTAAATATGTCCTTCGATATCATAAAAATATTCTTGTATTTCTACAGAAATCGAATGGGTACGTACAGAAAAAATTGAATTAACTCGATTAATGATCAAACGTGAAGCGGCTATTTGACTTTTAAAATTGCGCTGCCATCGTTCTTTTTGATGATGAGAAGGCAAATAGTTGACCAAACCCTGTCCTATCATCAGTGACCGATGACTCGCCCGATTGCCGAACAATGTTACTGTCTTTCTCTTTACTACCTGATGTACCGTCAGTCGAAAAATTAATACTACAGTAGTTTTGCATATTATTTTACACTGAAATGGCACAAGTTTAAGGAGCTTGGCTTTAATGCTATTGTTACTGATTCAAATAGTATTAAAATTTTATTATGAAACTAAATTGAAATATTAACTATGATTGTTAGTTTTAAGTTTAAATAAAAGAGAAGTTAATTAACTAAATTGTGTAGTTCAGAAAGAGAGCGTTATTCTTTCTAAATAAATTAATATTGTATCGCGTTTAAAAGTTGTAATAGTAAACCCTAAATTTATGTAAAGAAATAAGCGAATGATATTAAATCTATTTATATTAGCGAGCGATGTTGTGCTTTATAGTTAAAGGAAAAATGTATATTTGACTCGGATACGAGATTACCTCGGACAAAAGCGGCTGCGAGATAAATAATTTCATGATACGTTAAATGAAACGAAATTTTTAGTTGTAAAGCAAAGGCAAGAAAAGAGAGATTTTGAAATATTTAAATTTAAGAAAAATTCTAGATTACGAAGTGACTATAAAAATAGAAGTCGATGAAAAAGGCGCCTAAAAATCGCGATCAGACTCTCGTTATAGGCCAAACTATGTGTACGAATAAGGTATACACTTGAACCGTGCCGTGACGGGAAAACCGAAGATTTTCTCGTAAAATAGCTTCTATACGGTTTCACAAATAGGTGGCCGAATATTTGCTATTGAGAAAATCTTGAGGTTTTCAAAAGAGGTTAAATGGTTATGCTTCCTAAAAGCAGTGATCCGTGCTGTGACGGGAAATTCGGATATTTTCCTTGTAAGAAAGCTTTTCTACAGACCTATATTGAAATAGGTCGTATTCTGGCTTTCGGAAAATATCGAGAATTTCAAAATCAGGGGACGTGTACGGTTCGCCACCTCGGGCTCTCCGTCCGTCCGGCTGCGCGAAGAGTTTGGGCTGCGATCGGCGCGAGCGGGGCTTATCGCTTGTAATTGGACTCCTTTTCGAGGGGAGTGAAAAGTTTATAAAATAGCGGCATAAGAGCGTTTGAGTAATTGCTTTTCTGGTCTTTGCTACGGTAGGCATAGTTTTGTATTCACTCTCTTTTTATATATTAAACTATTATTACTTAAAAAAAAAAAGAAAAAAAAGCTGTATGAGAACGCGCTAAATTATTGTTTTCTGGTCTCAGCTCTATTGTTGGTTATAAATATATTTAAAATGAAATCAAAATTAAATGCATTGGAATGTTGCGAGCGGTTTATATAATTATACCTAATTATTAATGTATATAGTATTATTAATTATCAATATGTTATTAATTATTCATTGTTCATTGCTAATTTATAAACTATTGTATTAATTATTCATTTGTTCATTGCTATGGAGATGTTTCACTTATAAATAAAAAAAAGAAAAAGATCGTAAAAAACATCTCCATAGCAATCAAGGCGAATAAAACTGTTTGAAAACGCTTGAGCGGCACCTTTTTCTGATCAGCCTCCGAAATATCAAGGTGTTAATACTTGAAATTTATTATTTGTATTCGATTTTTTAAATATTAAAACAGTTTCATATATTGTTAAAAATTCATTTAAAATTCATTTAAAATTCATTTACAATCCCAGTATAATAATAGATTATCACGGAATAACTATTGTTTTTTAAATTTTAGAATCACATATCTCAAGAATATTATGGTGTATTGACGTACTTTTTTATTCTCTACGTGCAAGTACACTTACATCTGAAGGCTTAATAAATAATCAAATTCTTAGGAAAGTAACAACGATTCACGCAGAAAATTAATGTAAATAATTATAATCACAACTTTAGTTCAATATGACTACATTTATCTAATAATAGGAGACGAATGTAAAAATGTCACTTTTACGCTAGAAGAATGCATGATTTCTCTACCACCTCCAACCGCATGCACGATGGTACATATCAATGACATCGGTAGGTCCAATTTTTCAAGAACCATTGCAATTCCCTATTAGATCCTATATATGCACGCAACGAACTATTTTTATACAGCTCGACAGTGCAGGAACTTTATTACGGCGCGAGCGAACGACTATAGTGTATAGACCCAAGTCTGTTAAAGAGCATCGCTCCCGCACTCTCTCCATCTCTCTCTCTCTCTCTCTCTCTCTCTCTCTCTCTCTCTCTGTCTCTCTCTCTCTCTCTCCCTCTCTCTGTCTCTCTCTCTCTCTCTCTCTTTCACTCTCCCTCTCTCACCGATCGACTGCGGAATCGCGCCAGTGGAGCGATAAATAGCTGTCGTCGCGGATATATCCGCCAGGGTTCCGCGCTTGAGCAGCGCCACCGGCCACTGGGGAACATTAAAAGCGGCCAATTATATATATATATATATATATATATATATATATATATATATATATATATAAATATAAAGAGATAGGCTCCGGATTTTTGGGCAGCAGAGCTCTGGTTGAGCGGCGAGCCAAACGCGCATCGTCTGCAGACTTCTGCTCTTCGATTAAAAAAAAAAAAAGAAGAAGAAAAAGAAAGGAAATAGAAAACAACAATTCCACCGCGACCTCCGGGGTCAGGACGAGAGCAGCGGGAGTGAAGGACGGGAGAGAGAGATAGAGAGACTAATATATTTAGGACGGTTTTGTATCAACCGCGCGCCACTCGCTGCAGGATTCGCATCCTGCATTCGGCAATCCCGTACGCGGGCGCGCATATAATTTCGGCGACGAGCTCGTCCCATCCCCCTCCCCCCGCCGCAGCGACTGCGTGTTCGCTGTCTCGGTACGAGCGCCCGGCTTTGATCTGCCAGTAGGGAAAAGAGGTAGAGAGAGAGAAGGATACAAGGGCAATCCGCGCCCTCATTTAAATGCATAACTCCAGAGGGGGAAACGTGTAACGAACGTTTCACGGGCGGACGCGCCTGGGCGAGCCTCTCTCTCTCTCTCACTATCTATCTCCCTCTGGAGCGCTGCTTCCGAAAAACGGGCGCGATGGCCAATAATCTCTCGTCTCTTTCTCTCTCTCTTCTTTTTTTTGTTTCGGACTTGCTCTTTGCACCTGGCAGGCGGTCGCCAGTTCCTTTTGCTCTGGTTTTTTCGCACCCCCCTACCCAACCCCCGCCCTCGCCCCCTTGCCGCTCGCCTACACAACGCTTCCCTGTCACGCGCTCGCTCGGATTTGCGCGGCCGGACGGCTCACGGGACGCGCAGGCCAGCTGGAAACTTTTTGACGCGTGATAACTTTTGACGCTTTATGGCCTTCGAGGTGTTCGCTTCCCCCTTGCCCCAAAAGTTTTCTTCTTCTTTTTTTTTTGTATAGTTTTTTGGCTGCGCGGCGACCCCGTTTCGCGGCACATCTTCTGTTTTGTTTTTTTTGCAGGATCCGATGGAGTGGGGGGGGGGGCGAGACGAGGCGCAATCCTCGACACCACCGCGCCAAAATGCGCTCGGTCGGTCGCGCGCGAACCGCCTCGGCGAGTTTGCACTCTCCACCAGCCCCCCCCCCCCAAAAACAGAGGAACGTATAAGTTTGACTTACCCGGACGCGTACCAGTCTGTTGCGTCCTGCGGCCGCCCGAGGCAAATATATCGAATTGGCCCGGTGCGACGCTCGCGAGACGTTTGTTTAAGCGCGAGGCGCGACTGAGGCTTACCTGAAACAGACAAGAAAAAGATTTTATTTAATACGAAGCTCGGCTGACTGATATGCGGAATTCGTGCAAGTTATTCCTGGACTTTCGATAATTTCTGATGATATGATTGGCAGAAAAGTAATTTCGTCAGAAATTGAATCAGAAAATGTATATATCTGTTAAAGAATTAGTTTATATATATATATATATATATATATATATATATATATATATATATATAATGAACCTAATTAAAAAATGGTTATAAAAGTCTTTGAATTAACCAGTTTTCATTTGGAATGTAGTTTCGAACAAAATTTTATATAATTTGCAATCAATTGCCACAATTACTAAATTCGTAACTATTTCTAATTCAATCTGTGCCTTTTTTAATTTAAAAACGCTTTTAACCAAAATACTTAGGAACATAGAATTTAAATTTAATATGGGAATCGTAAAATTGAAGAAAAACAAAATTTCTTGTTGAGATAATCGAATGAGCAAAAAATTATGAAAACCATAATCTGCAAAATTTTTCGGAACTGGCATTTTCGAAAATAAAGCAATCCATCGATTTAAACAAATATGATGTGTAAAAAATTTTCTTCTTAAGGTGATCTCGAAATTTTTAAAATTGGAATTTGCAATGAATCGCAAGGTCCACACAGGATTCTTCATCAAAAGTTACCTTTGTTTTATATTTATATCAACTTTTGGATTATTTCGGAATTTTCCATATGTATTTTCTTCATTCATTATTTCGACTATAAGTAGGAAAAGCATTAAGCATTAAGTTTTTCTATTTAGGAATATACGCATTCTTTCTAAAAAAAGAGTTTATTATAATGTTATTATAATTATATCGTTTTTCTAGCTATTTTAAAATTAATGAATTTGCATATTTCCCTGTGTGAAACTTATTATTTGCTTTAGTCAACGGATTTAAAATATATGAGAACTATTATACGACTGCAATAACGAAATAACTGAAAATACAAGGATGGCACTTGATGCGCCCCTCAAAGGATTAAGCTAATATTGTAGATTTTTCAACTCCATTACCAAACGTATATTCATAGATGTTTATAATAAAAAATCACCATAACATATTTTAAAGCTCTTACGAATGAAATTTTTTTCCCTTTAATTCGGCGTTATGCGCGCGTAGCCGTTTCGATTAAAAGCGATCGCATTGTCATTTCCACGTCGTTTACTTACTCGCGCCTTAAGAGAATCAAATATGACACCGCTTAAAAATGTCCCCTTAACCAGCTTATAGCGGTATAAATCAAATATTTTATCTCGAATATAACTTGGCCTCTATACGGCACGTATACGAAATTTTACGATTCCGATACAAATATAATAAGCGCCGATGGGAGCCATGATACTCAAATATTTGTCTGTCTGTGTGTGTGTGTGTGTGTGTGTGTACGCGCTCTCGTGTGCGCAAGCGACTAATATTAATTCCCGCTACTTATTAACTCGAAACACTTTCGTTGATAAATGGGACTAGTCCGGCTATCTTTGATTATTTTTTAACGACGCTGTTCGATCCTTTTCGTTTTTCTCTCTCGTATACAACGAGATCAATATTACAATATGACGGTGTGTTTGAGAAAAAATCTACCGTTATTCACGGGGCCTTCGGGTCCTTTATCTTATAGTAAATAAGCCGCGGTAAAATTTCGTAATGACTTTCAGCTCGTGTATGTGTATATACATCTATATATATATATATCTTGTGTAGCGATAATTTATGCGATCGAAAAGTTTTGCCGACGATGTTATTCCGACTCTCGAGCGAATTAACATAACTTAAAACGTTTTGCAAAAACAATATGTTGTTGCGTGTTGCAACGAGACGATTTCGTATGTATATATAATTATACGCGTCTCGAGATTACTAGAAATCTGCGAAACGGCCATATATAATATTAGAATCGATATTAGAAATCGTTCGTTTCACTCGTCGACGATGGCGAGGAGTTAACGAGGCGGGAATAAATTTTAAAACGGAGAAAGTCCAGTTGCTCGAATTCTTCCGGGAATGTGGAATATTGATGAGAAAGGAGGCGCAACGTTTTTAACCGCGGACATATATGAAACGTTTAAAAAAAATGAGTGTAAATTTTTGATAAAGCATTTTTTACAATATGTATGTTAATATAATGTATTTATGTGAATTTTAATTAGTAATTGCATGGCAAAAGAAAAATTATTTACACAATATGTTAAATATCACAATTCTTCATTAACAATATACGGGATAAGATATTTGCTTAAAAAATCTTTTTTGTTCAATCGAGTTTTTGTACAATGTTCTAAATATTTAATGCGCATAAAATATCTGGAGAGAAATACGCTGGGCTTTAAAATAAATGTTAAAAATTAAAGGAAAAGATCGTTAATATATGAAACTGAAATTATACTAAAATACAAATAAATAAAAACACAAAATTGAAATAAATTTTCTAAAGTAAATCATTTACTGAAGTCGCTAAAATTTGATACATAATTTTTATCATTTCCTCTTCATATATTATCGCGCAAATCTTTACTGTTTATACTTGTGCGATTCTACAAAACCAAAGCCCCGTCGGCCAACCAAACAATTAAAACCTCCAGCAAAAGAATAAAAAAAGAAAAAGAAATAGATCAGACTCTTTTATAAGATTTCATGAGATCGAGAAACTATAGAACGATTCGAACATTTCGCTCTATCGTTTTCACGCACGACCAATCTTTTCGAAAATATCAAACTTCCCCACAACGAACGCCGTAGTGCAGAATGTCTTCGACGACCCAGTAAGACAGAAGCCTATTAAGCAAAAAAAAAAAAAAAAAAAAGAACAGAAGAAAAATCAATTTCCCTTAAACTGCGTCAGAATGAAACCCTTCCCTCGGCAATATCCCATGTAGCCCACCGCGCGAAAAGCGAGAGGGCGGGTGGAAGCGCTTGAAAAGCTCATCCCCGGAGCGCGCGCGCTTCTAAAGCTCCCAGCACTGCGACGAGAGCGAAAGCGCGCGCCGCGGCGGCCGCGCTCCTCTTGCAGCGACGGCGCGCGGCGCGCCGAAGAAAACTCATTTCGACGATTGCGCGGATCCGTGTACCCTGCTCAAATAACCCTCCACCCTCCTTGCCCGCCCCCGCCGGCTGCCGCGAGCCTCGGTTACCATCGCCCCGAGGCCAACCGCCGATTCTCGGCGAAATCGCGGAAAAGCCACTGCGGCGCGGTGCACGGGCGTTTTTATACAACGACGTCGGTGCCTCGGCGCAGGCGCGGGGGACGCGAGACTCGTTAAGCGCCCCCTCCCCCCCCCAACCCCGGAGTGAGGCGGTGGCATGTTTTTAGACGACTCCCGTATACAGCAGCACGCGGGATTGCGACTTTTCTCCCCAGCCTCCCCCCCCCCTCGCCGCCGCTACGCTCTCTTTCTTTCTGGTTCTATAACTATAACCGGAGAATCCGCGCCGTTGCGCGCGGGCTCGTCTCTTCGCTCGTCTGCCGCGCGCGCGCGCGCCGCTAATGCACCCGATGGCGCGCGCTTATTCCCTGTCTCTCGCCGCGGATGCCTTTTGTTTTGCGCGCGCAGCTACTGCGTAGGGGAGGATGGGGGGGGAGGGGGAGATGTTATTCCGCGAAACGGGCGCTCGGCATTTCATTCGCGCAACCGTTGCACGGCGAGGGATATTATGCTTATGGTCGCGACGGCCTCGCGCTGCACCGATTGTTGCGAGGATTTTTATTTTTCCGCTTCTTTTTTTTTTTTTTTTTTTTTTTTTGCTTCTGCCTTTTGCGTTTTTTCCTGTTTTCGTTGCTGTTGATGTTGTTGCGAGGACGAAGGTGGAGGAGGAGGAGGGGGAGGGTTGGAGATTTTTATTATATGCGGAAGAGAGACTATCGTGTACATAATATACTACGTTTTTCCAAAAGAAGTAGCGGAGCTTGGTTTACAAAAGCAATATCTTTGAGAAGTGTCTGCAAGTCTGCGCATCCCCTATCCTCCTCCTCTGCATCGAGGATCAGTTCGCATAAAATGTAATTGCGCTCCAGCGCTACATATTTTTTTTTATTATATATATATATATATATATATATATATATATATATATATATATATACAATACACTTCGCAGAATTATTTTCATTCTGTGTTGTTTTGGTCGTAGATTTTTCACAATGGGGGAAAAAACAATTAGAATAGTACTGAGACGAAGCAATTGAGCAATTTTTTGTTGTAAAGTGTATACTATACAGCGACTATATGTATACCGAATTATATATATAGAGGAAACTTATAAGAAGCGTAAGAGACAGGAAACGTTTATACGACTGTGGAAATTGCGAGAACGTATAGCATTGAAATAGACGATCTATACGATTTAGACAAAAAAAATTGTAGAAAAAGTCGATTGATTTTTTACATCATCATAATTTCCAACGGTTCGCTAATTAGATTTTAATAATTATCTTTGTCAATATTATTTTCTGTAAAATAATAAAATTTTCTCAGTACGAGATCTTCACGAGGAAAAACTAGAATCATTGAAGCGTACCGAAACCGAAATCGATCATTTCTATTTGAATTAGAATTGGTCCGTATGTTGAAACATGTTCAAATCGGTCGAGCCTTTTCAACGTTTGAACCGCTGTTATTTCTGTTTTACAGAAATAACAGCAATGTTTTACATAGCTTTTGGCACCCATGCTGTTCGCACATACTGTTCCAACAGTTGGATCAATTCGAATAGTTTTCACGGCTCAAATGGCTGAAATTTGCAAACGGCCGACATGTTGGATAAGGTCGATCAGCTCGAACGGTTGACATATTTGAACCCGGTTTCAACGGTTTGGCCAACTGTTCAAGTTTGTTCCAACCATCAAAACTATCAGAGGCCTAATTTAAACTACGAGTGTTTGAGAATTCCTGATGGATCGTGCATTGATATATATATATATATATATATATATATATATATATATATATATATATATATAAGAACAAAAATCGATAGTTGTAAATATCTTGTCATGCCTTTAATTAACAATATTTTAGTCGAGGTTTATTACACAATCATAAAATATGAAAATTCAAGCGATTAATGCACATTTATCAAGGAACGCAATTATCCGAAACTTTATTGATCCTTGAATATTTTAGTCCTTTCGGGAGGTTTCATAAAAACAATATATATATATATATATATATATATATATATATAAGCGCTCGCTCGATTCTCAAATTGTCTTGCCCAAATTTATGCAAATAAATCACTAGCGGAAAAAGTCGGGCCCCGACTAACATTATTCGCTCCCCTGGGCCCGGGTCCCGGCGCAGCCATCACCGCGGCCCCGTTTTCTAATTAATCGCGATGCCGGAAGATTTATTTGTTCCCCGCCGTAAAAATTGTATAAGTCCGCGCAAAAAGAAACACATTAATTACGGTACAGGCCGAACAAAAAATAATCAATTTCCGAGTATTTAGCGGAGTGCGCGTTCGACTTCGTCGACGGCTCTCTCTCTTTCTCTCTCTCTATCTCTCTCTCTCTCTCTCTCTCTCTCTGTTTCTCTCTCCTTCTCCCTCTTTCTTTTGCTAAAGTTGGTCAGAGTCGTCTGTGGCTTCTTCCCTTCCTCCACCTCCTCTTTCTCCTACATCGCTTATAGGTATATATATATATATATACAACCTACTGTGTTCTTACGAAGGACTGTCGCGCTCGCGCGCGTTTCTACGAGTTTCTCGTAGTTGACGTCGAACAAGGGAATCCGCTATTCGCGTCATTGGAAATAAAAGGGAGGTAAGGCGAACGCACGGAGAGGTAGAAAA
Organism: Sycobia sp. Sy_11; assembly: GCA_018907035.1. Classification (NCBI taxonomy): domain Eukaryota; kingdom Metazoa; phylum Arthropoda; class Insecta; order Hymenoptera; family Epichrysomallidae; genus Sycobia; species Sycobia sp. Sy_11. Next base: position 1,604,208 of record JACCIC010000031.1, read on the forward strand.
AGAGACAGACAGAGAGAGAGAGAGAGAGAGAGAGGGACAAAGATAGCGCAAGAAATTTTTGACATCCAAGTTAGCGCTGAAGGAAACTTAATTACGCTATCCCAGAAGGTCTTTTGATTTTTGCTCCACCTCCCCCCCCTCCCCTTACATCGCCTTGTATTCCTCTATGCCTTCACTGCCCTTTTTCTTCAACCGACGCTGGGCGAAGAGGGAAAGGGGGGGTAGGGTTGGGGGCTCGCAAAGCATCCGGAAATTCGCGAGTGGAATTTTTATTGCGCGAGACCTGTCGCTGTAAATTGTTGCTTTTGTGTACCGGTGCGATTGCTTTCGTTATATACGGCGGCCGCCTGCATTTATCAGGCACCGACGCGACGGGGGAATTTCAGGCATCGTTTATAAAAGTGGCCGTGGAAAGTTTTGCGCCGGGCATTATTACGCGTCGTCGTCGGGATCGGCGATTCGGCCGATTTAGCCGAGGATAACAAGCTAATTGTATTTCATTAAGCATCAATAGATCCGTCTTCGCTGTAAACTAACTATATTTGCTCACCTCTGTTTTTTCTCGGTGCAAGTTTTTTTTTTCTTTTCTTACTTTTTTTAAATTACATTGGAACGAAATTCTTATTGTACAATCGAGCGAGCGAGTCGAGATAATACATGGACCACGAGTCGAAAAAACAAATTGAACGTCACGTTTATGTTGTTGCGTACGTTAGATACAAATCCGTTAAGGAATATTTTCGCCCAAAAAAATCAGGAGGTAACATTTTCAGAAGAAATACTACGAAGATACCGTGAATACGATCGACGAGCCCCTATAAGCCGTAAATCCACCGACAGCGCACTTACAAACCCGCTACTTAGCCCCGAAGCACCCGACATCAAGTCCCCCAATTTCGATTCCAATGACCCTCGATGTCCATCGTCCCCAAAGCGCGGAACGACCCAAACTTATACAGGCCACGAGCCCTAATCCGCCATATCCCAAGTTTGATATATGCGCTTATTCTGCAAACGTAAGAAGGTCCGGACATTTTAGATTATAATAGCCGATGTATTGATATTTAAAATTTCCAAAAAAAAAAAATACATCAATAAATCGAAGACATATTTTTAACATCTTTCGCAAGATCCTTCTGGAATTCTTTGCCTTGTGTAATACGAGATGCGTATACGAGTACAGCTCAAATTAGTTACTTTTTCTCTATCGCAAATTAACAGTCCCATAGGAAAATCTATCGCGACTATTAGCAAGCAGATAACAACAACATTATAAGATCCTTTCAATTACTACCTAATTGATTCCTTTAAAATTTCAACAAAGCCCATACGCGCGCGAGATATATAAATATAAAATGAAGCCGGCCTTAAGCGCCGAATATATCTCCGGTGATACATAAATAAGGATCACGCATTGTCGTTGTGGCGATAAGACTCGGTCACCTCTACAGTTACATATATATATGTATGTATGTATGTATTTATATATGTATGTATGTATGCATGTATGTATGTATTTATATATGTATGCATGCATGCATGCATGCATGTAATAAATTCACCGCGAGAGAAGCGTCTCGATAGACTCGCTGTCCCTCGGGAGGGCTAAGCTGGCAAACCCGCGCGCCACTCGCGCACAGTAACGCTTTCACCTATACCAATAAAACCGCTCGCGCCGGGACCTCCTTTCGCGCACGTCCGCGCTTATACGAAAGGTAACGAGTCAATAATGAGCGTATTAAATACGTCGCTTCTGTGCCTCCCGCCTCCCCCTTGCTCGCCTACCGATGCCAGACAGCCTTGCCTCTTTGCGCGACTTTCTATACTAGCTGTCTCTCGGCTTCTGGGCGCGCAGATATATTATATACAGCGAAACCGCTAATTATCGATTATGCGCCCATAAGGGGGGGGGGGAGTGAGAGAAGGTAGAAAAACTAACGGTGGACATTGACGCGCTAAACAATGGGCGGAGGGAGAGGGGGAATGAAGGGAGAAGGCGAGGGAGCCCCCGAGGGAGAGGTAATCTGTTTCACCGCTGGATGTATTCGCGTACGCGCGGACAACCCGTATTACCATATTCATGAAAATGAATGAGGCGAGAGAGAGAGAGAGAGAGAGAGAGAGAGAGAGAGATTTCTATCTCTATATATATTTTTGCACACGCTTCGTAAACAGATTAAGATTGTTTATGCGCAAGAACAGTATTGGAACGGATGGACATAGCATTAGAAAAGTAAATTTTTTCGTTTCGGATGTAGTCCAGCCGCGAAAGCATACAAATTTTCTGCCTGACCGTTTCGGAAATCCGGGCCTCTATATAATTCTTTGATATAGAGTTCGTACATAATTGCAACATTCTCCATGATATACATTTCATTCGTAGTGGTGTGTGTGTGTGTGTGTGTGTGTGTTGACCCAAGTTTGACCCGAGAAAAAAAACGAATCTCTCGCGCGTTGAGCGCGAAGCGCACACTCGCGCACACGTAAGAGCGCGTCTCTCGGCCGATCTCGAAGCCCCGCGATGATAGCCGGCGTCCGGCGGCCAAAGACGCGAGCAAGGGCATACTTTAACGCACCGCGTCGCGGCCACTTCCAAGTGCCGCGTATACGCAACCCTCCGCAGCCATTGATCGCGGCGAATATATTATGCGAAGGAGAACTCAGGTGTGTATGCGTACGGGAGGCGCGGGCGTCGGTTTCTACTTTTTTTTAGGACAGAGCCTGTGTGCGCCCTCTCTCTCTCTCTCTCTCTCTCTCTCTCTCTCTCTCTCTCTCTCTCTCTTTCCTTCTCACTCACTCGGCTTTATAAACAGAAATTTCACGCTCGAGAGTCGACGTGTTATAATACGGGCGCGCTTGTAGACACGTACACCGGCGCGCGCGCGCGCGCGCAAACACACACACACATACACACACACGCACACACACACACACATACACACATAGATGCATGTCAGAGAGAAGGTGCGTGTGCAGCGCGCGCGTGCGCTACGCCACTGCCTCGAACTCTCCGCCGACCTGCCTCGCTTATTCTCGTTCTCACCCCCCTCCCCTGCAGCGAGAGACGCAGAAAAAGAGGAACGAGACCGCGAGCTCGGCGCTCTCCTCCTCTCGCCCCCCGCGGCTCATGAAAGAAGCGCGCACGTCTGCGGTATGTATATACGTGTGTGTATATACGTAAAGATGCGATGGATGCCTTGCTCCGAGAACTCAGACGAGAACGAGAGAGAGAGAGAGAGAGAGAGAGAGAGAGAGCGCACGAAGTGGTGGTGATCGGTGTATGATTGATGGATTCCACAGATTTTCGTCTAACGATCGAGCAGCGTTAAGTTGCACGATCATCGCCGCGGGATACCTTTCCCTCTTCGCGTTCGCCTCTGTTCTTCTCCTACCCGCCCGCCACTCCCACCCCCCGCTCCACGAACCGTCACTCCCCGATGCTGCCCGGGCTCTGTCCCTCTCATTTTCAGATAATCTTCTGCCACTTAGAGGCTTTTTTTTTATTCCTCTCTTCGTCCCACCGCTATTCCTCCTCTCCGCCCGACGTCGTCTCGTCGGCCAGCTCTCGACCGATCCCAAGTGGGGAGGGGTTGGGGGGGGGAGATTTAATATATAGCCTCCGTGGCAGTACGTACGGCAGCGCGGCGCGGCGGCAACGGACTCTCCGATGCAGCGCTGCCGGCTCGCGGAACCGACTGGTTCAGTGGGTTTTCAAATATTTCGGATCAATCTCGGGAGAATAACTAATTATAGTTCGTTTACATTTGGATATTATGTGTGAAATAGATATTATATATATATATATATATATATATATATATATATATATATATATATATATATATAATTCGAAATATATAAACGTAACACTTTACTATAATAAAAAAAGTCTTTTTATGAAGTACAGCGATGGCTAAGACAGAGATTATCGCACAAGCATGATTTCTGTATGCTAATTAATTCCAGAAAGTGAATAGTGCAATTTCACTTTAAAATTAAATGAAAACCACAGCAAAATTCGGGAATCTGATTTTGTACTAACAGCCGATTCTCGGGCATGCACGCGCACATACGCACCCCCCCTCTCTCTCTCTCTCTCTCTCTCTCATTGATCACTGTTATAATACAACTTGATAGGATAATTAGAGAATGTCTCTTGTGATTAACAAGGTGTGAATATACCAGATTGAATTAGATATGTATAATATACTTTTATAAAGTTATATTCTTATATCTTATACTCACTTCTGCTGCTGCATGTGCGCGCGCGCGCGCGTGTGTGTGTGTGTGTGTGTGTGTGTGTGTGTGTGTGTGTGTGTGTGTGTGTGTGTGTGTGTGTAATCGTACATATATACGCACCTCTGACTGACTCTAAAAAAAACAAACAAACAAACAAACAAACAAACAAACAAACAAACAACCAACCAAAAAACGAAAAAAAAGTGCGAGTAAAAAAGTCGAACGTAACCGGGGTGAAGGAGAGACGGGGAGAAGGGAGGACGAGATAGTGGTGGACGGCCGGGCCGATCAGTGACCGAGGCGAAGAGCGGCGGGGGTCTTAGCGTAGAGGCTGAACCTGGCCTCGGGCCCCGGGCATACATACCGCAGCGGGAAAGGGCGATAGCGGCAGCGGGGGCGTCGCTCTTGCTCGGTCCCCGGCTCTGCTTCGCTGACGAACGTACTCGTATTTACCAAAATTTTGCAGTATAAAAACGCCGTTCCGGACTTGTCGAATGTATCAGTCGAAAGTTCTGTACGCGCGAGCGTTGCAAAGCCGCGGATATTCGCGCTGAACAGAAAAGTATCGCAAGGCCGGCGTGCGAGAATTTGTAATAAAACTCTTGGTCTTGATAATCCGGTCTTAACCAACTTGCTATTCATAGATCTTTCCAGAGACAAGGGAAGTAATGCTATAGCTTTGAAAATTTGATTGAAAAAAAAAGAGGGCAGAAAAATGCAAATCTATTTTTTTTTTTTTTTTTTGCAATGGCCCAAGTCACGTTTCCAATATTCGTAAAAAAAATTTGTAGAAAATTTTTCCTGCGACATTAATAATTCAGTTCGAGCGGGATGTCGCGGTTACGGCAATTCGTCGGGCTTACGTTAATTATTGCATTCTTCCAGGAAGAGACGGGGACGAGAAGCGATAGCGAGCCAGGAGTTCGCAGCAGGTGCGCGTATCAGAGAGCGCATTTTTTTTTTCTCTTTAACTTTTTCTCCACATTGCACGATGTCGCTAAAGCAGTAAGAATTTCGGACGGGGTACAAGATATTTAATCTTAATGACATTAATATGCATGGGAAGCCGGGTATCCTGAAGGTGCCTCCGGCACTGGCGCAGCGTTGGGTGGCAATATCGCGATAATGCCCGGGCATGTTTTTGAGCATATTGATACATTCTTAATATCGCGATTATATTATAATTATTGTACTTTTGTATCATAATGATTGCGGTAAAAGTGATAAGTGTGATCTATTGGCTCGATCATGGCAGATGCAGATTAATGGGTTGGGTGGGAAAAAAGGAAAAAAAAACATATAGGTCCGATCGCATTCGAAACGTCGATACTTCACGATACTCCTAGGTGGCTTTATTGAAGAATCCGCGCTTAAAATATTATTTTATTACGTTTTGCCGCAGTGCACGTGAGCAATATCATTTTTTCATTCGCACGTTCATTGGATTAATCAAAAAAAGTAAAGAAATAAATAAAGTCAGCCAATTTTTTGATTAGTAGAAATGCCAAAATTTATAATGAGGTCCACGTTTCGGTGGAGAAAAGAGTAAAAACGACATCGGTTTCATTTAAAAATACTATATTGGGGATAAAATAATTTGACAAAAAAGGATTTTCAATTTCTTTTAAGAAAACGACTTCGTGTTCCATTATTGGCTCGCAAGTCCAAGTTACGCTATAATGATATGGATATTTTTTTTAAAATGTCTTTATTGATTTCATATATAGGATCCACAGTTGGTGGTCGGGCAACTCACGAATCTCCTACATTATAGATATAAACTTTGATTGTAGGTCGAGAAGAGCGATTTTGAGACCCCAGACATGATGCCTGGAAATCCAAAGTCGAACCTTATAATACGTCTAGAATATGTAAATACGATATATATATATATATATATATATATTATTTATTATTCATTTATTCACTGGAGTATATTTTATATATTAGGATATATAATAGATTTCTAAATAACATCATCAAACAAACCTAACATTCTTTAGAAAAGTACACATCCCGAATAACTTAATATTAATTCAATTCAATTTTTTAATCAAACAAAAAGTGAATATAAATATAAATAATATAATAGATAATATATAATAAAATAATCTTAATATTCTAAGTGAGGCATAATATATACATCGTAACCTAATCATAATCAACGTCATAATAATTTTCACAAATCAGAATCAAATTATTTTTATCTTAAAAGACAACAAAATCATAATGTGTGCATGAGTGTGTGTATGATTAATCAATATGCGTCGTATTTTGCCGAGATATTTCTTTGTGAAATTCTCGAGTAATATATATCTTATATGACAATCATGCTTGACCGTTCCAAAAATAAAGACGATCCTCTCACATTTCTCATTAAATGTCACGAGCTTCCTTTTAGTTACATATATATATATATATATATATATATATATATATATATATATCCAACGGCCCGTACAAAGACTTCCTTAATAAAACTCCGCGAGGCAGGCACTAAATTTTTTCAAGAGTCACCCCCGTCGTTCAACAGGGACGCGCGACGACAACGACAACGGACAAACAATAACAGCGCAGCGAGCGGAATTGTAAATTCCGCGCGTTCGACGAGAAGTGCCCGGATGATGGTGTTAAGGGGGGGGGGAGAAGGAGAAGAAGCAACGAATATATATATTATATATATATATATATATACACTCGTAGGATGGAGGTTCGAGTGGAAAAAAAATGGCAATTTAACGTCCGATCGCGGCGGGAAACAATTACCTCGACGAGAGACGGGGAGTGGGAGGGAGAGGCTCCGCGTCAATGACGAAGCCAACGAGCCCGTACGGCGACGACGACGCGGCGCGCGGCGCTGTGAAATTTCTGCCCCAGCCGTTTCAGCTGATCGTAAAAGCGTACGCGAGCGCGCGAGAAATCTCTCCCACTCTCTGTCCCATTCTCGCTTACACGATCCACGATCTCCCCTACCCCTTTTCCTCGTCCCTACGCATACACGCGCGCGCGCGCGCGCAGAGTAATATATATATATATATATATATGTGTGTGTGTGTGTGTGTGTGTGTGTGTGTGTGTGTGTGTGTGTGTGTGTGTGTGTGTGTGTGTGTGTGTGTGTGTGTGTAGGCCCTACGGTTCACTATCGCGGCGTCCTTCGCACTCGCCGCGGAGTCAATAAACTTTTAATTCAATTCCCCGTTTCGCGCTCTTTTATGCTTCATACGTCGGTGCGGCGCGAGTACGAGGCGCGTGCGCGCTGCCCTGACCGCCGCGCGTGTGTAAATTGAGTGTGTAAAACTGCCAGAGTAAGAGAGAGGGGGAGGGTAGTGGAGGAGGGGGGTCGCTGAACGGAGAGAGAGAGAGAGAGAGAGAGAGAGAGAAAGAGAGAGGAGAGAAGTCGTCGTCGAGTTGATTTTAATTTCCGAGTGTAGGAGAGAGAGAGAGAGAGTGAATGAGAGAGAAGGGAACTTTCGCCTTCCTCTCGCACCTCGCGCCTCGTTTCCAAGTCCTTTCATTCGCTTTTTAATCGGCTATTAACGAGATTAGCGGCTGAGGTATGGCTTCATTTAAATTTACTCCGAGCTTCGCCGTGGGAGGGAGAGAGAGAGAAAGAGAGGGAGTGAAGGATCCTCTCTGCAGTACAGGGTTCAGTGATGTTATATACACATTATACATGAGTGCGCGAGTGCAATAGACAGCGAGAGAGAGAGAGAGAGAGTAAGCGAGCGAGAAGAAGAGATGGAAGAAGGTGGAGGAGGCCGAGCAACGAGCGCGCGAGCGGCTTTGAAACAATCTATCGTCGCGCTATCGTTGCCGCATCGGCTGTTGTTATTTAAGTGACAAGTATATTACTGGAAATTTATTTACGGTCCTTAAATTTTAAAGCGCCGCGCCGCGGCAGAAATCTCCTTTCGCGAGCCGTGGCGTTGAAATGGAGGGTGAGACGGGGGGGGGTGTATTAAGCGCAAGCCATAAATTTTTGTATAATTAAGTAATGCGCGCGATGTTGTAATACCAGGCACGCGCACGTGCGCGAGAAACTCGCGAATCATGCACGATAAATATATATATATATATATATATATATATATATATATATATATATATATATATGTACTTCGTTTTATGTATATATATATATATATATATATATATATATAATATATACATATATATATCCTGTGATTCATATGCAACTCGCGACGTATTATTCAATTAGTCCGTATTTTTATTATATAGTTGAAAAACCAGAAGTTACATAAAAGGCCGGGCGCTTGAGAGATCGCGAGATTATAAATTTTACTATATTACTCTATATACATGTATATAAGGCTGCGACATTTGTATTATGGACCGGCGCGCGCATTTATAAAACCCGATTCGGATGGTGGAGGGGTCGAATTATTACATCCTCGCGCCGTAGTTGGAATTTAGGATGCAAATAATCATTATTGATTCGTCGGTATATTTTTGACGCGCATAATATAGGCATTAGGTTGCAATAAATTTCGTTCGTAAAACCGCGGTAGCAATTTCATAATATACACGCGCGTATACGCGTATAGTCATCGGAAAATAAACTTGAAATACCGCGCGAGGATAAATATAATATCGCGTATATATAGGAGCATAAACAAATCTCTCGTCTACCCCGTAACAAACACTGTCCAGCTGTTCGTTTCGAATAAAACTTTACATAAATTTATGCATATACGTACATATACATGCATCGGCACAGACGTGCATACATACAGGCATATACACGTATAAACATACATGCATATATATATATATATATATATATATATATATATATATATACATATGTATTTGGTTCGATAAATAGCCACGGGTGGCGTTCTAACAGAACTAAATGATATATAAGAAGATATTATTCTTATTAGCCTCCGCAAAACCCATCACAGACTTTTGAATATTCATGGACTTCGTTAAAAAGAACGAAAGAAAAGAAAGAGCAAGAACGAAACTTCGAAGAAGCCGAAAAACGTATTCCGAAAACGCCTCTCTCTCTCTCTCTCTCTCTCTCTCTCTCCCTCTCCGGCCTTTTCGCCGTCAATTTGTCTCGCGTCCCGTCATCTATCAAACTCATATATAACATTTTTGCTTAATTAGGCCCGCAGTTCCACGAAAATTAGCCCTCGACACGTACGCCAAAAAGTACCTATACGCATATATATATATATATATATATATATATATATATATATATATATATATATATATATATATAGTAGAGCAACGAAAAGTTTCCGTATATATTCCAAAATTGAATCGAGCGCCCCTCGCCAATCGAGGACAGCAGCTCGGATAAAAGGAAATAAGGGCAGGAGGTGGGAGGAGGGGAGAAAGGCGAAGAGCCCCGTGGAGAACTTGAAAATGTCTTCCTCCAAAAAGCTCGTACGCTCGCTGCCGCGATACGTCATAGACGGCCGGGGCGGAAGGCCGGGCCTTTTATATGTAATAGCGCGAACACGGCCACGGCGCGGGCAGGTGTTTCTTTAGCGCGACGGTCGGCGGGGCGAAGGCGCGCGCCGCTTCTCGATTGCAGCCCGATAAAAGGAATGATAAAAGAAAAAAAAATAAACAGTGTCGGATTTCAGCGGGGTCTCCGTTTAACTAGAAATGACGATAATTCAGGCTCGCGCCTCCCCCGCCCGGATGACTCCCCTCTCTTTCTCATTCGGCAACTGGCAGAAATTATTATGGCGACATAAATTAGCGTCCCGGGTAATTATTCAAGCGATAACATTTATTACGCGCGAGCGACGTATGAAGAGGGAAGAGGGTGGGGAGAGGAGCAGGGATGGCTAAGGAATGAGGCAGCCACTCTTGGATAGAGAGAGAGAGAGAGAGAGAGAGAGAGAGAGAGATAGGAAAAGGGAATGATAAAAGCATCCACTATACATCGGCGAAGGGGGGGGCGAAGAAGGGGCAGCGAGTCAGCCGGGATGATGCAGCGCGCGCATCCAGCCAGCATATAGTATATATATATATATATATATATATATATATATATATATATATATATATGTATAGTGGCGCGAACCCGAAAAGTCGGTGGGCCGACGTCCGCCACGGCCCTACGGGAAGCCACTTAACGTGCCTCGGAATAGTCGCGTTAATTTGGCGGTCCCGAAACCGCTTAGCTTTTGCGCGCGCGCGCGCACTCGGCTCGGGAATGCGACGGAGAGGCCGGGAGGCCGAACGGACGGGGAATAAAACAACGACAGCAGCAGCAGCAGCAGCAGCAGCAGCAGCAAAAGAGGAAAATAATTAGAAAAAAACAAAAAAAAAAAAAAAACGAAGTCTAAAAATAAAACGCCCAGGTTCGTCGAGGCAAAAATTAAGATGGATTATCGACGTGGCGAATATTCGCCGTTACCGCGAGCTGGAGCGGTGAACTTGCTTGTGCGCGCGCGGGCAGCTGTGTTTCATCCCTCTCCCCGCTTTCTAATCTATCGGTGCGACTATATATATAATATTATTCGGTATCGGACGTCGCTCGGTATACTTCTCGTATTACAAGGCCCGGGTTATATTTTTCAAGGCTCGAGCGGCTCGGTAATACGCACCGAGCTTTCTAATGCAACGCTCCCCCCGCCCCTCATTCCCGCTCGTCCGTGATCCTGGCATTAGCCACTGAGCAATCGGTCGGATTCCGAAGGGGCAGGGAGGGCGGAAGACACCGAGAGAAAAGGAAGAACGAAGAAGAAGCGGAGGAGAAAGAAAAAACGGGGAAAAGGAGAGGAAGAAAACCGAGTCGAAACGAAGCATATATGAATAATGAAGTTGAATTAGCATACTGTAACGCCGTGGCTACATCGCCGTATTAAATCAATTAATAATGTGTTTTTTATGGCGAGCGCTAATTATGCAAACCGCCCGATAGACCATATCTTATATTCTTAATGAATATTTAATTAGGGAACATCTTAACTTGACTTCATAGCTTCCTTAACTTACTTCATATATATGTGTGTGTGTGTGTGTGTGTGTGTGTGTGTGTGTGTGTGTGTGTGTGTGTGTGTGTGTGTGTGTGTGTGTGTGTGTGTGTGTGTGTAACAACGATGGCTATGTAATCGCCACCAATAAGGCAGCTTATCTATATTTAATAACTTGAAACTATAAGTTAATCGGGACATTTACACGTTCGTCAATGATTTTTCGGTTATTTCTCTATGTTTACGATTAAAAGCGCTTGTTTAGCACAAAATTCATAGCTATATACAGGTCACTTTTTATGCAAAGCTTACATCAGGATTCACTGTCCAACTCGTGCGATTCGGTACGAAATAATACGGGATGCAACTCGATTTCTTACGTGCGAAGAAAGACAAAGGCCACGCGCGATACAGCGAACTTATAATGCGAGCGCTGCGCCATTAAGCAAACCGAACTCACCGCTTCATCGGGCGAAAAGCCGCGGATCACCCCCCCCTCTCTCTCTCTCTGTCTCCCCACCCCTGATGGACTCGACCTCTCGCAGATTCCGGCGACGGACTAAATGCAATTTTAGTTGCTCAAGTTGTTCAACTTCGTTATCTGCGTGAGACCTCTCCACCCCCGCATCGCGAAACTGAAATTCGCGTTCCGCCGGAGCGAAATGCCGTCGTCGGACGTGGAATTGGATTATATATATGTGTATATATATATATATAGGGAATAGAAAATCACGGTTTACGTGAAGATATACAGATAGAAAATCGGCTATCCGAAAACTTTATGCGAATCTATCGATTTCGAACGACAAGAGCGATTTTTATATGCAGTTTTATATACAGTGCTTTATATACAGAGAGCTTTTCTTTATACGCAATTGGAACGTTGTTATATAGGTCTTACGAAATATCCCCCCCTCCCGTCATAAGCGCTCAGTCGCGCCCCAGATCTATGTCTCACCGATGAAAATTTGTCGCCGTGACACGGATCTCATTGGCCAAAAGGCAGCATATATAATTATATAATAATAAAATTAATTATTCTTCCGTAATCAAGCCAAACGATAGAAGAAAAAAGCTTCAACGGCCGGGAACTCTGGGTTGGAATAATGTAATCGGTATGAGAGGAAGCGCATGCAGGTGTAATATATATATATATATATATATATATATATATATATATATATATATAGAGAGAGAGAGAGAGAGAGAGAGAGAGAGAGAGAGAGAGAGCGGGAGGGAGGGTGGAAGAGAAGGAGTGAGAGAAAAAAAATTAGCAAAATTGAAAACCGAACCGTGGCCGGCACGAAAGCTTCTTCCCGTATATAGCGCCATAAACTTTATTGTATAAATTAGAGCTGGAAATGTAGCTACGAAGCTCGATGCGTTCGAATCGTACCGGCAACCCGATATATCCGATCCTGTCGGCCGTTCGAGCAGATCGGCTGGCTCGCAGTGTCAGCTTGCCTCTGATCGGCAACCAAAAACGTTTCCAACTCCCATGCTCTTTATATATATATATATATATATATATATATATATATATATATATATATATAGCTGTTTGGCATAAATACTGTTCCATCGTACTGCTCGGAACAGTTCGATTAACTCGAAGAATCGAATGAAGCTGAACTGTTAGAATGTCTCGGACAGCTCAGATAGTCCCAATAACTTATATATTTGATCGGCTGCAGTAGCCTGCAAGTTCGAGCATGAAAAAATTCCCAGTTCTTGTATAAATGTGCTGCATTATATGTATCAGCTTACGAAATTCTGAATGTTTTACTTCTACTGTTAATTTATGGTACAGTAATTCAACAAGTTACACTAATTTTATTTCTATGAACAATATTTTTGTATATTTTTATCAACGTTTCGAACCTATTACGATTCGTCGATACCTAATACAACCTGATCCGACTAGACAGCTAAGGCTCGTCAGTTTGTTTGATACTGAACAGAGTGAACTGGGTAGTTATGGATCTTTGATAATAATCAGAAAACATTATTCCTTAAAATTATTCGAAAGCTCATAGTACATGCAATAATATTGGCCGAAATAACACAAGGCTTGAATATAAAATAACCTCCTTTAATACATTAGAATCCGCAAGAACTTTTTTATTCATTACAATTTTTCATATATGTAACGATAACCTCGATAAATCATTCTGGCAAAGAGCTAAAAATATTTTCGTCTATTCGTTTATTCATCGTCCATTACTTTATGGATTATCAATACAATGGAGGAAACTGCCACTCTTCATACAAGACTCCGTCTTAAAATTGTGATTATAAAAATAATTGATACTTTTCTTAATAATTAGCGAACTTTATATAATGATTTTTATAATACGATCAAACAATTGATTGAGTTTCATAATTTTTGTGTCGTACGAAAATATAAAGAAACCGATAGGTCACTTTAAAATTTGTGGACATTTACATTTGACATATTCTTAAAAGTAAACAGTATATAGTTATTTATAATTTTACTATTGAATTTAGTAGGTGGTTTAAGATGAAACTTATACGCTAAAAAAATTATATTAATTTGAAAATTACCTGCAATGGTACTTTAACATAATGAAGGTTGTAATAGATACCGATGGAAATTTATCTATCGATAGGAAGCATGGAAAACTAACATCTTTTTACTCATATAGTAATCGATTTCCATCAATATTAAGTATCTACTAACATTATAACATAATAAATATTGTTGACCCAGATACTACTTTGACTAAGTATACGTAGCTGGTCGTTACCTACAATTTATGGTACAAATTTATTCTGTGCAATATATTATTGAAAAAATTCGCTCACTGTGATTTTCTCTAATATAACTGTGAATTTACTTTCGTCTAGTATGTAACTTTCTTAGTTAATTTTATTGTCTCCCCCATCGAGCACAGTTTTTATTTTAAGCACTGTTATATTTACCGTACATATAATACTTTTATTTTCGTAACACAAGAGACAAATAAATTCGCATTCATCTAACTCTCTCATTCTTTCTTCATTCGCCTCGCTGCGCTACCAACCGCAAAAGCTGGGAGAGGGGGGGGGGGAGACAGAAGAGGTCAGCCTCGCTCCCTCGCGCGCGACGTTGCTTCGGTCGCGCATGTCGTCCGCAAGCGACAAGTTTATATAAAAGGGACGAAAGTGTGACGGGGGGGGCGGGGGACGCTGGCCACGTCGCTGTAGGGAGCCGTGTGTGGGTAGGAGGGTGGGGGGAGACGATTCGCCGCGCGAAAGCAGAATTCCTTTTTCCCTCTGTTTCCTGCCATTGTGTGTGCCGGCCCGCGTCTGGGGAGCCGATACGCGCGCGCCGCGACGATGCGTTTTTGCGACCCACCGCGGCTGCCTCTCTCGTATTATATCCGTGCGCGCGCGAGCATCGCCGACTCATCCAGCGGTAACGGCGGCAGCGGCAGCGGCAACAGCAGCAGCAGCATCGGTAGCAGCAGCAGCAGCGTCGCCAAGGCGTCGCGTCGCGCTCCGAGCGTCGTCGTGTGATTTCGGTTGCGCGACGGAGCGCGTCGTGGATGGCGATGGGAGGGAGAGGTGGAGGGGGCGCGCGACGATAAAAACTCCCGCGTGAGAGAGATGGAGAAAGGAGCGAGAGAGCGAGTAAGGGACGACGAAGAGGACGACGACGACGACGACGACGACGACGACGCCGGAGAAACGCACAAAAAAGTAACGGGTAGGATGAGATGGAGAGGTGGAGGAGGAGAAGGAGGATGGGGAGGAGAATAAGGGAGAAGAAGAAGGGCAGAGAGGCCGAGGAGAGTGGGAAGAAGGCTCGGGGAGCAAATAGTGGTGGGCGAGAGACAGAGAGGGGAGGGGAGAGGGAAGCAAAACGAAGCGATGGCCGGGAGGGAGGATGAAAATGAAGTGGCTCCTGAATAAGGCGATAAGCGGCGTGTTTATTGTCTCAATAAAAATCCCGCGCAGCGGAGCGAGAGAGGGGCGCGGGCGTGGGGGAGAACGAGGCGAGCGAGGCAGAAGAACTGACGCGTAGGTGAAGTGTTTGCCGTGCGACGGCATAAAAGTCCGCCCGAAGAACTTATGGGACTGACCTTACCTGTCATCCTTCCCTCTCACCTCCCCCCCACCCCGCCCATCCACCGCGTCTTCGCCGCGCCCTGGTCCGAACGCGCATCCCTGTCAGCGCGGGCGCGCCCTCGCGCTGTGCTCTCCCTTCGGTTTATGGAAGCCACTAAAGCACCTCGGAAGAGAAGGAGACCCGGAGCAGTCGCTCCGTTGCGTTATATATATAGATGCTTATAGGAGGATCCTTTCCTCTCTCTCTCTCTCTCTCTCTCTCTCTCTCTCTCTCTCTCTCTTTCTCATCTTCCTAACACCGGTTTCGAACGCTCGTTCCCGTTGTATCCGCTACGCAGAGGAGTTGCCCAGTGCGCCGGGGAACATATCATTCAATTTCTAAAGTTCCTCGGCGTGCCGCTGGGCGGAGTGAGTCGGAGGGGAGGGGAGATGTCTCGCGCGTGAGTGTCAATCTAGCACCTACTCCTCTTCCTGCCCGGCGAAAATAGGCGAATCGGAAACACGGGGGGGGGGGTCACCCGGTTATCGCTGGCCTAGTGATGCCTCGCCGATGCGTTCCGTTGAAATAGGTTGGACCGTACGGCCACGTGTAGTATCACGATGGGGAGACGGTTTAGTTGTCTCTCTGTATTTCCGAGGAAACAGCGACTTCATCGGCCTTCGTGCAAAATGAAGAATTCGGTGACTGGCCAATAATCGTGAGCAATTACAGTGCTTTTTACTCGCCTGATTAGCAGCCATTGAAGCTAAAGGATCATTAAAAAAAAAAAAAAAAAAAAAAAGTGTTCCACACAGCTTGAATGAATAGGTTGATGAGTACGTCCACGTGTTATCACGATGGGAACGTTTATTTGTCTCTCGTTATCGTATTTACGTGGGAACAGCGATTTCTGAACGGTTTTCGCTTGCAAAAATACGAGATCTCAATCAACGCGTGATATATGATACTTAGTTTAATACGAAAAAAATTAAAATAATCTAATAGAAAAAGTGATACGTGTTTTATGCAGTAATATAAAAATATCTAAAAATTGTAAACTCTAATTGAACTACAAAGTAGCAATTTCTATTTGCTTAAAAACATTGAAATTGTATTTATCTCGAGAGTACCATATATTACGCGAGCATATAGCGCAACCGAGCCGAGAGCATGAAATAAGATTAATAATGTAACAGTAGCACTATTACAGTTGTCGGCTGAATCAGCTTAAGCCTATCGGTCGCATATTCGACTAAATGAATAAAACCCGCTTTCACGGTGACTTTCTGAACCCGAATGTTTGGATTATAACTTAGAAATGTTTGACGCTAATGGCAGACCGGGCTTTAACCACTTCGGTTGATTTACTAATGTTGAAATAGCACAGCGGTGGCAGGTATAGAACAACTCAATTATCTTAAATCTGAGCAAATATTGAAAAATAACCGTGTATACTTTTGCGTCGTTTGTACAGTTGTTTTGTTTTCTATGGATTTTGGAACTAGTTTTAATTTTCCTTATATTTGACAACACTGGTTGCGTAATTTTCCAGAATTACCTAACTCATATTACAATTATACGTTCACGATAAAAAAAAATTCACGTATCTGTGCGATGTTTGAACAGATCGCTTTTGTACATTCGAAGGCATAAAAATGAGAATGAAATGAAAACAATTTCGAAAAATAAAAATCAGAAAGATCGCGAAATAAAACGTTTAATTGCAGAAAATATTACTGTCAGTGTAAATCGGCGTAATTTGCGAAACATGATAAGAACTATTTGAGTCCGGGAGAAATATGGGAGGTATAAGAGAAGACACATAGAAAAAGAAGGAGAAAACTGGAGGCAGAGGATCGGGGGAAGAGAAAGAGAGGAAGAAAGGTGACAAGGACAGGAGATATTCGCCAGGACGGAGGCTGCGGTGTGCCGAGTCGGACGAGCCACTGTGAGGACCCAAAGATTGTATCCGTGTCTTGTTTTTATAGGCTCACCACGGAACGGCCGGGCTCTGCGATGCTCACTCTCTCTCTCTCTCTCTCTCTCTCTCTCTCTCTCTCTTTCACTCTTCCTCCTCTCTGTCTCCCGTTCTTACAGGTAAAATATAATGCGATGCGAGCTGAGAAGAGCGAACGAACCAGCAAGTGAGAGAGATAGAAGAACGGCGAACGAAGACGGCGAGAGGGAAGGAGGAAGAGAGGCGCGCGAACGCGAGCGCGGTGGGAGAGCAGCGAGTTAAGTACATCGTCGGTTTTGAGAGCGAGCGAGAGAGCGATACAGCGAGCAAGAAAGACCGGAGCAGAAGAGGTGCGGCGCAGGGAGAGGGGACTTGCGCGCGCGCGCGCGCGCGAACAGGGCTAGGAGAGAGGGAGAGAGAGAGAGAGAGAGAGAGACGGAGAATGGGACCAGTCGGCGGGGCCCGCGCACGCTCGGCTCGCCGTCGGGCCCCGCGACGCTGTGTTCGCCAGTCGCTCGTGGAATCGTGCAAGCGCAGGTACACGGCCGCGCGGCGCCCTCGCGATCGGCACGAATACGGACCGGACCGGTGAACGCGGCCGATATAAACGATCGCTCGGCGCTCCGAGTGTACAACGCCTGGTCGCTTGCCGGCGCACGTACGACAACGGCCCGCTTCGTCTCGGCGCGAACGAGGCCACCCGATATCGCTCGCTGCTTGCGAGCCGGCGCACAAAGGGGGGGAGACAAGATTCGCGCGGGGGAGAGAGAGAGAGAGAGAGAGAGATAGGAGAGCGGCGAGATAATGCCCGTCGTCGCCACCAACAACGTCGCAGCAGTTGCAGACGCCACCAACGCCACCGCCACCGCCACCGCCGCCGCAGCAGCAGCAGCAGCAACAGCCGTTGCTCCCGCTGCTCGCCCCTCGTCGTGACGGACTGACAAATGCCCGACACGAGCCGAGCCAACGATCCTCCCCCCGTCACCGGCGTATCACCTCGTGCTGCGGGCGGCGCGGCCGGCGCCGCGTCAAAATGAGATCGCTCGCCGGCGGTGGCTGACGGAGACGCCGCTCACGCGACAGGGATTGCGATAAAAACACGGCAACGCAAAACAAAACGAAAAGAAGGAGGAAGGGGAAAGGATGCACAGTACCACGTGGCGGACCAACCGTGCCGCGGTGGTTGTCGTACTAGTAGTAGTAGTAGTAGTATTAGTAGCGTTAGTTGTCACAGTGCGCAGCCAATAAACTGATTATACAAACGTGCGCTGATATATAGATATAGACATCGTCGAGAGGAGCCGACTGCTCGTTGCGTCATCCGTATCGTTTATGCGCGCGACACGATGCAGGGCAATCCCGCCGTCCTGGCCATATTCTTCGGCACGATATTCTGCGTGCTCGGCGCCTCGCTCAGCCGGGCGCTGCGCTACAAGGCGCCCGACGAGTGCGAGTGGCTGACCGAGGACGGCTTCGAGGACGCGGTCTCGCTCGTCTGCCGGCTGAAGACGATCAACAGCGAGCTGGAGAACACGAATTTCAGCGCGATACAGCCCCATCACACGGTGCGCCTGAGGCTCGAGTGCAGCGACGCCCTATTCTATCAGAGCTCGCTACGAGCCGGCAGCTTCAGGCCCCTGGTCGAGCTGAGGGAGCTGGTGATCGAGTTCTGCAAGATCGGCAATCTGTCGGACGACGCGTTCAGGGGCCTCAAGGATCTTAGGAATCTGACGATTCGCACCCACAACACGGACTGGTCGTCGATGGCGTTGGAGGTGTCGCCCCGGGCGTTCAGCGATGAACTGAGCCAGCTGGAGAGGCTCGATCTGAGCAACAACAACATGTGGAACCTGCCGGAGGGCTCGCTCTGCCAGCTTTACAGCCTCGAGGTGCTCAATCTGACCCGCAATCGTCTGCGGGAGGTGTCGAGCTTCAGGTTCAATCTCGGCAGCCGGTGCACGGCCAATCTCCGGATACTGGATCTGAGCAACAATAGCGTCGAGTCCCTGCCGTCCGCCGCGTTCTCCGGCCTCCTGCGTCTGCACTCGCTCGTGCTGCGCAGCAACAACGTCGCCTTCATCGCCGAGCGCGCCTTCGAGGGCCTGACCGCCCTCACCACGATTCAACTGTCGAACAATCGGCTGAGCAGCCTGCCGCCCGAATTGTTCGTCGACTCGCGCGACCTCAAGGAGATCCATCTACGCAACAACACGCTCGCGGTTCTGCCGCCCGGTCTGTTCGCCGAGCTCGCGCAACTCCTCATACTGGACTTGTCCATGAACGAACTGTCCGCGGAGTGGATCAATTCGGCTACGTTCGCGGGACTCGTGCGACTCATCGTTCTAGATCTGTCCCACAATCAAATAAGCCGTCTCGAGTCCTCGGTTTTTCGCGATCTTTATAGTTTGCAAATTCTTCGACTTCAGGAGAATCATCTCGAGTCCCTATTGGAAAATACGTTCTCCGCTCTCTCCAATCTCCATACCCTGGTGTTGAGCGACAACAGGCTGTCGAGAATCGATGCAACGACATTCAGCGGATTATACGTACTGAGCCTCCTGTCGCTCGAGAACAATCGATTGATCGATCTACATCCGACGTGCCTGAAGAACGCATCGTCCCTGCAGGATCTTCATTTGAACGGGAATCGATTGACGAGCGTGCCCGAGGCACTGAAGGCGACGCCCCTGCTGCGTGCCCTCGACCTCGGCGAAAATCTCATCTCCTCGTTGCCCAAGGGCACGTTCGATCACATGATCCACCTGAACGGACTACGGCTCATCGACAACAGCGTCGGCAATCTCACCAAGGGGATCTTCGATAAGATCAGGGATCTCAACATTCTCAACTTATCGGGCAATAAGATCCAGCACATCGAGCCGGGCACCTTCGACGAGAACGTCAAGCTCCAGGCGATTCGTCTCGACAGTAATCAGCTGACCGACATTGGCAATCTTTTTTCTAAGCTGCCGAACCTGGTCTGGCTCAATGTCAGCGACAACAGGCTCAAGTTCTTCGATTACGCCATGATACCCACTTGCCTGCAGTGGCTCGACATCCACGCCAACGAGATCACCGAACTCGGGAATTATTACGAGATCGAGTCCCAGTTGCAGCTGAACACGTTCGACGCGAGCATGAATCGGCTCACCGAGATCACTGGCAGCGCGATTCCCACGGGCGTGGAAATGCTGTATCTCAACGACAATCTCATAACGCGCGTCCAGAGCTACGCGTTCTTCAAGAAGCCAAATTTGACGCGAGTCGATCTCAAGGGCAATCGCATAAGACGCCTCGATACGTACGCGTTGCGAATAACCGCGGTGCCGCCTGAGAGGGAGTTGCCCGAATTTTACATCGGCGACAACGATTATCTGTGCGACTGCACCATGGAGTGGCTGCAGCGCGTCAATCGCCAGGGCCAGAGTCGCGTGCAGCCGCGCGTCATGGATCTGGAGAGCATCTACTGCGAGCTCCTGTACGACCGCGAGCGCATCTACGTGCCCCTCCTCGAGGCGTCGCACTCCCAATTCCTCTGCAAGTACGACGCGCACTGTTTCGCCCTCTGTCACTGTTGCGACTTCGACGCCTGCGACTGCGAGATGACCTGCCCCACAAATTGCACCTGCTACCACGACCAGACGTGGACGGCCAACGTCGTCGACTGCTCGACGGGCGGCCACGCCGGCAGAATGCCCGAGCAGATACCGATGGACGCGACCCGGTTGTATCTCGACGGCAACGATCTGCGGGTCGTCGCCAGCCACGCCTTCATCGGCCGCAAGAAGCTCAAGGTCCTCTTTCTGAACGGCTCCAACATCGAGATCGTCCAGAATCGCTCGTTCAACGGCCTGAAGAACCTCGAAGACTTGCATCTCCAGGACAACGGCCTGCGGGAGCTGAGGGGCCACGAGTTCATCGGCCTCGAGGCGCTGCGAACTCTGCGCCTGGAGCGCAATCGGCTGACCTCGATCGCCAACGAGACGTTCGCCGGCCTGGCCTCCCTCGTCGCCCTCCATCTGCGGGACAATCGGCTGACGAGCCTCGGGGGCGTCGCCGCGTGGCCGCTGCCCGCGCGCGTCGAGCTCGGCCTCGCCGGCAATCCCTGGTCGTGCGATTGCCAGGCGATACGCGACTATCGCGACTGGCTGGTCGAGCTGGAGCTGCGACTCGTCGACGGCGCCGAGCTGAGCTGCGCGTACAGCGAGTCGAGCACCGCCGCCAACGGCTCGGTGTCGCGTCTCCCGGGCGAGCCGGGCCAGGACAAGCTCGCCCCGATGATCGGGCCCGAGTATCGCGAGGTGAACGGCACGATTTGCATGGATCTCGAGAGCCTCGAGAACGGGATCGCCGGCAATCTCACCAAGACGATCATTGAGCGCCAGGCGCTCGAGGACTATCTGCCCCTGCTGGTCGGCACCCTCGTCGCCTTCCTCCTGCTCGTGCTCTGCTGCATGCTCGGCTTCTTCTTTCGCCACGAGATGCGCGTCTGGTTCCACTCGCGCTTCGGCGTGCGGATATTCTATCGGCAGGCGAGCGCCGATCGCGACGATCGCGACAAGCTGTTCGACGCCTTCGTCAGCTACAGCTCCAAGGACGAGGCGTTCGTCGCGGAGGAACTCGCGCCCGTGCTCGAAATGGGAAATCCCTCGTACAAGCTCTGCCTGCATTATCGGGATTTCCCGGCCGGCAGCTTCATCGCCGACACGATAGTCCAGGCGGTCGAGTCGTCGCGTCGCACGATCATGGTCCTGTCCGAGAACTTCATCAAGTCCGAGTGGTGCCGCTTCGACTTCAAGTCGGCCCATCATCAGGTGCTGAGGGACAGACGTCGCAGGCTGATACTGGTGCTGGTGGGCGACGTGCCCCAGCGCGATCTCGATCCCGACATCAGGCTGTATCTCAAGACCAACACGTATCTGCAGTGGGGCGACAAGCTGTTCTGGGAGAAGCTGAGATTCGCCCTGCCGGACGTGACGGGCGGCGGTCAGCAGCGGGGCGGCTCGTCGCCGGGTGCCAGGCATCAGCCGGCGACGCCGACCCGACGACAGCACAACAATCAGACGTCGACGGCGCCGGGCGAGCGGTCGAGGACGCTCGCCGTGCACATCTAGTGGTTGCTTCGTTTCCTCGGCCGATCGCCGCGCGTTATCGCGCGGGCCTGCGCGCGCGCGCTCTTAATCGGTCGCCGAGGAAATGTTCGACGTTGACACGAAGACAGATGCAGAGAGAGAGAGAGAGAGAGAGAGAGAGAGACAAAGAGAGGAAGAGTTTAACGCGAGACCGAACGAGGAGGAACTCCGTTGCTTGTGAAACTGTTGTGCAATAGAAATTGTGAGTGGTGCGGTGTAAATAAAAAAAAAAAAGAAGTTGTTCCAGCCAATGTTGGCGAAAATGTTTAACGGTGTGTTTTCGTGCGATGTATGTGTACGAGGTGTCTGCAAATGTGTGCTGTGTGCGTGCGTGCGTGAGTTTTGTATAGCAAAAATTAAACGGTATGAAATACAGAATACAAATACGAAAATATCCAAAAGAGCGAAATAATTGGTAAAAGAGGTATATTTATATAATATGTGTATAACATATAATATTATGTAGTTAATCGAATTGTGCGCGGCACGCTAAAGTCTGTAAATATAGATAGACGACAGTTTATAAATGTTTAGCCGATGTAATCGAATTTTATCAGCGCATGCCTGCGTGTACGACCGTCGTTATCTCGGCCGAGATAAATCGCCGCGACGCCGGATGCTCACCAATCTATCTCTCCGTTCGATTTTTCTCCACAGCCGTAACGCTTAAATGCTCGCGCTTTCAATTTACCGTCGCGCACGCGTTATAGACATAAATGCTTAACATAGTAGGGGGAGGGGGGAGGCACAGGCGACCGAGAAGGAGGAAGTGGAGGAGGCGAAGAAAAATCCCGCTTTGCGTGCGGTCATCCGTATACATATATCTACACTGGCCCCTCGTCGTACGATCGAAAAGCTCAAGCGGATGTGGTCGGCCGCGGTGAAACGATTGTTATTATTGCGCTCACGACGTCGATGGTCGCGGCGGTGTGGGGTGCTTTTTCTTTCGATACTCGCAGGGCGGGCAGGCGTGCGCGCGTTCGTAGGCTTGAAAAGCCGGTATAGAGAGAAAAAGGACGAGATGAGAGGAAAGAACGGGGGAGGAGAGAAAAAGCGCGGGAGCGCGGCGGTGGCCGCCGGGGTGAAAAGAATCGAGAGTCATTCGGTTCCGGAGAAACGATTGCAAAAAAAAAAAAAAAAAAAAAAAAAAAAAAACAGAGACGACGGCCGTCTCGGCGTAACCGAAGCGATCGAGCGAGCGAGCCAGCGCGTCCGTTTTGTCACGCCCGCGCACCCGGGGCTAGGGGGAGGAGGCGGAGGAGAGACCGTGGTGGATCGCGTGCGGGCGCACGCCGGCCTCTCGATCGACAGTTCATTGAATCGCGAGATCTTTGCTCTTTTATCCCTTCCTTTTGTCAAATGTTTGCTTTAATTAAAAGCCGCGCCGCGGAAATGCGATCGGCTCGCTTTGATCGGCAATGATGAATTTTCTTGCCCGAGGAACTTCTTCATCTTTTTCTTCATTCTCCTCCTCGTCGGTTTTCGCTTAATTCGCGGTGAAAAGTTTCATTTTAAACTTAAAAAAAAAAATTAAAAAAAAAAAAAAAGAGCAAAAGAAAACGAAAGAAGGAAAAATACATCTGTTTCGAGTCACCGCGCGCAAAGTGTTCCTTCACTATGTACGGGGATAATTTATGCATTGCACAAGTGAAGAGCACAACTTACGTAAACACGTAATCTCGATCGAAGAGCGCGCGCACGTTCGATCCTTCGATACTGCATACGCACATATACATAAATATTCGAGGAAGAAGAAAAAAATACGCGAAAGTCCAGCGTTCCAGCGTAAAGACGCGCGCGCACGTGTACAAATATCCCATGCGGGAGAGATGGCTTCGAGAGAGAGCGGCGTCGCCGCGCTCGCAACGCGGCTCGACATTATAAATTTCTTCAACGAATTTCGCATTGGACGGCGAGCCGCGATTTTGCCACGCGCGCCTCACGGCGAGGCGAGAGATAGGGAGAAAAATGTCAAAATAACACCCCCACCCCCCTTCGGCGAGTTGTGCGAGGCGTACAAGTGTCTTTAGTGCGTGTAAACGTAACGCGGCGTTACTCAATCTGTGTACAGTTATTTATTTTCCATGCGCTTAAAAGGTGCGCGACTATGTGTGACTGACTTGTCGCTTGCTTTAAAATTCCGTTGAGCCTCGCCACGCGTCTCCTGTGTTCTGTATAAAGCTGCCTCTATACTTTTTTGTTTAATTTCTCGTCTTTTTTTTTTGTCTCATCGTCGAGGCAAGGACTCGTAGACTCGCGTGCGTATATATTATACCATTAAGCTTTTGCCGTTCTGTAAATTTTGTAAAATACGAGCGAATCTATATATATAGTTATATATTGAGATCTGTGTAAAAAGAAAGTATAAAGAGCGAGCGTTAAGGAGGATCCAGCTGTTGTCTCTTTTATGTAAGACCGAGAGCGCCGAGGTCGGTCCGGATCCTCTGTTTTTTTGTTTTCTGTTTTTTGTGTTTTTTTTTTTTTATATTTAACCCGCTACCTCCCTCCTCCAGTCTGCAGCGATCGCAGAAACGAGAACGACGCTCTGAGTTTGGAAATTCGAAAAACAGCGGGTCAGAGTAGAGAAGAACGAGGAGGAGGAGGTGGAGGAGCGCGGAGCATGGAAATGAAAAAAAAAAAGGAAAGAGAAAAAAAATAGGGGAAGAAAAGAGAAAAAGACAAATGAAAGAGAAAATAAAAACTTCTATTGTGACGTTTAAAGGACTTGGCCTCTTTATTTCTCATTCCATTCGCGCGGGGGCAATGTAGTCCCGCCGCGGACCCTTCCTATTCCTAGACCCAACACCACCACCACCACCACACTCCCTCTCGCCCAGCGTACTTATAGTTTCCCTCGCGCACATACGCACATATACATACGTGCGTGCACGGACGCGTAGTCGGGGCGAAACGCGACCGCAGCGGACGGAAGTACGAGCGCGCGCGCGCGCACGTAACAGAAGGACCGGCGCGCGACGCGCATAGGTATGGAGCATGCGGGGCCGGGGAGGGGGGCGAGGGCATCGGGGCAGACGTCGACAACAGCCGCGACGCCGACGCGGACGGTTTTACCGGCAGGTTGGGAGGGGTCGGGGAGGAGGGACGGGACATGCCGAAAGGGGGTTGCTTCGCGGACGGCAGGGCAACGACGACGTATATACCGTCCTGAAAAAGCGCGCGCCGAGAACGCGAGGGGACGAATAGAAATCCGTTAACCTGCTCTCTCTCTCTCTCTCCCTATCTCTCTGTGTCTCTCTCCCGGTTGTGCCCGTGCGGGCGCCCGCGGGCTATATCTCTCTCTCTCTCTCCTTCTCTCTCCCTTATTCCCTTTCTCCTGTCGCGGTTTCTTGCCCATGCCCCTGCCCATCCCCCTCTCGCCCGACCGACCCGTCGGCGTCCCGCCAGTCTATGCTCTCTGCAGAAGGACAAGGAGCTTTATAAGCTGGTATGCGGGCCGGTATTCTACGAGCCCGTGGACCACCTCTCCCTCTCCCACGTCCCCCTCCTTCGCTCGCTTCTTTTCTCGTGTCTTCCCCCCCCTCCCATCGCCGCCCGACCGCACTCCCCCTTTTTCTATCGCTTCGAGCGGCGAACGTATCGCGACACGGGCGAAAAAGGACGGGAGCGCGGAAGAGAGTTCGCGAAAGAATTCCTTATCGAGGCCTTCTCCCTATACTTTGCCTCTCTCTCTCTCTCTCTCTCTCTCTCCCTCTGTCTCTCTCTCTGCCCTTCTCCTCTATAATATAGAAACATCCTGCTCGTTATGGAGGTTATTTTTGATATGAAAACTCACGGTGTGGGCTCCGGAGCGGTGTCTCTTGTACTTTATCGAAGATTTCGTCGTTTTCGTTCCTTTTTTCTTTTATTTAATTTTCCCTTTTGCTCGGTTTCGTTTCTCCTCCCCCCACCCCTTGACCGCCCGGCATGCTCGTGCATCGCAGCTTTTCTTTCCTCTGCCCTTTTTGCGTTATCCCATCTCGCGACTCGCGCATGTATCCCCTCGTTCTTATATGAGAAATAACTGGAATAACCGGGGGTTGGGGACGAGGGGGAGGAGGGGGGAGGGAAGAGAGCCTCGCGGTCGCAAGAGAACGACCCGTATCGAGAAATTGAATAATTTAATGAGGATTATGGAAATTTATTTTGCCGACCGTGTTTAGCTGCCTGTGTGTGTGTGTACGCGCGCGCGCGCTCAACGACAAAAAGAGCGAGAAGGGCCAGGGATTCGCGGGGCAGCCTCGCGATTCACATCTTATTATATTTTAAAGCGAATATATTATCCGAAATTAAATGCAGGCTCGCGTTCTTTTGTGATTCTTATAACATGAATGCCCCATAGGCCCCCATATAATGTATATCCGAGCGCGCGCGCCGCCGCCGATGTGTCGAAAGATCCGAGTCGAACGTAAGTCCGAGAACGGTGGCGTCGGTTGAGCGGTTGCGGGCGGAGGGGGGAGAGGAACGCAAAGTAATTCCGCGAGTGCGCTCACGAAAGTAAATAGTCACATATTATATTTGTAAAGGAGATATATACGCCGTATATATTGGTCTCTCGGTGGCAAGGACTAATAAATAATGCATTTGTTGTCCTTTTTATTTATAAAGAGCAGAGAGGGAGAGAGAGAGAGAGAAAGGGGGGGACGGTGGAATGATTCATGCGATATTAAGCTTATATACGAGATAAGTTAAGTTTGCCATAAGTTCAGCGAAACTGTATAACTAAAGCAAAATAACGCGCGCGAGAAACTTGCGGGCCTGTATGTGCGTATATAGTTAATGCGAGGCAGGTATTAAATCTGAGTTTATTAGGATAGTTAGATAAATTAAAAGTGAAAATTAGAAAGATTGTATCTTGGGAATGTAAGACTTGTACCTTCAAACTGATAATAGAGTTGGCTGGCGAAGACAAACTTCGCCGAGGCAGAGCCGCGGCAGGAGGATATAATTTAGATTTCGCGAGATAAATATATATTGGAAAATTTACTATTACTTTATTAAATCTTGCAGCTTCTCCGTGTTTTCTTTATCCGAGGCTCTATTGAAATAAAATCAGAAAAACTTGGAACGAGGAGAAGCGTAGTTTTCTAAGGTTTTTCCAAATAATTCATCGCAGAACAAGCGTCGAAATTACATATAAAAATTTGCTCATCATGACTTTAACATGATATGTTTTATTCCTTTAAATACTATCGAGTATAAAATATTAAAGCCACGGTGATAAATATGATTACATGAATTTTAATCAGAGTTTTATATGAAGTTTTATATTGCAACTATAAGTCAATTAAAAATGTTTAATTATCTAACAAAACGTCATATAAATGTAGTATAAATTAATATACATTATTTTTTATATATACGTTTTATTAGGCAGAGAGATAAATACTGTTATGGGAAACTGCGATTCAAACAATCGAGCAAGCGATGTAAATCGGGTGACAAACAGAAAATATATACATATTTCCTTATTAATTTTATTCGATTCTAGTAAAGTATTCCGCGCGATCCATCCATGGTTAGATTTTATCTGCGTTTTTTCCCCCAATTTTACGAATAAAGAAAATTGTAACAGCGATTTTTTGCAAAGAGCTCGTGTAGAAGGGAAAGTAACTAAAAAGCTTTTGAAATAAAACGTGCTCATTTCGAAGCTAAACATTCGTAATAATTTAGGGAGAAACATTCGAAAAGTTGTGAACTTTAAAAACTAGTAAGGATATAAGAACGAGATGCTATCAGTAATTTTAAGATGAATTATAATTTAATAAATACAAAAATTTGAATACGAAATAGAATAAATATGTTGGAAATAATGCAAATTTTAATAATCATAATAGAACAAAGTCCATATTTATCTTATTAATGCATATTATTCGATTAAATTTAATTACAATTTATCCTAGTATTGAATGTAAATGTGCATAGATTATTATAAAATTTATAATTTAACGAGGATCGAATACAATTCTCCTACACGAAGCAATGAAGTAGGATTGCAGGATATGTGAATATTCTACAATTTTCAAGATTTGACGATACATAATCTTATACGAAATTCAATTAGAGTTTTGTATTAAAATTGCGCGCTTGTTGTTTGCATTTGTAAACTTTATCATTACGTTTGCATATAGTATTATATTATATATTTTACACGACACTTAATTTAAATTTTAACCACGTTTTAGAGAATGCAATCCCAAAATTGCGTATACCGAAAATAATAATACGATAACACCTGAATGTTGTAATTTAAGTGTTTGTATTGCTTTCTGTTGCTGTTATTATTTATCTATACTACTGTGATATTTATGTTTAAAGTAATTTGTAAATATTAAATTTTTCATAAAATAAAATCTGAAATTTTTTATTTTATAAAAACAACTCTCCTGATTTCCTGATATCATACTTCATAAACATCCTTATTTATTCGGCAAAATTTCTGCTGTTTGAAAATACTTAAATCAAAACAATATTTTAATATTGACCTTTTTGAGTAGATAACCTTAAGTAAGTTAACTAATAAGATAAAAGAAAAAACACATTTTATTTTCTAATAAATATTTTTGTGTCCTCATAAAGAATCAAGAAACCTTCGATTTTTTATCTATAAATTTGACTGTGTGCAAAAGATTACATTTTTATAAAACCAAGTTCACAATGACAATAGTGATTTACCAATTTCATCGCGATAATTGAGTTAATAAAAAGTTAATTCAAACCTATAACATTGCATTGGAAAGAAAATATTTCGTGATGTAACAAAAAAATTCGCAAGAGTTTCGAGATGCCAGTATTCAAAAACTTTGCAACGATGGGCACAAGAACACTAGAATGTTACAAATTTAACACTAGATTTAACACACTAAATTTTAACACTAGAATGTTACAAATAGATATAAAAATTCTTCTCAATTTAATTTTTCTATGAAACGAACCTCAAATAATATATAATAAGACTTTTTCATCACTAAATTGTATGACAACCCCGCAGTAGTCTAAGAGGCTGAAATCATTCTCCTAAATATGGATACAACTATAACTGAAAAAAGTTACTTAAGAAAAACTATTGGAAAGAATAAATATTGAGATGTTCCCTTTATAAAAGTTAATCGTGATTTTTAATGGAAAATTATTCCCAACGTAAAGGTTAAAACGATACTTGTTACTGAGAAAATATTTTTACGTTTGAGGACTTTCAGAAATCCTAAACAATTTTACAAAAGAAAAAAAAGAACGCAAGGTCATTTCATCATTTATTCTACATTTGTCCCATTCCAACAGAATGATAGGTATGTCAAGATGAAGTTCCTGTAAGGGTTTCATAAAAAAAAATTATCTTTTGGACATCTCCTGCGTAATATATAATTGATCCTCCATCAGATGCATCTATAAAATAATAGGGTACGATTCACGCATCTAAGCAGAAGTTGATCGTGCTTTTACACGACTACACATATAATATATATCCCGAAAAACCGAGTCTCGCACGCTCCCTATCCTTTCTTAATTAACGAAATCCACATAAGCGTAGAGATACCATCCGGGGCCGGGGAATCGTCGCCTATCGCCGCACCAGAGCCACAGATATAGGCGAGACATCCTGCACCATCGTCGCGCGTATTAACGACACTGTAAACAAGCCTAGTTTAGATTAATCCCGCGCGTGCTGCTCGTGCCACTTCTACCCACTCCCCGCCTGCCACCAAGCCCTTTCCCTCCCAGTCAGCAGCTGCTGTATGTGTGTGTGTGTGTGTGTGTGTGTGTGTGTGTGTGTGTGTGTGCGTGTGTCGGTCGAAATAATCGTCGCCATCAATTACCCGCGCGGCGAGACGCGAGGCGCGCAAGAAGGGCCCTCGCCCTCCCGTCGCCGAGCGTCGCGCGTTCCGCGCCCGATAAAAATACCCCCGAAAATGGCCCCGAGTCCCCGCCCATCCCCGGGTTCGCCGACGCCCGGAATTTATTAGCCGATATACGAAGATTCCGGGGCCCCCGGAACCTCCCACTTCTCCGGGGCGCGCGCGTACGCGCGTCGCGCTCACGGGTAGTCGAGCGCGGCTCTCGCCCACCTTACCCCTCCGCCCCGTTCTTACGCCCCGTCTTATTTTTCTCTCTACGCTCGCCAGCGACGTCCCCGCCCGCCGCTCCCCAGGCTCCCATTATCGCCGCCCGCGCGCCGCGATTACACGCCGGCCGTACGTACGTACGTACGGCTAGACGTTGCCGTAGACGTTCGCGCGTCCCGCGCGCGTAGCATGGGAGGAGAGGCCGAGAGAAAGGGCGCACACGGACTTTCCATTAAGCGCTATCGCGCAATTAAGATAAAATTATCGAAAATGCATTAGTGCGCGCGAGGCGAGTGTGGCGGGGAGGTGGGTGGGCGGGTTGGATGGTGCAGAGAGGTATGGGTGAGCAGAGGGCGGGTGTGGGGGCAGCGGTCTGGGCGTGGGGAGGAACCAAACGGAGGACGGGGCCGAGGCTATACATGTATAATACAACGCGCGAAATTATGCGCGAACATCTGCCGCGAGCGATGGGTGTATATATATATATATATATATATATATATATATATATATATATATATATGCACGTGTGTTTAGCCTCGAAGCGCGCAAAGAGTATATCGTCGATGCGGTAAACAGAAACAGGCGGACTGGTTGGACTGGAGGTGCAACGACCAGCTGTCGTCGACGCCGTTCTCGTCGTCGGACCATCGCGTCGTTCCGCACCTTCCTTCCTTATTTCCTTGCCTTCCGACTTTCGGACTCCTGTACCTGGCATCCTCCTCTCTGCTCCCTCTCTTTCTCACCCTCTCTCTC
Organism: Sycobia sp. Sy_11; assembly: GCA_018907035.1. Lineage (NCBI taxonomy): Eukaryota > Metazoa > Arthropoda > Insecta > Hymenoptera > Epichrysomallidae > Sycobia > Sycobia sp. Sy_11. The sequence goes on from JACCIC010000031.1 coordinate 1,635,365, forward strand.
TCTCTCTCTCTCTCTCTCTCTTTCTCTCTCTCTCTTTCTCTCGTACTATGTCATTACATGCTTAAACTTCTTAACAAGCGACTAGAGCCCAGGCTTGTACACACGCAGATATACCTATATATATACGCATGCATGCACAAATATACACGCATTCGCACTTATATGGGCATGTATACAACTGGAAAAACTCTGGACTTATGCAATTTCAGATCTTGACCGCATAAACTACACGTATATGCGATTTTTTCAACAAGACCAGATAGACGAGAGAATGATGCAACAATGCATTTTTTACCATCCCAAGGAAGCGAGCGAGTAGGTAGATAAATAAATATATATATATAAGTTTGAGGCGCTAGATTGAAGAATCGCTCGTGATACAGGTCGAGATCAGTCTCGTTCTTTCTCTCTCTCCCTCTTTTCCTCTCCCCCTTCCTGTTGCGTCAGTTTGCAGCTCGCTCTCCTCCTGCACAAGCGGCGAGAAGAAGACGAAGCGCACGTACATGCGTAAGGCAGACTGAGAAGAACAGCAGCAGAAGAAGAAGAAGAAGAAGAAGAAGAAGAAGTGGACGAAAGGGAGGAGGAGGAAGAGGAAGAAGTAGTGGCGGCAGTGAAAGAAGGCAGTAGAAGGGAACGAGCAGGAGGGGGGACGGGAGGGGAAGAATGAGAGGCGCGGCAGGAGAAGACAGACAGCGGTGTATCCGGTATTCGAGAGAAAGAGAGCTGGAGGTGTTGCGTGCGAGTTAACGAGCTAACGATGCCAAAGCGAGGCTAGCGCGCGCGCGCGCGCGCGAGCGCGATTTTCTTTGCCTATCGGGATCCCCGATCTGCTTCTCACGTTAGCCTAAGCTGTCTTCCTTTAAATATTCCCCGGACGAGGTGACTTTTAGACTCTTACGTATACACACACGCGCGCGCGCGCGCTTATACGCACACACACACACACACACATTTGACGCACCGGGGATTGTCATAAACGCACGCGCGCGAGAACGACTTTCTTCTTTTCTCGCTGAGGGACGAGGGCAGGGGAAAAGACGTACTAATAATTTTGCTCCTTACACCTTCTTGTTTCTTCGTTTCCGCCGACATTACAATCCGCCTCTACCCTTAAGACCCCTCTCTCTCTATCTCTTTTATTTATTTATTTCGTGATTCAAAAGCGAGCGCGTGGGTGTAACGAGTACTCACGCACTCCTGCACATATATATATATATATATATATATATATATATATATATATATATATATATAGACCGGGGCTATAAAGAATAATAAAGTTTGATCCTTTCGCGACTCTCCATTGTACATGTATATCTATATAAGAACATGTTCGTGTATACACACGCCTATACATTTGTTCACGTGGATATCCTGGCGCTGCTGCTACTGCTACTGCTGCCGCCGCAACCGATTCCCACTCACTCTCTCTCTCTCTCTCTCTCTCTCTCTCTCTCTCTCTCTCTCCCTTTCTCTCTCGTGGCTTTTTGAGTTATTATTTACGCGCCATGCTGCATTACGTGCGCGAGAATACAAAAGACGCGCCGGGGCCGCACTCGCGTAAGAGAGAGGGAAAAGGCGAAATAAAAACGTCGGACCCACATACACACGCTTGCACGTACGGGCTCAACATCGTTCGAGATCATTGGAGAATTCGCGAAGAGTAAGAGAGAGAGAGAGAGAGAGAGAGAAAGAGATAAAGAGAGGAATAAAAGAGGTACAGTATATACGGAGAAGCGGGCAATGGAGAAAAGGGAGACAAAAGGTCGTCCTGGAACGAAAGGTGTATATATATATATATAGAGAGAGAGAGAGAGAGAGAAGGGTGAGAGAGAGGGGGGGAGAAGAGGACCTCGTAAACGTAACTCGACGCGCGGCACAAAAAACTTATTTCAATAATAAGCCCACGGGCGCGAGAGCCGGGGGCCGCGGAGAGGCGCGCACTCGTCGGAACCTTAATTAAGTGAATTTTCGAGGAATATTGGCAAGCTTTCGGGAGTCCGGAGCCGGTGTCTCTCGCCGGCCCTCTCCGTCTCGCTCCATCGCCACGCTAACTGGCCTCTCTATGCGCGAGCCAGGGCTTGTCGGCAGCACGCGCTGGGCGGGGACAAGAAGAGGGCGACGGGGGTAGGAAAAACCACACCGATCTCGTGGATATGTGCGAGTGTGTGGTGCGCGCGCGCGCGTGTGTGTGTGTCTGTGTCTGTGTTAGCGTGTGCATATATACCTGCATGTATATTGAGTTGCGTGCTGTTCACTACCGTCCCCTTCCCCTCTTCGACCTACACTCGCTCGTCTTATCAGAAGGGCATTTCATTAAATTCAGGCTTCGGCCAAGTTGCGCCCCGCCGGCCCCGCAGCCGACGACATTTCGAATTAAAATTCATAGCGATACGGGAACCACGGCGACGACGACAACGCAATTCGCAGCAGCAGCAGCAGCAGCAGCAGCAGCAGTGAGGACGCCGCCACCGCGACCGCCGCAGCGGTGCCTCGACTTAATGAGCGGGAATAATGGCAAAATCAATTAGGTATTCGGCTCGCAGCCAACTTCCCCGTTCGCTCTCTGTCTCTCTCTCTCTCTTTCTCTCTCTCCCTCTCTCTCTCTCTCCCCTCTCTCTCTCTACCCCCCTCCTTCACTCCGCCCTGCCCCTCTTTCTCTCTCGTCTCCGCGTCTTGCTCTTCGCGCTCATTCGCGCGAAGCATTCCCAGACGGTAAAGCGATCCTGGCGAACAAGTGGTCCGGAATTCAGCGAGACAGAGAGGGAGATAGTAAAGAGAGAGCGAAGGCGCAGAGAAGAGTAAGCGAGAGAGAAAGAGGAATTCTAGGGGCGAGTACGGGGGCAACGGCTAATTTACTAATTTCCTTGAGCTACCGGAGCAGGAGTGCTCTCCTCTGCAGAGATAGGGAAAGGGGGAATAGACGAGGAGAACACGACAGAGGAAGAGAGAGAGGCGGGGGGGGGGGACAAAGAGATAGAAGTGCGGCGGCATCTTCTCCACGCAGAGGATATAATGTTTCCTTTCCCTTGTTTTAGGGCCATCTTGACTATATCCATACATACATCCAAACACGCGCACACACACACATCCCTCCTTGCAACTCCAGTTGTTTGTTGATGCTGCTTCGGCTTAGCGGTGTATAGATATCTCGCCCCCCCCCTCCCCAAGCATCGCCCGCGTTAGAGCTTCCGAAAATGTTCGCGCCGTTGGGTTATCGAAGAGGTTATATATACTTGGCGGGTACTGCAAATATATATATATATATATATATATATATATATATATATATATATAAATGAGCGAACTCTCAAACGACGCTTCTCCGATAGCGGCGACAGCAGCAGCAGCAGCGGCGGCATCATACCGGTACCGAGAAATTCCGTGCTTTGGCTCGGCGTCCGCGCGAATGAACGATTTTCCAGATGAATATTCAAGAGATTTACTCGACGTCCCCTCGCTCCACCTCTTCGGCCATCGTGAGACGGCTACCGCCGACGGACGAGTGGGAAGGGTCGGCGAAATCAACCTGATTTTCTCGCAAGTTTTAGGGAGGCTTGGAGGGCAGTCGGCTCGATTCGTCTCTCTCCTTTTCTTTTTCTTGCGGCTGCCTTTAGCCGCGACCAGGGGATAGAGGCGAGGGACACCGAATTAAAGGGAACAATTTAAATTCAAATATCCGACGATACATTCGCTATATATATATATATATATAGCCAGTGGTCGGCAGCGCCGGTAGCCGGGGCGACGATTGGATGGTATTTCATTTGGAATAAATGAGTTCGTACTATCCGCGCCGCGAGGTAATCAGCGAGCGCCGGCTCTTTCGGCTCGTGTAGACGACGCTTTATACTGCTTCCGACCGAGCCAAGGGACAGGAAGGAGAGCGCAACGAGGACTTCTTCTTATACAATACGATTGAATCTTAATGAGCTTAAATTATTTCAGTCGGACCCGAAGGTGCTTTTGCGGTTGAGTTTTATTGGTCGTAAAAAAAAAATGGCAGCGAAGGAATGAATTAATAGATTTTCAAATCTTTCAGTATGTATTTAAAATCGATGGAAAAGCGGACTTCGAGCTTGACATTTCTTTACGACATGTACAAGTCACTGCTATAACTTTGTCAAAAGAAGCAATTTTTAAAGAGTTCGTAGTATTTAACTAATATTTGCTTTCTTAGCAATAACTAGTTTGTAAAGTATATAGGAGCAAATTTCATATAAAATGGTAAATTGAGATTATGTTGAATTCATTAAAGTTTTTTCATATTCATTCGGATAGTATAGAAATAAGAATTTTTATTACTGTGATGGAACATCGAATGAGTCCCATGCCTGTTGATGAAGCGATGGAGAAATTGTCCGTTGATTTAGCTAAATTACGCGTTACAAAATACGCGTTCTACAAGAAATACGTTATTCGTATTGTTACAGTGTTGAATACGTAGCACATTTGCATAGAAAATTTTTCATAATGTCAGAGCTGTTTGATGTAGAACGATTCTGCGCTAAATTTTCGAATAAAATCTACAAAGCATGAAGCGAAACACTATTAATAGATAATGTGATATGATGAAGTAAAAATAATTTTGTAAATGGAAAAAAAACTATGTTCTTTCATATCTCCAAAATAATATCTTTAAGAGCAACTTTAAGAGTACTCTCGAAAGGTAATATTTTGGCAAAATGATTGCAAACTTTAACGCAATTATGACCTTAGGAAAAAGCAAAAATCATCTTAAGAGAACGAAATTATTGTTCTTTACCAAATAAATTTCAGTCCATCAACGGAGAACAAGAGTGCCGCAAATTCCATTCAAAGAATTAAAACAGATGCCTCGCGGACCATTTAGCGAAGCGCGCCACGAAACTGTACATACAAAACACACACGCATCGTTGCCCGAAATATCATAAGGTAGTCCCGGTTAAACGTCGCGAGCCGCCTCGAACATATAAGTCGAATTGTAGTTCCCGGGGCAGAAGCGCGACGCGAGCAGCCGTTCTATAACTTTTGCTACGAGCGATTTGATTGCCGGCGTCAAAATACCCACGCGGACGAACCTCGCCACGTTCCCTCGCTCTCCGTCTCTACGACGGAGCCCATACACTGTCCGTGCGTTTGAGGAATTTTCGGAGCCGCGCCGCGCTCATCGTACACTTCGCGACGTACCGGCCGAAGTTGCATCGCACGGCTTTGAATGACCATTCGGAAATATGACCGACTAGAATCGCCCCGGGTACCTCTACTCCGTTCCCCGCCCATTCGCAGGACCCTGGCTCCTAAGCTTCCTACGGATGAAGAATGGGGTTAGAAACTAGTATTGTCTTGTATTTCTGGCAAGATAATTACGATGGTGCTGCTAATCGGGAATTGGGTCGCGTGCAATGATATGCGAGAAGCTAAAAAAAGAAGAAAACAATTATTGCAAAAATGTTTCTTCACGGGCAGCCGTTACGACGCACTTTGACGCCGTGAACTCTGGCACACTTTTGATGCACCGTAAAGCATACGGTATGGATATATAACTGAGATGTTATAATGCTACGTTCAAAACCTAAAAAATTATAAGACAGTTTTTTAGGGATTTAAGCAAACCTGTATATAGATCGGTATATCTAATAATATAGACTTCATTCGTGCCAGACTCGCTTAGAATATGAAAGATTATTAGCTGTATTAACGAATGTTCATATTTTTCATTTATTTTTCAACGGTAAATAGGAAATTCAACGTTGACGATATTATAAGGACAGAAGAATTATTCCATACCGGATAAAAATGAGGAAAGTTATTTTTTTATTACGGTCGATATACATTTCAACATTATCGATTGACCTTGCATTATTACTCGTGTGTTTCGAATTCAATAACCATAGAAAGTATTTCTATATGAAGGTAAAGCCAACCTCTGTTAAACGAACAAATGATTACATTGTACCTAGCCTTATGCAAAAAAAGGAAATGAGAATGCTATGGATTATTGTCGAGTATTATACAAATCTTGCAAAAGATGTATTTGGATCCGCTGTTTTTCATCTAAAATTTAACTACAGATTCATAATGAACCTCTTAAATTATCATCTATATATATATATCGTATATGGTATAATACAATATGAATATTCTTGACAATAAAGAAAAACGATAAGTGCATGTATTTTAAGAAAAATCCTACGGATGTTTCACTAGGCTATTAGAGAAATTTTCTCGGAAAATTTTCAAAGTATGACTTTGGCACTTTCATTAACTGCGCCAGCCATTACATATATATATAAGCCTAACAGTGAGGGTTGGTAGCAAAAGAATAAAGACATCGCAATTTCCTCCAAAAGCTCAAATTTACAAGCTAGTCGCCGGATCAGCTCGGGGTGTAACCAGAAGCGATACAATCTCCCTCTCTTATTCTCACTTTTACACCCTCTCCCCACCTCTCCCCGCTCAACTCTCCATCTCTTTTGGCGTCGCAGAAGCTTTGTGATCAAAATAATGATTATACGAGCCGGGGCCGATGCCTTTGAATATGCAGATTACAGAGTTAGAGGAGAGAGAGAGAGAGAGAGAGAGAGAGAGAATGACTGTAATTTATAATAACTCGCGGGTTATTGTAACGGAATGCTTCGTTCGTTCCTCCCGCCGTATATGTACGTAAAAAATCTCGGAATCGCGTATATTTATATATATATATATATATATATATATATATATATAATATAAATCTACTAACAATAAAGTTATAGTCCCTGTTACCGACTCCTTTGAATTATTTAATATTAATTATAAAATTAATTTGTTTAATAAGTAAAAATAAAATAAAAAATATAATATATTTAATTTATCGTAGTTTTGTTATGAATTCTATATATTTATATATTTTCGTTATTTCAAATAGATGATAAAACAATTGCGAAGAGGAAATTTAAATGCCCTGCGGTCATTTAAATCTTAAATTTCAAAGAAAGCGTTCGTTTGTTTTTGTATTATGTTTATATATTTAAATAGAGGTTAAAGGATTTAAATTGATAGTTTTTTTAAATGTATTTGCGAATTTCATCATTTATTTTAATGTATAGTTATCATAATTGCGTTTTGTATGAAAATTTTCTGAAATTATAGGAAAAGTTTATTTATAAATTGTAATAATAAAAATTAAAAAAAAAGGTAAATAAATAAGACTTATTAAGTATCTATAGAGTTATAAAATAAAGATATATGTCAACAAAAAGATATGATTTCAAATGTTGACAAATGAAATTTCTAGATCTTCTAGAAATTCATAAAACAAAAGAAGATAATTATTTAAATTACTTAATAAAAAAAATAATATTATTAAAAATAAAAAAAAGGAAAAAAATTGTATTTGATCAAATTGAACACTGTCAAATGTTTGTAAGAAAGACAGTGGAAATTTTCATAAGTGTTTTTTAAAAATACAAATTAATATAATATAAAAGAAGTATTAGATATTTTTATACAGTGCTGTGACTGGAAAATACCATTTATTTCATAAGTAAAAATATGTAATTCGAGATAATAAAGTTGTAGTTCTGAATACATGTTTTTACCTGGTGAAAAATCTGGGAATTTTTGAAAGCTGACAACTCTATAAAATTATCGAGATAAAAACACCAACTCTACAAGATAGAGAAAGATTCCATTCCGGAAGGCTGCGAGGTCAAGCGCCCCGAAAGTTCAAATGTAGCTTGAATTTTTTCGGAAACGTTTGCAATCGAGGAAGGGGGCAATCTATAAAAGCGTGAACGAAACTAAGACATCTGCTCTCTTTCCACTGGATTTCTATTAGGTGAGTGGTAATGAAATAATAAATTATTTATTGAAATTTTAGAACATGTGATTATTTAAAATTTTCATCAGTCAAGAACAGTCCCCCTTTTATTCTTACACGCTTTATTATGATTTCCCTTTCGATTTTCGATAAAAGTACAATTCAATTTACAATAAAAGTACATTTCAACGTTTATTAATAAATAAATAAATAAACAATTATAAATAAATATATAAAAAATATATACATATACATCTATGTAGGTATGTATGCATTTATGTATATCAATGTAGGAATAAACAACGGCACATAATTTATAGGCTCATAACTATAGCAATTAACTTTTTTATCCTGAAATTACACAATTGAGGCCTTGCAATACTATCGATTTGCGAAATAATCAGCTTCGCGAATGATTTAAGAATGAAAAAAAGGCGGGAGAGAGAACGAGAGAGAGAAATTAAAACACGAGAACGCGTGAACGGGAAAACTTCGTTCCTTTCATATATGTATATACGACGCAATGTAAACGCATAGTAAAAGATATTGCCTACAAGGCGCGAGAAAGTCCGACGGGGCAGGAAATTACATTTTCCCCTCCCTCCACATCCCCCCTCACTCTCTCTCTCTCTTTTTCTCGTTCTGTCCTCTGTTATACCAACGTGGAGGCACCCGCATACACAGGGGGCAATTCTGTTAGTTACGCGTTCACATTATATATATATATATATATATATATATATATATATATATATATATATATATATAGATATATATAAAAGGAAAAACCTATCGAAACTACAGGGGAAAAATGGAAATTTGTAATAATGGACAACACTCGATGCGTAACCAGAGGGTAAACGAGAGAGAATGCATTTCTTATAAAATTATATACGGAATGAGTATACATGCGAGCGAAAAGATGTTTCACCATTAGACCTTCGGAAAACGGACGTGTAGATATATATATATATATATATATATATATATATATATATATATACATATATACACGCGTATTTCCACTTCGCCGATAAATATATCTCCAACTTCTCTTTACAAGGTACATAAGAGAACGACGATATTTTATGTAAATAAACTGTGCTTATAACTGTTTCCTAAACTACATGTCACATTTGCGAGATTTGTTATATAGAAACGACAAAATTTTGTACATCGGACATGCATTACACATCGCTATACTGCTATTTTATGTAAAAACAACATTATAATGCAGAAATCAAAACATTCCAATGCTAAACGCAGACGTGGATAATGTGAAAACAATGCGCTAAGTGTAGACATCCCTGATTTACCGACTTCATTGTAGAAATTTTTCACCTCCTCCTCATTACAATATTTATATTATACCGACGACTAACAGCCCCTCCTCCTGCCTCTACTCATCCGCCATACGACTTAGGCAAAAGGAAACCTTTTCCTCTCTCTCTCTCTCTCTCTCTCTCTCTCTCTCTCTCTCTCTCTCTCTCTCTCTCTCACTCTCTCTCACTCTCTCTCTCTCTCACTCTCTCTCTCTCGTTGGCGGATATGATGAAAGTAGGCATGAAATATTAATGAGCGAAATAGCGCGAATCAAAGGATGACGCTTATTAATGAATTAACCAGCTCCATCCTATATACATATATCTATATATATCGCGGCAATCTTGAGATATATTCTCCTCGTTACGTTCCCGTAATTGAAAAAGAGGGTTGGGCGGGCGGAGAGAGAGAGAGGGGGGAGGATAAAATCAAATATCAGGGAAGATAGGGAAGCTTTATGAAGGAGTGCGCGCTTTGCCTACCGTTTCATTGTATTCATATGAGCGCGAAGAGCAACAAGAGAACGTACACACACACCACACACACACACACACACACACACACACACACACACCACACACACACACACACACACACACACACACACATACATACTAAGCCGGGATTTCTTGCTCGCAGAGCTAACATTTTTAACATACATTAGATACCCGATAAATGTACGAGGCTGCTTTGATGTTATTATTATTTTTTTAGGATGTTTCACTTGATTTAAATAAAATTATTCATTTTAACTTAATTAAATTAGAATCCGGACGGGGATCCCCATTCGAATAAAGCCGACTGGTTTGTAAAGGTACGATGAAAAAAGAAAAAATATTGAACGAAGCATTTCTGAAAGAATCGAGTGCGAGAGGGAGTTAAAAAAAAGTTAATTAATTAATTTATGAATCTCTTAATTGCAGGTGTAATTACGACGTAGCCATGCTGTTTGCCATTTAGATAGACAATCTTGTACAATAAAAAGATCGAAGTAATTAATTAAGTAAGATTTTCATCCGCCGTTGAATTAATGAAATATTTCAATACAAAGTATCGTTATCCTTATTATTTTTTAACGTTTTAAAATGATCGTTTTAGTAAAATTTTTTTTATGTAATGAACTATTTCAGAATCAGTTTGTATAAGTAACGAAGAATAAATATCTTCTTTTTCATGTTTCTGTTTTGAATTCTTAATGTTTTCATTGAATATAATTAAAAACAAAGGTTAAATAACAGATATTTCGAAAACTCAATATAGAACTTTTAAATAGATGCTATTTAATCGGCGAGGAAAGAAAAGAAACCATAACCGTGCTACAATTACCGGCTCTGCTCGCACGTATGGAACTTTAGTTTCTTTGATTAAACGTGAGCAAATTTCGGTACAATTTTTTGGTAAAGTTTGAAAAATCTTCAGGTCCATGGGCGACCGTGAAGTTTGTCGGCCTAGCAAAGTCAGGTCGACCATCACACGAGCCCAAGTCAGATGGAGTGGATACGTATAGGCAATAAAACTTATTTCTTTACAATTATTTAAAAACTATTTAAAAACATTTTCATGAGAAGAAACATGGTATAATTATAATAGTGTAATTTATATCCTCGCCTCAAATTTAAGGGGAGGAACCTTCTACTACGCGCACCAGAAATATATTTCGTAATTTAAATTAAGAATTCCAACTGAGCGACAAATACGGTCAAAGTATAACGTTTTTGTTTAATTATAAAAGCGAAATAAAAATTCATATGTCCTGTTATTTTAAAAAAAAAATTTCATTTGTTGATACTTACCGAAAAGAAATGTAAAATGAAAAATTTTGAAAATTAAATATTACACGACCAATCTTTCCTTTTACAGTAAACTTCTTTCTATTCGTACATACTATTTTGAAAAATAATTTTTCCTTTTATACATACTATTGTTCTAAATTTAGAAAAGCCTATTGTTTGCAAAATAGTAGACGTCGACACGCATAGTTGATTTTTTTTTCGCTGTACTTCCTAACAAAGCGAGGGAGGAAACTCTCAGGAGCTGAACAATCAACTTTCGCATTCGGATCAAATTTCTTTTACGCCACTAATACATCCACAAAATATTAGGTTATACAGACAAGCTAGTTTTAGAACAAATAAACTTGATTCGATTGATTTTTTTTTTTTTTTTTTGTATAATATTCGTCGAAACGTCGGTCCCAAAAGTCTGAACAAAATGTCACGAGCGTAAATCGATAAGCCAAAGAATGATCCAATCGTTAGCAAAATCATTCTAAATAATGCGCTCGAAGCGCTGAATTCCAAGCTGAATAACAATATAGAAATGCACTCGCACAGCTGCCGCGACCGCTAAATGCGATCGGAAGCCGGACTTCCCCCTCCTCCCAACTCGGTCGCTACGCTTCTATCGAGCGATCATTAATATTTTGGTCGCGCACTCGCGGCGTTTCACTTTTCCCTTCCGGAGGCGCGTTATCGCACCAAGATTATCAGTCCGCGCACGATGTTGCGTTCTCGCTGTATACCCGCAGTTCTCGGCGTCTTGCGCAACGTGTGCAATGACCTCTCTCTCTACCTCTCTCTCTCTCTCTCTCTCTCTCTCTCTCTCTCTCTCTCTCTCTCTCTCTCTCTCTCTCTCTCTCTCTCTCTATCTCTGTCTCACTGGAATCTCATGAATATTATATCTTTCTCCCCGACCGTTCGCGACGAATTCGCGAAAATCCCAGCGAGAGGTTGGGGGAAAGGGGTTACAAAAGAAGGGGGAGGGGCAGGGAGGACAAAACTAAGCCGTGCCGTCGCGCTCGGGAGAACTTACGGTCGCCATTACGTCGATAACTCGGCTGAATGGCCAATTAAGGTCGAATTTCCGAGGGAGGAGGACGGCGGCGTAGACACTCTTCTTGGGGGGGGGGGGCTCTCATCCTCTCCTCAAACGCCCGAATTAGAAAAAGTAGAAGAGGAAGTAGAGGAAAACGTTCGGGCTTCCTGAGAGGAGCACCAGCCTTAAGTCGAGTTTAAGCGCCGTTTTCTTTCCTATATATACGAAGGCGGTTTGATAAATCCGTGACTTCTCGAAAGATGGCACTGTTATCGTAAATATTTTACTACTTTAAGAGACTATCACCTCATACAAATAGGCATTCAAAGTTTCAAGTCAATACGTTGCTTAGAAAATTTTTGATAGTCTTGTGAATTTAGTGTTTCATTGTTTCGAAAAAAATCTGGAAAAAAACGAATTTCGATTGTTTATTAAACATTACTTTATGCGTGTCAAAACAATTGAGGAAATTGAAGAAAAGCTTAAAAAATATTACAAGGTCTCTGCTCGATCACATGGAATGGTTCACAAGTGGTTTACTGAATTTCGTTGTCGTAGAATGCATACAAGTGATGCTGAGCGTTCTGACCGTCCAAAGGAGGTGATTAATCAAGATATGACCAATAAAAGCCATGATATGATACTCTAAGATCGTCGATTAAAGATACGCGAGATTAGTAAGACTGTTGGAATTTCGACTGAAGGTGCATTTCATATTTTGCATGAAATTTTGAATATGAGAAAACTATCTGCAAGTTGGGTGCCGCGTTTGCTCACAGTCGACAATAAACGGTCACGCATTGTTGCATCTAAACAATGTTTCGACATGTTTCAGCATAATTCAATTTTTGCGCCGTTATTTTACTGTTGATGAAACATGGATTCATCAGTATACAGCAGAAACGAAACGGTAGTCAAAAATGTGGACTGAACATGGAAAACCTTCTCCGAAAAAATGCAAAAACTGTTCCATCAACCGGCAAGGTCATGACCACAGTTTTTTGGGACTCACGGGGTATAATACTAATCGATTACATACAGAAGGGAAAAACAGTTGCAGGTCAGTATTATGCTATATTATTGGATAGATTTGAAGCCATACTGAAGGAAAAGCGGCCCCATTTGTTGAAGAAAAAAGTGCTCTTCCACCACGACAACGCACCAGCACACACGAGTGCTGTAGCAATAGTCAAATGAGCAGAATTACGTTACGAATTACTTCCTCATCCACCTTATTCTTCAGATTTAGCAACGTATGATTATGTTCTATTTCCAAACATGAAAACTTGGCTAGGTGATAAATGATTTTCATCGAATAAAGAGATTATGACTGCCACAAATGATTGTTTTGAGGATTTCGGCAAAAGTTCCTTTTTGGAAGGCTTAAAAAAGATTGTATACCGCTGGAATAAATATATCGAGTTGGGAGGGAACTATATTGAAAAATAAAAATAATTGTTTAAATAAATTGTTTTTTCATTTAAAAGTCACGGACTTATCAAACCACCCTCGTATATATATGTTAAACCGAGGGACCCGGGCTGGCATAAGCGAGCGACGTGTCGATCTGTGTCCCAGCATCCCCTTCTCCCGATACCGCATAGTTTTTGGCCACGTACAATATTGGTCGGTCCGTGCCAAGTTTCTTGTTTTGCGCGCGTCGAGGGGAGGTGAAGCAGGGGCGTGTCCGTAAAAACGCCTTTTCCCGCTTTTTCGTTTTGGCTGAGGCTCGAGCGATCGAAACAACGTATTTTCAGACTTTTGCCGTACATCCACGTCAAATATTTGTTTGCCTCTTTATGCGTAACGAAACAACGTCGGTAATACACTTTGTGTTTAGTATATATTTATTGAAAAATTACCTAGTGAAGATACATCCATGCAAAAAATACATCGAATCGGTCAAAAAAAATTATTCATTGAGAATTCTTCAATCTTTGAAGAAGTTTTCTAAATCTACACTAAACAGCCAGGGATCCACGTAAATCGTTTTCGCTGCAAAGCTTTCAGTTGTAAGGAGAGCCATCGATAAGGACGACGGACCGTTCGCCCGTCAGGACTGGGCAGCGACATTGCTGTCCGAAGAAAAGGGGAGATCCGATGATATTCGTAGAGTGGTCAGGAATTCATACGGATTATAAGATTTTTTTAACATGTTTTATTAATATGCTCAAGGTTATCGCCAATTTATTTAACGCGTAAATTATTATTATTATTATCATAACTTATGACTTCCATCTACAATAAACGGGTTACTGTAAATAATTCAATGACTCCGACATTATGCGATTTTAACAGAACGATATGAGATAAATCAACGTAATAAATATACATATAAAATAAAATAATTAATAAAATATTCAATATGAAACGAGGGGAGAAAAAAGAAACAAAAATACTGAGAAAATGGTAATGAGAACAATTCGATGATTAGCATAATCGTAATGCATCTTGTAGCATGTCTAAATAGTATAAATCTACATAATCATATGCGTATACGTATATACATATAAGCGTTTCATTGGCTTCTCTATTTTCTCGACGGATTTCATATATAAATATATATATATTCACCGCATACCGTGGACACCCCTGGCGCTCGATGTTTTTCTTTTTGCGCGCAAAGACGGATTGAAATATTTACTTGGAAAATGTCTCTCGGCGCGGCGAACGTAATGGATCGTCCAGAACGTATATTTACCCCGTCTGCGCATGTATGTATATATATATACAGAGTCGCGTACATACATCAATATACAGTCGAGTGATCCCAGGATGCCGTATACGTATATACGTATCACGCACGCCTGCCCCGGTATAGAGTCGAAGAGTTAAGGGACTCGCGAGTGCGCGCAGGCGCATCGTGGCTCCGGCAAATTTCTATATACAAGTATGCCTGTGTATGTGTAGTATATATAGGTAACTGTTTGTGCCACAGCGTGGACGATCCGATGAGTGATCTTTTTCTCCACGTTTCTATACAAAATAGCGCTTGAAAAATAGTGCTGCAATATACATATATATATACATATATATTGTATATCCTACTCATGGCGATAAATAGTAAAGCGGTCGTACACTTGTTCAATGATAAATGCCGTAACTGCATATAACCCGATGACATTGCTTATACCGATGCGTAAATATATCGCTTTTGAATATAATATTACAGGACTGACAAGGATATTTAATTATACTTTTTAGAGGCGTTTTCGTTAAATTCGAAAAACGAAAAAGCAGCTGCGGAAAACCGTCGCTCGTGCAGCATAATTACCTCGTACAGCGAGTTTAACACGCGTCTAAATAAACGCGCAGGAGATGCTCGCAATGAAAAGCGCGGGCACACCGCTCGGCGACATCGCGTTCCGGGCATCTGCAAATTTCGACGGCGCAGGTTGGTTGGGCTTTCGGCCGAGAGAACGGCCAGGCGCATACGCGTCGACAAAAAGCGCAGCCGACTCCTCAGCTCGAGGCACCGCGGGCTTATTAGGTGGGCGCGAGCAGCAGCACCAGCAGCAGCAGCAGCAGCAGCGGTCCCCGTCGGCGGTTGACACGTTCCGGCCCTGCCCGCGCCACCCAGCCGCCCGCCCGGCCTCTCCTCGTCCGCGCAATTAGCAGACCACGTCGACTCGCGGGCCGCGGCGCCTCGGGCCCGGTTGAGCTCTCCGGGGCGGCCGGGGGGAGCTGAGTGGGGCGAGGGTCGTTTGTTACTCGGGAAGCTCGGCGAGCTCGACAATTACTCACGCAGGTGCGATGCGTATCGGACGGGAGCGCGGGGGGGGGGCGCGACCGCGGCGTCGGTGGGAAAAGAGTTGCGCGCCGTTCTGGGGCGCAACTCCTATATATATATATACACATATATATACATACATACGCACGTCGGAAAATTCGCGCCGAGCAATCGAATGAGTGAGAAGGGATTCTCCTCCCCCCCCCCGTCCAACCGCTCCACCTGCTCTCTCAATCATTTCCAGATCGGACCGAAGAATCTCATCGAGATCAAATTGAATTTCCCGCGCACATATCGACCGAGGCTTGATTGTCCGCTTGGCGAGCGGGGGGTGGTCACGGACAAGCGGGGGGGGGTGGCTCGAGAGACAATGAGGAAACCCTCGCGAACCGGTATTCTTCGCTCGTTACAGCCGAGCGCGGAAAGTTCATTCCGACACCGGAGTCACGGCGCGCGCGACGCCGAGTAAGTCCGACCGCGAGATCTAATGCGATCGTTCTGCAGGCCTGAAAGCGTAATATTTGCGCTCGGCTGTCGCGGAACGACGGGCTCCGTCGACCGATGGGAGAGCCCTCTGGACGGGATAGTTCGCCCGTTCAATTTTGACGCTCGAGTCGACGGAGCGGCCCCGACGTTTTGCCTGGATATTGTCAGGCGATAGAAGAAATATGCGTCTGTTCAATGCTGAAAAGGAGATCATTTTCATACATGAGTTAGATATTAATTATATAAGAAAACTTTAAAGTTAAGCGAGGAGTGAAGGCAACATCTGACAGCTGAAAATCACACTATATCTTATTCAAATACTTATACTTCAAATACTTATGAAATGATAGGATCACAATTTACAGTTTTAATGAAAGGAGTAACAGTCAAGATTTTCAACCGAGACAATTATCGAAAATTTCTAGAATCATTATTCGTGGAGCTGGAATCGATTCCCTTAAAAATCTGAGTTGGAATGTTTTTCGCCAAAAACTGAACATAGTATCGTTTATAACAGGATGGAAGAATTTTTTTTATTAAACATTGAAGTTGGAATCGTTTTTATTCAAAATCTGACAATATTATGAAGGAAAAATGTTTTCGTACGCCAATATAATCATTCTTCTTTCGGCCTTTACCTTTATCTATTAAAAACTGGAAAAGTTTAATTGTTATTCGATTAATAGATATTATTGATTGGTCGAGCGTTAGAATTTAATTTCTCGCGGTAAAATTCCTCACCAACGATTCGTCGACAAATTCCGATGCTCAGTTGCAAATAATGAGCCCTGTAATAAAAGAAGTTTATTTCCCATCCTGTACTACTATCTGCATTATTATAGATAACTATAAACCGCGTAGAAAAATGATCGTGTTGATCGAATAAAACATCGAATATAAATAAAAGTGACTGAATAGCCTGATAAAAGTTAAGGTTGTATACTTGCGCGAGCGTGAGCGCGTGTGCGTGTGTGTATGTGCGCGCCACAATGACAAAATAAACGATCGAAATTATATTAACCGCTTTACAAACACGTTTTTCTAATTAAAATTGAGCGACATGCGAACTGCGGCAATATGCATAAACTGCAAAAAGAGAAGGAGAAAAAACAAAACCCTCACAGACGTTAGAATTCATATGTTCCGTATAATCTGCAGGGCGAGGGGGGGCGGGAGGAGAAGGAGTATTATATACCAATTCCAATTGAGAACGTCGACGGAGGGACGGGGGAGAATCCGCGACATAACCTGTTTTCCCATAAAATTATAAAGATAATTTATTTAACGACACGTTCGCCTGTACGTCAAACGAGGAGAGCGGAGGGGTCGAGTTCTCGATAATCGCGCAAGGATGATAATATATACTCAAATATAACCGATAAAATAAAACAGATTTAGATTGTCGGCTTTTGGAACGAGTCGTCCGTCCTCTTCAACTCCTCCCCCTCCCTGAATCGTCGCATGAAAGTAGATCCCATTCTGTACAAGTTGCCGCGACTTATTCGAGATACATTCCATATATATATATATATATATATATATATATATATATATATATATATATATATATATAAACTTCCTCTCGAAACAAGGCTCTAAAGAACGTCGAGAAAATCCTCGGTGATTCCCAAGTAAATATTTGCGGATAGCTTGCGTTTAAAGATAAAAGTACAGTATATATTGCTTACCGTGCGAGTACCAATGAAAAAATGGAACGCTTTTTCTCATATCTCATGAACCGCATATTTCATCGGAGTCGCTTTTCGTAAATGTATGTATGTGTGTATATATATATATATATATATATATATATATATATATATATATATATACACACAGTTCCTTCGAATCACGTAAAAAGCGCGTACCGTAAGCCCGCAAGAAATAATAATTATCCGGAGCCGCGTGAGCTCGAAAAATTTTCCAACTCTCCGCGGAGGCATCGAGCGCACGTTATAGAACCGTTTCTCGTGGCGCGCGCGCGCAGAGAGGGAGAGAAAAACAATGGTTTTACCGCCCAGACGCGCGCCGCCCCGAGGGCACGGGCGAGTTTTAATTATCGAACGCATTGCCGGCTAGGTATATATAAGCCTGGTATAAAACACACGGTCAGTCTCTATCTCTCTCTCTCTCTCTCTCTCTCTCTCTCTCTCTCTCGGCTCTAGATTATATTATGCAGGCACGCATCTTGAAGAGTCTCGCTTACAATCTCGGGCCGCGCGCGGCCGTATGATCATTGAATGATCAGGAATTACTGCAGACAGGCGTCGCTCGATCGTTCCCGGCTAAATATCGCGGCAATTTCCGATAGAGAAGCTAGCGATCCACAGAGAGGAGAAAAAACTCGCGCCCGATGAAAGGGGCGTTGTTCACGAGAAAGGCGCGCGGGGGATGAGGAGTAGGAGGATAAGGAAGGAATAAGGCGCGAGTACTGGAGGAATGCTGCTCTTTCGTCTTTATTTTCTCCGCTGCCTATTTCAGCGCGCGCGCGCACGCGCTGATATAAAAAATTCAAAGCGATATCTGGGCTATGTGCTCGCGTATAACAGGCGCGCATACCCACGAACATTTATATAAAATAATAGTGTGCATGAGAAAAGGAATCAAGAATGATTGTGAAGATGAGATTGAGAGAGAGAGAAAGAGAGAAAACGAAATGAAAACGTTATCGGAAGAGTTGTAAGACCGGGGACGACTTTTTTCTTGCTGCTTACATTCGTCTCCCGGTGCAAAGGAGAGTCGTGAAAGATGGAAATATGAGCGAGAAAAGAGCGGTAAGATGGCGCCTTAAGCGGAAAAGAGAGAAATGATAACTCGACGACGAGGCCCGGAGGAAAAATTTATGGAAAAAAGGAAGAGATAGAGAGAGAGAGAGAGAGAGAGAGAGAGATATGCAGAAAGACGACGCGTGCTTTAATAACTAAACGATAGAGCCTGCAACAACTCTCGATGACGGCGACGGCAACGCTCGCGCATCCCAAGACGTTTTTTTTTGCTGCCTCGTCCATCCTCGAGATAACCTTTCAAACCAACAATTATTAGTAAAATCGGTCAGGGAGGAGGGGGAGGAAGGGGGCTACACGGCTGCCACGAGCAAGAGGGACGAACGATTATACGGGAATCGAGAGAAGAGATGAGGGGAGATATATCGTGGAGAGGGAGAGCCAAAGTTAGAGAGAGAGAGAGAGAAGGAGAGAAAGAGTCAAGAGAGGCGGACGTAGGCCCCAAGGCGAGGAAGAGAGAGCGAGCCAGACTCTCTCCCGCGATTCGCTCGAGTGCCCAAGGAGAGCCGGGCTCGCACGCTACACACAACTGCCGCGGCTCGGCTCCTTCGGCGCAAATTACAGAGTACCGATCACGTTGTTTACCGTGGCCAAAGTAAATCTAATGAATATCTATGTAAACAAAAGAGCTCCGCGGAGCCTCGACTAAGTAGCCTTCCTCCTCCCACCGCCCCCCTCCCCGTCTTTGCATCCTCTCGCGCTCGCTCTCGGGGCGATGATCGCGGCGCGGCGGGGGAATGCAAGGAAGGGAGGACGGCGGAGGCACCGCCGTTAACTCTAGCCAGATACACAATAAATAAGTGTAGCTCCACCCCCTCTCGAGTCGCTCGCGGCTCGGGTTTTTGCGCGCGCGCGCGCGCAGCAACGGCGGCGGCCGGGCCCACACACACGGGTGCGTACGCGTGCTCTGCCAACCCTCCCCCCCGCTCCCCGCGCTCTCTTCCTCCGTAACGAGGGAAAAACCCGTTTTTCCGGAACGAGCGCGCGATGCGCGGGAAAAATTCACGCAGGTGCGCGCGTTCGAGCCAGCCCCGAAGACAGAGGAGAACGAGCGGATGGTGGTGAAGAGGGGGTAAAGACAGAAGAAAGAAAGAGAGAGAGAGAGGGGGGGGAGAGCCGCGCGCTCGGTCGTCGCGAAAAATAATCCGGAATGAAAGGATAATAATTGATTTGAGTCGGACGAGACCGAGCCGCGCGATAATTGGCCGTGCCGGCTTCGCGACGCCACGGCGATGGCGCTGGTCGGTCGGCGGGAAGGAAGGGGGGGGGAGGGGCGGTTGGCGGTGCTTATCGCGCACTCTCGGTAGAGAATCTTAAACGCCCGGGCATCGACACGCCTCGCGTCGTCTCAATGGCCGTCGGGACCAGCCGAATTTTCGGATTATCCGCCGGCGTTCTCGTGCCCGGACTTTATTGGCCCCCGAGACGGGCGAACGCGCGATCGCGGGGCCTGGGAATGTAACGAGGAAGTCTTCCTGAACGGCTGGATTTTATTCCGTCGCCGTTTCTCTCGCCCTTGTACGCTTTCTTTTTTTTTTTTTTTTGTTTTTGTCTTTGTCTTTGTTTTTTTTTTTTTTGTCCGAGGCTCTGCGACAAAGTTTCTCGGTGTCCCGGAGTGTGCGTACACGGCGCGATCTTGCAAACTTCGCCGAGTAATCGGCGAAGGCACGGGGGACGGGAAGAAAATTCGCTCGGATGTATACTTTGCTTTCGATGCCTGGCCTCTCTCTCTCTCTCTCTCTCTCTCTCTCCTCTCTCTACGTCTGCCCTTGACTGCCTCGGTCTCGGTGACGCGAACGGTGGCATCGGATACAGACGCAGCATATTGGCCACGGGGCGAGCTGCCTCGCGCGGCGGACCATGCGCACCTATACGTAGACGGGAGCGTACTATGTCAGACGCTTGGCGAGCGCGCGCGACGAGGCACCCATAACGGCGCGCGTCGCGTCCCGTGCGACAATGCGGGCGTTGACGCGCGGCGCCGCGTCGCCGAGAGTCCCGACGCTTCGCCGTCTTATTTATGGATATTAATCGTCGTAACTTTGCACGGGGTAATATCGAGCGGAGGTGGGAGGGGGGAGGGGGTGGAGAGACTGACTCTGCCGCCGTGGCACCCGAGAGACGGGTTTCTCATGTTGTACTTGGACTAGTATATATATATATATATATATATATATGTGTGTGTGTGTGTGTGTGTGTGTGTGTGTGTGTGTGTGTGTGTGTGTGTGTGTATAGTAGTATAGACTGTCTGGAGTGTACGACGGAACTATCACCCCCTTCCGCCCGCCTGCCTTTAGATCTTGGATAAGGAACCCCGTTGTATCTACCTCGGCTGCCGACCGGATTAGCATGGGAATTTTACAAACGTGTAAATATAACCTACTGGGATGCTTTAATTAGACCGACGGGGGAAGGCGGGGGGCGTCGCGCGCGTGTAACGCGAGGAGGAGCGGCTAACACGGCTCGATGGAGAAGGCTCCGAAAAAAAAAAAGAAAGAAAGAAACAAAAAACCTGCATAACGGAAAAGAAAGAACGACGACGAAATGGGAAAGCGGCGAGAAACGAATGGTTGTGCGTGTTTATGAAAAAGGCGAACCGCGCGCCTCTAACGAAAAGATTGCGCGAGGAGGAGGAGAAGTTCGTATTTCTGATTTCAAACAACCGAACTATATATATATATATATATATATATATATATATATATATATATACACGCGCCCTCCAACGATTATTTTTTATCATATCTCATTCGTCCTATTCGATCCTTCCACCTCGAACTCGTTCTCCGCGCGCAGCTCCTCGCGTCTCTCTATTATATTAATAAGAAGACGAATGATAATTCTTTCTCGTACTGCGCGAAACAAATCGATGCATATATGTTAATCCAACGCTGTCGTTCGATCGGCTAACGAGATAGTACGCGCCTAGTTTTTAAATCGCAAACTTAAGACTACGGTATTCTAGGAAGCCAATTGAAAAAAGTGAAATTTATACACCCCTATCGCACATAGCTGAAAGCTCTCCATCTCTGTCCCTCTCGAGGTCTCGGCAGACCCAGGTGATTCTTATCTATTTTGCGATAAAACTTCTAATTCTGTAATTTCCTTCGTAGTACATAGAAGATACACACGCGCGCGCGCACACACACACACACAAAAGGTGTATTTGGTTTCGAAATTTCGTCCCGACGACTTCCTTACCTGTCCGCATTGGTTTTTAATTATTGTATACGAATCGGTAGCGAATTTTCGCATAATTTCTATATATATATATATATATATATATATATATATATATATATATATACATACTGTATATCGAGAGGTCGAAATGAATATTTATATGTTTGCCATAGGTTATGAAACTCGATAGAAGGAATCCGATTTTTATAATTAAAATATAACTGTACATAAAAGGACACGATAGCCGTCCAACATAGCACACGCTCACACACCACTGTATATATATATATATATATATATATATATATATATATATATATATATATATATAGTTAATACAGTCGCAAATAGAGGGTGAACGCTCATATATATATTACTTAAATAACTACGGTAAATTATGCAACACGGGCGTAAAATGTAAATTTACAGCCGCGGCGCGCTGATAGCCATGGCGGAGGGTCGGCCCCGAGGCGGCCCCCGAGAGTATCGTCGATCGGTATAAGGATGTAAATCGTACGACCGCGCTGTATACGATATTTTTTGTTTTGTTTGGCTTTTTGTTTTTTTACATTAAATTTTGATTTTAACATTCCGCGGCCGTAAAGTCCGCGCCCACGGGGTGCACGGTGAAATTTTAGCAGGCTGTGAAATTCAATTTTTGCCCGATGTGGCAAGTCGGGTAGACGACGCTGTCTCGAGTAATATTACATGTAAACGATAAATTATTACAAATTTTTAACGAACTACGTGCTTCATTCCCATTGTACATTTTACGCCGCTGCAATGTGCCTAGTAAAGTCCGGGAAATGCTATAGAATTGGAGATTCGTTTTCAAGATTTTACCGTCGGAGAGTAGAAACGATCCTTTCAAAATGAATCCATTTATACAAATCAATAGCGCAGATTTACTTGAAACTTCATAGTCTACATAAAATAAAAATAATGCAAAGCACGATAAACTTGAACCTTTAATATTTTAATGATTAAATATAATATTCAAATCCATCTGTGTGAAAGAACGCCTAATATCTCGTTATGTACTTATTTTCAAAAATTTAGCAATTTATTGCCTAAGTATGGGAAGGAAAAATGACTCGTTACATTCACTACAATTCAAAAGAAAATATTCGACTGTTCAACTATTAAATTTTAATCTTTAAAAAAAAAGGATCTTGTGGACGACAATTCTAATTTAACGATTAACATTTATTAGTTGAATCGAATTAATAGTTGAATAATCGAATATTTTCTTTTGTACTATGTAACGAGCAATTTTACACTCCCATACTTATAAAAAAGAATTTTCTGTATGAATAATGGAACAAAAATACAAAAAGGAATTTTGTGGATGAAAATTTTAATTTATCATTTTACCAAGCACCAGACACTCGGTTATAAATCCAAATGGAAATCCTGGAGAGAAAACAAATATTCTGTCATAAATTCGGTTTCACATAAAGTATCGCCTAACTATTGTCCATTCTTGGATGAGATTGCATGCCGTACTCCTTACCCGACCGCACAGACTGGCCGCGAATTTTCTTTGATATTGGGGAGGGGTCGGTGGACGGTACGCGTCGTTAAATCTCGCACTTGTCGCCACGAAAGTATAGGCAGCGTCTGAGAAAAAAACTCCATATAAAGCTAACGGCCAACGTGTGCCGATATTAATGAATCAACCGGGCGACTCCCGTACAGTACGATTCGTCCCGCGCACCCGCATGCGTCGAGGGCTCGCAGCTCCCTCCGCGCGTTCGCTAACAAACGATCCATAAACTATATCCTTTATATACGTATATATATATATATATATATACGTGTGTGTGTGTGTGTGTGTGTGTGTGTGTGTGTGTGTGTGTGTGTGTGTGTGTGTGTGTGTGTGTGTGTGTGTAGAAGCACCAGTGGAGAGAAATCGTGGGTGATGATAAAGGAAGAGGGAGGAAGGGAGGACGAAAGAAATTTCACGCGCTCGTGTATGACGTATATATACGAGCCGAGCCTCCCGTTAACGAGCGTACACGTCCGAACTACGATCGTTTTGTGTACGTGTATGCGTGTATATATATATATATATATATATATATATATATATATATAATGTAAATTTGGAGAGACCGCGAAGATTTTGTTCGTTCCTCCTTCCCCGGTTTCTTTAAGATTCGCGGGACCCGCCGAAAAGAAAGAGGAAAAAAAAAACAGAAACGAACATTTTGCCGAGGAGAAATTATTTCGGGCGCTCTCGCGCCGAAATAACGCGCGACGATTAAGAGCCGGGAGCGTCGGCCGCGCGCTCGTCCACGGAGGACGAGGCAGAGGAAGAGAGGGAGGGGAGGAGGAGGAGGAGGAGGTCCTATCTTTCGACGAGGTTTTATCGTGATTTCTTTAAACATCGAACGAGATAACGATCGCGATTCTCGCGCGCGGACATTCACGTTCGAATTCCCCCGTGTACGCTTCTCTCGTCGGAGATCTCGAAACTTCGCTCAGTCTCCGGGCGCGTCTCTCTATCCCGCTCTCTCACTCACTCACTCACTCACTCACTGACTCATGCTCGCTCTTTATGTTTCACTCATGCTCCTCTGCACATCACCGTCTCACGCTCTCTTCTCCTTGTTTTTCGGGCCGATTTACGAATAAATCCCGTGATGCCCGGGGAATAACGCGTGAACAGAGAGAGAGAGAGAGAGAGAGAGAGAGACAGAAGACAGAGAGAGAGAGCGAGAGACTGAGAAAAGGAAAGAAGCGCGAAAAAAGGGAGGAGAAAAAGTGGGAAAAAGCGCAGCGACGCCAGGCAGCAGACAGTCGTCCGACCGGAAAATGATTATCATAATGACCGACTGGACTGATCTATCCATAGCAGGCGATTGGTCCGTCCGCCCGATCGACCGAGAACTTGGTACCTAGAGCCACAATCCACCAAGAGGGGAGAGCACTCTATATATACATACGTATTAATGAGAGGAAGAGAGAAAGTTGCTCCGGCGCGGCAATAAGGAAATACGGATCGGAATGTCTCGATCGAAGGCAGCCGCTACCCTCATCCCGCTCCCGCCCCCCCCCAACCCAGCCAACCACCGCGCTCTTATCCGCTCCCGTGCCATTCCCTGGCTCTTGCCTCCCTCGCGCCTCGCTCTATTTCGTCTTTGTTTGCCTAAACATTCCTTGGCTCGGCTGCGCGCGATGCCGCTGCCCGGCAATCGCGAAACCGAACTCGGCCATACGCGGCGCACCGGGCGCTTGGGTAGAGTTCGAACTTTATTACCGCTGGCTCCTCTCGCCGAGAAATTAGTACTACATTATTCAGAGTGCGTCTTCTTTCGTTTCCTTCTTATTCGTCCTCGTCTTCCCTCCACTCCCAGCTGCGGCGTTTAAATTGGAATGCCTGAGCTTCGAGGGTGGACGCGACCGCGCGGTAGTCGGCCCAGTTTCTCCTTTTTCTCCATCGCCTCGGCAACAATTACGCGAGGATTTAACGATAAGCCCGCCTATCGTCGAGACTTGTTTGCAAAGCGCTAATAATTGCGCAAGGAAAATCTCTGGAGCGGCTCTCACACTTGTATTCCGAAGTGAAGAAAACAACAGCAACAGAAACCGCAACTTTGTATCGAATTTTATATCTCGCTTTATCGGAACCATACATACGGCATTATATATATATATATACCAGTTATCTGCGGTGGAGTGAAAACAAAAACAACAAAAAATAAAATCTTTTATAGCCCGACAACGCAAAACCCTCGCGTGAAAATTCGCCAGTCGTACACATTTGTGCATACGCGAAAATTCAAAAATATTTATCGGTTTTTTCGACCGGGTGCCGATAATGCCAACGGAGCGGCCGCTGCCGCGAAACCTGTAAGTTACACGAAACTTTTACATCCAGTGCGAGATACTCTCCGTTCCTTGCCGGGTCGGTTCCCGCGGGCCAAATCTGTTACACATCGCGAGAGAGAGAGAGAGAGAGAGAGAGAGAGAGAGCCAGGGCCTCGAGAGAGATGTATCGCCTTTTACACGGAACTTATACACGAAGAGGCACGTCGAACCTCCTACCCTCTCACTTCACCCCACCCCCCCCTCCCTCCGCGCAGGCATCGGGAGGAAAGCAGTCTGTTTGCGAGTGGGTGCGCGGCAGAAACTCGGCGACGTCGTGGAATATAAATATATTTACGGACGTAGAAAGCGCATATGATAAATATTCAAGGATTGAGGATCGGCCGATTAAGGTCGCAAAGAGTCGAAAGGTAAGCGGCCAATGAAAACGTTTGTTTGCATTGATAAACGGATTAGTTTAAAAATGTTACGTAACCTTATATATAAATCGCTGAACTTCCATAATGGATACACAGATACCGATACATATCAAAGTCAGATTTTGAATAAAGATAGAATCCATTTCTTAACAGAAAGCATTTGTATTCGAATTTTTCATAGCGGCGATCGCAGCTCAAATTTTTGATCGAAAACGATTGAAACTCCGAGATACAATGGAAAGGATCCGAATTTCAAATTTGTAATTTTAACATATATGGCAACTGGGATTTTTTATCCAAATGATGATAACTGATAATTGGGATTTTGGAATTGGAACTATTTTATTTCAAGATCGAAATTGGATGCAATCTTGATCTCAAGTCTCGATCCATAATGACTATGTTATTGATGACGAGTAACGAAAAAAAAGTACTCTCGTATTCTTCGTGGAAATGCAGAAATTCCTCCTCGTCTGCAACTTCGCCGCTTCCGGATTGTGAACTATTGTTACAAATACCATTAGAAAACGCAAGAACAGAGGTAGAACGAATGAAAAGAGGAAGAAAAAAAAGACAAAAAACAAAATATCTTTCCCGATTTCCTGAGCAACGAAGGGAACGCGCCGCCTTCGCACATAGCCTCCGGCAGGCCCGCTGCGAAAAATCCACCACCCCCCCCCCACACGGAGCACATATAGACTCTCGGCGCAATCCCGCGGCTTGCCGGAAACAAATGAGTTACGCGGCAGGAGGGGCAGGAGGGTTCGGCTTTTCTCCTACCCCTCCCTTCCTATCTCCCCTTCCGCACGACTGTTCCTCGCGCGGGGGGGAACCGTATTCGCGAAGCGCGGCCGCTGCCTCGCTCGGCGCGTTTCGCGCTCGGCATTAAGGGCGTTTCGCATGATCCTCGCGGCCGATCGCTCGCGCTTCTTGCGTGCTCCCACATCCTGGCGAGAGGCGCGCGCTCGGAAATTGAGCCTCTTCTCCCTTCACCCCCCCCCTCCTAACCACCGATATACCGGGCCGCTCGAACGCGGCGGCGTTGTAACTTTGCCGCGGACTGGGCTTCTTGTGGCTCGCGGGCGCAGATCTGTCCCCCCCCCCCTCGCCGTCCCGCCGCCCACCACCCCGCACTCGCAGTCGAGCCGAGGCACTGCGGCGTTAAATCAACGCCGTGTCGAAGAGCAGAGGTGGAGAAGGAGAGAGGGAGGGAGAGCGAGAGAGTGCGGATAGATCCTCGTTATTTCTCTTACTTATCATTCCCTATAGGTCCGGAGGTCTCGTTCTCACTCTCTCTCTCTCTCTCTCTCTCTCTCTCTCTCTCTCTCTCTCACTCTCACTCCGCTCGTTTCTCTTGCCGCGCGTTATTCGCTTCACGCGTGGGAAATTCCACTGGAGCGCGTGCTTTTCTTTCTCTTTCCTCCAGGCATATCACACACACCCACATGCACCCACACAAGTGCACACACACACACACACACAGATTTTCAGCTGATCGCTAGGTACTATTCGGCCTCAAAGAATTAATCTAATAAGGCTCTGCCGTTGTTTACAATCCTTATTATTTCGGGACCGGTTATACCGACGTGCATACATGTATGGGTGTATCTGTATATAATTTCCGTAATTAAGGAGTGATTAATTTACGAGATTCTACGCGCGAGTTCGAGCGTGACAGTGAGCGCGCGTGCGCGCGAACGAGCTCCGGAAACGACGAACTTCCCTCGACGTCCGCTCTCGGCGGGCCGACCGCGTGGGCGAAGGTCTCGAATTTTAAAATGCCATGTAACAGAAATTGCAGGAAAATCAGTCGGCTCGCGAGTGGATCGAGGGAACGGCGTGTTTTCGTAGGCCCTGTATATTTTACCGGTTATGGTGGTTTGATTATGAGCAGTCTTTGTAAAAAAAGTTACTAACTTCATTGAGCAAATAAGATGGCAATACTCGATATTGTAGAAATTAGTACGTAAACATTTTATAGCCGGTAATACGGGAATGAACCGAATAAAACTGGTTTGCATTGTAATCGTACTTTGTGATCTTAGATCAAACGAAAATTGGACGAAATCTGACAATTTTTCTGTCTTAGTTAGAAAAAATATTTTACCCAAGAAAAATCAGTTAATTCACAATAGTGTATAGTAAAATTAAAATATGAGGCTTTTTTTAGAGACATGTTAGAAACATATGAAATAATAATTTATTCTTTATAATTTATTGGACGTTATTTCAAAACAATTTAATCATTAAAAAATCCCACTAGAATATGCGTGTGTGTGTGTGTGTGATTGAAACATAGTGATTTGGTATATTATCACTAATTATATGATGCGGTAGGATCGAATTGAGTTTGGAATTTTTGTTATAATAACTGTTTAAAATAAATCTAGAATAACCCTTTCATTCTACTTTCACATTAGACCGAATTTAGAGGACATCTAGGTACAAAAAAAATTCCAATAACGAAAATCGGAGTCCTGTCAAGTGCAAAAATGTAGCTTTCATTAGCTAAATAATAAAAACCAATACTATAATTGAAAATAATTAGTCGCGAGACACTTCGGCCGGCAAAATTATAATTAAAATTATAAGGCCAAACGTACGACAGCACTACCCGTTCTGGATAGGCGAGGTTAGAAAGTGAATGCTATATAGTTAATTGCCATTTCTTTTATTCGAGGTTAGCAAAAAACGTGGCTTGTGCTCAATGAAAAGTTTAAATCTGCGAACAGGTCTATTTCCAGCTGGCAATGTAACCTCTCATGGTCGTTTCATGCCATGTCTATCGACGCTCCGAATGACAAATGCAGACTTAAAAGTATTATTAATTTAATTCTGAATGGATTGCTTATAAGCATTTTTTGCTTTTAATAGATGATTGCAATATATTTTAATATCTTTTGTTAAAAGTATGATTTTGAAAATTTGAAACCTTTTTCTTTAAACAGCTGATAGTATAATTTTAATATCTTTTCTCTTTCTTGTATCCTTTTGTTCGTCTTATTAACATAGAATTATATATTTCTGATACCAATGTATTTTATTCATCAATGAAATTATTAAAATATATTTTGGTGAATTCTTGCCACGACGAGTTACGCTCATCGTGGGTAGGCGACCTTCATTTACAAGGAATTGCATTCGACGAGGTCTACGACGCGCCAGATAGATTTACATCTACCTGGTCAAACGACATAGTGACTGCGAAACAAACCCTGCTGTTCCGCACGCTATAACACGCCTCAAAAAAAGAAAAATGCTTTTAAATTTTATTCCAAGAAACATTTTCTTTTTAAATATTGTAAAATCGAATGATTTTATTTAAATTTTAAAATTTTCTTTTGTCACTCACTTTAGCATTACAAATTTTAAGTAAACTTTCAATCAACATAAATTTTTGACGGAAATATAACGATAGCAAATATTTTTAACATTTATATTCAAAGTAAGAGTACATAAATTATGGATTCTTCTTATTTCATCATATGATGAATAATACACAATACCGCCCAACTTCGTAATTTCGATTCGATTCTTCGTTGAAATCTTGAAACCTCGAATACACGTCCAATCGTCGAATCCTTGACTTATTCGATAATCCACGTACTGAGCCGCGAACTGCACCCGACAAAATCTTTCCGAAAATATCTCGCATTTTACCGAGTACCGCCCCGCCTCCCAAACGTGCGCGCTCCTTTGTATTATCGGAACGCCGCCGACGGGCGCTGACCGCGGATGACGGGGCCGAAAGAGCCGCGTAATAGAATCGCGCGCGGCGCGCCGAGCTAATTGAAGGCGATAGCGGCGCGGATCGTTGCAGTCCCTCTCCCTTTCGCGCGGGCATTTTGCTCGCGTTTGCGCCTCGCGCGCTCTTTATCTCTTTGCGCGCGAGCCGCGCGTACGACGATGCCGCGCGGGAGAGCTAAGCGGGGCCGGCGGTCGAGAGAGGAAGCGAGGGAGCAGCTTCTCTCTCTCTCTCTCTCCGGCCCCTTGCCTCTATCTTTCTCATTCTGTCTTCTTATCATCTCCCTGAACCAATACGCGGGGCAGAGGACTGGTTGGGGCATTTTGTTATCGCTAAGTTGAGTAAATTTACGCGCGGGGCTTTTTGATCGGGAGTTTCCTTTTGTGTATGCTATACGAGTGATTACCTTGTGTCTTATATATTGTGTAGTAAATATGCATGTGTGTGCGTGTGCCGGTGTGGGTATACGTGTATGTGTAATCATAAGGCGTGCTAATTATAAGAAGTAATAATTTGACCTAGTTAAAAATAAATTTTTTCTGGAGACTCAATATACTAAGCAATTAGTTTTTCATTGGGTAAACCTTCAATTGCACAAATCGAACAATACACAAGTGCCTAAATAGGCGTGATTATATTTATGTAGTTACAGTTTCATTGGGGTTAGTATTTAAAAAGCCGTCCTTAAATTTATTTTTGATAAGAGTAAATTTACCAATGTTCCAGCACTGTGCTTTAAATTTCATTGTGATAAATAAAAAACATTTTTTTCTGCAGTAAGCCATATTGTTTATTTAACAATTTAATGTAAAGAGTGCTCTATCGTCATCCACCATTACGATTAACTGCGAAGGATGATGTGTATTGAAAAAAAAACTATGACAAAAATTGTAGGTAAAGAAGCCGTCACAGGATATGATAACTATCTTAAAAAATTTTTCTGGTGAGAAATTCTGTTTAAATGCAACAATATCCACAAACGTCTAATTATTTGTATCTGGGAAGGTACAGAAAGACAATTATCCCCTTTCGTATCACATATTAATTCTT
The DNA here is from genome assembly GCA_018907035.1 of Sycobia sp. Sy_11. NCBI lineage: Eukaryota > Metazoa > Arthropoda > Insecta > Hymenoptera > Epichrysomallidae > Sycobia > Sycobia sp. Sy_11. The sequence continues at coordinate 1,666,513 of JACCIC010000031.1, forward strand.
TTCATAAGTCTATTGAATTTACACATGAACTTGAAGACTTAAATCGTTTGAATTTCTTAGATTTAACGGTAATTAGCGAAAATAATAAATTAGAATTCGACATTCATATAAAACATACATCAACAGATACTTTAATTCCATTAAGTTCAAATCAGTCATATAATATAAAAATGTCTGCATTCCATTCTTATGTCCATAGATTATGAAGGATTCCTTTAAATAAGACTCGATTTATAAAAGAAATGAATATTTTAAAAACATTAGCACAAAATAACGGATTTGATAGCACGATCATTGACACTTTAATAACAAAAAAGCGGATAAAACTGAGAAATATTTTTATGCTGCACCAATTATAAATAATGATCGATATTTCTACATTAATTACGTTCCATTCTTAAGCAACAAAATTTGCAACTATTTAAAAAAAATTCAATATAAAGACAATCAACGTTAACAAAACAAACCTTAAAAGTCTATTGGTTAATAATAAAGAGAAAATCAAAAATTCTAAAAAAAGTGGCGTCTATAAATTATTTTGCAATGAATGTGATGCAGTTTATATTGGTCAAACCGGTCGTTCTATAGAAACAAGAATAATGAACACATAAAATCTATACAATATAATAAAACTTCAACAGGAATAGCAGAACATTGTCTTAGTCATAATCATAACTTAGATCAAAATAATTTTAAGCTATTACATAATATGAAAAAAGATAAAAGGTTAGACAAATTAGAAATAATTGAAATTAATAAAGCGTTATTTATGGGCGAAAATGTGACCAACGATATGACAGATTTTGTAATTTCACCGTTATTGCGATACTTTGATTTGTTATATATAGCACTGTAAATTCATTTTATATTCATTCTGTACCTGAAGATGACGTAGCAGTCGAAACAGCTATTGTAATTAAATAAATATTTGTGAAACTTTCCAAGTGTTTTTCATTAAGTACTCATTGTACTATTTTAATTATTTTATAACTATGTTTCACCAAGTGTGTAGTGACTATTCTAACAATTTAAGTCTAATTATCTTAAATTTTGTTTTTTTTTTTGTCAATTGAACTTCTAGGCTCTAGTAGAGTCAAACAGATCATCCTATCGTAATTCTTACTTCTCCGTCCGTATTGAAGCGCGTGAATTTTATTGGCCAGTCGCTGATATATTACGCCATTATGAAATATGCGTATTCTATCTGTTTCAATGTTCAATCTGTCCAGTGTCTCCAATTTCTACGTACGGTATCGAAGATCGAAATATCCTAGCTCGAAAGAAAAAAATCACCTCGATTAAACTCGCTAGTACCATTACGTGAACCCTTCTGGCACTGGACAGTTTTCACATTGAATGTCTCTCTACCAATATAATAATCATATCCGGCAAAGTTCATCGGGGTTGGTCGACGAAAATGGAACGGACTGTATAAAAATTTCTGAAAAACGTAACTTTGTATACAACATGAATATATGAATATTAAGTGAAAGATGAGAATTTTGAACAGAATGAGAATTTCGACAATTAATCCGAATGAACCGTTTTATTTATAGTACAAATCAATGTATTTTATATATAATAAAATCTAAAAGTTAGTTAATGAGACTCCATTTGATACCTCATGTGCTTCGGTAGTTTCGTCGATTACCCACCCCCCCCCCACTCCCGCCTCACCATTCCCATACAGGCACAGCGAAAATGCTCGCGTGAGAAAGTCTATACAGCTAGCGATTACGATGGGAATACGGGCGCTACGTATTGCGAGTAGTTCAATGGACAAACCAGACGGTTGTAAAGATCGATTTGCAATGCGCCAAACGATAGGCATTATGAATTCTTTTTGTCTTTTTTTTTTTTTTTTTTTTTTGTTTTCTTTTTTTTTTGTTTTTACGACGCCACGCAGCGATAGAGAGATTGGTTTTTAATCGACGAATAAAATCCAATTGCGCGTGCACGGTGCATTAGGCTCGCGGTGTCGAACGCGGTATAAATTATTCGCAAACTCGTTTGTTCGTGCGTAAATAAATTATTGGAACAATGTACGGCTCGGTAATGGAATTGATTTAAAACGGCCGTAACAGTTTGGCTTTTGTGCGAATCGCGGGCGAAGCCGGCGGCCGCTGAGGCCCGAAGAGTCAACAAATCTCCCAGATGAAAGGGAGCGAAAGCTTAAATATTTAAATAGCCCGCGAACGCCTGAAAAGGAGGAGAGAAAAATGCCCGTGATTTAAGAGGCTAATAAATTGATCAGATGCGTGGTAGCGCGTACAATTAAACGCTATTTATAAAAATGAGAATACTGCCAGTCACGACAGTTGGCCGCGTGCGCGGCGGCGGCGTAGCGCTCCCGGAGGAGAAAACAGCGAGGCGAAAGCACTCTATCACGATGAGGCATTCAATTTCAAGGTTGAGAAACGGAGAAAGAAGAGAGAGAGAGAGAGAGAGTGAGAAGCAAGGGGGGTCGGGGGGAAATAAAAGCATCGCTAGCCCGCAGTATTTTAGCGGAGTTCGATTCTCTCGCGGCCCGATCACGCCGACGTCCGCCGGCGGGAGGAGGGGTTTCGCGCGGTGCCGCGAGAAAGAGGAAAGGGGACGAGGAAAAAACCATTCCAAGGGCTCGATCTCTCTCTTCTCTCTCTCTCTCTCTCTCTCTCTCTCTTTCCTCTCGGTGGGAGGGAAGAAAATCGCGCGCGAGGCCGGGGGGAAGGGGGGTAGGGAGAAAAGTTTATCTTGTAAAAGAAGTAACGTACCCCAGTGCTTGGGAGAATAAATTATCGGAGGCTGGCTTCTCTCTCTCTCTCTCTCTCTCTCACTCTCTCCTATTGCCGCTGCAACAATTCCCGGTATGCGCAAAAAGACCCCGACCCTACTCCGCGCACTAAACTACACGCGTAAAAAGGAGGTATAAACGCCTGTCGAACCCGGCCGCGGAATCCTAAGAGCGAAACGATGTTACGGCGCCTCGGGGCTGCTCGCCGCTCGCTCCCCCCCCTTCTCCCCCTAGTCCCCTTACCACCCGCACGCTCCATCTCGCTCTCGGCCGCCCGCCACTTCCTCGTGCGCGCGCCCCTTTTACGATTACATCGCCGGACCGAGCGGCGCGGGCGACGGCTACGGCGACGGGACGGTGCGAAAAATCTCGCGGCGACATTAACGCGAAATCTCTCTCGCATATTGCCCGGCTGCGGGGGTGACGGTGAGGAGGGGGTGGGTTTGCCGAGAATCGTGGACTTCTCGCCTATCGGCGAGGATGACGCTGGGTCGCGCGAACTTTTAACGCCGCTTGCCGTTTGCGCTGAAATCGTGAGGAGAGATAGAGCGAGAGGGAGAGAGAAAGAGAGACCAAGGTGTGAGACGAGCCGTGCAGTGAGGAAATGTTTTATCGAGACTTACTCGTGTTTTAGTGATAGAAGGGTTAAGTTAGCCGGTGATAAATTTTACTGTTATAGTTATGTTAATAAGATCTATATATATATATATATATATATATATATATATATATATATATGCATACAAAATTATAATGGAAGTGTCTAAAGCTATTTTGATTAAGCGATTAAAAAAGAAACGGTAATTAAGCTCGAGACTAGCATAATTTCTAAGCAGAGATAATGTTTTCGGTAAAAATTCTAATAATCCTCAGTAATTTTGTCACTAAATTAAAAAATATAAATGGTACCATGGTTTCTAAGAAATGGTAATAGGTTCATGGTAAATTTTCAATCTTCCGCTTATAAAATATTCGAGAAACTATAATAATTCATTTAATTTTGTCAGTCTGCGATCTCATCACTATAGTACGCGATCTCATCACAGTAGTATTGTAGTATGTTTTCGCAGTCTACTAAATTTGATAATGTCTAGATTTGTAATACTGACTTGTATTTCCAAGTAGTACCGTAGTACTTAATTATTTCACAGTCTGCGATAAGGTTACTCGTTTATATTGTAATTTGTTACTGTCGTATTGAGGGAGAGAAAAAATTGCCCGGTTCCAGACTGTCCCGCTCCATGGTCCTGGATTCAGTTCGCAGTTTTCGTCCGCATAAAACTCCATGGGACGTTTTTGCGCGTTATCGAGCTGGCGACAGAATCCGCGTAGGACTTCGCGGGAGTGCGAAAAAATCGACGAACCCCGTGGCCACGAGGCTTCGAGGCGACGACGAGGAGCGCAAGACCGACGGAGACGGAGGGGGTAGAGAAGCGGTCCGAAGGGTGGGTGGGGGGATGACTAGTGAGAACGCGCCGAGAGCGCGGTCTGCCGAGATAATTGGATAAGTAGAAAGAGGCCGGGAAGTGGTCGGACATTGAGCGATTTCGCCGCTTTACAAAGTATAGCCCCGCGCAGATTTTCGAATAATTAATAATGCATTGGCTATTCTTATGATTTTTTTTTAAGGGGAAGTTTGGAAGATATTTTTTTTCGCATATGCCCACTCCTCACCCTCGGTTCAGCACCGACGATGCATCGACACTTTATTATAGAATTGGCGCGCTTCTCTTCGCTACGTACATATTATTAAGATAAATGTACTCTCGGCAAAGCTGTCGATTATCCAAAGGTTCCATAGACTATGAAACAAACAAAAAAAAAAAAAAACAAAAAAAAAAGATTTGTCGAGCGCGCAAAAAGAAAGTATATGTGTTTAGGACGGTTTGTGCACAGTCCGTACTTTGGGGAAAAAATTTTCAATGTAAAATGAGGGCGCGGATTGAGAAAAAAAAAAGAAAAAAAAAAGAGAGAAACAGCAAAACGGAGCGTGTTTAATAACCAATAAAATTTTCGCAATTGCGCCAACGATATTAAAGCCAAGAACGCCATTAAACCTCTCTCGCGCTTTCTAACTACTTGTCACCTATATACATATATATACATATAACAATAAACGACATCGACCGAGTTCACCAAGGCGCGCGTAATAATCCTCTCCCCCCTCCCCCCAACCTATTCCCTGCTCGCGCGCACGGAGCGCGACGACCGCTTTCCAATGTGAAATACACAATTGTCGGGAGTATAATATCGTGTTAATGATCGTGGCCGCGCGCCGCAATTTTTGTCGCGCGCTTTATATTATAATTTATGTCTCATTGAGTTCCCTCTCTCTCTCTCTCTCTCTCTCTCTCTCTCTCTTTATCTCCCTCGGGCGCGCGGGCGCGGGGGTGAGGTTTTATTATCCACATCCCCTCTCCCAGACCTCCTTGCGTCCTTCTGACAGTGCTGCTCAGGAGTTGGAGAAATTCGCCCCCCCCCCCCTCATGGCCGCCTCGTCGTCCTCGCTGTATTCCCTCGTCCATCTACGCTGCTAAGTGGATGTAAAATCATAAGTGGCAGTAAAACGGCTTTGCTAAACTCGAAAATGACTGAATTTCAAGAAAAGTGGAACTGCGGTCTTTTAAAGCAGCCCGTTGTCCTCCCTTACTCTCGCCGCGCGCATTGTGTATCGCCGCGGAGGTTTTATTCGTAAAAGCGAAAAGGAAACATTAAGCGTTATATTATTAATTCGTTGCTTCCTGGATTTGTCGAATAATCATTTGCCCAATTAATAGACAGAATAAACAACTTACAATGTCTATAGTTAATTGTTTTAATTTATTTTCTTACTATTAGAATTGTTTTATGAATTTAAATATACATTATTATTATATGTGTAATTAATATATCTGTAATTTATAAGTTGATCTTCGTATATTTGTATTGTTTCTCACATTTTGCATACAATTTTAAATATACTCGTGAAATATTTTTTTATTGAATTCAAATTGTATCAATGTTAAATACAATTTTCATAATATTATTAAATATTCAGACATGCACTTGAAATCTATATAATGTACTTAATAATAATGTTAATTTCATAATCCTATATTATTATTATCTATTTATTTAACAAGATTATTTAAATTATTCATAAATCCTGTGCAAGAACTAAATATTTTACCTGAATAAATACTGGTATATAAAGTTACTTGAACTAAAAATTAAATTGAATTAGTTTTTGTTTATGAAATATGCAAATTGGTAATGTTGATAAAAATTACATTCAAATTACTACGCAATCAAGAAGAGTCGAATGAACGCTTTAATTTATTATTATTATTTTTTTTTTTATTATTATTCTGTTTCTTAGCAATTTTAAATTTTTTCAACCATATGTTAAATATTACAACATATATTATTGAATTTAATAAGACAAGAATGAAAATAAAACCATGCTTCAAAGGCACACGCGCATATCTCCCCATTTCCAATTAAAGATCCCCATTATCAATTGAAACTTTTTCGACGCCTTGGCCGTCCGACTTACGACCCACTCGCAGTATCTCGTCCGACCGTGGACAATCCCCCCCCCCCCCAACTACCAATCCCTCGGAGACGACGCCGAGGCGAGGCCATTATTGTGCATAAGGCCGCGGAAAACAATGAGGAACGACCTTTTGCGTGGCGATGGTAGCAGCGTCGGTAGCCTGAGTTTGGTTGGATTGGCCGCATCGGGTTAAGGGGGAGGGGGGCTTCGTATACGTGAGCGTCGTACAGAGAAGAGGAGAGCAACAAAAAAGGACGAAGGAGGGAAGGAAAGCGCGCAGACTCGAGAGTGCGGTTCTTAATGAACTGAGCAGAGAGAGAGAGAGAGAGAGAGAGATAAAGAAAAGGGGGGGAGGCTCGCAGAACCAAGAAAACTGTGAAGACTTCGCAAGCGATGTATAGAACAAGAGAATCAGCGAGAAGAGAGAGAGAGAGAGAGATCAGCAAGAAACTGTAGAGACCAGGAATGCACTCCACTCTCGGTATTCTATGTATGTGTATAATATATATACCTTCGCGCCAACGAAGCTCCAACGCTCGCTCGGCAATGGGGAAGCCAAATGCAGCGATAGGCACGGGGTACGATGGCTCAGCGCAGATCTCGGTGCGAGAAATCGACTGGAAGCGGACAATATGATTTTAAGCGGCGACGGGGGGAGGGTGCGTGGCGCGGCGAACAGACTATGCCAAAATACTGGCTACTCACGTCATGAAACTCATATATAATATGTGTGTGTGTGTGTGTGCGCGCGTGCGCGCGCGTCTATACACGCGGCTCGTCCGCGCGCTAGAACTAATGGAGCGGCGTATAACGGCTCCGCAACGGCAGCGGCGGCGGTCGCTGTCGTGCTTTCGACCGAGTTCGCGCGCGGAATGGAAAGAAGGAACGAGGGAAGAGAGGGTGGAGCTGCGAGGAGAGGAAGAGGGGAGGAGAGAGCGAGAGAGAGAATGAGAGCGAGCAAAGTGCGATCCCTGATATTTGATATCGGGATAATCGCTGGCGCGAGAGGTGAGCGCACCGACTACGTATATACACGTCTGGATTTCGTGTCAAGCGGCAATCCTCTGGTTCACTCGCTCACTCTCTCTCTCTCTCTCTCTCTCTCTCTCTCTCTCTCTCTCTCTATCCGTCGTAAAAAATAAGAGGCGAGATTTTTAGGCTCTCTCCCTCGCTCGCCCTGTGTCCCGAGGCAATCCTCGCTCTTCTCCCGTGCTCGAAGACTTCGCGTCAAATGAACTCTCGAGCGCTGCGCCCCGATACGCGAGAGAGCGGCGCGATCGCGGTTAATTAGCCGGGCTTTGGGACTTGGGTTACGAGAGCGAGAGCGAGCGAGGGAGAAGGAGCGCCCGGTCGTGTACATATATATATATATATATATATATATATATATATATATATATGCACGCGAGGATCAACAGGTTCGTGCGGGGCGGTAAAAAATTTCCCCCCCCCCCGTTAACGGAATGCCGAGGGCGCGGGGCGGCGGGAGAGGACGACGCTCTCTTCGCCTCCTTCTCCTCGAGTCGCGCTTTCCAGATCATCGCCCCCCCCCCCATCCGCGACCGAGCGACAGACACGCCGAGGCAGCGGACGAAGGGAAAAATGGTAAAACACACGGGGCTGAGCGCTACGCGTCTCATTCCGACGCGAAGAATCTTTGTCCAAACGCGCTACCGCCTCGTCGTCCCCCCTCCCACTGCCGCCCCGTCGCTGAAACGACGCTTTCGACGCCCGGGTGCGAAAAATTCATACGCCCGCACGAGCCGCGCGAACGGCGTGGGCCGGTATCTTAAAGATCGAGGAACGCGAGTTGCGCAACCCCACCCGATTTGGTGTAACGTGGAACGAGGATCGCGTTCCTCGCGCGGGGATCGCGTTCGGTCGCTGACGACGAGCCGGCCCGCTCGATCGACACGCGGGCGCCGAGCATTGGTGGCGACGGCTTGCAATTTCTTCTGCGTTCCGCGCGAGAGGTCGCACCTCGGGGAGAAAGCGAGAAAGAGAACGAGAGAGAGAGAGAGAGAGAGAGAGAGAAGAGAGAGAACGAGCGAGCGAGCATATGCCGGCGATTTTAACAGCGACCGTAGAGCGAGACAAATGCGCGGCTCGTTATGCGCGCAGCGCCGATGCAGCACGCGGAAGATCCCCGTGAGCGTCTTTTAAAAGCCGTATCGAATTTCATCATCCATATTTATATACATATATATGAATATATATATATATATATATATATATATATACATACATATAAATATACACACGTAGAAGCGTAAGCCGTGAGTAATGAAATAATTGAGAGTTATTAGTCGCGGGAAGCGCGTAGGAGCTCGTTTATATCGGGAGCTCCCCGCGTGTAACGCGAAGACCCGGGCGCGCCCATACAGAGACATGAATAATAACGAAGTCGAGGGTGGGCCCGCTCGTATTTAAATTTCTTTCTCCTTCTCTCTCTCTCTCTCTCTCTCTCTCTCTCTCTCTCTCTCTCTCTCTCTCTCTCTGATATATGTATGTATATTACATACAAATAATGTACGGTGCATGAAAAAATAAAACGATTCAGATGTCGGAGCCAAATATCAGTATATTAATTATGATAATGTTATCTTTCGTGCAAATTTCTTTCAGTCTAATTAAATCTTAATCGTATTCAAATAAAAAAAACTGTGATTATTAAATATGAGCTATTGTTATAGATTAAGTTATAATAATCACCACTTATATTAAAACCGTTGAAAGTAATTTAACGTCTATTATTTAATGTAAAGACTGAGAGCACGTTAATTAAAATGTTTCAATCGTCATTTAACGTTAAAAGCAATACTTTGGTCAAACTGTGCGCGGTCACGTTTATTGCCGCGACGTGTACTGTGGCCTGGATGCCTTAGCGTGTTTGGCGATGTTTAAGCATCGACCAAGACCGAGTTTTACTTAGTCCTGGGTGGTCCCCGGCCCTTGATCTAAGAAGCAACGCAGAGAAAAATGATACGGTTAAATAATTATTATTTGGCCGAACCTGCGTCGCGGGCATAAATGATGAAATATTTGACCAAAGAGGTTTGTTCGATAAGTAATACATTTTAAATTTTGGTGCAATAAATGTGTGTTCTGAACATTGGCGAGGCGTATATTTTAAGAGGCGAAGCATATATTTTATATTAAAATAAAATAATTTTTAAATTGTTTAGTTGCTTTTATTTCAATAAATAACAGCTATATAAATATATATGAAGCACAAGATAGAAAGTGGTGAGGGGTTGAAGTAAGGTCATTTTTGCGCTTTGTAGTACAAATCTGATTCGATTCTCATGCGCATGTCTTCGTATTCGCATTTGCGAAGTACTTCGTATACGTATTTGGAAAAATCTGCGCCGGAAAGAAAAATCTGATCACCCAAATCCCCCGAACTTCACGAAAGTGCAACCGTCGAGCTTTTAATTTTATATATATATATATATTGACGGCTAACCAATAGCCAGGTATCGCTGTTCTACCTATGTATAAAGAAATGCACACGCAAACAAACTGTTTATGAGTCGTGTGGATCCGCTACATCGTTTCGCATTATAGTGAAAGCTTGGGATCGACGGATTGAGAAGGCCATTGTAATATCATCCGAATTTTTTTAGCATTTTCAAAATTTCCCATTATCCCCGTTAGCCTGCATGCAAGTATCGCCAGGATTAATCGTTCAACCTTCCCAGAGACGAATCGTTCGTCTGCATAGTACCGGGACTACCCAAATTCCCCCTCGGATTGTCCATCTGTATGGATTCGGATGTTTGATTTTGTATCAAATTCGGACAGCACACGGATTATTCGTTTAATGACCATTCGTTCGATTATATCTAAATATCTAGGTATGTAACAGTCGTCGATAATACATTGAATGATGGTGGCTACATATACGATGAATAAATGAAGATGGCTAAACATAGGCGCTTAATATATTCATATCCAAAACAAATTGAGATAAATTTCGACTTTGTTTTTTGATTTAAAGAGCAAATTGAATTAATGCATATAGGATCGTGGATTAATGGTTCTAATTATTAAAAACATTCGCAAGTAGCTATAATTTATTTACCAAATTAATTATTAATTAAATTAAAATTAAAATTATCCTGTATTGAAAAAATTTAACTAGAAAACTGCCCATTTCTGAGCACACACACACACACACAGACACAAAGAGAGGGAAATTCTCGCGGCTTATGTACCTCGGCCAAAGACAGTCATTATATCCTTCGTTTAGTAGAGAAACGGGGAGCAGTGGGCGCGGGGGGAGGGGGGCAGCGCACAGTTTGACAGGCCGATGGTATGTATATACGCAACGTCTTGCTTAGACCGCGTATTCGAGGATGCGCGTGTATGTGTACGTGTTTCTGTAAAAGATAGAGTAGAAACTGCGCGAGGTGTTCGGCGAAGACAGCTATATATATATATATATATATATATATATATATATATATATATATATAGCTCACCTAGCTTTTCTGGTTTGCAATGGAGATTCGCTCCCGAGCTCTGTCAGGTCTCTCCGTTCGAATCCGATGTTTCCTACTTTTTGTACTGTCTTTCAAACGGACTCGCGGCCCCCCTCCCTCTCATTCTCTATCTCTCAAATTAATGCCGATGATTATTGTGGCGCGAATCGATGCTAAGTGCCTATTAAAGTAATACAGCTATTCCACCTCTTGGCGAACCAAAAGAAAAAAGAAAACAAAAACAAAAAACAGCATGAAAGAAATCGAAAAAGAAAGCAAAGAAAATAAGAAGAAGAAAAAAACAACAATTCTAGTACAATCAACGAACGCCCCGGACGTTCTAATGAATTATTAAGCCGGGGGAAAACGTGTTCGCGCGCTCGCTCGACCGCCAAACGGGCAAGATAGCCAAGTATGTGTGTCGGTATATAGTGGACGCGCGCGCGTATACACACACACACACACACACACACACAACTGCCGCTCACGGCTTTTCAGTAGTTAACTTTCACTGAGATATATGCGCGATATTAAAACGGTCCCGCTTATCAGGTTTGAGATCTACCGCGCGCTGGCGCACCGGGGGCAAGTATAATAAAGTCCGGAGCACAATTGTCCGGCCGCGGCGGAGCCCGGGGACGATGGTCGTTCCAGAAAATAGGGGCACACGCTTCGCGCGGCCGTTCTTTATCGCTCTCTCTCTCTCTCTCTCTCTCTCTCTCCTCTCTCTCCCTGTCACCCTCACCCTCTTCCGTACGTAATACATACACACGCGCGCACGCTTTAACAGTGGAAAAATATGGCTAATCAAAAGTCCGCGCAGCTTTATGACGCTTTAGAGGCGGATATATGGAGCAGCCGACGATTTCGCGTATACGTTAACTTAATGTGTATTATAATACGTGCGTGAATTTTTCTCAACCCTCCCCCCCCCTCCGCCATCTACGTAATTTATAGCTTGAAAATTTTTTTCTCTTATTCCTTCTTCGCTCGGGCAACGAGGTCGAAACGATTTCGGGGATTTCGCTGGATATGGAGGCGCACTCGTTCGAATTCGGCTCAAATGCCTTACGAGTCAAAAATTCGCCGCGGTAGCCGCGCCGCGTACCGCTGGCCGGACACTCGGTTATGAAGTGCGCGTTGCGCGCCTCACACGGAGTCCCTCTTACTGCCGTCTCGCGAGTTACGACCCGTGGCGCAGCTGACGCCACTGCATGCAGCTCGCGACTGAAACGCGAACGCGAGGATAGGAATGAGCCCCTGTAGTCGGGATTACTGACGCGAGGAGGCGTTTACAAGCGTGACATCATTGTCAATACGGCCATTAATGTGTCCGTTTATTTAATCGTCCGTTAACCGACGGCCAGTCGATTAATCATTCTATACCTGTACATCGGCAAGAGCACTCGAATAACGCGACAAAATTACATTCACATTATTGCTTATCTATCTGTTGATGGAACAAATAATATAATATGTTTAATCGATACATGAATAGTTGCAGGTCATTTGCTGGAATCGTACGGGAATGTAAAAATTTTTCAGAATTATTTATGACCAATTGAATTAAACGAAACAAACTAAGAAGTAAATAAATGGTAAAAAAAGAACACAAATACGAACGGAAGCATCTGCCTTCTGTACGCCCCTTGATGAATAAATTCTTAAGACTTAAATCTTCGGATTTTCTGATTCGGTTATTCGTATATCCGGCTTATCCGCATAATCTGAGAATTCGGTTATTTGAATATTCGAATTATTTATTCAGCTATTCGAATATTCGTGAAATACTCGCACCACTAATATACGATAATTTTTACAAGATTTCGGTTTATTGCAAATAATTTCAAATGCTGAGTAATTGATTCAAGTTACTTCAAATGTTTTCAAATATTGGACGTTTTGATTGTTTTACCCAGAATGAAATTTTTTGAACGTTTTGATTGGTTTACCCAGAATTGTTGTCATTTAGTTCTATACTGATTCTTTAGCAAGGCTTCTTGGACGTAATGTAAGAATTGCAAAAACCTACGGATACATGCAAAATATCCTGTCAAAAAAAAAAAAAAAAAAACCGCATAAATAGTGAACAACTGCATCGAAACGAATGCATCGGAAACAGTCGGGCAATAAGCCGCTATTATCACCTTTGTAAGCTCGGAAACGCGCTTTTAAATAAGTCGTTGTTATTTCGGGACACGCAACAACGACGACGACGACGAGTCCTCGATTCAGCGCGGAAAAGCGGGAGCCGAAGCCGGTGGCCGAGCGAGACGCGGTGACGCAATTGACGGAGAAAATAGAGCGGCTGGGACGCGCGCGGAGAGGAGGATATAGAGGGGAAGCGCGCAAAAGGGGGCATTGGCGAAAGAAGGCCACAGCAGCCGTCTGAATAATAAAATCTCAATTCCGTTACTCCGAGTGTAGAGAGTGAAGGGAAGAAGGACGTTGTCGCGTCGTGACGCTCGCTACCTGACGGACGAGTGTAGCGTTACAGAGGGAGAGACAGAGAGAGAGAGACGAGAAGAAGAACAAAGTATAACGAAAGGAGCTCCTCGTCTTTTCCTCGCGCTCTACGAAATACCTGCGCGAGGCCGGTGAAAAAAAAATGGAAAGAGGCTGAAAAAAGGAAAGTAAGGAAGAAGGAAGGAAGGAAGGAAGGAAGGAAGGAAGAAAAGAGAGGGAAGGAGGAGACGTACGAGGCACTCAGAGAACGGGCGCGCGGAAGATCTGTCAGCTGTCGCGAGAGGCTCCCGCTCTGATGCGCTGAAATGCATGCGTATACGTGCGGATGCGTGCGAGCCCTCGTTGTATATGTATATATATATATATATATATATATATATATATATATATATATATATATACGCATATTGGTTTTATTCGCCTCTTTCGCGCGAGAGCTATAAAAGCGGCGCGCCGTAATCGCTCGAGTTGACGAGGGCGGCAGGGAGGGAGAGAGAGAGAGAGAGAGAGAGAGAAGGAGAGAAGGAAGAGTAGACGGAAGGACTAAACGATGGACGCGCGCACCCGTGACTGCATCGCGCACGCGCGCACAGTAGAAGATAGTAAATACTTTAACTGCGTGTTTACATTATGATAATTTATGTGGCGCGCGCTCGCGCGCACTCATACGCGCGCTCGACAGCGTGTTTTCTCCGCCCCATCCAACCCTCCCCCCCCCGTTTCCACCGCCCTTTCCACCCCTCCCTCCTTATAATCCTTTATTTTTACGATATGAATAAACGTCAAGAGCTCTCGTTCATACGACTCCTCCCACGGCTCGTGCTTATCTTCCTTCGCCCTTCGCGCCGCACCCGCCCCGTCTTCGTCACTTTCACCGCCTACACGTCCCGTCGACTCTTCTAGGACACTCGCGGATTCGTGCGCGGCGATTTTCACGAGAGCGACAGGTAATAGAGCGGCCGGGACTGAAGGCTGCGGTCGCTGCCGCGGCGAACGAGGCGAAGCGTCCGCGGAATCCTTATTTGTTGCGCTTTTTCGCGCTTTTTGCTGCACGGTAACATTGGGAGAAAGACGAGGGAAAGAAACTGTGTGTGTGTGAGAGAGAGAGAGAGAGAGAGAGAGAGGGGGGTGAGATGTATTTATTTGTAATCTTGAGTGCAACCTAGCGCGGTAAATTATATTTTTAAAACAATGATAAATTCTACAGGAGATATTTCCTCGATACATACAATGCCATAAAGTCTTAAAATAACGCCAGACACAATGGCTATAAAACAATGCGGGCAGTCCGTATTATCAATCGCACGTCTATTTATAACGGTAGAAGAACGTGAATTGGTATCTTAGCTTAAGTTATAACGAAATATAATTATGTTAGTATAAATAATATAATTTTATAAATGAAAGATAGAGGAGGATAGACGCGAAAATAAAAAGACCCCGCAAGGTCGGCATTATGGTATATAGAAATTTTTCGAAACGGCAGAGCGATAATAGGCCTTCGATTCCCGGGCTGAAAATAGGGGAGCCTCGTGGGTGCCGAGGCCGCGGAACGAATCGAAAGAAAATAGCTCGATGGCTCACGGCGATTTTCTTTGGCCAGGCAAAGCTACGCCCGGTCCCCTCTGGTACCCCGGATGGACTCGATTCTCTCGCTCGCCCCCGTCCTCCTGGCCCTCCACTGTATTTTTATACCATTAAAATCGTATCTCTCTCTCTCTCTCTCTCTCTCTCTCTCTTTGTCTCGTCCGCGTATAAGCAGGTGGGTGGAGGCCTCGGGAAAGGGGAGGGGGATGGGATGGCGGGCCCGCGCTAGAGTTTAATATCTTATGCAAAGCCCCGGTTTGCCACCCCTCCCCCTCTACGCGCACGGCGCGAGGCGACACATTAGCATGAACTAAGCAGAATGTAAAGCGCGCCGGTACAACTTATTTAATAAACATTACGCGCCGCGCCCCGAGCGCGACGTTGAAATAATTTCATGTGCCACTGATCAAAGCAGGTCTATAAATATATGTATATACTATATATATGTGTGTGTGTGTGTGTGTGTGTGTGTGTGTGTGTGTGTGTGTGTGTGTGTGTGTGTGTGTGTGTGTGTGTGTGTGTGTGTGTGTGTGTGTATGTATATGTATATGTATATATAGAACTAATGCTCGTTAGAGAAATTTAGCGTTCGTGTACAGGAACTAATGCTGGATTTAATCGTGCTTCCGTACATATAATGGGCGGGCTTGTAAAACGTATTTTTTCCCTTTCATTCTTCAACTTATTATTAATATTATTATTATTATTATAAGTCGATGCGATTAATCGGGGGCAGTCGCATATAAATTGAGATTATAATTAATAATTTGAACACGTCGAAATTTAAAGCGCGCCCGGCGGATATTAAATATGTGCCGGATCGGACTTTTATGGAGTCACTTGCGAATTTTAACGCCTTTATATATATATATATATATATATATATATATATATATATATATACTCTGACATTAATTATAAGCTCGGCGTTATAAATTTTCGCAACGATGAAAGGATGAATTTTAATTTACCATAGCAGCTGTGTTCCGGATCGAGTAAGCGGGAAAAGAATCTGATGAAATCTCAAAAGTCTATCGAAGCGAACGGGGACCATAAATGAAAAAGAACACTTGAGTTATATTTTTTAAGAACAAATGAGTATTCCTTAACACATATATATATTCCTTAAACTATTCGAATATAATTTCGGAATTTTATAAATTGAGTAAAAAGTAGAATTTTTTTAGAAATCTGAAATTTCTTATTGCTCTAAAGTTATGTTCGTCATTATATTCTCTTCTGTAACATGTAGTCATAATACGGCTGACACCATTGGACTGTCAATTTATGTTATTTTTATAAAATGCAAAAGCATTGAGATTCCAATACAAAATATTTACAACAGTTTACATATAAAAAATCATAAATCAGCTTGTGATTTTTCTGTAAAATTCTCTAGATAAATATATAAAATCCGTGAATATGAAAAAAGAAAATTTGTTTTAATTAGAGTACAAAAAAAAATTGAAAAAAAATTAAATTACCGTAGTTTCTAGGTGTTTTCAGTACGTACGATATTTATTTAACTTTGACAAGCTGCACTTCGAAATAGATGTTCGATCCACGTCTTCGTAAATTTATTCAAATCATTGGCAAGATCAACCTCTTTATTATAAAATAATAATGATAAAAAAACATTGAAACAATAAACTACTATAAATGCTAAATTAAACTCTGAAATTAAAGCTTCAAAATCCCATCCAGCGGCGAGGCCCGTTCACAATTGCAATCAACGAATTCAAACAACTATCGCGCTCGCGCGCGCACGTGCGTTCCAATTAATCGTTCCATTAAGTTTCCGCGCTACGCGTCCGCGAGATCCTAATTCATCCTAAATCAGCCGCCACCCCCGCCCCTGCGCCGAACTGTATTTTGGCCGTGAGCACAAAATCCGAATAGGTCACCACCACCCCCCCCCAACCCCCGCGTCACGGCCCGAAAATCTAGATTAACGTCGATCAATCCGTCGACCCCCCTCCCCTACTACTATCTACATTCCCTCGCGTCATTATCCAATCTCTCGCCTCGCCCTTCTCGTGCACCGATCTCCGGCCGCGCAGGTTGCGCAAAGAGCGATGGAGATTATCTCTGTGTCCTCCCGCCCCCCCCTCTTTCTCTCGCTGGCTGCCCCGCCGATAAGCCGCTCGGTCGCCGTTACGGTATATAGAACGAGAGAGAGAGAGAGAGAGAGAGAGAGAGATAGATATGGTGAATGGAGGAGACGAGGGGTCGTTGGACAGATCGCGTAATGTAGGTTATTGATATACGATCGCGATCGGCGCGCACAAGCCTTCAGAAATATACCTGGCGATTATTATTAAAATCTTGCGAGGCACGCGATATATATATATATGCACGAATATATACTTCCATACACAGAGCGATCGGCAAATTACCGATACGACCCGTCGAAGGCTAACTACAATCGTTTTAAAGCTTCGGCCGCCCGTGTCGCGCGCCGACTTTTATCGGCCGCATACCGATATATCTACGTATCTACATATCTATATATACAGATAAGTCGAGGCCCCCGTCCCGTTCGCGTAACTCAGAGTCGCTCTTATTCTTGTACATACTCGACTTGCGAATGCGCGAGCGCGCGCGCGCCTCATTGTCCGCGCCCCCGCGAAAGTTACGATCCGCGGGCTCTCGCTGCCGCTGACGCTTGCCGCTGCTGAAAATGCTGTAGTAGGGGGCGGGGGAGGCTCTGTAGTCGGGATTACTGCTGTATATATACTGCGCAAAGGCCCGGCCCGGTTTACAAGCGTGACTTCTTACTTAATTTATGTAACGAGGCGACCGCGATGCCGCCGGTGTGGAGGCGCCGTTCGTCCAACAGCATATATATATATATATATATATATATATATATATATATATATGTGTGTGTGTGTATACCGATCGAATTGTACAATTAGGCGCGCACGACGAAATTTCGTTACGAAAATTTTTGGCGCACCCGTCGCGGCTAGAATTCGCGCACGTGTAATGCACGAAAAATCTTTCGTAACGTGTTGTACACAAGTGAACGGATAAGGAGAGAGAGAGAGAGAGAGAGAGAGAGACGGAGAGAGAAAGGGCCTAATCAGGTCGGAGCGAAAGTTTTCGTGGGAAGTTGGCAGGCGTGCTGGATCACCACTTTCCCATTGGATTCTTTTTTATTCTATGTTTTTTTTCTTTTTGAATGAATTACGGGGCTTATGTTATGTTCCCGGAAGACAAGTCTCGGAATTGGAGCGCTTGCAGTCATAAGCCGCGTTCGGTTTCATGCCCGATGTACAAACTGGCTTCTTTGCATGCAAATGTCCTCGAGTCATAAGCGAACGAATTGGATTCTTCTACGCGAGATAAGACAAAAGAGCGAATTGAATAGAGTCATTTGAAAAATTGAAATAATGTCGTAAATTGCGGACCGTAACGTTGAAAATGTTAATCGCTCGTTTATCGCTGGGAGAATTGACGCTGGAAGCGTAGATATAAAATAGGGATCTTTATTCTGTAATAAAAAATTTTTTTATGACTCTATTTACTAATATCGCTTGTAAGGACAATAGGGTAATAATAATAATAATAATAATAATAATAATAATAATAATAATATTGGCCGTGTTGTATCGTCGCTTAGCAAAGTACTTTCATTACTAATCGGCGCCAATTCTTGCACTGATAAAGAATCTAGGCTACCGATAATGCCTTCGTTAAATATAGCATTGAATACAAACTTGCATAAGCGCACTCGGGTAGAATAAATAGTGAAATGAATTTGTGAGCGTAACAATAATATTAAACTTACACATAATAATATGCTGTACTAATAATTTTTCATTATTGTTTTTTAATAATTGTTCTGTAAAACAATGCAAGCAAAAGGAAAATCCTTGTTTTATAACTATATTAAAACAGCTGCAACTTCTTGAAAAATCATTAATTTCAAAAGAAGCTTCTGAAAGTTTAAATTCTCTACTTTCAAAATTTTGAAATAGAAAATCTTTTTAGCTGGAATTGTCTCAGATGTCATTTCAATATAAAACGATATACCTATATAAAAATTTCCAATATTTTCTATTTTTAATAGAGCCTCGTTGTTAATTGAATTCTGGCTTGATCTGATCTACAATTACCTTTATTACGTTTAATTTCTACGTGAATTTTTTTTGAAATGAATAAATAATTTTTCGGTTTGATATTTCAGGACAGTTGAAAAAATCGAGTAAAATTCATCTTATAGATATATGACTTATGGACTTCATCAAAAGAAGAGAAACGTTTTCGCCATATTGTTCTGAATTTTTCCTGATAGTAATATCGTAGTTATTAAAAAGTTTTAAACAAAAAATATAATACCTTCAGAATTCTGAAAGTTATTCTTTAAAATAACAATTCGATAAATTTTTTACGAACTATAGAATATTACTGAAAAACTTTGTTTTGGCTCTCTTAATTTTATTACCGAGCTTATATTATGTCGATATTTTTGTAAATGTACGATCTAACAAAAACTCTAGAAACTTCGTGCCAGTACAATCAAACAGAACACACGCCGAGTCATTTTCTCTTTACAAGGCATAATAAAAAACCATAATGCAATCATAAATGCAAATACAATATCGAGCTTTACTATACGAAATTTATGGGAAAAGACATGAAAAATCATTCGAACCGAGCTTAAGCAAAAAAACAGAATGAAAAAAAAACGCTGTATTGCAAAAACACCCGGCGAATATTATCCTTGGGAATTCGCCAATCAAAGAACTCGGGCTATAAAATGCCCGCTGCGTAATAATGCCGGTGTCGAGAAAAAACAAAACACGAACACGAACACTGGGCTCTGCTACTGCCTCGCCTCCTTCATCATACATACATATATATATATATATATATATATATATATATATATATATATTATATATATGTATATGAAATATATGGCAAGACAGCGACAATCGATCGGATATGATACGTAAATATATACATATATATATATATATATATATATATATATATATATATATATATATATATATATATATATATATATAATATGTAAACGTTTTCTTGTCTGGAGAGGGCTGTCGCTAAAGCCTATCGTTTTATCAAACGGCTCGCAGAACGCCGGTGTCACGTGCGCTTAATCGAAACGACACTTATGCACGCTGTCGTCTATTACACATAAATGCGCGCGCGCGCGCGTGTGTGTGTGTGTGTGTGTTAGCTCACGTGCGTTCGAGCATTCGATTTGCGCAATTTCCCGCGATATCTCGCGCACAGTTTCATTAGTCCGTCGCGCAATTTCTGCATTATATGTCGGTCATTCGAAATCGTGGCGAATTCAGCTGCCACCCCCCGCCACCTGCAATCCTTCACGGTTTCGCCTGTAACGCCCATTGAAATACGGATCCAGCGACGAGGCGACAGGAGACACCCGCTATATTAATTAAACATCGCGCGCGTTTATTCTGTCCGTATATATATATATATATAGGTCTCTGTGAAATCAAACCCCGAGAAATTCAGTATGTCGCCGCGCATTCTCCTTCGCATAAAAAATAAAGAGAGCAAAAAACAGAGAGAAAAAATCACGGCAACGACCCGGGGAGTGGCCGACGGCAACGCAAAGAGGTGACGAGAGGTGGAGGGAAAAAGAAGACCGCAGAAGATATGCCCCACCGGTGGCGCGAATCCGCCTATATTAGACGCGTATATAGTGCACCGGTGACGGAGCGTGGCCGCGTTGTCATAGCCGTTTGTCGTACATCGAGCCGTAAATCGAACGCGAAAAAAGTCCCCCGACGCGCGCCGTCCAATAATTGTCAATCAGGGCCATTATCGGAAGGCATCTTGTATCTCGCGGTGCTAGCCGAGTTTATCCTCCCATTCTGATACCCCTACCCACCTCTAATGGGGCAACGTCCGCTGACAAGACAGGGAGGGAGCTAGATAGAGAGAGAGAGAGAGAGAGAGAGAGAGATGTGTGTGAGAGACCGCGAGTCCACCGCAATAAGAAGAATCCATATGCGGCGCTCGGCCGTGAAATCGCATCGTACAGCCGAGCGTAAAACGCGAATCGTCGCGGACGTTGTTTGCCCACACCTTCAGCGCGCCCACCCAGTAGCCCCACCCCCTCGTCGTCCGTGCCGGACGCGGATATACGCGCCGGCGATATTTATATTCGCGCGCGATTGGCCGCCGAGGCGTTTATATAACTATAGGCGGTCGCCAAGTTTAGGGCGAATTGTCGCGCGAGATAATATGTGTGGCTTTACGTCCCTGTCTCTCTGTCTCTCCCCCCTCTCTCTCTCTTCCTCCCTCCCTCTGCGTGTGTGTATGTGTGTGTGTGTGTATCTGCGTGCACGAGTGTGTGTTAGAGTTCCGCTCGTCAAATTCCCCCTCCTTCGCCGACGCGCGTCCCTCCCTCAATATACGACCGATGCGCGGCGTAAAAACCGTTTGGGGATTATCAGGGTGGGAAGTGTACAAACTCGGGACAAACTCACGCGGCCGTCCGAGCCAGAGACATGGATAGATAGATAGAAAGAGAGAGAGAGAGAGAGAGAGAGAGAGAGAGAGAGAGAGAGAGAGAGAGTTCCCGTATTCCCTTGGAATGTGTACTCAATAAGCTCGTCGGGGCGCAGCTTTTAACGCAAATCCCGGGGTTCTCCGTCGGGACACTCGGCGATAGAGGGCCGCGCGCGGGTGCGTTACTTTGTTAAAACAAATAGAATCGGGAGCTTCGGTAGAGGTGGGGGGAGGCTCCATCGATTTCTGAAAATCACAGTGAAAGCGCGCCCTTTTACCCCTATGGGTTCTCTCACTCTGTCTCTCTCACTCTCTCTCTCTCTCTCTCTTCTCTCTCTCTCTCTCTCTATCAACACCCGTCGCGTATTCGCGCGGGAATATTTCCAGCTGGCTTCATCGTGGATCGTTAGTTGGTTTAATCGTATAATATATATATATATATATATATATATATATATATATATATATATTATATATAGTTCCGGAGTGCTGCCTCGGTGCGTCGAACGGGATAAAGCGACCGTATAGCAAAATAGAGCCGGGCGCCGCATTAGCTGAAATAACTGGGCGATATTATTTCCTCGCGTGATATTTTATCCCATTTTCTTTTTAAAAGAAATTAACGCATGCTTATTTTTTACGACCATGTGAAGGTCCGGATTTCGTTGAATAGACGTTGAAAATAGGAAAAAATTCTATGATCAGAGCCGGTTTATTGTATCTACGCGCGATCCAGTTGTTTCCTAATGTTATATCAGAATCTTACTTTTTTTAAATAATTTAATTATACTTTTGTCGACTGCTTATATACAAATTAATAAATATTTTTTCATTGGTCTTACAGTCCAATCAAATCGAAAACAATACGTAACAACATCAATACACATTTACATTAACATTAATACATCAATACACAAAAATAATAAAACCAAAATTAAAAATTAAAAATTAAATTGAAAATTATAATAACAGTCAGACTGTCCTTATTTACAATCACCCCCTAATCTCACTAAGCTGAAAATAAAATATTAGCTGAAAAGATTTTTGTTAGTAAAGTGCAGTCTGACTGTCCCCAATAAGGGGACCTAATTGAAGATCCAGTCCAACGTTTCGAGCTCGCTACGGCTTCTCATCAGGGACTAAACTAAACCTTATATTCTAATCTACATATACCCATCCCGACCACCAAATTTAGTAAATTAAATATCAATTCCCCCTCTACATAAGTTGTCCAAAACCCATCAATTTAATAAGGAATGATAACACTGTACAACCTACCAGACTCTAAAATTAAATTCACATTTTTTCGATTTCTGGAAATGTGAATACTTTCAAGACTCTCCCTTTTATACTTATGATTAATGCCATGTTCCAAAATATCCACATTCACAAAATCAAAAGAATGTAAAAACTTTAAACAGTGCTCCTTTAAACCGGAAGTAATATGTGAGCTACGTAAACTATATTTATGTTCATAAATTCTCTTTTTTAAATATCTACCTGTTTGTCCAATATAGTATCTATCACAATCCATGCAATTAATCTTGTAAACAACTCCTGATTTTCACAATAATTCATCCCTATCTTTGCAATTATTAAACAACCTACTCAAATTATTGCTATTTTTAAAGAAAACTTGAATGTTATATTCACGAAAATTTCTTTTAATTCTTTCAGATAATCCTCTAACATATGGTAAGACAATAATTTTGCCTCTGTTAACATCAACTCGTGCATTATGTCTGTTTTCGGTATTATAAATGTCAAACAATCTCTCAGCAATTAATCTATTAATAAGTTCCATTCGATAACCATTATTAATGAAAGTTTCTCTTATTATCTGTAAATTATTTTGTCTAAAATCTTTATGTGATAATTTTATTGCTCTGTCAATGACACCTTTCAATGCTCCAATTTTATTTCCGAATTCGTGATGTGAATTAAAATCTAAAAATCTATCTGATCAAGTAGGCTTTCTGTACCAATTATGTTTCACCTTATTATTACTACATCTAATAACATTAATGTTCAAAAAACATAGACGGTTCCTGGGCTCATAGACGGTTCCTGGGCTGCACTTACGCCATCGTGAGGAGGTCTCCTCGGTGCACGCTTATCGACCCCGACTCGTAGCTCTTTTCAGAGCTGTGGGAAGCAGTCGAGGAGAATGCACTGAGGAGGTAGTTTTTTAGTGGGTATGCCCTTCACAGGTGAGTCCTACATACCCGGGGACCGGTCTCCGGGATCCATAAAGGATTTTTCTCCCCCCCCCAAAAAAAAAAAAAAAAAAAAAAAAAAGTCCAAAAAACTCAACTGATTATTAACCTCAACCTCCCTTGTAAATTTAATTCTTGTAAATTCAATATCATTGGTTCAAAAAGCAATGTTGACAATGCTATACTTTCTAATTTTTCCATAACTGAATTAGCTATAACCGGTGACAAAGTTGACCCCATAGGACATCCGTATCTTTGTTCATAAAATTTATCATCAAATGAAAAAAATGTGTTATTAAAAAATAAATTAATTGCTTTAATCAATCCATTAAATAAATTCTTACTTTTTTAATCGTTTTTTGTCAAAGTCAACATTGAAATTCCAATCAAGCAGCAAATGCGCGACTAAGGTCTCCTATGAGGACAAGAAACACTTACCGAGAATACTTTCCCAAGGTATTTGACATTCTGAGAACATTAAATATCAATAAAAAATAAAATAAAATTAATTTTACACGTGTGATAGACCACCTAAATGTAGAATTTCTATCTCATCCCGACTACTACTATTTTCTGCTTGACAAACGAAGGCTCGCCTTCCAAAAATCACGCCATAATCACGAGTCATTCCTTCCGACCACGCCCTGCAAACTTTCGAGTTATTCATTTAACGATTGCGATTCTGGCATGTGACTCAGGGGCTGTCGTTACTACCGTTGTCCGCTGCACAAATGATCCGATCTGAAATATTTGATTTTTTTGTTTTTGCGCGCGCACGCGCGCACGTGCGGGCGCAGTTGTAGCCGCGAGGGAGAAAAAACGAATCAGGCCTAATCAAATAAAAGTCGCGTATGAAAGGATCGTTATAGTTTCAGACCACATGCTGGCTCTCCGTAGCACCTGTTCCTGCCGCCAGTGCAACCTTTAGATAAATTTTTTTTTTTTTTGTTTTAATTCTTTTTCCACTTCACCAGGAGAAAGGAAAGGCGTTTTGACTGGGTAACCTTGGCGTAGGTTCTGTTGGTTATGCGCGGCGATAAATCAGGCACTTTTCACGTCGAAACCGTTTGTTTATGATTTATCGGCGACTTCAAACAATCATCATTATTCAGCCACAATATCGGGGTTTCTATCGGAAGTCGGGCTTTGCCAAGCTGGTCATTTCACAGATAACGTCGTAAATATTTCTAAATATTTTCACGGACCGTATGAAGGAAAAATGGTCTTGAAATTGAATTTAAATTTAAAGAAGAAAAAAGAACCGAATAAAGCTCGTCCCCGATACTTCAAGGAATTTTGATAAAACACTTCCGAGGATTCGAACGCTATAACATTGAATTTGTAACCTTCGGTCGATCGATACGGTACTCTCGATTTCATACGTATGATTCCCGAACGGGAGGGGGTGAGGGGGATGTAGGTCATTGAAAAAAATCGAGGGCCAACCGTATAGCTTTCCGTATTGTAATTTCAGCGTCCCGAAGACATATTTGGCGAAATTTCACGAGAGTCCTTGCGTCCAACAGGTATTTTATGACGAATTCATAAAATCGGCGCGGCTCTGATCCATCAGCGGCGTGGGATCGAACTACGTTTCGCCTTAAAATAAGTTATAACATCTACCTAGTTATAACATCTACGCACCCCCCCCCCCGAGATTCCGAGACAGAGGCAATTTTCGAAAAAGTCCGGTAACTTTATTATATTTGCACAGGATTCGACGAGACCTTCTTTTTTGCTCTTTCGCCGTAGCCTCTAAGCCACCTCGTTGATTTATTTAACTTTGCGCGTAATGCCAAACACATAAATATAAATACGCAAGTAATTTAAATGCATAATCAGGCCATTAGCAGAAAAAGAAATGAGCATTTCGCTTGTTTACCCGCGCCTTCTGTTGATAATTGAACGAAAGGGACAAAAAAACGAGAGGGAGAGAGAGAGAGAAAGAGAAAAAATTCACCGTAAAATGGACCATATATACCTTCCCGTAAATCCTTCTGCTATTTAACTAGCTGGGAGATTTTAGCCTTTAGCCATAACAACTCTCCGTAACCCGTTATTGTTATACCATAAGCATACGCTCGCCCGAAAGAGATATATGGAACGCACGAGCAGCGAGCAAAAAAAAAAAAACAAAAAAACAAAAGAGAGCGGCGCGCGAGCGCGGAATGAATAAGCACCGCGTAAACGCTTAGGCATTTTTGCCTCCGTCTCTTTCTTTTAATTTCCAACGCGAGCGCGCTCTTCCGTCGCGATTTCGGCACGTGCGCGCCGCTCTTTCTCTCTCTCTCTCTCTCTCTCTCTCTCTCTCTCTCTAACGTATACATCTAACTAACTATCTATCCATATATCTAGCTAGCTATCTCTCTATATATCTTTCTTTTTTTCTCCTATGATATGTATATATAGCTACAAGAATAAACCACAGACAAGGTGATAAGAGTGTAATGGAATTTTTTCCCTGTATACATACATTTTCGTCCTATCGTCCATCTCCCTCGCGAATTTCAAGATCAAAGTCCACGTATATTATATTCAACGTATTGCATGTGAACGTAACGGGGCCGTGTTTAGGGCATTGGAGTATATAGCTTCGAGTGATTTTTTTTATTCGCGGAGAGATGAAAGGAGAAAAGATAGAAAGAGAGAGGGAGGAGAGAGAGAGAGAGAAAGAGAGATACAGCCAGACAGAAGGCTTGTATTTACATAAGGCACCGCGAGCGAACGCCGATAACTGTCCTAATTCGATTCAACTGCCAGCCCTGAGGCCCTCTGACGAAATACCTCTCCGATGGACGTTTGCTACAGACACATACACACAAACACATAGTCTATAATTCTCCAATGATTCAGTATGGGAACAAGTGCAAACGATACTCGGTGTCGATGCGAATTCGAGAATTTTTCATTCATATTATATAGTACCGGATTTTCTAGTAAAGTGTACATACATAAATATCTAAGCCCTATATATATATATATATATATATATATATATATATAGGGTTGGAGAGAGATTGGCCGACGAATAATTTATAACTTGAATTTGGCTTCGGTCGAACGCGCGATCTCTCTCTCTCTCTCTCTCTCTCTCTCTCTCTCTCTCTCTCTCTCTCTCTTCCAATCTCTTTCTCTCTACGCCGCGAGGATGCACGCGAAAAAGCGCACAACGCGCGAGCCTCCATCAATACGAGAACTTGCAAAAACATTAGCTGAGTACACGTATATATATATATATATATATATATATATATATATATATATATATATATATATAGGCGAGCATCCGCGCAGGCAGTCGAAAAACATTATCACCGCGCAGAAGGATGAACGAGAAGGAGAGGTGAAACGAGACAAGATTCAGGGGAGAAAGAGAGATAGCCATTCATGCAGAGTCGGCTGCCGCGCGCTGCTTGCTGCTCCGCGTCATCGGGCTCCGCTGCTGATGTGCGCGCTGTGGCGGCGGCGGCGCGGTGGCAAAAAGAGCCGCGAGAGGGAATTTATATTCCTGGGCATCTCTCTCTCTCTCTCTCTCTCTCTCTCTCCTCCCTCTCTCTTTCTCACTCTTGCGCTCGCTCTCTACATCCACCTATCTATCTTTCCTCGTTTTGCCGTTTCACCGTCGTAGAAGAAGAAGACGAAGAAGAAAAAGAGAGAAAGAGTGAGAGGGGGCGAGAGGGGCTGTGGGGAAAGGGAGGGGAGTGAGATGGAAGGAAGAGAGCACCACCGACACACAAGCGCACCCAGCCGAGTACTACCGATTCTGCATATTTTATGCGCCTACCGCGCCGTATGCGCCACCACGCCGTGTCTATGCATACATACAGGGGATTGAAATAGCACAATAGACAAGAAGGCGCTGCTGCTGCTGCTGCTGCTGCTGCTGCTGCCGTCGCCTCCGTCGAGGTTATATATGTATGCGGCTTGTACGCAGGCGGGGGAGAGAAAGAGGGATGGAGAGATCCGTACATAATAGATACGTATGGAATATCTATACGCCAGGGCGCGCGCGCGCGTGTGTATATGTACGAGCGCGCAGTGCCCGCCGCGGCTCTCTGCTGTACACGCGGCACTTACGGCTAGTCGAGAAACCCGAGGACACCCGCTATGGGAATTCGATGCTTTGCCATTTGCTTTCTTTCTCCCATTTTTTTTTTTAATTATGCTTGTCTTAATTTTATCCTCTTTATTAGTAGATTGTAGGTTTAGCCGCGTATGCCAGCCTTGGTTTTTTTTTTTTTTTGAAACGCGCTGTCTATGTCGAGTAAATTAGCGCGCCGCCGTCTTTTGATCTTAATGTTCAATAAGAATGTATGTGATTTGTTCTATATGGTACGACGAACAATCGTACATTTCACATTAAGTTCGCCGTTTTCCCTGACAATAAATTGCCAAAACGATCTCAGTAACAGCCATTCCTTTTTTTTCTCGTTCGTTATTTTTTCGACCTTCACCAATGCCCCTTGCGAATTCCCGTACAAGAGAATAGAAATACCGCTCAACGTGTCATTTTCGAAGTCTGACGGATTCGGCCATCCAACGCGCAGAAACGCATTAAACCGACCCGCGCCCTTCGACGGAATCATTTGTATACTTACACGACTACGTCCAATTCCATAGACTGCCGCGTCGACGTGTATCACCCGTGCGATGGCATCTCGTTGCGACGAGATTCTCGCCTTCTTCCGCGATTCCGCCGGAATCCATAACGAGGTTGAGGTTACACGGCCACGAGAGAGAGAGAGAGAGAGAGAGAAAGATTCTTGTATATTGAGATCGTAAAAGTCGTATTCATGAGAAGCTTCCCCTCGAAAGTTCCTAAATTAATTTTTAATACCAATTTCAGCTTTCTTTATACACGCGCGCTCGCGCGCGCACGCACACCGCCGGTGACAGTGGCCGCCAAATAAAGTGCATAAAATACGAGCGCTCGTTCTCAACGAAAGCCGAGCTCCCTCTCTCTCTCTCTCTCTCTCTCTCTCTCTCTCTCTCTCTCTCTCTCTCTCTCTCTCTCCCTCCCTCCATCTTTCTCTGTTCGCAACATCGGACACGCGCTACTCGCTTTAATCGGCGGAGCTCGTAACCGCGTTGAAATCAATGCTGCCGAAAGCCCCGCTGGCGTGATTTTACGTTCCAGCAGGCGGCGCCGGGCGAGCAGCGGCCAGGGGGTTGGAAAAAAATCGTCAAAAGAGAGTCGTGAAGACGAGGAGCGGAACGGATAGGGGCGGGGGGGGGCGTCACGCCAGGCCGATCAGTGGCCCGAGAAATTTCGACGCCTATGTGCATAGCGGGGCAATTGGGCGGGCGAGACGCGCACGCGTCGCCTGTCGCGAGCACCGCTGAGGCTCAGTGGCCAAAGAAAAAAGTAAAGAGCAAAAGAGGGAAGCTTCGACGCCAGTGCTGAAGCGAACGCGCACCGGACGAACGCGGACCCCGCGTTCCGCCGAGGCGCCGTCGATACGACGATAAACCGACGCGGGGCCCGATGCGCGAGGATGAGAACCTGCGTGAAATTCTATGCGGATAAGGAGGGAGAAAAGCGCGTAAGAACGCCCGGGGCGGAGAAAACGCTTGGGTTGCGCGCGTCCGTCCGACGAGCGGGTACGGAGCGCGCTCGGCACGTATCTCCGCGGTATCGTTTGTAATTCCGGACGCCCCCCCCCCACCCATCATCCCCGCTGGGCGTTATTTGTCGGAAGTGTATATATACATATAAATATATATATATATATATATATATATATATATGTATGTATCTATATAGTTTTTTGCAATGATACTTCCGGCCGCTGTGCTTCGAATACACCCATCCCCCTTCCCTCCCACCAGAACTTCTTTTTTCGATATTTCCCGTATCAGCTCGACCGTTCGCTCTATCTTCGCGCGCGCGCGCGCGAACTCGGCAATTCTTGAAGAACCCTAGAGAGAGAAAAAGAGCGAGAGAGAGAGAGAGAGAGAGAGAGAGAGAGCTTCCATGGGAAATGGGAGGATTTTCGAGCGAGCACGCCCGCCTTCGTACACGCGCACGCGTACGCTGTGTTTGCACGTGCGATTTCTTTGTTTATCTTTTTGCACCTCCCCGAATTTTGTTTGGTTTTTCGCGGCTTATTTGCCCTGGCGCAAATGTTTGCTCATGTTTCGGGAGTTTATTTTGCGCCGCAATATGTGTGTGTGTGTGTGTGTGTGTGTGTGTGTGTGTGTGTGTGTGTGTGTGTGTGTGTGTGTGTGTGTGTGTGTGTGCGTGCGTGGGTAGGAAAGGTGGGTGTGAGTAGAGAAAGGGGCTGATTTATTCATGAATGATTCAATACGATACCGGTTAAGTAATTAGTAGAAGAGCTAGGCTTGAAGTAGAAAAAGGCTCGGTTAGTACAGACTAATAAGAATGCTCTGACAGGAATATTAAATAATCACTACTGATGTGAAAGCAAGAAAACATTTATTTACAAATATTCAATTAAATGTTTAGCTCGTTCTTGTGTGAATTCTAGTCGAAAAAATTTCAATCTACGTCTGCTAAAATTGTATAATGAACTATCAGCTCTGAACCATCCCTTCTGTCTTTTTCGCATGAACTCATGGACAATTCGAATTATAATCATTTTTGACTGAAATTATAGATATATAAATTAACGCTAAAACCAATGCAAGCCAAGAAGAAACATATACAATTTCAGCTTTGATATAAGTTTCTATTTATAAACTTTTATCCGTCGGAGAATTGCCAAAGACTTCTCGAAACTTTGTTAATTTATCGGGGTGGGGGGGCGCAGGATTCGAGCTGCCTGCAATTGTGATGGTATATATATATATATATATAGTAACGGTCGCTCGCTCAAAACTTTCAAAAGTTATTAGATCCTTGCAATTTTACCCGTATTTCTATACAATAATAGCTGTTTTATCCAGATATTACAAACTACCTTCTCAATAAGCTGTAGGAAATTTAAGATGAAAGTATCGTCAACCGTCTGGCCGGCCCTGTAAACCGATCAATTCGTTAAAAGGAAAAATTTATAATAACTCGAGAATTCTATTTGAAAAACATTTCAATCATATGCCGTTTCAACAATTTCTCGATCGCCCGATCGTAAAGTTATTTTTAACAATCTCATAGCCAGAACAATTCGGTAGGAAAGTTTCTCCCGAACTATTTCAAATACACACGGTGCCTAGTCGAAATTAATCTTCGAGGACAGAGCTCTCCATAGAGACCGAACCCATTAAGTAACTATAAAAACTTGATTTATCTACTTTTAACGCCCTGTCAATGGTGGGTGGCGAGCGGGGGGGGGGCAACGATTGTGCCCGGCCACTCTTAAGAGTGCTGACGTGCAGAAGTGATTTGAGAGAGAGGGATAGGGAGAGAAGGTGAATGAGCGAAAGTGAGAGAGAGGGAGAGAGAGAACGAGAGAGGCAAAGAGTGAAAGACTGGAAAGGAAAAGAAAACACAGACTTACGCCTAACTGCATTCGGGGCCGTTTTGATTGTATAAGTGTCGCGCGAGTGCGGGCGACAATACGTTAGAAAAAGCAGCAAAAATTGAAAGTCAATGTTTTTATATCGTCTTCACGAGTTGATGCTCTTGGATGGGATCGATGAATGTAAATTTTTATCATTGTAGCACGGAGTGGGTAAGAAATTTATGCTAAGATTATTTTATATTTACTTTATTTTTGTTATTTTTATCTCGCGGAGCAAAAATTGATTATACTCATATATATATATATATATATATATATATATATATATATATATATTTATATTATAAGTCTCTTATATATTATATATATATATAGTTTGAAAGAAATTGGCAAAATATTTAAATTTTTGTACAAGAATTGTATTTAGTTCACACATGTTAGTGTATTTCTTTCAAATGTTTATTTGGTAAAATCAACATTGATCTATTTTTATTATAATCAATCAAAATTTTTTTTATTATAATCATCCATATTTCATGAAATTCGAATACCTTGCTTTTTACTGCATACAAAATCGCGATACTTGTTCAGATTCGATAAAATATAATAAAAACTTGAGATAATAGGGTTGTTATCAAATAAAATGAGTTTTATGATATCTACACTAAAATTATGACTTTATTAAGAATTATATTAAGAAAAAGGTTTTAAATACAAAATACATAAGTCATCGAGCGTTAAGTAAATGCGCGACGTTTTCGCTTCGATGCTGGGACGACACTGGCCCAGCACTCCGACGCAGCTGCACGTCTCCCGGTCGCATCGGCGAAAAAAGCGGGGGTAATCGGCATATGTTCCATCCTAAATTACCCTTGTGGCTAACGACCGTCTCAGGTATAAAACTAACTATACACTCAATCTTGTTAATATTAGCCGTTTCCCCGACATTCCATGAAGTATACATTTTCTTGTCTTTCTCGCAAACAATAAAATTCCTGGTTACACATTGAACTGCTCCCTTTTCATTACACGAAAATCCAACAATACTATTGAATGTTGCAAGTAAATTTTGAGGAAATTTTGCAAACTAATATGTAGCCAGGCCTCTTCTTTATAGGTAGCTTCAAGTATCACGAAGTAGCTTAAAAAATCAGTACAAATTATCTACAAATGGATCCGAATAACAAAACAGGAGTATCATAAGTAATCATAAGTAAAATCTTTTTATTTGACAAAGATATACATATGCGTGCGGTCACCTTTGTGTATATGTGTGTGCACGCGCATGTAGTCACTCCCAATTTTTATCCCAAGCCATCGCGAAATCCTTGCGAAGTCACTTGGGAGTTCGAGTCTACTTCGTATGCGTTGCGGCAAACAGCGCATATATATATATACCTATATATACTTATATATTTGTGTGTATATATATATATATATATATATATATATATATATATATATATATATCTCCGGCATTAATTACATGTGAAAGCAAGAAGCGAAACGAAATCGGACGAGCGCGCGGCAATAAAAATCCACTCGATTATTTCTGTCGACGGGGCGCGCGGGATCGACTCCGCTCCGATCCGATATTATTTTTAATGTCGGGAGAGCGCCCAGTGCGCACTGAACGGCGCGCACCTCGCACTTTACGATTAAAGCCAAGCTTGGGGCAGCCGTGCCGGAGAGGGTTGGCGGAAGGGCTAGCCGTAGATTAAACGGGATGTAAAAACAAAGCGACGAGAGGATCGGCGTAGCCGTGCATACGCGCAACCGCGATTTTAATGCGGGAAAAAGTACCGAGAAATAGAGAGAGAGAGAGTGAGAGATGGGGTGGGCTGGAGGAGGAGGAGAAACAAAGATCCAAGCCCCGTCGCGCTAAATTTGAATGTCCAATAACTCTCGCTATTTGCTCGCTTCCCTTTTGCCGCTGCTTCATTGTCCCCGGCCTCTAATGGAGAGAGCGAGATGGAGAGCAACGCTCCCTAAATCTAGGAATGATGAACGAGAACCCATATATATATATATATATATATATATATATATATATATATATATATGCCGAGCGACACACGTGAGTGTAGTACGTGGAAGGAGTGCGAAAGGGGTTAGGGGGGCAGGGACGATCGAGCGGATTTTTGACATTATGCTCGGCGAATCTACATTGTAAATTCAGCATTATACGAAGATCGATGGCTTTTTTGCCAAGCGCGCGCTTGCTCGCCGTGTCGCCGCGGATAACTGCTCCCCCGAGTTATATACCTCCCACTCTCGCTATATCGCCCTCACACCCCCCCCCTCAAGCTCACCCTCTCTTTTTCTATTCAATGGAAAATCGCGTGATCGTTGTCGGTGGGTTTCAGCGCTTGCAGCTTGCACACGAGCAGACTCACTCACACCAACTCGCCTGATCTCCTTCGTCCTATCTCCCTCTCTCTCTCTCTCTCTCTCTCTCTCTCTCTCTCTATCTTCTCGTCTCAGATGCAGGTTTCGCAATTGATTAAATCGGGACACGTTTAGCCCATTATTACTCCGCGGGGATGTTGGTCTAGGTCTTGCTGTTGGTCGCCGTCGTCGGCAGCTGCGGGCTCGGCCCGTTCGCCTCGCGCTTCTTTAAACGGAAAAATGTATAATGCACGTGGGTATCGGGAGGAGGGGCGAGCTCCCCAACGAGCGTCCGCGTGGTCGACTCCAAGATCTAAATCCATAAAGGGAGGGAAGATTCGAAGAGCGAGAGAGAGAGAGAGAGAGAGAGAGAAAGAGAAAGATAGAGAGAGTCAAAGAGGGAGTTGGAGATGTTGTTTAACCCAAAAAAGGAGAAGAAATCTTCTCTCCCAGTAGAATGGGACGAGATGGAACGGCGATCTGTGATTCTCCCAGCGTTCTGTTGGGATTTTCTGTACGAGAGCGTGAATTTTGTATGAATTTCCTGTATTATTTTAAATTATTATCTTATACCTTTATCAGCATCTGCCTTTTCAACGTGAAAATGTTGATGCTCAATTTATACGATTTACATTGTTTCATTTAAAAAGTTTTAATCTAATTAATACCATTATATCTCAGTTCATGTGCCACATTAAATTGAAGCTACTAGCTTGTAACAAGTTTATTCAGACATTCTATACACATAATTTTTACATTGATAAGGATCCAAAATTATATCTTTTTTAAATTGTTATTAAAGAAATTCTTACGCACGTCGTTGGAATGCGTCAAAATGAAATTTTTAGTAAAACAAATTAAACATAAATTTACTTCTTAATCATATAGATATCAAATGCTGTGACAACTGCGATGTAAACCTATCTGGAACATTGTGAACCTTTTGGAATTCGAACCTCTTGTGTGGGAAAGATGTTCGAGAATTCTCAATGTAACAAAAAAAAACTCGTCGCAGGTCGTTAAGCAAAGGAAAAATTCTTTTTGACATAAAGATTTGGATTGTTTTGGAACGTGATGTTTGAAGGTAGATTGTATAAAATTGCAGAATAATCAGAAATGAATTCAAATTTCCGAGATGTAACAAATAATCGCGTTCTTCAAAAACGGATACAAATTTATGGAAATTGAAATTTTACATCGGATATATTTCTACAATTTTTTTATAATTACAGAACAAATCGATTTTAATTTGTCGTTTGATTTTGCTTGTTTTTTTTTTGGGTATCTCGTTAATCGAAAACAATTTTTTCCGCGGCATTTTATTATATACATTATATATTCGAATTCGTGCGCAAATCCAATTTTCCATTCGGAAGGGCCATAACGAGGCGCGTCGTTTCTTTTACAGCTGAAAAAATCGAATCGAAAATCGCCGGGCAATTTTGCACTCGACACATTCAATACGTGTGCGCACATATATATATATATATATATATAATATGTTTAATTAAACCCCGGTGGTCTTTTCCATATACTTTGTAGCCTCGACGCGCGTTCCCTGTAATTTTTCGCGTAACGGGCACGCAGGCGCAGAGGCGTATACTCGCGCGCGCGCGCCGGTTGCCGAGCCGCGAATATGCATTTAATTACAGGCGTGCCAAGCCGGCGGCCGTATAGGCATTAGTGTCATTTCTTCGTGCTTTGACTAAAATTGTTTTTTTTTTTTTTTGTTTTCTGTTTTTCTTTCTTTCTTTCTTGTTTTTCCAGACAAATCGCTACCGCGGAGGCACGGAAGCACGGGACGCGCGCGACGCGTCGATACGCCTACCGCCCCCCCCCCGCCCATCACGCGCCGCAGGTATTTATCGGTACTGCTGTCGGGGCGCACGCCCATGCGCATAATGTTAGGTGGGAGAAAGAGCGGCGGCTCGTAAGCACATCGAGATTCCATCCGGATTTGATCGCGCGCGAGCAGCAAAGCCTCGCGCTAACTGACTAATGAAATGTCAGTGGCATATTGTCAATAACTCTTATATCGTAATATCCCGTCGACTAATCTACGTGGAGATAGACGTGACGTATAAATGCTTCCAAGGCAGGTAATCGAGGGAACTGGTTGTAAGAACAAAATATATTATATATCTATATACCTATCGATCTATATATATACTGGAAAGTATGAGAAAGTACTTTTATATAAAATAAAAATTACGGGAAAATTAATGTCATTACGAGACAGATTAAACTTCAACAAATTAATCTGAAAAATGTAAATATAATGTCAACATAAACAAATGTGCTATTACAAGTAAAACGAGTAGATGGATTACAATCATATAATAAGAGCTGATGCTTGTTTCAAAAAATATTTCCGGAGTAGTATTTAATGATTAATATAATCTTATGTATTAGCTGTCAACTGTAGCGATTATTAACAAATCAGGAATAAAGTTTCAAATGCATCAGATCATTATTGAAATATAAAAAGATTAAAGTAAGGAAATCTTGAGTAGTAACTGATGAATTTCGTGCCTGCAGACTTGCTTTTCCATTATTTAAATAACATTTATAAATTTCTACAGTCCATTTATAAAGTCACATAAATATTCGAATATCTGTGTATATATAACTTGCTCGGGAGGATCTGCTGGGCTCGTATGCAGGGCGCTATGCGACATATCTCTAGACGTACGAGAGAAATGAAAATTTGTCTACTGCATCAGAACGTCTGAATTATCTTTCGAAGAGTGAAAAACATAATATGAGATAAGTACTTAAAAAAAAAATCAATAAATTTTCTCCACTTGAATTTATATTGAAATAATTGTGTGTTCGATAAGAGCGTGATTTAACAAGATTATAGAAATAGAGAAGCATACGAAATCGAATTTTTCTAAAGCTTTTGAAATTTTTTAACGCTCCCATGTCAATCCTTATATATTTTATATATATATATATATATATATATATATATATATATATAAGGGAAGGGAGATAGGGTTTAATTGGATTTATATCCGATATATTGATGAATTTACCGTGGGCCAGGAATCAGCGTAAATACACCGTGGAATTTTGCCCTCGCTCAATGAATTTTAAGCGACTCGCGTATAAAGGCGAATCAATCCTGAAAGGTAATCCGCTTCGCTTTTGTTCCCCTTTCCCCCCGCTGTTTTGCTTTGTTATGTTTTATTTT
The DNA here is from genome assembly GCA_018907035.1 of Sycobia sp. Sy_11. Classification (NCBI taxonomy): domain Eukaryota; kingdom Metazoa; phylum Arthropoda; class Insecta; order Hymenoptera; family Epichrysomallidae; genus Sycobia; species Sycobia sp. Sy_11. The sequence continues at coordinate 1,703,095 of JACCIC010000031.1, forward strand.
TACCCTTTGCCCTTCCATCAAACGGCGAGCGAGCGAGACTCTTATTAAAAATTGATGTAATAATTTATCGAGCGCGCTCGGGACGGAAAATGTGAAATGACGCAATTTTAGGGTCGGGAGGCGAGGCGGGAGAATCGACCGTGTATTCTATTTGCTTTTAATGCTCGTACTTATTATTTGATGCGATTAATTGTTTTCGTTTTTTCTTTTTTTGTTTTTTTTTTTCACTGACCTCGCCGAGAAACAAAATGCAATTACGCAAATTTGAGCTACAGATGCGATCTTTCGGGATGTTCGATTGGAAAACGTAATTTGAAATTTATAGTTGTTCGAAGGCGCTAAAAAAAGATAATTCGAGATTTAAATATTAAAATATTAAAATTTAAATTAAGAGATTAAAAAATCTTCTTTACTAGTTAACCATCAGTATAATCTTCTTTTCAATATTTTTCAAATTTGAATAAAAAAAACTCGGTAAGTAAATCGTTTTCAATTTTTAAAAGCATTGGAAGAACTTATTGTATTATCCTCCAGAGCTCTTGAAAAATTGTTCTGAATTTATTAAGCAATTCTAAGTAAAATATGAAGTTTCAAGATAATTACGATAATGAATATTGTTGTTATTGGAGAGAATACTGGCTCCATAAGTTTTTTGCTTGAATAATGCTCAGTGTTTGGGAATTTTGACCGATTTACCTAAATACTGCATTTGCAATAATACTGATTTTTTAAATAAACATATATCAGAGGCAAAGTAAACGTATACTTGAAATTAAGAAAACACGATTTTGAATAAAAACTCCTTCAATAGGTACTTTTTCGAAAAGCCTCGCCTTGCAATGTCCTTCTAAATTCAACATAGCATAAAAAAATTTTTTAATAATACTTTTTTATATATTTTCAAATATTCAAGCCGAAAAAAAATTGAATTATAACCTCTTCTATTGCCACTTCTTCAAAAATACAATTCTTCAAAAATAATTCAAGGTTTCTCTCGCAACCTGTATTTTTTTGCTCATTTTGCTTGATTTTTTGAATTTTCTTCGTACCCCAATGAGCCCAGCAGGCGCTTTAAGGCAATACGTATATTAAAGTTATGAATAATTTTTTCTTTTTTTGAGTCTATTAAAAATTTTATGTTAATTCTGTTAAAGCTTTCATGCGTACTATTTTTATAGATGAACATTAATTAATTTTTTTAAATGTTCCCTGAAAAATAGATTTGTCTTAATGCTAACATTATATGCATGAAAATCCTATGATTGATATATATTTTTTAAACCTAAATATATTTTTATAAACAAGCTGTCGAGTCGATAACTAAAGATCTATGGAGTAACAAACAAATTTATGGACGAACTCTCTTCTTCTTCATAATAAATAAAAGTTCCCTTATTAAAAGTGTAATGTTATGTAATATTCTGGTAATATGTTAAATACATATTAATTAAAAGTTTTCCGAACAATTTTTAACAGCGTATAATGAAGAAATTATGGTTATATCGCGTATCAATACAGAACAAAAAAAAAAACCCACGGAATGTAATACTATCTATCAATTAACATCGGCTAAAAGGCGAGCTTTCAAAAAAAAAAAAAAAAAAAAAAATACGTGATACCAATAGCAAAAGCTCCATTTCACGGCTAACAATACGCGGCTCTTCCGATAAATTCTGCAACTTTTCTTCCAACCCCCCCCCTCGCACTCCGACTCTGGCGCCAATCCGATATTTCCTCCGTTCGCGGAAGAAAAAAGAGCGGTAAGGGGCGGTTGGTTAGAAAAGAAGAACGTTTATACACACAGCGAACTCATATACCAATACTGAGCTCGGTAATCAAAGACGAGCGCGCGCGCGCGCGCCTTCTTCCATCCCACCCTATCCGGCCCGTTCGATTTCTTGCGCCTTAGCTCGCGAATTCCTCTCTCGCTCCTCCTCCTCCTCCTCCTCCTCCTCCTCCGCCGCCCGCTTCCCGGGCCGTCTCAGCTCCCGCGCACCGCGTCCTTCGTCCCCGTCGTCGTCGACGCGCGAGCAGCTCGCGAGCCGCGCGCACCTTTTAATCCAGCGCGCGGCCGCTGGACTTTTTCAATTTAGCACGCAATATGGGAGATGGGGGCAGGATCGCGAGGCCCATAAGCGGGCCATCGGGGGAGAGCCGTGGAGGCGATGGGCGCGCGCGCCTCGGCCGGCCGCCGTCGCCGCCGCCGCCGCCGCCACCGCCGGGCGAAAACGCGGAGGGAGAAGAGGAGACACGGAGAAACGACGAGAGAAGGAGGAGGAGCGGCGGGGAGGGGCGGCAAGGGGAGGGGTAGAGGAGGGGAGAAAAAGAGCAGGATATTTCGCAAGCCTCGTCTTGTTGACTTAACGAGAGGCTTTTTCCGCGTACGCTCGTTAAAAACAACGCGCGCGTCATTTCTCCTCTCTTTCTCTCCCTCCCTCCCTATATATATATATATATATATATATGAACGCGCGCGCGCGCGCGCACCGTGTTCCCTTGCGCTCTCGGGCGAGAGTATAACTCCAGAGGAGGAGAGAAGGGGAGGAGGGAGCGGGGAGATGCGTCGACGCCGCCGCGAAGGAAACTGGTTTACGAGTGGTCCCCCAGTCCCCCGGCCCTTCCTCGCCCCTCTGCCCCGCTCTGCCCAGCACTGAAGTGTATTATATACGCCGCGTGCGCGAGCAATCGGTAGCTCGGAGAGCGCGGCCGTATAATACACGGCAGAACCCGCGCGGAGAGCCATCGCTCATATGCTCGCGCGCGCCGAGGCGCCTGCACCGCCCCTCTTCTCTATCTTTTCCACGAACGCCCCATCCCCCCTCCCTCCCCGCCGCCACGCCACGATCCCGGGCTCGTTCTCGCTCTCGCTCTATTTCGCTCCTGCTCCCGCTCCGTTACCGTCGGTCGCGTACGCGGGCGGTAGCTGCCGAACTCGGATGCCAAACGTGGTCTGGCCTGCGCGCTCCGCGTCCGAGCCAAGCGGGCCGTAGTCCCTTCCTTCCTTTCGACTGGCAGGGGGAGGGTGAGGTGGAGGGGAGATGGTTCGGAGAGTCAGGTGCAGGCCGCAGTTATTGGACTCGCGGATTGTTTCTTTTTCTCGGCGGTCGTGGGCTCTCGTTTCGCTGCTTTATTCCCTCTCCCTCCTCTCTCTCTCTCTCTCTCTCTTCTCTTCCCTCTACCTTCTTCTAACCCCCTCCCATCTTCCCCACACCTACCTCTCCCAACCACCGACCTTTTGTCTTTAATTAAAGGTGGGCATATTGCGCGGGCTGCTCCGATTTTACGGATGACGGGGCTGCCTTGGTTTTTCCCTTTCCTCTCTACCTCCAACCGTTCTCCCCCGCTCCCACTCTCTCTCCCTCTCTCTCTCTCTCTCTCTCTCTCTCCCTCTGGCATTGATGTATCGCGCCGCATTGTTCAAGTGTCTCGAGCAATTATATTTTCGTCGGATGAGGCGCGCAGAATTTTAACACCGACCGACGAGGGACCGGGGCCGCATGCACGTTGAACGAGTCGGCCAAAAGTTTGTTTGTCTCGGGGGATAGGTGAATGGGTGTGAGGGGAGGGGGAGGAAACAAGCTTTGATCGATCGCCAAGGTGCCCGGAGATACATTTAAACGTTGTTGACACTGAGAATCCGTAGCAGCGGCCATTGTGAAAACAGAGCCGTATAAGTGAGAGACTTTTCAACAAAAAAAAAAGAGGAAAAAGAATAAAAAGAAGAAATTCCAGCCATTGATAGATTGGAAAATTTATCAGGAAGCATAACGTTCGAGGAAAGGGGATGTCGGAAGTTTTCGGTGGTTCTCATGAACTACGCGCGACCTTTTACTCGACTTTTAAAGTAATCTAACTCTTCGCAAAATATACCGCTCCATTTTTTTTCTGCTCATAACTCGAGCAGACTTCATCCAAGTCCCCCACCCCCTCCCGCAACTTCCATTCGAAATCGGGGCGAATATATTTTATCGATTAATGCCGCATTGACTTACGCAATTGATTATTCATAACCGATAATACGCGGATAAACGTTTTCATTAATATAAGCCTAATTAACCGACATCATCTAGAGCTTGCCAATCAATATAACAGAAATGAACTATCTGATATACCGATAGTCACTTTCAGATTCTCGATAATGGGAATCCGATAAATTGCTCTGCGGCCCCACCCCCGCAGCACCCGCGAATACTCCTCGAATTGCCATCGAGGAAGAAAATTTGTTGAGTGCCAATAAATTCGATAGCGAAATATAACGGTGTACGTTAAGTTAGTTTAATGCATCCGCCGAACCGCTGTCCCTCTCTCGTTATTTAAGTAAGAAGTCAAGCGTTCGGAATAATTTCGAACAGATGTTACTGTGCCCGCCGCGCCGAATTATTCGATTATTGATATTAAAGAGCCTTTTTGCGCGCGATCAATTCGCGGATTTCCTATACTTCTGCTTATGCATATATATATATATATATATATATTAGAGTATTTTCCAATGCGAATGCGAACGCTTCGAAAATTAAGCATCCTTTTAATGCGCGCGCGAATCGAGAAACATTAAAGCACCGATCCCAATGTTTTATCCAATACCGCGCGTATATCCATTGATTAAGAATTATACGCGGATTAACGTTTAAAATTAATTATGCGCCTCTACGCTGCCTGGAGGAGTTTGCATTAATTTTGATCATTCCATTTTCGCGTACACGGCCCGCCCGCCCGCGTTTTAATTCGATGGGGATATAAATATAATTGAATACAAAACGAAAATTTAAGTCCTTTCGGTGTGTATATATATATATATATATATATATATATATATATATATATATATCATAGTGCGAATGAAAACGGATCTTCCGATGGAATCAAGCCGGAATATAAAATGAAAATATTGCGCGGTGCTATGTAAATTGCGCAAAAGGGGGTTTCAATTAAAAAGATACAAATTGTCCCTTGTTGAGTAACAAAAAAAAAAAAACGGGTGGAGGGCGGCTTATCAACAGTTACGTGAAAGCGAATAATTTGATTCTAGAAAATTCGTTTATATTGCAGTTATTTTTCTATTAATAAAATGCCCGAAATTAAATTTGGAATTGAGATATTGTCGAAGACGAAAATTAAATGTGATCTTGAAAGAATGAAGATCGGAATGTATTATTTGTTATTATTAGTCGGGAATTGCTAATATGAGACGTTTGCTAGCCTCGTATGGATTGCCTTGCAAACTAATTACTGACAAAAATTTATGCCCAATGCCCAACGACGTATATCAGATCGCAACGAATCGACGGACGAGGTTGCGCAGCGGCCGCGCTAACGGCGCGGCGATGGAAGAGAGCAATAAAGTACGGTTGAAATCCTCGTTCGGCCCGGTAAGCGAAGACGCTTCGTATGCGACAATCGCACGTACGCATCTGTCCCGTAAAGGCTTCGATTTATTCGAAACAATTGGCTACGACTCTCCGTGACGTCGCTGTAGGCCGCGCGAACGGATCGCAATACTCGACGGCTCCTTCACATTCCTATCCCCCACCCCCCGCACACTCTCATACGAGCGCACACAAATGCCATTTAAATGCACAGCGTCTAATTTCTATTTAACGAGCGCTAGCTATCGGCCATCCCTGAAACGTATATATATATATATATATATATATATATATATATATATATATATATATGTATCTAAAGAGAAAGCTGCTAAAATAACGAAGGAGCGAGGTAAAAAGGAACTGCCGATATGAGCACCAGTTAATATATATCTATACACATAGCCGCGCAAAACGGTTGCGCCGCACGCTCGGCGGAGATTAGCGACGGAAAAGGCGCGGGACGAGATGTACACAATCGAGGCAACGGATAATTGTCGGGGGTGTCGAAAACTCCTCCCCCCCGGTCGCGCGCCAGATTCAACTCCCCGGCGAGAGAGAACTGGAGAGAGGGGGAGAGAGAGAGAGATCTATCGATACTATTATTCTTTCCTCCCTTTCTAGTATTCGCGAAGCTAGCGCTGCCACCGCTACTGCTGTTGCTGCTTTTCCAGCAAATAAACCGTTTTATCTTCGATCTGATACCCTCTCTCTTTCTCGCTCTCTCTCTCTCTCTCTCTATATATATATATATATATATATATATATATATATATATATATATATATAGATTCGTGAGCGCTCTCCCTCTCTCTCACTCGCTCTTCCTCTTATCAGCTTTTGGAATCCCAGCATTGCATGTGTCTTTCTCTCTCTCTCTCTCTCTCTCTCTCTCTCTGACCGAACGCGGGTCTATTACAGCACAAATTTTTGACCAGCCACAATATACCCAATGCACTCGTGTAAACGTTGCACGTGTAAGCGTGTATGGCATAGGAAAGCGCCCGGCGAGCAATAGATCCGGGGCTCCGGGCCGTTTGTCTTGGACACATTTAAGTAAGCTTTGCCTCCCGGCTATTGTTCCACATACCCATTTCTCTTTTCTCCGCACTCTACGGCCGCTACCTCAACCCGGGCCGGAAGAAATCAGCGCAGGATTGCGAGAAAGAGTGGGAGATCGTTGGATCTGTTGCAAAAAATGCCAATTGGCCAGACCGACGCGAGATCGTGGATTTTTCGCGCGCGCGCGCAACCACACGCATTGACCGCGATCACGACGGGGGCAGTACGTAAACGTGCGCGCCGAAACAGAGTCCCGTGACCGACGCCGGCTCCTAGTCTCGTGTATAGATTCTCGACAAACGGGCCAGGGGCGCGCGCCGCTTCGGACCAGAGCAATCGGCAAAGATCCATCGGCCGATCCGCTTGCAGAAGCGCACGAGAGCGAGCCAGCGAGAGACCGAGGGGCGAGGAGGGGCAGATAGAGAGGCACTCGGAGAAAGAGGGCAGCGGTAACGCATGGCATTTGCGCGAAAAAGCGAGACGAGAGACGAGAGAGAGAGAGAGAGAGAGAGAGAGAGAGACGGTGACAGGGAGACCCACTCTTTGAGCCGCGCGAAAAGTGGCGCAAAAGCGTCCGCATGAATTATGCTCACGGTCGTCGGGGCTCGCGCATAAACGTCGCTCCAGAACTAATACGGGACGCGCGCGCGCGCGCGCTCGCTTCTCCGCCGCTCGGCGAGAAACCGAAAGCGACGGAGAGAGATAGAGAGGCAGCGAGCAAAAAAGAAATGAGAGAGGACGCGAGAGGAACTTAGCGACCGTTCCTTCGGGCAAAAAAGGAGAAGAACAATGACAGCGCGCCCTCGGTGAGGAGACGACGACGACGACGACGACGACGATGACGTTCTGGTCGCGCCGAAAAGCATTCTCGCGTCGGAGAGATGGCCGAGAGAGAGACAGAGAGTGTGTGTGTGACAGAAAGAGACAGACCTTCTTACGTCGGATTTTTGACGCGAGCGCCGGGGTTCTTTGGAGTAGAAAAAAAAACCAGCTGTATATGTGCGCCTGCGCGCCAGGGAAGCGTACACGACAACCCGGGGTGGGGAAAAAACGCACGAAGCTCTCGCGAGTATCATATAAGCGCGCGTGACTGTGTGTTACGCACACCTGTACGTGTATCCTTAATTTCATTTCCAGACTTACGACTTCTACTTATCTGTATAATATTTATATCGCTCGCGAGAGGTCTTGCTTATATACAAGATTTTAGCTCCATCTCTCTCTCTCTCTCTCTCTCTCTCTCTCTCTCTCTCTGTGTCTCCGCTTCCACTCTTCTCATCTGATTTCTCATCCCCATTTATATCTTCATATTTCTTTAATTTTATCGAGCTTACCTACAGCCGGTGCGGGCGGTGTGACACTCGCGTAATAAGCGCGCACATAACGCCCCGACGCGCGGTGCGCAATGTACATAAGTACAAAATACACACACACACGCACACACACAAAACGCAATGCGCGTTTATCTAAAGATAGGAATACGACTGAGAGAGAAGGGGAGAGGACTGCGTTTGTTCTCCCTGTCTCTCTCTCTCTCTCTCTCTCTCTCTCTCTCTCTCTCTCTCTGTCTCTCTCAGGAAATAGGACCGCGAGTCCTCGAATAAATTTGAATTCCTCCCTTGGCGCGTCCTTATACGCCGTCGAGTCGCGTCTCCCGTCACCCCAGCCGCACGCGCTTATCTCTTTCTCTCGCCTTTAACGCTGGTTGGCTCGCTCGCTTCTATATACCGACCGGCTCTCTTTCTTTCTTTACCTCCGTCTATATCTTTCAACCCTACCCCCCTCTCTCTCTTTCGCTCTGTCTCTTCCTCCTTACTTCCCTTTCCCGATCGTCTTTCGATCGGCGCAGATTAATTTCAAAGCCGATCGTCTCGGATAACTCGCGCGGAGAGAAGCAGCAGAATCGAGCGCAAAAGAAGGGCTCTCTCTCTCTCTCTCTCTCTCTCTCTCTCTCTGTCTGTCTTTGTCTATCTCTCCTTTTTCCCGGGGCTAGTCAAGTGTATAAGGATGCACGAAGCAGCATACGGACAATGTGAGCGACGTGTCGCGTCCTCCGTATCCCGTTCTTATATATATATATATATATATATATATATATATATATATATACATATCCCACCATATCCCACCGGGCGTGCGTGTATGCGTGCGTTTGGCTATGTATATAAAGAGAGAAAGAGAGCGAAGTACCAAGGTATATACGAAGAACTGAGATATACATATACACGCGCTCTCTAACCTACACACGCCGAGGCACCTTCTTCTTCGTCTTCCTCCTCCTCCTGTCTCCCTATACACATATGTACCTTTACCTGCCCCTCCACACCTCTGTCTATCTCCCCGTGCTCGCCGCCACCGGCTCCTCGCGTCCGCCGTTAACCCTCGCAGTCGCGGTGCCGCGCGCACTCGCCGGCCGCGACGCGGCAGCTGTGCGCGCGCGTAACAGGATCTAGATGAAAGGGACGGCGACGCGTCGCCGGCGCTGCCACGCCGCCGCGCGGGGGGATACGGGTGCCGCTGCGCGCGGCTCCTCTCTCGCACGGCCATACGGCGGAAACGTCGGGAAATTGCGTTTTATTGTTTATTCGTCCTTGTTTCGTCGCGCTGCCGTTTCTTCGCCCCGTGGCGGAATTTATGGGGTCTACGTAGAGAGCTCGCGCGAGCATCGACGCGTAAGCATTCCCCCCCCCCCGGATAAATTGCGTTTGGGATCATTTCTTCTTCTTTATTCCGGAGCTTTTTCCCTCGATCCAGATTGTGAATTGATCCGAAAGTTAGAAAACGAAGTTCGTTTCGTTATTTCAGTGAAAATTTCATCGTACGATTATTCAGCGACTAATTTTGATAATAATAAGTATTGATGAGAGTATGATAATAATAAGGTTATCAATTGATTTGTTTTAACCAAATACTACATTTTTAATTGGGGGGGTGGGGTGCACTTCAACTTTAAATAAACGAAAAATTCATTTTTTTATTTGAATAATTTTGAGTGTTAGGAGTCAGGGGAAATGAATCGATATGATAATTAATAGTCTTAAGTTATACAGTGTAAAAGCGAAAATAAGAAATGACACATTAAAGGCGGAGCTTGCGCAGTGCAATCAAGCCCTGTTGAAATTATGCGATGCTCGCGAAGCCTGCATCTGGCCGAGGCACGTCGACGCTATTCAACGACTTGTAATTTTTCATCGATTCGGCGCTCCCAGCTAAGCCCCGGCATAATTCGTCTCGCGACGCGAAGTAGCGCAACTCGATTCCCGACTCCAACTCTAGATCTACATAAGTGGAGCCTTGGAAGTGCGCTGGTTCTCATTGGGACCATTTATTGACAGTAATTGGCCCAGTTTCTGATCTTTTTTTCTAGATAATTTGAATGAATAATGGTATCTTTCATAAATATATATACAATATAAAATCTCTCTCACAATACATTATATTTGCTGGTTTAAATTAACATGACCAGGCGTGGTATAGAAAATAAAAAAAAAATCAAAATGGTACTCGTTGCAATTTGTGACAATCCCAGTGTCTCCTAGCTCAAAGGATGAAATATACAAATTATCGTATGCTACGTTGGATTCTTAAAGAGGGCTCGATAATTATGAATGAATTATGAATTTTATGAAATACAATATTGGTTGGTATTTAAATCAACATATTTAAGATACATAATACAATCTGAACTTATTATGAAGAATAACATTTTTATAAATGAAATCTTTTTTATGAAATTACAGAAAACTTTACAAAAATTATTTACTGGACTTTCGGAAAGAAAATACAGTTTTACATTCAATACTCGGAAGTTCGAATTCCCATCGACCATTTTTTATCAAGAAATCGATAGAGACGCCGGAATTTGAAAGTTGTCGTTGCATTCGCGCATAAAAGCAAAAATCGGCTACGAACTTTTCACCGGAATTCTTTCAATCCTTCCGGGTAAGTCAAAGCGTAACACCATTTCGCGAAATTGTTACTTATTCCACGGTTATCGTGGATTATTTCGCCCCGAAACAGATAGATTTGAAAATCTCGCAAAGGCACAGTATGAATTATTCATTGGGTTAATATACACGGTGAAGAAATTAAAATAATTCGCCGGCAACTTTATCTTATTTATACCTAAAAGGCTTCGGTTACTTGAGGGGGACTTAATGTAAGGACTAAGTTTCCTAAACATATTACATAAACCCGAGCCTGCACGGTGTCTGCATGTGTATATACGTAGTTAAACATCGACTATATATATATATATATATACCAAACTCGTGTTCGACCGCTTGTCCTTTCGCCCGCATCTCTTTATAGGCCGTAATTCGCAACGCCGCGCCGCGCCGCGCGAGCGAAGCGAGAGGCGTCGTGAGAATAGAGAAATGAAAAATTCATTCATTTCGCAATCCCGAATCGAAATGAGAAAGCGAGATCGGGAAACGCGCATACTTTAGCCTCCACACACACACACACACACACACACACACACACACACACACGCACATGTATATCTATAAACGATTAAAAAAAAATTAAGTAAATATAATAAGTAAGATAATCCGTTGGGCCGTATACGTATACATAGACTCATTAAAAAGGGACTCGTCGACGGAAAATTATTCTGACCCATAACGATGCGTTTTATACGCGCGTAATGCTTACACAGACACACACACACACACACACACACACAAAAAAAAAACATGCGCGCGCGCAACGAGATAGTCACCCGCGGGGCGAATCGTGCGCGCACGCGCCGAACGAGCGTCCCGGCGCGCTGACGCAACCTAATTTTCGAATCGCGCTCCGGCGCTATAGATAATAATGCTGCTGCTGCTCGCTGCGGCTGCCGCTGCCGCTGCTTCGGGCCCGCCGATTTCCTTAAATTGCTCGCATGAATAAAGCGCGGTCGAGGGGTGAGGTGGGCGGCGAATTTTCCACGACCAAGAAACTCCTAAGCCACGGAGAGGCGATTTTCATGGGAGAGTCTCCGCGCGGGAACGGATGCCGATAAACACCCGGCGCCATAATGCCGCGGGGGCTTTAATCGAGTATCTATATGGTGGAGTGTGTGTGTGTGTGTTTGTGTGTATTATAAAATCCCATACAGGCTCTCTCTCTCTCTCTCTCTCTCTCTCTCTCTCTCTCTCTCTCTCTTGGTGGCGGCTAAAGATTGTATGAAGCTATAGGGCCGCGCGATACCCGATTATACCCGACCGAACCGCGCGGGTTATAGAATTTTTGCACTGCACCTCCAACCCTCTCCCACCGGGAGTTCTAATTTAATAGATATGGAGTACATCGGGTTGATCTAAAAATGGGAGGAAAAGGGAGGGAGCGCTAGGTGGTAGAAAGGCGGTTCGAGAGAGAGAGAGAGAGAGAGAGAGAGAGAAAAGCAATTTCGATAAGGAAAAAGCAGCGATTTTAACGAGGAGACTTTACGTAACGCGAGAGCAGAGGGCTACTATATATATTATATACTGGAGTATGCAGGAGAGAACGACTATATATATATATATATATATATATATATATATGTGTGTGTGTGTGTGTGTGTGTGTGTGTGTGTGTGTGTGTGTGTGTGTGTGGAGGCGCACAGCAGAACGAAATTGGCTATATGGGGGAGATTAAATTTTAACCCGTGCGCCAGAGAGAAAGAAAGAAAGAGAGGGAGAGAGAGTACTCCTTTCCTTTATTTATTTTCCAGAGGCCTCGATTTTTCTAGTTCGCGCAGCCGCTGTAAACTAACTATATAGGTGTGTGTATATATATATATATATATATATATATATATATATATATATATATATATATAGGCCGGCGAACGGCCGCTGAAAGTTGCTATACGCTCCGCTGTGTACCTTGTACCGGATGCCAACGCGCTCCCTCGTTGTTGGCTTTTTTTTTATTATATCATTCTCGTTGCTTATCGGGCGCGCACGCGTTCGTGCGCCAGGTAGTGAGAAGTTTAAATAGTTGTTGCCGTATATATATCTACCAACGTGCAGCGCGAAACGAAGCGTCGGAGGCCCCTCGCCTTAACGGTGGGGCATATATATATAGAAAATTACGGTGAGGCACGCGCATAAACGGCGGATTTTATTGTATTTCATTAGTTTCAAAGAAAAACAAAAACAAAAGAATAGTGTAACGTTCGCTGTTCTAGAAATTTATAAAGTCGATCGAGTCATGCTCAGACGAGGCGAAGCGCCAAAAAATATCTGCGAATTGAAATGTCTGCTTGCAGTGCTATAGTTTATAATATTAGAAACCGTTACTTATAACAACTGCTACGTGTATATATATATATATATATATATATATATAGGCTTGCCATGATAAGACGATTTTACAACTGTTCTCCTTACACCCTCCTCCCCCTCCGATAAACACAGACCACACACACACACACACACACACAATATCGTTATGAGAAACAATAGTGGGACTATAATCCTCGTAGTTTTTCAGAGACCGTGTTATAAACGTCGAAAAACGGTATACGTATAGATAAAAGAAAAAACGGTGACTTAATCGAATTAGCAGAGCGCGAATAAAATGCAATATATATAGGGCGTGAACGTCGCATTAAATTAATTTCCGTTTATGAAAATCGCCCGTACATCTTAATGATTCTATCGTACATACCCAAATATATCTATATAATCCGAAGGGATTATACCGCAGCCGTTAAAGCGTCGACCGCGTACGTTTTAATAACCCTCCCAGCGGCCCTCCCCCGACCAGACGCTTTTTCTCTCGTCTTCACGCGCCATAAAAAATAATTGACTGTGAAAATCTATCGAGTAGTACATTCGGTTGTAATTGCAGCCGAGCAACCTTGGGGGGCGGGGAGGGGGGTAACTCGCACGCCAACACGCCGCGGTGCAAAGTGAAAATACACGCATATACCGGGAGGGGGGAGGGAGATTTTATTTTTAATGCAAATTCCGTTCAAGCAGGGAATATTTAATTAAGAAACTCAGTGCTCCATGTACCTAAATTCTCTCTCTTTCTCATTCTGTCGTTCTCCCTCTCCCTCACTCTCTTTATCTCGCTCTCTTTATACATACCTTGTTTGCGCAGTAAGCAATTTCGTAAAGTTTATATACGGCGCTCTCGCGTAAACCCAAAGTACGCACATACATACATGTAGAGGAAGTAAAAGAACACGCGAGAACAAGTATGTCTATATGTATGTATATATATATAGTTGCAAGTGCGTTCGTTGCGCGCGAGCTTTGAAAAATTATTCTAATTTCCAACCGGATTAGTTCGGAATTGTGCGAGATGCGAGAAAACGACGCGGTAGCGGCGGCGGGGCAGGGTAGAAGGGGAGGAAGGTAGCTGTTCCGCTAACTACCCAAGAGAAGTCAGAACTTTCAGCCGATCCTTTAATATTATTAAGAGTCGCGGGCATAGAAGAAAACTTAATCATACATACATACATACATATATATATATATATATATATATATATATATATATATATGCATATAAATTTCTTTGAAAAATGCAGCAACGCCGGACAGAATAAGAAACAATATCTGGATCGACCCGATGAATTCCGTGCATTGCCGGGCGCGAATTCGGTGCCGGTATCGCTCGTTGAGCGGCAAAGAAAAAAAAAAAAAAAAAACCTGCCGCCGCGCCGATGCCGCGCGGCCAGAACGACGCGTAGCGCTCCGACGAATCGTGCGCGGCGTGACGCCGCAACGGCCAAATCCCGGCTACTCGCCCCCGTCCCGCGCGACCGGGCGCCCGGGAGTTCGATAAAAGTCGAGGGTCTTGTTTTTTCCTCACCGCCCCGCCCGTCCCGCCGTACTGTTAATCATCTTGTGTTCGCTCTCGCGTGAATTTCTCGCGCGCGCGTGTCTCTAACGGGGCGCGAACGAGCTCGGGTATACATGAATTTCTTGCCGGCGATACAGCGCGCATAAGCAAATTAGCGAAATTGCGCGCCTTTCAACGCGAGGCGCCGCGGGGCGATACCTGCCTTTATAATCCTACTTTATACATGTATATAAATTTCTGTGTGTGAAAATATATAAATATATATATATATATATATATATATATATATATATATATATACACACCTGCCTTCCACCTCTAGAGCCGTTAAAGCGAATTAAAGCCGCGCGCGTGTGGGTAGGATAATTTTTAATCAGATTTTTTTTTTCTTTTGCGCTCGCTTCCTTCTGATTTCCATATATATATATATATATATATATATATATATATATATATATATATATATATATGGTTAACAAAGTGCTCGCGGGTACAACAATCTCACGGTTGCTTAACGCGCTCCCCGTGTTTGCTCCTAAATCATAAAAGTGCGCGCTAATATGGGCCGCGCGCAGACCTCGCCCTTCGCCGCGTCGGCTATATTATTTTCTCGCGGTACCCGTGAACGAGGAAGGGAGACAGAGGGAGAGGAGAAGAGAGAGGGTAGAGGGGTGCGGGAGAAAGTCCGCAAGGCACGAGATTCTCAAGTATGTTGCTCGTTTGCAGGAATAACGTGGCCCCTGGTATTCAGATTTCTTGATATCTTGACAGGTCTTCTTTCCCCCTCTCTCTACTCTCTCTCTCTCTCTCTTCTTCTCTTCTCGAGCTTCGCCCGTTTTTTTACCAGAGCGCAGCTCGCGCGCGCGTGTATAGCTTCGAGCGCCTTTCCTAACAACTCTCCGCTCTTGTCTGTCTTATCGCGCCTCCGTATATATATATATATATATATATATATATATATACATATATATATACATATATATGTATATACGTGGGCAAAAATCCGGGGCTGTACGTCGTGCACCACCGGTACATAAAGACGAGCGGGACGAGGGCTGGGGAGGGAAGAAGACCTTCCTCGCTATCTTCTCGGCTCCTGCGGCTGCTTTCTCTCTCTCTTTCTTCCTACCTTTCCCTGCCGTTCTCCGACGACGTAAAAATTATCGAGCCCGGGCTTTCGAGCTCGCTCGCATCTCTCTTCTCCTCCGTGCTCTTTTACCCTGAGAGAGAGAGAGAGACTTGGAGGGAGGGGGCGGAACAAGAGGAGTTCAAAAGAGAGATCATTGTTATATGTGAATATATATATATATATATATATACTATATATATATGTATACACATACATATATGCATACAGAGGGATATAAAAGATAGAAGCGTGAAGCTAAAGACTTCTGCCCCACTTGCAATCGAGACATGTTTATATTATATGTATATATGTATGTATATATATATATATATATATATATATATATATATATATATATATATATACGTTAGTCAGAAGTTACATGCAGTGCATGTACTTGATGCACTGCATTTATAAATTATATATAAATATATATATATATATATATATATATATATATATATATATATATATACATGCACGCGTGTGCGCGTGTAGTTTCTGCGGGTTATGGTGTGTATACAAGATGCGGCCGCGGTATATACATGAACGTTCGTCGAATCTCTCTTTGTTCGACAATTCTCTGGACTCCGATTATTATATAAAAACACTATCTCTCTCTCTCTCTGTCTGTCTGTCTCTCTCTCTCTCTCTCTCTCTCTCTCTCTCTCTCTCTCTCTCTCTCTCTCTCTCTCTCTCACGTTAGTCCACTGCAATTTCGGCGAAGCCAAAAGACGTTCTTTACGAACCTCGGTCCTTCGTATTATGTACATATATTTGGCGGTTCGACAAGGGCCCCTCGGCCGGCGCGTTAAGAGCCTCGACAAAACTGCGCCACCATGTACACACCTACGTAGAGCGGGACTGGTCGCGCCGCCTTTGTCGGTTACATAATAGGAGAGCGGTCAGCCCTCGCGCGTAATCAGGAAATTCGCAATAATGAAGGATCGATGCAGTTTGCGCAGCGGGGAGTACTGGGCGGTCAGTGGAGACAGACGGGGAGGGGAAGAAGTTAACTTCGCAACGCTGGCGAATATATATTTGTAAATACGACGGGAAAAATGGGCGCTTCTATGGCGCAAAACGCCGACTTCTTCGACGCGCTTTCAGTCGTGCTCAATCGTGTATATCTATCTGTGCAACTGTTTATCCGCGCCATTGACCTTTATTCCGTTCCTTTGTCATGTATACATATATATATATATTAGGGGAGGGGCAAAATGCCACTCATTCATTTTTACCGTGAGTCCAATGATCCATCCAATTGCCTCTAATTTGAATCATATAGACTCGACTATTCTGAATAAAAAAACAACATCGATTTCTCAAATATTATAGTAAAATGATCACCGAATTAAAGTATAAATGAATGAAAATTGCACTGATTTGCTCAATAACTTCTATTTATAAAAACCAAACAATTGGATTGGATACAATGTAAGTGTTACATACTACTGCTGAATCCTCGGGCGTAAGAACAGACGTAAAGCGAGTGAGATTGGCTTAGGCCAGTTAACTTATATACAATGCCAAAAAATTTTCCATAATGGGAACAACAATTTAAGTGAACCGTCGTCAATCAATACAAATTCCTGTCGAAATTCGTGTATAGAATGCATCCCGGATATAGAATAGATTTCCCAATTTCTAATTGTGATCTAGAAATGAAAACTACTGAAATGAAAAGATTCTATTGAGTAGAGGTCGCCAACGTAGTATAGTCAAGTACGAGTATTTAGCATCAGTCTAGTATCTATGCCATATACTGGTTAATATGTAGATTTTATTCAATAACTATATTCAAAACTTTTGTTATTGGAACACGAAATTTTATTCCATTTAAAATACAAACATATGAAGTAGCAGGAGTATGTGGAAAATTCAAATATGAATGATATGTTCCGTAGGAACGAGAAATTTATTTAAATTAAGTACGTGCACAGGTTGCCTAGTTTCAACAAATATATGTATTTTATTTTTTCAAATACATATTTTAAAATAAAATTTTTAATAATTTTTATAATTTTTCAGTTATGATTTATACACTATTTCATCTATGATCAATTTTTCAAGATTATTATCATATTTTGATTTTTTTTTATATATTTCCAAAGAAGTTCATTCTGCAACAGTTATCTTTACTTGCAGTAAGTAACTACACGATATCGTAATTTAATTAATATGCAATTCACAATTCATGTGACTAAAGAAATCCATTTAAAACGCTTAAATGAAATATCTCGTTTAATCTGTGATCTTTTACAACTGAATCAATTTTTTTTTTTTTTCGATTTTCAACAGTTGACATAGCCGCATTTGTATCACCGACTATTGACTGACGGATTTATTCTTAAACAGCGTAGATAATTACAGGATTTTCTTGGCCAATATAGATAATTTCCACAAGATTAACATCGCCACAGCGCTAATCGCATTCGATCTCCAACAAAATCCAGGCATTCGACCCCCCCCCCCTCATCTCACTTCCTCTAGCTTGTCTTCTTCTGCTTTATGCCGCGATCCTTCCAATCCCCCTCCCCCCCCCGATTCTCGTTCTTTACTCGCTATCGCTTTATCGGGCGTCCTTCCCGTACCGAAGATCTCGCTTTCCTATAAATATAAACCGCTCGACGGAGTTCGAACGTAAAGTAACGAGATTCGCAGGCCAAGGGCGACGGCGGACGGGGGGTTAATCGGGTGAAAATTTAATTGGCCCGCGAGCTTATTGCGCGCGATTACCGAACGATTAAGCGTGTAAACAGGGCCGTTGTTCGTCGCTGCGAACGAGCAGATATGCAGGAACGGGGCTGGCAGGCTTACAACTCAATGGGGACGGTTTGTTCTGCCAGGTACGGCGAAATTAGATTGAAACTAATTAAACGGGGCGCTCGTGTGTCCCCATCGTTTCCGCGTTGACGAATCGACGAGGCAAGAAAAGCGTTTCCCCGCTGAGGCCCGGGGGTGGGGGGAGAGGATTCCCGGAAGACTCGCCGAGAAATCCGCGGTCAGTTCGACGGTCAGAGCTCTGCGACTTATTTCCGCGGTTTCGCTATTTTAATTAGCGCTCGACGCGTATTACATCGAGCGAGTGCACCGGTCAGTACATTCGAGAGTTGGATGCTTGCGATTTTATTAATAAGCTCTTTTCTCCCCTCCCCCCCTCTCTCTCTCTCTCTCTCTCTCTCTCTCTATCTGCTTTTAATTTGAACTCAGAGAAAGAGAGAGAGAGAGAGAGACAGTAGAGGGAAGGGGGAAGATTTTGAAAACGATCGGGAGTATTCAAAAGCCGATTATTTAACGATCCGTTTTTAACGCGGGCGGACGTGAGGCCGAAGCGGCGCTTCTTTTTCCGAAATCACGCGGCGCGCGGACGTTAAGGAGGGGCGGGGAAGGCGGGAAAAAAGAAGAGGCGCGCAAACTTCGGCGCTTTTATCGTTTTCGAAAATGGAGGAAGCCGACTTCTGAGCGGCTTCTGCTTTTCGCATACATCAGCGAGCGATTAAGAACTCGAGCCTCCTTATAAAAATTCGTGCGTTATAAGAGTCGTGGTGGAGGAGGGATAAGGGAACGGGGAACCAAAAACACAAAAACAAAAAAAAAAAAAAAACATCAACGAGTGGCGGGACAGAGCTTCGTTTCGTACGCGTATATACGTGGGTATTTGTACATTGGAATGGTCGAGCGTGGAGAGGGGATGTAGGTCCGCTCGACAGACTGATCGTTTCGCATTATCCCCCCGGGCGCGCGTTTGTTAAATAACGCGAGCGATTCATCATTTCTGCGATTCTCCCGCTATACGTCGCCGCAGCCGCTCTCCCCGCGAGTCCGGCCGGTATGAGAGGCGAGTTAACGCCTGGTGAGCCAGAGAGGGAGAGAGGGAGAGAGGGAGAGAGAGAGAGAGAGAGAGAGAGAAAGAGAGACAGGACCCGAGGAGAGCCAGGTATACGAGACACGAGCCGCGCGGACGAGTCGGCGAAACGTATTTGTATATTCCTTTTTCGCTTAAACTGACTGGAGACTGGAGGTGAATTTCAGCCGCGGTCATTTTAACATCGCGCGCGTTCCTTGCACACGCGCATGCACAAAATATATATATATATATATATATATATATATATACGCGCACACACATATATATATATACGTATGTGAATCATCGGGGCGGAAATAAAATATGAAGGGCATACGTTTGCGAAAACGTGAAACGTATAGATAAAATTTTCTCCCGTACGGCTCTGTTTAAGCAGTTGCGGATGTTATATGAAAGAAGAAGAAAAAAAAAACAAGGAAACTGTCACGTTCGCGCCTCGCGTGAATAATGCGCAGACGCGTCGGGAATGCCTCTGCCGCGTCACTTTCCAATATTCCCTTTACGCAGTCCACCTCTCTGAGTACATTTCCCCCTCTGCATTCTCGCGTACATTGCTGGCTTTGAAGAAAAGACTACCGAGAAAAATTCAACTCGTATACATTTTCTACCGTTCGATCTCGTTTTGTTCCAGATCTTTCCACCCCTTCGAAAGTGATATATTCATTTAAACAATCCCCTAATGTTTCGATAGCTTTCGTTTACAGGAGGATTTTTCTTATGATTTCATAATGACCGGTATCTCCGGTCATTGTTTTCCCGTTCGAACTTCTTCGCATGCATGAAATCGAGAGCCGCGAATGGACGGTCCTCTCTGCTGGCCAGATCTGAACAGTAAATTGAGCAGAAAATCAATTCTCAAAGCAATGAATTTAATCCGATCGGGTTTCCTTTTTTTTCAGTAACCTGTAGCGAGATGCATTATTTTGACAAAACGTTACTTTTTGAAAATTTCTGGCCATTTTTGGTTTCTCTGTTCAGTCGGCCGATCCAGTAACGTCATAAAATGCTCACTACTGATGCTCCTGTTACAGCGAAGGAAATATGGAGCACGGAACACGGATTCCATAACATCGCCAACTAATGTTTCAGTTCTTGGTTGCCTTGGACGGCTGTTGCTCTTTAGCATGCAGCTGCTGTCCACTCGACCGTTGATCCTTTGGATTTTAATGCGCAGCGACGGATGTTTGTTTCATCCGAT
Organism: Sycobia sp. Sy_11; assembly: GCA_018907035.1. NCBI lineage: Eukaryota > Metazoa > Arthropoda > Insecta > Hymenoptera > Epichrysomallidae > Sycobia > Sycobia sp. Sy_11. The sequence continues at coordinate 1,723,509 of JACCIC010000031.1, forward strand.
TTATATCTACCGACGCGAGGAATTCCGTTTATTATGCTTGAACAATTCCGGACGGGAAATATGTTGAATTATCTATCTTTCGAGTCATCCGCGTGCGCGAAGGCGCGGCTTTCTCATTAGCAACTGAGCGTGCAAAACAGCGATTACACCACTTTCTTATGTCGTCAGTAACAGCGCTATCTCATTCAGCTTCAATTTAGCAGTTTCGATTTTCTGGACTTTATTTGACGTTTACCGCAACAAGTATCAAATTCGGACGCACCAAATTTTGCAGCTTCGTTTCCGTCATTTGGAGAGCTGTTGCCACCCGTCGAGCAGTACTTTGATTTGAACAGCACTTTTGGAGTTATCATTTTAATAAAGCTGTTATTTATTGAAATCAAAACAATTAAACAATTTAAAATTATTTTATTTTAATCACCTTGTTTGCTGGACGTCCGAAGATAAACTGAACTCACGTTTCTATGCAACTATTATGCTTTTTTTTTATTTCTTGTGCCGCGAAGTTGCCGTCTCTCTCTAAGAACATCGACTTTTTCCATCGCTTCTCTGCCTCCGACTCGAGAAAGCGCCTCGCCAATGTTCAGAGCACACATTTAATGCACCAAAATTTAAAATGTATTACTTTTCGAACAAACCTCTTTGGTCAAATATCATTTTTCTCTGCGTTGCTTCATAGATCAAGGGCCAATTTTAATTAACGTCCTTTCAGTTCTTACATTAAATAGACGTTAAATTACTTTCAACGGTTTTAATATAAGTGATGATTATTAGAACTTAATCTATAACAAAAGCAATGTCAATACCGATTAAAAGGCAATGCTTTATGAATAATAGATGTTCGGATTTTTTTCTTCATTTTAATTAAACAAACAACTGTTCATTCACTGAAATCATTGTTACGTTTGAAGCAAATGTTTGATGGTAATGATTTTTTTTTCATGTATTTTTGAAATATATAGAAGTCTTCCTAATAATCTTGTAGAATTATTATGATTGGGGACAATTATCTATTAGATACGAAATTTCTAGAGTTATTTGTTACTAATTACTTGAAAAAAATCATAGAAGTATTTAAGAAAAATTATCCAAAATGTTTTTTTTTTTCACAAAAAAACATTTTGGACACACTAACTGTTGACATTCAATGAAAAAACTGGAAACTTTTAAGTTTATTTATCTGACTATTTTCCCGCTGAATATGATAAAATTTACTGGTCAAAAATGGCAGATAAAAGAACTGAACGATAGATGCTTAATAATAATACGCATTTTTAATCAATACTGATTATTTTCGAAAGACATAAGTCGAGTCTCGGAGATCGCCCATGGCTTCTTCCGTTTCCATTATAAAATCATGATTCATTATCATATTAATTGGACGAATGGCATCGAATCAAAAGTAATGTAATGGAAGATAAATAAAGACTTATTGCGCAAATTAAATGAAAGATATTTCTTTCCGTTAAATATATATTTTAAATGTTTCATTAAACCAATTTTATTCAAATAATTATATACGTCGAGTAATAAAAAAATATTTATGCGGTGTAAGTAAATAGATTATTCCCGATTATTCGAATACTCGTTTACTTCGTTGAAATATTTTACTTTTCCACTTTTTGCTTTGTTTTATGAGTATCAATATGAAGCTCCGGTGAGAAATAATAGCTAATTAACGAGTACGGTTACAGCGAGCCAAAACTTTGCTCGTACGGGCAGCACCTCGTTAGTCCGCATAATATACACGCGTCACACGAAGATATTGTAAGTTTTCGAAAACATCTCATTTAAGCGCAGGGAGAGGACACCGGGCGCATAAAAGAAGAACTCAGCCACTTCCAGAACCAGTTCCTCGCGTCGTTTAATATTATAAATATTTCTCGGAGCCCCTCCCACGGGGTCGGCCGCCCGATCAGGTATTACGTCCTCTATTTATCGCAATTAATTGCTGCCTCGTGGGACAGTACCCGCGCGAGACCCCATCGTCGCGCGCGGCCTCGCGGCAAATAGTTCACGATAAATCCGACAACCCGAGGGGGAGAGGGTGGGGGGGGGAGGGATAAATAAAACGTTGGGACTTATTAAAATTAAATTAAATTATGTGGCTCGACGGCGAGCGCGCCTCTACGAAGCTGCGCGTACGAGACCCCTCAATAAAACCCACACGCGCTCCAGTTATATATCGGCAATAATTCACGCTCGGAGCGCACGCTCGCTTAAAGACACGCCATATCGAGCGATGACTTTTAAAATTGAATGCACACCTTTTCTCCGGCTCTCGTTGCCCCCCCCCCCCACCTCTCTCACTCATCCCTTTTCCTCTCTTTGCGCGCTTATACAGGAGTAGATTAATCGACGAGAGCGCGTCGTCGACTTCACCCTCCCTCCTCCTTCTCTCTCTCTCTCTCTCTCTCTCTCTCTCGCACCATTACCTGTGTCAACGTCCTTGGTCACGTATAGAGCGCGCAGATACGTGGGTGAGGTAGTGCCGGGCTTTGGACATAGACGCACACGCATGGGATATTCCTCAGACGTGTACTGGCTGTCTTATTAAGCTCCGACCGCGCGCCTCCATGGGGGGTGGGCGGGTTGGGCGGGGAGCACGAGAACGTTTTAATGCGCCTATGCTGTCTGGTATATATATATATATATATATATATATATATATATATATATACTCGAACGCGCCGAACTAATCCTTAACGACAAAGGGAATGACGAACCCACCGCGATGACTCAAGGTTATAGAGATACGCGATGGTCGCCGTACGGGGAAGCTCGGGTGGAATTTCTCCATATGCATAACTGTGTGTAACAGATAGCACCAAGATACTGTCAACCGCACAGATTTCCCACGAGCGAGGCTACGTCGTATCCTCGGAGGAGGCCCGTTGGCGGTGGCTGGTGCCCGCGACTGCATCGAGTATATAAATTCCCCCCACCCCCACCCCTTGGCCCCCTTCCACGCGCGAGAGTAAATACGATTACCCGAGGGTGCGCGGTCGGCGGTTGGAACGGGCGCGGAGGGGGAGGTGGGGTGGTCTCGGGAGACGGGGAGGAAACCAAGTGCGTGCCTACGCTGCAACACCTCGTCTCGCGGTATATAACTCGCCTCCACCTTCGTCTACCCGCGTCCCGGGCGCTCTTGTTCTCCGAATAAACCGATCGGGAGGCCGCATCCGGCCGCGGTCCTGCGCAGTTGCATGTCCGCACGGCCGTCCCTCGCTCTCTTTCTCTCGCATCGTTCCTATCGTGCACGAGAGGTCCGAATGCCTGCAGGGAGGGGGGGGGGAGAGCAGCCTACAAAGGAAACTACTAGATCTCGAGTCCGCGGCGCCGCTCGCGGTTTTTGAGATGGGAAAGGGGAATTTGAGGGGATTCCACCGAGATCCGACCACGGCGTCATATCTACGTACGACCGAGAAATTCGGCCGATCGTTACGAACCCGCTGACGGAGAATTTTTTCCATCCCTGCCTCAATCCGCTCGTACGCCTCGCCCCGGGTATAGCCGGGGCGCTGCATCCGCATCTATCTTCCTTGTTGGCGAGAAAATCGCGTCCAGGCTTTGCGTTCCAGCTAAGTGGAGAATGAGAGAGAGAGAGAGAGAGAGAGAGAGAGATGGAGTGAGGGAGGCAGCTCGTCTTCGCGGTTCCTTTGTAGGGACGAGCGCGTTTCTGCGTACATTCTCGCCCCGATAAATATACCCTCTGGCAGTATAATCCAACCTCTCCCCCGTCCCTCTCTCCCACTGTCTTTCTCTCTCATCCTCCGTCCTCTGCCGAGAGCGGTGGCGGCCGCGGCGGCAGCAGCCGCAGCACCGGTAGCTTCTGAGAACCAGCTCGGAGATTCGCCGCTGCTCGTTCTCTTCTCCGCCTCCTCTCCTCTCTCAATTCCTCCTCCCCCCCCCCGCCCTCTCTCTTCTTTATCCTCGCTCCCTCGGACACTTATCCACACGCGCTGGCGATCATCGTTTCCTCTTCCTCTCCACCTCCCACTCCCCGCCCCCACCGCGCTCCCCTCTGCGCCACTCTTTCATATCTCGGCAGCTTACGCAAATATATCACCGGGGGGGGGGATATAGCGGCGCGCGCGGGGTTTCCCCCCGCCGCGATATTTCGTTATTTTCAGTCGGCTCGCGAGCTCGGGCTACCGTCGAGATGCGCTTCCTCCACACCCCACCCCCCCCTCCAACCCGCACTTTACCCACGCCCATCGTTCCACGGGCTTCCTCGCAGCGCCGGAGCGAGGGCAATAATCGAGGGACACGGTTGAGATCGTGTCCCAGGAGGCGGTCTTTCCTCCTTTCCTCTTACCACCCCTCCTCCGTCAATGAGCGAGGAGAACGCGAAACCTCCGTAAACGGGGGAGGGGGGAGGAGAGCAGAAGGAGACACGCGGTAGGGAACGTATGTGCGTACCTTTTTTTCCTTCACTCGCGATAACCTTTCTTAGTAAATACAGCATGGCCTCTCGCTCTCTCTCTCTCTCTGCGTCTCTGTCGCTGGCGAGCCGGAGAATTTTTATGGCCGCGCCGCCGTCGCGGCAACGTTCCCGCTGTCTCGGGGAATCCCAGCGATGCTCTTAATTAGATTAGTGCAGCTTCCCGCTTGCCCTCGCCCCCTCCGCCCCCCCCCCCACTCCGCGCCGTCCTCGCGATCTCCGCACAAGCGCGCGCGATCTGCCACGGGGGACTAATTGAGGGCGAGCGGCCTCTCGTTTGCAGATTTTGCTCACCCAACGCGGGGATGTCGCGCCTGTAATTTATCCCGCGATCGTTCAGTCCGTTCGACGAAGCGCCGATCTTTACACGGCGTATGTATTGTCCGAGCTGTCGCTGAGGCGTTTCATGTAGTTCGGCTGGTTTTTCATTCTTCGGAAATGTGTTCTGGGATTGTTAAAATGTGCTTTTTTTTCTCGTTATTGCTTTTACACTTATAACTTATGATGAATACTAGACGAAGATGAAATTTTGTTCGAGAAAAATTAGCGTAAAACACATCCCGATGACAATGCGACTTTCAAATCATTTCGTCATTCATCGCGGTAAAAATTAACGAACTTTCCCTATTAATTTATCTTGTTGATTCCACTCTGATAAAAATCGATATAAAAATATTTTAAAATCCCAACAATTTTTGCTCCACTATTTATTCTCCATTTTATATTCTCCATTTCCGCTCCCATAAACTATAATACTAATCAGCGATAGAGTTCTACGATGTATTTGTAAAATAAAGCAGATGTAAAAATTTTTACAGCGCTGCTATTCTCATTCCGCCGAGACGCGGGTTTTTGAAATGCGATCAAATACTAATCTTTTGCTCTAGCGATCGACGATACTAGGCCTTACTAATTCATAGTATATATTATTATGGGACTTGAGCGTAAAATGCGAGCTTATGACCGCCAGCTGATATGTAAATTGTTTCAATTTAGCCAATGCAGTAATTCATTAATGCAATAATGATTACTGGATTGCGACAGATAAAAATCACTGATTCGAATCATATTTTGTATCGCTAACAATAAATAGAAAATTAAAGAAAATGTTATTCCTATCATTAAATTTACGTTCAGTCTTCCTTATAGTTTCTTTCCATGTTGCTATTTACATAGTACAAACTCAACGAGCGGTAGCGCAAAATTATTCGACGCGAATAAATTATTTCATCGCGATAGCACGCAGAAAAGAGAAGATAGAGGAGATAGCTTGTATAAAATATAGATGATTATCATATATTTCAAGAAGAAAACTCGGTGAAACGAACAGTCGCGAAAAGTCCCTCCGGCACGGGGGCGGCGAGGCGCGGCACCTATATCGCCCGTCGTAAATTAGCCGATCAAAGAGCTCTCCATTGAAACGACCGACGACGCATTCATCCTTGGCAGTCGCCGAGAGAATCCCCATTCTGCTGCTGCTGCTCCGTGTCCCTTGGCCCTCTCCCCTCCCCCTCCCCGCGAATCTTATCTCACCGCATTATGGCGAATTTCGTTACGTACTTTGGCGAAAGCTGTCGTGTAGAAGACGTCGGTATTACGAAATACGCTCGTCCGTGTGTCTGTGTGTGTGTGTGCGCGCACCCGGTACCGCACATGCACAGGTACATATATATAATCTGATATCGAAAATCGCCCGTGCTCGGGGGTGCCCTCGGTTTCGCAGCCGCAGCCGCGCGCGACCGGCCGGCGATAACCGACGCCGCCACGTCTCCGACTCTGTCGCCGTACGCGCTTTGAGCTCGGCGTACAAATCTGATTGGACACGTTATTCCCCTTACCGAGAAATTCCCCGCGAGAGTGCGCCTGCCCTGCGCTCCCCTTATCTGTGCAGGAGCTGGGTAGGGGCGGAAGCCGCGGGGGGATAGGGGGGGGGGGATTTCGACGACACCCCGCAGCACAGTCCGCGCGGACGAAGCCCCCGATATCTGACTTCGAGACCCCCGTACGGCTACGCTCCTCTCAGACGAAGCCTGTATATATATAGGTAGATACATATGTGTAAACGTTCGCGCCTGTCCCATACGGTCTTCTTTAAGCCCTACCAGAGTCTCTGATTCTATCTCTCTCTCCCTCTCGTTCGTTGATGCGCACGCGCATTTGGGCTCGTCTCCCGATCCTGTCGAGTATATATATATATATATATATATATATGCTCGCGCGCGCGAAACGTGACGCCGAAAGTATCGGAAACTGATGGTAAACAGGTTTTTCGCCCAAGGATCATCCAGACTGGTCGCGCGCCCGCGCGGGAGAATTTCGATTCGATTTATCGACGCCACTTTTTAAAAGATCGTAATCTTACTCCGCCCCCCCCCAACCCTCGACCGAGTTAAATCATACCGGGCGGCGGCAGCGGCGCGGCGCAGAAATTCCTGCGCGCGGAATTCTCGCTGTCTCTCTCTCTCTCTCTCTTTCTTGGCGTTGCGAGCGGGCAGCCGAATTATTTCGTAACGAAGGAAAGGGAGAGAAAGAGAGAGAGAGAGAGAGAGAGAGAGAGAGAAAGAAGGAAAGAGGAAAGTGCTCGGCAAGCCTTAATAATTCATCGGCCCTCTCGCAGCGGCTATATAAGCGAGTGTACCAGCGTATCTGCCGAGATCGAGCGAGGCGCGACACATTTTTTTTTGCCCCGCGTAGAGCGCGCGCTTATATGCGTACGTGTTTATACGTACGCGAGTGAACGAGCGAGTGTGCGCGAACACGGAGCACCGGCCGGCAAAACTCACGAAAAGGGGGAAAATATCTCTCCACCCCCCCTCTCTCTCTCTCTCACCCTTTCCCGTCCCCCAAATGCCGGCTTCTATGCGCGCGTGGAAATTCGGCATGTTAATTGCGGCGTCGTGGAGTCACTTTGCCCGTAATCCGATACTCATCTCGGCCGGGGCGGCGTCGTCGTCGGCGTCGTATCCGCGCAACAGGCAATACAGAGGAGGAAGAGGAGGAGGAGGAGGAGAAGGTCGGAGATTGCGAGTATCGGTTGTTCCTTTTTTTTTCTTCTTTGCCTTCGTTTGTTGTTTTTTTTTTCTGTTTCATTATCGGTTAATTGGGGAATAAAAACTAACTTCTGTTCGGTAGTAATTCCGGAATATTTAGGAACCCCGGGACTCCTGAATATTCTATAAAATATGCTCCGCGGGGCCCGGCGCGATCGCACGCTGCGATACGGTTGTTCGGGCAATGCTGACCCCCCTCCCCCTCCTCCCTCCCTCACCCTACCGCAGCCACCTTGACACGATCGTTTTCCGAAACGGCGGGGCACGGGGGCCGGGACGGACGGCGGCTGCCGGACATATTTTTGCGCAAGAATTATAATATTAACTACCGTGGGTATAAAATTAACGACATCCTCGAGCCGCGCTATTCGATTAATTAATAGTTAAAATAATGATAATATTATAGCCAATTAAGAGTATGCTTTACGCTCAGCTTTATGCCCAATAGAGTTATATCTCTTTAATATGCGTATTAAAAAATTTTTTATCTCGGGTACTTACTTAATATGGAGGATGGCTACGTTAATGTACAAAGAATAACTTCATTTAATTTACCTGCAATCAAATAAAGATTTTATATATTATACATAATAATCAGCGATGAAATTCTAATCTTATATCTGTTACATGAAAATTTCATAAGTAATTTTATTCGTTTATTGAAATTTACATACTTCAAATAACTTTCCGTCATTATTCGCCGTTTTTTAGTCTCTCTCTGGGTTTTTGCGCTTCTTATTACATTGACTTGTAAATCGCCAACCTAAATTAGCAACCTCTTCATATTTCCAAAAAAATACTGTTAAAAAAAAATAAAGCGCACATGCGTCCTCAAAATAATCGTCGCGTACCTGTGACTGAGTATAACGTATAAGTTTATCAATGAAATTGTTGAAAACTGTACGAATACAAAAGACTCGCGTATCGTTTCAAATGATTTCGAAAAAATTGCTCATCGCTGTATTTGTTGTAAAAGTATTTTTGCAAATATTACTAATTCTATCAAGATTTCCATGCAAAGTCATTTATTTACGTATATAAGATTTATATATGACTAGACCTTTACTCACGTTAAAGGTCGCAAGGTATGGTGATATTTTTTTTTTATTTGAAATAAGATCCGACTCCTTGAAAAAACGATTTTTCTAGAATCAATCATAATGCACCAAACATAAAATACCGAAATGATGTTTACACTTTTATTCATTGTTATTAGCGGTCTTTTTTGACAAAAAAAACCACTAGATCTTGAATTTGTTATAGCAAGCATCGAATTTTTTAGCGTTCAGGTTTTGAAGATTGATAAAGCGGTTAGCGATAAAGCCACGCATCAAGTTCAGAACGTGTTTATTTTTTTCTTTACAAATTCTAGGTTTGTTGAATTGAAAATTTTCTTCGGATTTTCCGAAGAACTTGTTAAAAATTAGGTCATTTGGGATCAGCTTTTAATTTTTCGCTACGGTATCAGACATTTTATATACAGAATATTAATCAGAAGTACGTAGCCAAATAATTTTTATTCTACAATATCATGGTCAATATGTTTCATTACCTTTACCGTGAATAAAACATATTTTACGCTACTATCCTTGACAATATGGTACTTGCCCCGCGTAATTGTCATCAAGTAACCAATCTGAACGCATCAAAAGTAGAAGCACGTCGCTACAAATAGAACCACGCATCCCTCTGCAGTGCGCGATCGCGGCAAGAACAACAACAACAACAACAACAACAACAACAAAAATTACGAATAATGAAAGTCCATCGCCAACGGCTACATGAGCAAAGAGCGAAAATCCAACAACAACGGCAACGCATTATTATCCATTAGCCAACTCGACCGATCGGTAGAGAAAAAAGCCGAGCGCTAAGCAGAAGCATTACGCTAAAAGTGCGCGTGTATACAAGCACGTGCGCGCCTGGATCCATATATATATATATATATATATATATATATATATATATATATATATATATATATGGATCACTGCGGCGATAGGCAGGGCTCGAGGGGCGGGCGGGGTCGAAGGGCGCGGTCCCGGGGTTCTCTAATGCCCCCTAATGGAAATAACCCGAAGGACTAATAATACGAAAGATTAAACCCGGGACGGCGGAGCGTCGGCGGGCTATCGGCTTACCCGAGCCCCGTATCCGCGCCGGGGGCCGCGACGACCTGGGGGGGGGGCGAGGGGGAGGGGTCTTCTTGCGATCCCCGCACCCTGCGCTCCCGTTGAAATATTTACATTTAGATTCGTTTCGCATCGAAATCCGAGCCGCCGCCGCCGCCGCCGCGACGCCGTTGTCCCTCCCCCATTGTACGGCTCGACGAGCTCGGCGGACGGACGGACGACGCGCGTCGTCCGGGTCGCCCCGGATGAGAGGACGATTTCGTATTTTGAAAGGCGCGACCGTCCGGGGGGGGGGGAGTCGCGATGCGGGCTGTTCTGTTTTTTGGCCGGGCAGGTCGCGGAGCGAGACTTTTTTTCGGGATCGAATTTTGTCAACGGTTTACAAAAGGAACTGCCTGCGGGTAGTGTATGAGCGACGGGAGTGCGCTTGGATTTCAGTGTCCTCCTCTCCTACTCCGTAGTGCGCAGTACGTTGTTTTGCTGCCCCGCCGTGCGCCTCCGATGGTACGAGCTCCGATTCGACGTGAATGATGGAAAGATCATTGCGATGGATTTATTTTACATTCGTCGTACGAAGTTCCCCGTTGTTTAGTCTACGGTAACAAATATAATTTGCTCATCGCTGAACCGATAAAGATGAATTACAAAATAATGTCGTCGTATTTGAAAAAATTTCAATACCATCGTAAAAAAAACGTGTACGGAAACAATAGGGAAAAATTAATTGATAGGAATGCGGGGCTGACGACAACAGACATGGACCTATTGATCAAACTAAAATTTAAGGTCATTTAATTATTCAACTCAAATTCATTCGGTCAATGCTCGAATATATAATTAGAAAATTCCTTCGATATTTAACTATTGACGTTTTAAATGACGAAAACGAAAGATTAAAATACAAGTGAATAAATAGGTTATTTAATAAAAAATGAAAATATACAAATACACGTTACTTAATGCAGGCTAGATGTCAACTAAACTACTACTGAAAAGTATCTCTCCTTATATATACTACAGGTAAAACGCATACATTATAAAAGGGCATAAAGTCCCGTATACATCGTATATGTCAGAAACGAGCGCTAATGATGGGAAAGGCCAAGGGAAAACCCACCGTTATCTAGTGAAGGAGAATGCAAAATTTTCTATAATATTCATTATACCTTCAATATTAACAACTGCAATGCAATATATCGATTAGTGTGAATAATATTAACTAATACTGAATTCAAACAGTTTAAAAGGTCTTGGAATAGAGTTTTGTAGATATTTTATAAAAATCATACTAATCATGAAGTTTTTAAAAAGTATTATTGTGAATAACAATATATATTACCACTAATTCATTAATAGACACATATTATTCTAAATTGTACTTATGTCGACTGTTGTGAATTCAATTAACAAATATTTTTATCGGTCTTACAGTCTTTATAACATAATATACTAATTTTAGTTTTACTAACATAGAATAAAGATTATTGTATTTTTATTTTTTACTTTTATTTTACTTTTTAGTAGTTATTTGCATTTCAGATTTTTCGAGAGTGATAAAGAAGAAGACTCTGATTTAATTTAATTTTTTTTGTTTGACAAAGTTTCAAAATAGATCAATAAACTAATAAATATTTTTATCGATCCTCCAGTCTTTATACAATAAATTATTATACTAATATAATAACAGTCAGGCTGTCCTTTATAACCACCCCCATAGAATCTGAAATAGAAATTACTAGTAGAAAAAACTGTTAGTAACCGGATTAGTCCTTTAAGAACCGCAGCAGTTCGAAACGGACATCAAAGGTATATTTAAATTCAGTTGCTGAGGTCAGTCAATTTGCCGTTTACTATAGATTATGTTTTTTTTTAATTTTATTTTATAATTCCTTTAATAGTAATTTTCATTTCAGATTCTACGGAGGTGATTGTAAACAAGGGCAGACTAACTGTTATTACATTATTATAGTATATTATTGTGTAATGATTGTAAGAACGATAAAAGTATTTATTGATTTAATATAATATAAAAAATCATTTTTATTTAAATATGTTTCACGAAGCAATTAACGAATCTTCGATTAATCTTATTAATAATTTTCATTCGTCAAGCGATTTTAATTTAATTTATCTCAATATAACTTTGACTATACATTAAATGGTATGAAATATATAGGTCCAGCGACAATGTTCCTTTCTCGCGTCCCCACATTTGATAACATATACTAAGTATAATCCGACATCGAAACTTTTTCAGCGAACCATCGCGATTCTCGAAAACTATATACGCTACCTCCGACTACAATAATAAATTTAACAACATGATCTGCTTAAATCAGCGCCCGTACTTTATATGCAAATGACATCGCCGGAACAGCTGAGCCTAATCCGTCGCACGTGCGCCGATTCCGCATCACTCTTTCTCCCTCTCTCTCTCTCTCTCTCTCTCTCTCTCTCTCTCTCTCTTGTAATGTTCCTTTTCGCACTTAGCCTACTTTCTCTTATCGAAAGAGCGTTTCAGTCTCCCTTAAAAAAAAAAAAAAAAAAAAAAAAGAAGAAGAGAAAAAAACAAGAAAATCCCTCGCCCTCGAACGGACGCCTATAATACGGCATTCTCTCGCGCCCGCCTCGACGAGAAAGTCCATTGACAGAACCCGTCGCCGACGTCGTAGCGAACGAGCGGCGAATCGACGCGAATAGAAACAGGGCAGGGGGGGGGGGTTTAGCGAGGGATGGCTCGAAAAACGAAAAAAATGTAAGGGTGGAAAAAATTGACGCTTTCGACGAACGTGTGAAAAATTACACTTGTAGCGCTGAATGCGAAATTCTTCCCCCCCACCCCCTGCCCTCCTCCGCCACTACCCCGAGGTACGAGATCGGAATAATCGATAAACACTCGCGGGAAGAAAGAGCACGGCGTAAAAGAAAGGAGGTTGGCGGTTCAGGGGCGAGGGGAGGGAGGCTGGATAGATAGCGAGGGAAACGCGAGCGAAGCAGGAAAAACGAAAGGATCGCCGGGGGAAGGATGGACGGGAAGTGCGAAAGAGAGAGAGAGAGTGAGAGAGAAAGCGATAGCAAGCAGATTGCGCAAGGGCGCGCGCGCAATCGGTAGAGTCGTAAAAAAAAAGGTCGCGCGAGCGCCCGAGAATCAGGGAAGAGGTTCGGAAAAATCCCGATCCCTCACTTTGGCGGCTCGTAAACTTTTGCCGCGGGTTGGGCAGGGGGCGCGGGGGGGTGGTGGTGAAGAAAAAGAGGATCGCTGCACCCACTTCTTCGCGCCCCGATCTGCGGAACGGTCCGCGCTCGGCGGGTTATAAAATCGGGGTGGCGAGCCGCTTCTGCAACCAGGCTCCTCCTATTCCCAACCCTGGAGGGGGGGCAGTATAGGTTATTGGCCTATTTCAGTTTTTTTTTTTTTTTGTTTTTTTTTTGTTGGTCGAGATTTGCTCGTCTTCGTTGAAGTGACGGTTCGCAGCGTTTTGCGTCCCTCTACTTTCGACCCCGAGCTACTGTTGCTGTTATGTGACTTTCTTCATTCGTTTGCCATTGACCCGTATAGTAAAAAATTTACGGCTGCGGAGTATCACGGCACTTGTTCGCTTCGGAAAATCAAGGGAATTAGAAATTCAATGAATGAAGAATTGATAGGATTCTACAGGAAACTTAAAATTTACGGAAATGCTGCATTATATTTACAAATTACTATTGTTAACTTTGAAACTATTTTATCATTGAAGTAAGAAATTGTTTTTATTAACTATGCTAAGAAATTCGAATCAAAATTTCACAAAAGTCTAGCTTCGCCGATTTAAAATAACGAATCGTAACTTATGTTATCTCATCCCAATTGTCATATTTACTTATATTTATATTAAAAAAAGGACCTAATAATCTGAAAATAAAATGTTTGTTCATTTGTTCTGGATATCATTCGTAAAAAGTATGCGTTAAAGGTAGGGAATATGTTGAAACGTGTCATTTGTCCTTTGGAAATTTCGTCTAATTCAAATTGAAGGTGCATTTAATCAAATTCTCTTTAATACGGAAAAATTAATTTCAGCATCTGTAAGGTTTCTTCAACCATACCTATACATTAACATGTGTACAGTGCCGTGTGATCTGTATCAAGGATATTACTCTCTCTGTACGCCTATATTACTGCATTTATTATGCAACATTCGCCTTTCGTATTATAAAATACTATTACGGCCGTTTTAGAAGTTTTGTCCTTATTAATAAATAAAGTGCATTGATAGAATGTATTCTAATTTTATTAATGTTGAGACAATTTTTCATACATAAGATAAATACTTAAAGACACGAGGTAGAATCTTCACTTGCAAAGCAACAAAAATACTGTAAATACAAAAGTAATAGATTGCAAAATGACGCAAATTATCACTTGCTTAAATATAGTATATCATACTAAGAGATGGAAAAATTAAAATACTTTAATGTGGTTAATAATAATAAAACAACTTCCATGAACGCGATGTACTCACGCGATCAGAAACTTATGTAATAATTCTAAACGAATCCACATTACCTTTACTCCTTCGTGCAGTTTACCATGACGTTAAGAATGAATAACTACACAAATCAAATATTTCTATTCAAGAAATAGCTGTATAAACATAACAATCTTATAATCAATAAAATATATTATTCTTTAATGATTACATACATAAAGTGACAATCTCGAGTTATCCAAGTTCAAATCCCTTTTCTCAACTGCAGCACTCCCTTCGCAAACATAATTTCATTTACGAACTCCTTGTCTAAACGACAAAGAATAATTAAATAAATTAGACAAGTGAATAGATCTACCCAATTATAGGATTCAACTACGTTCGAGATTCACAACTGTTCACCCATATTCTTCAGTCTTTTCTGTAAATATTAATGATATTTTGTTAAGCAGTTAAAAAATATCCGACGTTGCTATTGAAAGAAGACATTACAAACAATAGAGATATAATAATGAAAGCGTGCTTGAAGAATATTGTATCACTAAAAACTGTTGTCAAAAATGGAAATTCGAAAAAATTTCGCATAAAAACAATCGGATTTTTAATTAATTCCATTCCATTAGCAAAATTTGCATGAAGCTATGCATATCAATTCAACATTATCCGCTGTAAGAAAAACCAATTTGCTAATATATTCAGACGATATGTCTCCCGACGAGCAGAGCAGTGACGCGCTTGCGTCGCATCACCGTCCCAAATACCAGTTGGCGGAAGTACACGGCACGGTGCAATTTTTAATTTCCAGGCGCTCCGATTCACAGGCACGCAACAAAAACCAGAGGCGCGGCGCGACGCGGCGGTACTAAACTTTGAGGATGAAATTCGGGCGCCAGATGAAATTACTGTATGTGTATATATATATATATATATATATATATATATATATATATATATATATATACACGTATATGGGCAAACAAATCCGAGGCGCATGGCGCAATTATCGTTCGTGCGCGCCACCGCGAAAATGCCGAAAAAAAGCTCTGGGAATGAAGGAAAGAAAACGAAGCATAAAAGAGAAGTACAAACCGAGACCAAAATCCACGAGCGGGAATTGTACAAAAGGCCGATGGCACAATGGAGGAACGGAAGAGAGAGAGAGAGAGAGAGAGAGAGAAGAGAGTCACAAAGGCGCGCGCGCGCCCGCCCGCCTGCGTGCCCAAGCTGCAAAAAGAGCAGCGGCAACGACAGCGCCACCGCGGCCGCGGCTCGAGAAAAGGAAGAGGCAAAAGAAGTAACAGCAGCGGCAGCGGCAGCGGCAGCGGCGGCAGCAGTAGCAGCACGGTTTACAAACTGTCGGGGCTCGGCGCCCCGGCTTTATCTCCTCAAAAGTTCAAGAGCCGCAATTATCCCTGTCCGAGCTATGCAAATTAACTTAGCGCGCCAGTCTATTCCGCCCGCGTAGCGTCGCCCCTCTTTTCGCTGGACCACTTTTTCTCTCCCCCCCCCCCGCCCCCCCTTTTCTCCACTATCCCGCGAGCGGGGCGCCCGCTTGCACGGGAAATAAAGGCGGAGGAGACGGAGGTGGAGGAGATGAAAGAGGAGGGAGAGACGGGGAGGGGACGAGCGAGCCAGCGAACGCCTTCATCGCCGCGATTTCTTACTCGAGCGTGAGCGCGCTCCTTAAATCAGGATTTGCCCGTGAGCTCGAGAGCGCCACAACGGCGTCGGCAACGACGACGACGACGACGACGACGACGACGGCGGGTAATTTACAAAGCGACGACAGGACCGCGAAATCCTCGCCCCCTCCCCCAGCCCCTCGCCGACCGGCGCGACCCGGGCAAATTGCGACGCGAGCCGACGCGATTTCTCGCGGAGACGACGCTCTTTCTCTCCCCTTCCCCCATCTCGCTCTCTCTCTCTCTCTCTCTCTCTCTCCTGCTCTCTGTCGCTCTTTCTCGCTTATTCGTCGCCACCTCAACACGACCATACCGATGCCTTTCCTCTTACTTATTCCCATCTTTATCTCTGTCCCCGGCGGCGGTGAGCTCGGTAGTTCTTCTCCTTATCTCCGGATCCACGAGCTCTTTTCGCTGCGGTTCCATGGAAAATGAGGTGGGGCGTCGGGAGGGGACGAAGCGCGTGGAGGGGAGGATGGGTGGAATGCAGTGCCGCGGAATTGGTGCTTCGAAACTTTTTTAAGCGAGCTCCTTAAGATTTTAATTGGCCCCCGAGTATGTACTCTCAGAGCTCGGAACTTCCTCTCTCTTTCTCTCTCTCTCTCTGTCTCTCTCTCCCTCTCTCTTTCTCACCCAGCTTCGTAAATTCTTTCGTAAACTCTCGAATCGCTCCACCCCCCCTGCCCTCGCACCACCGGTGGCTCTCGAGTTGTTTTACGCGAGTTTTTCCCACTCCCAATTTAATATACCTGCGAGGCCGTGGCGCACGTCTCCGAGGGGAAAGGGGCGGTGGCAATTTTTCATTTTTTCCCCTCGAACGCCCGCAGTCAATTGAAGCGCCCGCTATAAAGAAGGAAGAAGTTCGAGTGCTCCACTTCGCTTCCGTTCGGCGCCACCCCTTGCTCTATCCTATTTTGATTTTTGCGCTTCGACGCCCAGTCCCACGAGCTTCGTGACGACCAAAGTGCATTGCCTCTCTCAGTCTGTCTGGGGGGGGGAGGGGTAGGTAGGCCAAATTATCGCGTTCACTTGATTATTCTGAAGCGCCCTTCCGCCCGTAATGCCGAGAGAAAGTGGAACGAAAGTCAACGAGGAAAAGTGCGTGGCACGAGGTCAAATGAAGGCTGGAGGGGCGAGAATAAGAGTCGGCCGGAGTGAGAGGATTTTGGTTTTTTTAATTACTGAGCCGCGCGCACAGATCCTCGATAATAATAATCGACAAAAAGATCAGCGGCAATTTTCGCGCGCGCGGTATTTGATTAAAGGTGCGCAAGAAAGAGAGGGGGGAAGGGAAGTTCTGAATAAGAAAAAAGAGAAGGATAGATAGATGTGATGTTTATTTCTTCATAAGTACAGAATGACAAATAATAAGAAAATAATAATAAAATCAATCAATTAAAACCAACATAATTTACAAACTACAGCATACGTCACTAGACGAGACGTTCACTTTACTAACGCTCAATTAAAAATAAAATTCAAAAGTAACACTTAGAATTAATGAAAGTCAAATTAAGATCTGAATCAGAATGAAATTAAAATTAGCACAATATATATTAAGTGAACGTCGTATTAATATCTTATAATATAATAAATAGAATACAAAAGAAATTACTCTTTAAAATGCATCCATCAGTCGATGAACTAAAATATATCCACTTTTGTTCTAAATCCAATGATTCGATCCATTTATACGTTCAATATATTCACTCATATAAAATCAAGTATTTATGAGACAGAAAATATAATTTAATCTTGACAGTGACCAGAACGATTAATCGAGTTCAAGGATGTATTTTTCTTCATCGCTGTATCAAATGTGCCAGAAGCAATATATTACACATTTTGGCTGGCAAGGCATTCCAGAAATACGCATCTTGGAACTGAAGAGAACGTTTTCCAACCTCAGTACGCAGAATGGGAGGTATTTTTTAGTCGAAACTCGTAGGGAATTCCTTGGAGTATATTTAGACAGAAGACCTAAATACTCCGGTTGATACGTATAATTTTGTATAATACAATAGAAATAAAATAAACTCTTCTAATGTTAATACGTAGCCATTCCACAGACTCCATAAAAGGTGTGACGTGATCATTTCGCCTAATTTCCATTCACATATGGAAGACATGAGTATTTTAGTATATGAGATCTACGTTTCATCTCAAATGAATCACCCAACGCAACAACTGAGTAACAGTCCAAATTACGGAATAGTAAGGCCTTAATAGGTCTGCTTCTCGTAATCTCAGAAATGTACTTTCTATAGAATCTCTGATTGTATAGCTTGATGACATCGTGACAGCTCCAGAAAAGCCTACCAGACACAATCTGTCCACCAAATGGGAAGATCAGATTCTGCCGTAAACCTTGCGAAATCAAAAACTATAAGCATACTAATATGACTATTGTCTAAACCTGATCTAATACATTCCGTTAGCTTGCGCAAGGTAATTATCCTTGGAATGAAATATCCTGAATCCCATTGGCAAAGGTTCTAATATTTATAAATTTACTAGATACTCCTGCATCTGATCATATAGAATCTTTTCGAGGATCTTGAAAAAATTGGATAGAATCATACATTTTTACTAACAGGTGTTTTACATTTCTTTGTAGGTTTAATAGAGACTTTCTTCTAAATTTCCGAGAAAATGCCACGTAATATGGAGGTATTAAATAGCTGAACCAATGACTGATAATGGTTGAATAATAACTGCAGAGAGAGAAAGATAAAGGGGGACTGAGGAACGCGCGCCAGTCAGAGTAGTCATTTAAAGATTCTCTCTCTCTCTCTCTCTCTCTCTCTTTCTCTGGCTCGGCGCTCCGACTACGTAAAGTCGCGCATGCGAAAGTTTTGCCTATCTCAACCGCGAGGGATCTTTGCGCATACTCGGGCGCTCACGGATCCCTCCTCTTTTTATGCACGCGATGGCTCACGGAACGTAAAGCAAAATCTCGGAAAATCGTCCGTGGCGACTCCGTTTGCTCGGTGAAATTCTCTCCACCCTCGACCCCCCCCCCCCCCGAAGCAGGATCGAGGAATTCCTTTCGAATCTCGGGATCGCGCGTGTGGTCCGTGGCCAACGGCTTTTTTTCCCCGCTCCGTACCAACGCGAACGGTTCGGAAAATTCGAGGCAATAATACCGCAGCAAACCTCCTTCTGTCTTGGGCGCGTACCTACGCGCGTGTTACTGCCTGCGCGCGAGCCGCCCACGGGAATTGAAAATTTCCCGACGAATAACAGCGATTGGCATTCGCTGATTTGCGAGCGCGCGCTCGCTCGCGCCAGCCCCGTAGCGCCCAGGTAGTTTTCGCGATTACATATTCCGACCGATGGTTTTAACGAGCGCATAAACGCGCGGATGCGTTACGTGGCAATTATTAACTACATTACATAGTTGGACTAATGACGGCTCTTTCGCCCGCTATTAGACGCTCAACGCGGTTATTTTCAGGATCGTAAATTCGAAACGCGCGCTCGGAAGGTGAAAATTAAACGAGCGCGCATTAATTATTTCGTTATTAATATAATAAAGCGACGGTTTCTTTTTTTTTTTTTTTTTAGTTTTTAAGAGGAAAAAAATCTTTTTCCATACTTGGAAGAAGCACCGAAATGAATTTTCAATGTTTCCCCTTTGGAAAGATGTGAAAGATATGTTTAATGGGTACCTTCTGTAGCATGATAAAATTAATTAAAAAATAAATATCTAATTGATATTGAAAATTCCGAGAGGCAACAAGAATTAAATTCAGAAGCCAAACTATATTATTAACTTACCACGTCGATGCCCTGAGCAAAAATCTGGCCTTAAGACACAATCTAAACGGATGTTCTTTATCGAAGATTGGAAATTAAAAAAAAAGTAATTTAATAATAAACAAAAGGAAAGGGTTTTGAACTATATTGCAAATTATATTAAATCGAAAGTTTTTTTTGTTGCAAAAACTAAAAATAAACAATTAAAGTATAATACTCGCTCTCTAAATTGACCTTGGGATCGCTTCAAAATATTGCTTTTTATCGCCAAGATTTTTCAGGTCGAATTAAATTCCGAAATACAAATATTTCTAAATACGATGTGACAGGTTTACGAGATATCCTAATCTAAATGGCCAAAAAACACGTTTTTAGAAATATATTTGTGGTTATCTAGCATTGCGAATGACTTTTTTTCTTGTACAAAAACTACAAACCATTCAAAGACAACTCTCGGAGATTCCAATTCCTTGAAGTCTTTTTAAGTATCTTTGCTTTAGCTGAGATTTTCGGATATAAGTAAATTCAAGAGTAAGTTCACAAATATAAAAATGTCAAAATACGATTTATCGGTAATAACAGAGATACTTAATTTAATTATATTTTTAATCGTCTGTTCTCAGTTGTTGTTTTTTTTTGTGATAAATTTATTTTCATTGCGAAAGAAGCTCCAATATAATTTACGAGCGCCTTTTTTGTTTGTTGCAATTTTAGATATGATATCTCAATATTGGCTGATGAATGTGAGAATTTATTGCATTTGGTTATAGCCGTCGTTATTAAAGTGTTATAACATTTTTAACACGTGCTTCATTTCGTCTATTGTTTTAAATATATAACACTGGCAAACTACACGTTAAAAAAAGTGGCACCTCAGTCAAAATGTAAAAAATTCAAAATTTATGCATTCATTTCGAAAATGACCGACGAAACATTGAACCATGCCAGTCTATAATAGCAATATCCTATGCCTGAATACGATATCTAATCTGAGCTACACAAGTACACGCGTAAATCCTATTTCCGTGCAATATTCGAATTCTCTCAGCTTATATAAAAGCAAACAGCGAAAACGTCTGATGCCTCAACATTTTCAAAATACACCGGATTATAGGAAAAAAGATCTGCCCTTCGATCTGTTCCACACGTATACAGGCACCGGATTAGTATACGTCGGGCTCAGTCCCGTTGCATTCGCAATTCGGCAAACAAACCAACGGGCAAAAAATTGCACATCAATTGCTCGTAACAAAAACAAACTAGCCGGATAACGGCGAAGAACACGAATCGCGTAAAAGTTAATTTACCCGCAAACGAGCCACCTTAATTGTACTTGACCGAGGTCTCCCTCTGTCTCTCTCTCTCTCTCTCTCTCTCTCTCTCTCTCTCTTCTCTCTCTCTCTCTCTCTCTCTCTCTGCGCAATCTCGTCTATACGACATCCTCCTAAGACGATAAATTCCGCCCCTCTGATGGGGATAAAATTTGAATTTTAATCGCAGGACCAGCCAGTTCTACTCTAAACGTCCGTTTAATACTCGCATATGTACACGCCGATTACGACGCGTCGCCTATTTTATATATATATATAGTGGTCCCCGAAAAACACGAGCGCCGGCGCGCTATCATCGCGTCATATCTGCTCCTGGAGGGGAACGTTTAACAGTATTCCACGGGATAAAGCCGCGGGCGCTGAATCCACGCTCTTTTCTAGGACGCGAGCAAGCGAGAGATTTATCTCGGTACTTTGGATGCCTCGTCTCCTCTGTCTCTTTCTCTCTCTCCCTCTCCCTCCAATCTCAGCCCCCCGTACTCTTCCTCAACGAGAACGGTATTTTTTTTCGGTATCGCGGCGCGCGCCGTAAGAAGTACGAAGTTTATATATATATATATATATATATATATATATATATATATATATATATAGCCTTGTGAGTGAACCTTATATACATGGGTGCCGCGTCCTAGTCGCGGCGATTTATTGGCATCGCCTCGTTCCGTCGAAAAAAACACGACATTCATTTTAGGCTCGTAGTTTTCGAGCGATTTTTTTTACGCATTCCTCATTATATATATATATATATATATATATATATATATATATATATATATATTCACGTGAGCGCACGCACACACATATTATTCTGTTACATGAGAAACAAGCGCTATGGAAAAAAGGTATTTTTGGGATTTTTAAAACTTATGAGATTACAGTGCGATGTTCGTAAAGATACTGGACTGCATGTTAAATAAATACCCTTGATATGTAAAATGCAAATTGTAAGCTTATTATTACCAAAGAACGTATACGCATATTTGTATTTTCGAAACTATATAAACATATATATATATATATATATATATATATATATATATATATATATATTTATACGAATTCTTTGATTAAAATTGACGTTTATAGAGTCGGAACGAATTGCCGATTCATCGATACCTTCGCGCAAGGTCGAGAAGTAACTTGGTAAAATTTTTCTTTTCTTTTAACGACAATTTAATAACGATTACGAAAATACGCCGTGGACGTAAACGGGAAATCGTAATATAAATATCGAAAATTGATAAAATCAAGATATATTCTTATAAAGCGAGGGGGATACGCTGGAAAGCTCGTAAAACTTGCGATTGGATTCGTTGAAAAAAAAAACAAAACTTTTCAGGGCTATACCCTGACCTACATCAGTTGCAATGCCAAGTACTGAGAAAAAAGAACAAACACAAAAAAAACCATGACTCCAACTCCCCCCTCTCCCATCCCCTTCGCAACTCCTAAAGAACACTTTCTCCATTAACGCGAGCAACACGTTGATAGAGTAAGCGCGCGACCGCGGGCGTATATAAAAACGCGACAGAGAGTTTGGCGAAAATCGAAAAAACCGCGGATAAACGCGGGGAGGACGTGAGGAGAGAGAGAGAAGAGAGGAAAGAGAAGGAGAGAGAGAGAGAGGTGAGAGGAGACAAACGATAAAGAACGAAAAAAAAAAAGCCGGGGACCGGGCGAGAACCGCGGCACGCCCCGACGTCTCCTCCGTCGGTTTCCCACGCGGGCCCGCGGGCACCTTCACTCCCGCGCGCCTGACCGGCGAAAAATCTGATTCTCGTTGAAAGCAAAAAAAGGAAGGTTACAAAGGGTTAAGAGGGTGGGGAACAACGGGCCGGAATCGTCCGAAATAAACGTTTGCGTCTATCTCGTCGGTGAGTGCGGATCGATGAGGGCGGTTGGGTGGGGTAGAACGGCTTTGCGGCTTTTGAAACCGAAAGCGTACCGAGGACGAGGAGGATAGAGGCGTGGTGGGGGAAAGGGTACGGAGAAAGCCCCTGCGAGCGAGTTTCGACCGCGCTCGTACGCGCGCGTTTTAATCGCAGCGCGATCGGCACCCAAAAGAACCGAGGGGGCAGTCCGACGAATTTGTAGCGGGATATATCTCTCCGGGGGCCTTGGGGCCCGCTCTTTGTCCCGGGCGCGCGCGCGCGCGCGTCGAACGCGAAAGAAAGAGTCGAATGTGGGGGAGGAGGGCGGTGCGCGGGGGTGGGGGAGTCAGGCCCGGAATCCCAATTTACAAAATAAACGGCGCTGTACACCCGGGCGGCGTGCGCTGCACGCATCAGGTGGTTATCTCGGTGACTTAATGCCGGGTAAATGCTCTCCACCCGTTTACACGTGCGTATATGTGTATGTATATATATGTATATATATATATATGTATATTTCCGAGGGGGCAGACTTATTGGGGTGTATGGAGAGGGAAGATACTTTCAGAAGCAACTACCTGCGGAAGATCTTCGCGAGTGCGTACTGTTGTTAGCAGAGTTGGGGAAGGGCTTGAAGCTCGGCGCGCCCGGCGATCAGCGGCCCTCTCGCGCTACTTCGAGCGAATTGACGACGGGCTTAATCTAATTATCGCTTCCAGCACGTTGGAATTGATCGTATATCCTTTAAATATGAATCGATGAAAATAGCCACGTTACTGGAAAATAAAAGTATGATTGCCACTAATAAACAATGAATATTCTAACTAGTTAAGCATTGTACTTTCTACTTTTTAACGCACAAAGAGTGAGCTGATTTTCACTGTTTCAAATTTAACGCTATCGCTGATGATTAATGAGTATTGATCTGAAATTGCTCTCGCCTCCATTTTGTTTTTCAACAATTCAGTTTTCAGCGAGAACCAGACAGTATTTTGAATAAAAAACTCAAGCCTCTGTGCTTTATAGTCACATCATAGCAGTAAAATACTGAAGATATTTAAAATTATTGCAAAGACAATTAATTTCGAAATAATGTTAAATTTTCAAATCGTTTTGGTCCTCATTCTTCGAGCAAATATCGCGTCGAGAAAAAGTTTTGTTTTCCTGCTGAATAAAAAATAAAGACTGCAAATCGCCATACTAAATCTTCCGCTGGCCGCGGTCGGAAAGTCCATTCGGTTTTTGATGGTTGACAAAAAAAAAAAAAAAAAAACGAAAACAAAAAACAAAACGAAACAAAAAATGCCGCGCGGAATTTCTTGCGAAACACTGCGTTATTTCGTCACTGTATCGAATTTATCTCCATCGTTGTCTTAATAAATATTTCGAGAAACGTACACGTCTTCCGTAGCTACACGGCCACGCTGTCTACTTAAACGGGACACGAGAAAGAAATTTAAATTCAATCCAAATAGCATGTAATTACCCTAAGCTAGAACCATCCTTGAATAGTAAACACGAAACGACTTACGTGATATGTTAGATAATTGGTATGCCGAAATGAAATTCTTCGCACAGTCGGTAAAGGCGTAGATTTATTTACTCGTGGACGAAGGTATTTTACTTAATTAATAAAAACGTTGATGTAGGGATCGAGGTCGAGTTCCCAAATCCTATTGTTAAGATCTAATAACAAATAAAAAAAAAAAATTAACTTCCTAATTGTCGAATGTCGAGAACTAAACTCGTTAATCAATGCGAGAAAAAAAATATGTTTTTCCTTACCCCCACCCCTCGCTATTAATAATTTATCTCCAAAAACTCGATCGTTGATAACGCAAAAGTTTTTGCTCCTTCCTTTTTCTTGCAACAAGAATCGTTAATAAATTAATTTTGAAAAATGTGTTTGCCACTGCGCGTACTCATACACCCAAAAGAAGTCTATAACTAAATCGTTTGATAAAAGTGCATTCAATGCTCTATTGAACTGTACATTGATGATTACCGCAAGAGAGTGCAGAATGAAAGGAGCTTCAACTTTCTCCATCTCGCCTCGCTCGCATTCGCTGTATAACCGTAGCGCGATCGGGTCTTCACGAGAGAACCCTTCTCTATCCGTTAATTAAGCATATACGATCTTGTTAAAATACTATCAGCGCTGTCGTGCGCATTTTAAATTATGTGCGCGTCTGTCTGTGTGCGCGCGTTTGTGTACTTTCGCTCTATGAACTTCAATTGCATTTATTTGTCCTCAATTGCATTCGTTTGTCCTCTCGCTTTATGCGCGCGCGCGCGCGCGCGCAAGAGTGGATTTGCATGCATTACCGGGCACACCGGCTGGCGCCGACAGTTTTATCGCGGACCCTATGGAATATCGAATGCGCGCATAAGGCCGGCTTAATTAATCGGACGTCCGTCCGATTGATATTGCAAACTGGCTCTGATTAATCCGCGCGCGCAGTTTCGAATCTTTGATAATATTGCGCGGCAGTAGAGGGCGGCAGGGAGAGGGGGGGACATACTTTCATTCTCCTGTCCGTGCGTTCTGTTTATTGTTCGCGAAGCCCCTGCCTCGCCCCCCTGGATAACTTACAAGAATATCGTACTGCACAACGGTAATTCCGTGATAAGTTAATTTAAAACCAAAAAAAAAGGCAGAACCAATTCTCTCTACAAAGAATTAATTCGATACTTGTTTGTATAAATATGTTTAGTCGCACATAGATGTCAATCCCTCTCCGTTCTTGGGACAAGAAGCGAAAGTACGCCCGCATCATTGCGGGATCAGAATCTGGCCCTCGTGTACACCATATCAAAGTTTCGTAAATAAAAGTTTTTAACCCACGCGGAGCGAAAAGTTAGGGAACAACTTAGTACGCGGTGGGGGAGGGAGATGAGATCGAACACGATATTCGAACACACGGGGCCATGGCGCGTCTCCGCCTATATCCAGCCACGGGGCGCGCGTTCGCACATGCGCACGCAGGTGGACACCGAGCGGGCCCGCACACGCGGGAGAGGACACAACCCTCCCCCCCCCCCGGATACTCGAGCGCGCTTGCGCGGAGGCCCGATAAAATTTTCAACGCTCTCTTCTCCTCTAAATAAGTAAGAGGGAAGCTCGCCGCCGCAACGCTCCGCTCGTCCCGGCCGCGGACACGGGAGAGGAGTTTAGTTTCTTTTTCTCCCGTTCCTGCCTCACCCCCCTGGCTTCCCTCCACCCTCGGGCGAAGACCGTGGCGATCGGCTTGTCGGTGGGGAACTATCGCTCGACGCGGCCAACGCTCCCGTACGGCGGAGGAGGAGGTCGAACAATGGATGAGGAGACGAGAGGACCGCCGAAGAAATTGCGGTGGAAACGTGGACGGGGGGGGGGGTCGATCGGAGCTCACGAAAGGTGCCCCACACCGTGCCACTGAGTTTCCAGCGATATTGCGGCGGTCGCGATCTGTTGAGTCCTTCCCTCGACCCACCCCTGCGCCCTACCGTAGCCGCCAACGGTAGTAGCCGGGAGGACGTTCGACGACTAGATGAAGATGCGAACGCGATGTCGACGTCGGGACTTTCGTGGAGAGATAGGTTCGCGGAAGCCGGAAATGATTAAAAATCATTTTGCGAAATTGCACGCGGTAGTTTGAAAAGAACGTACGGTATATATAGGTAGATATGTAAAAAAGGTGTGATAAAAAATAATGGCATTATATTGGAGGGGACGGGGCGTACTGGATGATGAAGTACATTTTTTTCGATAAAACAATTCATTGGTCGCTTTTTCATTTTTTTGGTAAATACAATATACTTGTACTGGTGAGGGCCGGGAAAAGATAAAATATTTTAATTTCGAAATGCAAAATATGAAACTGGTACCGACATGCTGCAATTCACGAGTGCGAATCCGATTGGAACAATACACGCAGGATGAAATTTCTGTCGCTCTCGGATCAAGATTTTATTCCTGTACAAGCCGCACAACTGAAATCCTTAACTCGAGAGACTCGGCTTTACCTCCTGCCATCACCTGCGCGAACCTCGGGAGAATTTATTTTCTTCTCTATCAAAGTAGATCATAAAATAGACCTGTTTAAACTGGATAAATATTATCTTATCCATTCGCTCTGCAGGACACATTAACATATTTTTCAAAAAATTCCGTCTAAAACTAGACCACATTCCCGGTACGTCCCTCTGGCCTGAATCGTCGTTTTATTTACCCCCACACCCCCCGGTAGGAAAAATTCGATCGCTCCGCACATTCTCCTCGGACGAGGACATCCTCCCGTCTTTGTTCAAAAAATTACCGGGGCGAACTTAAAATAAACTAGAAAAATTCCGACCAATTTTCTGATATCGAAACGTCTTTCGAGCAGTTTCCCCCTTTCATAATCTATATATACATCTATGCATATATACGTACATTATATATATGTGTGTGTGTGTGTGTGTGTGTATATGTGTGTGTGTGTGTGTGTGTGTGTGTGTGTGTGTGTGTGTGTGTGTGTGTGTGTGTGTGTGTGTGTGTGTGTGTGTGTGTGTGTGTGTGTGTGTGTGTGTGTGTGTGTTTCAAACACGCGCAAAAGCGAAGGAAGAAAATAAGAAAGAAGCCCGCGCATCTCACCGCGACAGCCCGCGAAAGCACGGAAAATTCCTGAGAGTGGAAGCGGGTTCAAGTCTACGCGTCGTCCGTATAAGCCCGGTGTGCAGGGTTCCTAATAAATTTGTCGGGCTTGAGCCAACCGCGGCTTCCGCTTTGGTGAGTCGAATTTTTTAACATTATATATACGTGTGTATATATATATATGTATGTATGTATGTATGTATGTATGCATGCATGTATGTATGTATGTATGTATGGATGTATATACACTGCTGGATTATTCCAGTAACCTCGGGCGAAACGGCGGGCATTTCGTTGGATTGCGCGCGCGTCGTCTCGGGCGACTCCCCGTTCGCGCTCGCTCGCTCCCCTCGGGAAGAAACGTCCCTACGTGTTTTTCTTGCCCCCTTCGCTCGACCCGACGCGGCGCTCCAACGTTCTTTCGGACATATGCGTGAGCTCACCCCTTACCCACCACCCCCTGGCCGGAAGTATGAACAGGAACGGCTCGATAATAAGCACTTTTTGAGCGCGACCCCGGCACGTTCGATGATGCGCGCGGTCGGGACAAATCTGTCTCGTCGCGATTTTCGATGGACGAGTACATGTATATATATATATATATATATATATATATATATATATATATATATATATATATATATATATAGAAACGTCAAGGAGCGGTGACCCGCTTAATTACCCGTCCAACGTAATTTATCGTTGTCCCCTTTTCTCCCATACTGCCGCCGCTACACCCTTCCAAGCGCTCTGTCGACCGCGGCGGGTATGAAAATTCGATGCCCCGTATATAATACCGCTCGGCTACTCCGATTATACACTTAAGCCCCCTGTATGTCCCTTTGACGCTTAAATACCGATCATTCTCTCGAATATGCATGTACATATATGTGTGTGTGTGTATATATATATATATATATATATATATATATATATATATATATATATATTATGTATTCGTGCGGCAGATACAAGACAGCGCACCGAGGAAAGGGGCAGAGAGAGAGAGAGAGAGAGAGAGAGAGAGAGAGAGAGAGAGAATCAGGCCCAGTGCTGAATATTATTTCTCTCTGGCGGATGAACGGGGGGGGGGGAGAGTAAGAGTGCACGCGCATGTGCAATACTTCGCCTCGCCATATTGGGCAAAAAGGAATTGCGAGGTGCCGTAGTCGGCGCGCAATAAGATCCTCATCTCTGTTTGTATGAAATTTTCACGCGGAAAGCGACGCCTTGCCCGTAACAACCAATGAGCTCCAACGACGAAACACCGCGACGACGGCGAGCTTTTTCTCTCTCGATAAAGCGACGCGTTCTACGGGTTTGCCGGAAAATTACTGCACGATATTCTGCATATGTCTGACGAGAGCAAATAGAAGTAAATGCGAAAACGGAAAAAAAAGTTAAAAAAAGAAAAACAAAAAAGAAAGAAAGACGGGAAAAAAATTAGAGATCTCAGATTCGGCTTGAATCTCGTAACTCCCTAGGCTCTTCTACCGAGTCTCGGGGGATCGAGTGGTTTTTTATTTTCATAAAATTATATACGCACGGAAAAATCCGCGTTCGCGTGAATATACAATGCATTCCGATGCGCGGACCCGTAAAAAAAATCTAAGTAAAGATCTATGTATTTTCTCGTCAGGGGGAAGGACGCGCGAAAATATTTATACTTTTCCGTATCATATTTCATTTGGCCGCCGGGACAAGGGTGGAATAAATTTTAAAGCCAGAAGCGCATTTTTAAATAGGACAAGAAGGAAGAAGAAAAAAACGTTTCATAGAATATTTACCTCCGCCCTCGCGTCCCTGAAGGCGCACAAAGAACAGGATTTTAGCTTCGTGTTTGGCGAAACTATGTATAAATCAAAACTCCGCGGCATTATAATATCAAGGATTTCCATTGGGTGGAGAAAAAGGAGAACCCTTCGTATGATTGTGCGTGATATGTCGTGAAGATAATGTTACGGACGTATGCACCATGTTAAAAAAGTCGGAAATTTTGGAAATATAAATTTTTTATTAAATTAAATGCTTGAGATCATTGAAATCATAAGAAATGGATAAAAGAATTATTCTTTACAATCTAATAATAAAATCCATTCGAATGAAAAAGCTTAAGCTATCTTTAATTAAAAAACAATGAGATTTTTCGATCTGATATAAAATATAGAATTAGAGAATATATAAGTATAGAAATAATAAGTATAGAATCTGAATTAGAACATTAAAAGAAGTTAGAAAATATATTGGAAAATGATATTATTTGAAAATATATTTCGACCTGATCTAAATCTCATCAAAATTTTTCCAAGGTCTTTTACTGTTTTAATTCAGATTCTATACTTATATCAAGTTATATAAAACGAAAATATCTAAAATTTTAATTAATTTTACCAGATTATAGATTTTGCAAAAGTAGTACATTTATCTATTGCGATGACAATTCATCTGTAAATATGCGTAATTTTGACAGAGCACGCAAGAAAAGGAAAACGTAAAGTTGAGCGTTAATGAGGGGTATGGCTTTCTCGACATTTTTAAGCGGATTCCCAAACTCCACCTTAACCCCGCTTAAAACAAAGTTATTTTTAAATCTTCGAGAAAAAGTAGGTTAAACGCGTCTCTTTAAGTCCCCCTTATCTTTATCGCCTCGCCGATAATATCTTTGCGTAAAAAATTGAACGTTATATTCAAATAATAAAAAAAAAAGAAAGAAGAAAGAACCGCCAGACTATTGATCAATCGCCCGGCTCGTTAAAGGCATCGGCTGCAATAAAAAAAAAGTACCAATATCTCGATCGTATAATTGACCGAAAATTCCTGCTGCCAGCCAGTACGAAGGTCGCGCGCGATAAGCCAGCACCGTGGTCGCGAAGGAGACACGAGGAGAAGGAGTAGGGGAGAGAAGAGAGAGAGAGAGAGAGAGAGAGAGAGAGAGAGAGAGAGAAATAAACGGGAAATAACAGCGATGCGCGAACGAGATGCCTTGGAGAAGTATATATATAGACGGTCAACGAGTGCGGAAGCGCAGTCAAATGAAGAAGCGAATACGAGGCGCCAGAAAAACTCCCGCGTATTTATCAACGCTTTGTCCTCGAGAAAGAGAGAGAGAGATAGAGAGAGAGAGAGAGAGAGAGAGAGAGAGAGAGAGAGAGAGAGAGAGAGAGAGAGAGAGACAGCCCGCGATAAATTTGCCAATTCAATTTGTCGTCGAGCCGGGCGACGCCGCGAAAGCGCTCTGCTCTCTCGCGTCATAACGCGCGCGGCGAATTCGAGCGGGGCCGCGTGCCCGCCACGTAATAATCCCGGACTGACGAGTTGCGCGACGTTAATAAGGAGCTTCGAGCTCTTCCCTCTTTGCACGTGCCATCCGCACCCCCCCCCCCCACCTACTCGGCCTGGCAGCAGACCCAGCCTCTCCTATGTGCAACAACCGAGAAGCGCGCGTCTCACGCGAGTGACACGCGAGTGACACGCGATCGATCCGCCTCGATCTGTTTCAATGTCAAATTTACACGAGATAAGGAGAGCCACTATGTATATATATATTGATAGATAGATAGACCACCCTCCTTCAGTCACCCCTTTGCTGTGTTTTTTTTTATTTTTTTTTTTTTTTTTGCAAGGTTGAAGAAAAGGAAGAGTCACGCGCGCCTACGCCTCGACGCCTCGCCTCCTCCGGCTCTTCGCCGCGTACTCGAGCGCCCCGCTCTCTTGGCCGCTTCTCGGCTCTCGGCTCTCGGGCGTGGATGGCCGAGAGGGGGGGGAGGGGGGGAGTCGCAGCCTCGCCTCGCGTCTTCGACGGGCGGCCCATGTAAATGAGGTCGTCGAAAGGTTCGAGGGACAGGTTGATCCGGCGCGCGACGCTCGGCGGCGCTGTACGAGGAGGTGTCGGCGAGGGGGGATCGGCTTACGGGCGGATGAGGCGCGTGTCGCGCGGGCCCCCCGGGCGTCGATGTTCTCTGATAATGCCGTTACGCGCGGCGGGCAGGCGGGCGGGACTTTTGGGACGATTTTTTTTTTCTCTCGCTTCGTCCCGCGTCGTTTGATTTTGGCGATGGTTTTCGGCCTGGCCGCGCAAAAATTACGACTGAAAACCACGGCAATTGGGCAGTGATTTACGCGATTAGTATACTACGGTCATACGTAAATGATTATGGAAAATTAATCAGGCACCTATTAAGTACGAAATGTAGTTTTGTTTAAAATATTTGCAGGAACTGTCGAACTAGCAAAATGTGTACCTATGCAGTAAGACGTGTTATTTGTTAAAAAATATTACAAGTATTCAACTCTGTGAAACTTTAGTAAGTCATGCGATTTATTTAAATGTATATCCTATGTTATAACGCAAACTACACCAATTGAATCACCAAAGTACACCAATTGAATCACCTGAGAATAAGTAGGTTTTTCAAATTTCATAACAATTCATAATAACAATTTCATAACAGAACGTTCCCATACCCACATATTTTAAGAAACCCACTTGAAACTATTTAGTAACGTACCATATATGATATAAATTTAGCGATGATCGTTCTAGGGAAATGTCAGAGTCAGACACATAGGAGGGTAGAGCTTGATTTCAAAAAAAAAAAACAAAAAAAAAAACAGAATATCGGATAGATTTGATTCTCTTCTTATGCAGTGACTCGGGCAAGAGGCGAGAGCGAAAGTACATCGAACGACACGAGGCAGTCTAGCACGGGGCGAGTTCGTATTTTGCGTTACGAATGAATAGAGAAAACGAGTTAAGAGCGGAATGGACGGGGGTACTCGCCTGAAAAGAAACTGACACAGGTAACGCAACATTAGCCTCGAAACGCTCCCGGGCGACAGTCGCCCGTATTGACGGTTACAACGAAACTTATTATGCTATTCGGCCATTAACACACATAATATGTTCTAGTCGTAGAATTACGAGAAAGTTGATTGTTTAAATATTTAAACGTAATTTACAACGTTCGAGAAAACTAAATATACATAGACCCCGTAAAAAGTGGTAACGGGGACAGTCAGATTATTCTTCACTAATAAATGTATCGTAATTAATTTTTCTTTTTTCGTAGGACAGTCTGACTGGCATTATATAAGTACAGATATCTTGTTTTGTAAAAACTGCAAGAACGATAAAAATATTTGTTAATTTAGATTATTTAAATGCTTATCGTCGTACATCTCTTACGTATTCAACAAAATCGAAAATTCAGGCGCGCTTGAATCAATGTAAGAACGACTGTGTAACAACGACAGTTCGTTATTTCATTGTAACACCGACAAATAATCCATAAATTCGGAGTGAATAAACAATGCAAATGATAAGCGACCTCACCGGCACATCGCACGACGAGTTCCTTTCCTTTTTTATTCCATTCATCCGAGTCTCAATAACAAAGTATTCGCGTGAGAAAAAAAGGATGTGCAGATAAAGCGACGGGATACAATGTTATTTAGCACTTCGATTTACTTAATTATCAAATTTATATGATAATGTATTACGTCTTAATGTAGAAACTTTTGCATCGACTGCATTTCGCATTCTAAAGATAATATAAAAATAATTCAACTTATTTACTATATGAATTTGAATATATATATATATATATATATATATATTATATATATATATATATATATATATATATATATCACTACATATACTTTTTTCCAGCAATCTAAAAATTGCCATACGAAATAAAGATCTTAATTGGCTGAAAATTAATTTTAACGTCTTGCTTTAATAAGCACTTTTGAGACATATATTATACAAAAAGTACGAGAATGAACACCAATGACAATGTAATTATGACGGCTTTAATAATAAACTTTGATAATTTCATCGTCCCGCAGTTGTAAACTAAAAATAATTTCTTAATAATTATTTTTCTCTTCGGCAAAGAAATTCCTTGAAGGGAGTCGGCGTAAACTATTTGTCTCCTGGCGCGAATTAAAAATCCTCCCTCTATACTCCTTACAAATACTTCCTTCTCTCTTGGCAATATATATATATATATATATATATATATATATATATATATATATATACATACATACATATATACATATATACATAAAAATAAATGCTTACGTAGGCCGGTAATGAATGGGACGGTATTCCGAACAAGTCTCAACCAACGCTCAAAAAGACGCATTATATATATATATATATATATATATATATATATATATATATATATATATATTGTAAAAAAAACCGTAAACATTTAAATGCAAAAAAGGTAACGCCGACACCATACAAGACAATTCAACACCTACGGTGTTGTATAATAAATTAAAGAAAGGAATCCCAAGCCTCGTTTTAAAATGAACATAAAAAACAAAATAACGCGCTCCGAGTATAATTTACAAAGGATTAAATATATAATTTGTAAAGAAATTGGATATATTTATTGGTCAAATGACCCGAGGATTCTCCGCCCGGCGCGATTGTTTGCAATGAAATTCAGCGAGACGATTGTGCAGCCCGAGCGCTCGAATGCGCAATTCAGCGCTTCGCAACTGAGCAAATATAATTTATTTACGTTGCTTTTAAGGCGCACTTTTAAAGTCGAGGCAATGCAGGGACACGTGGAAGGAAATGAGGGTACCGATGATGATGCCAATGTAATAGTAGAACTTTCACCGATTCGCCCCGTCACAATTTGCAATTTCCCGCGTTCATAGCCCCATCCCCCGTCGCCGTTCTTGGTGCAAATCACGGCATTAAACGCATTAATAAATTAGTTCTAGGATGATACGCGCGGGGGATCGTTCCTTGTAATAAATCCAGCTTTAAAAACCATTCGCGCCCGCTCGCCCCGTATAAACGCGCCAAACGAATCTAGCGGCATATATTCAAAAGACCTTTAAAAGCTCGGGGGATACTGAATCATTCAGTGAGCTTTAACGAGCTTCTTATGGTCGCGCTCCTGCCGCCTCCACACCCCCCCACCCCCCAACCCGTGCCCGCAGAGCCGGCGAGCAACGGTCGCGATTAAAAAACCGTGCTACCCTGGGTGAGACGTGATGGGGGGGGGGCAGGGCAAACAAAGAAGAGAACTCGGGCTGCATTAGTTCGTAATTACTGCGCGGGCTCCTCGCGGTTGGCTCGTGCAAAAACACGAACTGTTATTCTCCGAGGTGTTTGCGCGCGCGCGCGCGCGAATGTCAGAAGGACAGGGGTGGAATGGCGAAATGGGAGGAAAGGAATGGACAAATGGAGCCGAGGTCCGGAATTTATCTACACGGTAAAATATGTACTATATATATATATATATATATATATATATATATATATATATATATATATATATATATATTAAAAATAGAGAATGGATTTTTGCAATAAGGCAAAGCATATATAGTGGATAACATGTAAAAAACGAAAATAACTTACAATATAACGTACGCGAGGAATACGAGAAAATTGCAAAAATAATCTGACGTGTGATTT
Source organism: Sycobia sp. Sy_11 (assembly GCA_018907035.1). Lineage (NCBI taxonomy): Eukaryota > Metazoa > Arthropoda > Insecta > Hymenoptera > Epichrysomallidae > Sycobia > Sycobia sp. Sy_11. Next base: position 1,758,318 of record JACCIC010000031.1, read on the forward strand.
ACAAGAAAAATAATCTTACTTTATACGTAAAAAAGGCGAGTCAGCCTTGTAGATGAATATCGCAGAGAATTTACAAGAGTGTATATATATACACATATACTTTCATTATTGAAATAATACAAAAAAGGGTGTGTGTGTATATATATATATGCCTGTAAATATTCGAACACCTATACGATAATTCGATTGTAATACGTCTATCAGTCGAAAAATATTTCAAGCCGGGCTCGAGCATTTTTTCCCATAATCATTCGGTCCAGTCATCCCCTGAATACATCGAGAAGGGAGACGAAGATATAGGAAGCAAACATAACAGTTTTAATGAAATGATCGATTGAGCGTTAAAAGTCAGTGCGTCGGAGTAATAAATCGAGTTTATTCGCCGGCTGCGGCTCGAGGTGGCCGGCGGCGGGCGAGCGGGAAAGAGAGATAGATAAAGAGAGAGAGAGAGAGAGAGAGGAAGAGATAGAGAGAGAGAGAAAGAGGAAGAGAGAGAGAGAGAGAGAGTGGGAGAGAGAGAAACGAGCGCGTCCTCGGCGTTGTCATCGAGTGCACCCGGACTGTAGTGCACTCGGCGAGCGGTAAACGGTACTTGATCGACGGTGCGACCACGCGCGGACTTAAATATATATATATATATATATATATATATATATATATATATATATATGCCGGTGAAAGAGGAACGAACAGAAAGAAAGGAATGGATGAGAGGAGCAGACAGAGAGAGAGAGAGAGAGAGAGAGAGAGCGATTTCTTGTACGTGTCCGCACTGTCTACCTTTCGACACGATTGACTCTAGTTAAGTACGTAGTCGAGTATGTTGGAAAAAGATCGAGGGAGAGAAACAGAAAGAGAGAGAGAGAGAGGGAAGAGAGAGAGGGAAAGAGAGAGAGGGAAAGAGAGGGAGGGGGAAGGGAAGGAGAGAGATGCCGAGAGAGATGGAGCGACTGAGACAAGAGTAAGAGATATGAGTATACACAAGCGCGGAACACGGCCCCGCTTTACAACTTCACTCAAAGTCTCTGCTTTATGAAAGTCCCAGTTCAGAGGTAAACATCCTCGGGTCGTAAGGAGGGAATCGCGTTCGATCGCGCACTGCCCTCGTGCTTTAACTATGGGCGTAATTTTGCTTGCCGGCGAAGGGTGCGAGGTGCAATGCCCTGTTCTGCTTTCGCGAACTAAGCGAATTGACAATTGAGTTGCTGAAAAAATTTTTCTGAAAAAGTCTAAAACAATATCGTCCGCAAAAACGTGGAGTATATGTAATAATAATGTAAATTGTTATATATGCAAATATATGTAAATTGTACGAAAATTAATTGTGTTATTGGTTAGGCAAGTATCGTAGGCTTTGTTATCTCAGGGCAAGAATAAAGTAAAAAATTACCCAACTCACTAGAAATGAAAGCCCAAAAGGCGCGAAAGTTAGACCAGTAAAAGTAATATATTAGGTAATTGTACCTTAGTTTTGTTTAAAATACAATTCTACTCCGTTTAGCCTCCGCGTACTAATATTTTGTCATATTTGTTCTTTACAATCGCGCCCTCCTGCGCACGGTAGATATTCCTTTTTCCCGTACAGATACTTGTAAAACAAAAAACGAAACAAAATCAATACACTCTTCTTTTTTACCGGCCATTCTATAATAACAATACTTAAAAGACTATTATACTAGAACTAAATAAATATCTTCACTCCCAAGTTTATAGAATATTAAATTAATGAGGTCGTTTCTTCACAGCTATAAATATAAATCCAGATTCGCGTAAAAACAGTCGAAGATTATAACTTTGGCAATTGGAAAAATCCATCAGCTAAGCTATTGCCCATGGCTGTGAAATAAGTAAACGTCTGACTATATGTAAATTCTCTCATTTATTTTGTAAATATAATTATGCCGTTTAATCAAATTATTCTTCTTTTCTTTAAACCCCTGTGTAAATTTGCTAGTAATGAAGAATTCTTATTATTAAATTTGCTAAAAATTCATAGTTATGTACAGTATATCAAATTACATTAAATACGTAAGTATTACCTCAGACCTATTATGCAGAAATCGTTTTGAATGAAACGAAATTGTGACTCACCTGAAAAGAAATGGAAGGTATTAAAAAAAAAAGGAAAATCCAACGACATTCAAATATCGTTATTAAAAATCATCAATGAATATGTAAGATATGTATTTCTTATACACTTTTTTTGCTATATCATTGATACCAGTGAAATATTTCAAGCATAAAAAAATTACTCAGTGTATAATCTTTATTTAAATTTCGAACCATTAAAGAACAACGCACTCGGATTTGTGCAAATATTTCCTAATTTTATGTCAAGACGTTCGGGATAATTCAGTCACGGATTAACCATATCCGGACTTTCACGGTGCAGATCGTTACGTGCCATATTAGGTCACCTTCGGGGTAGGACATTTAAGCCTCCTAAAAGCAAGTCAGGAGCGATGGTAAAATGAGTCTATTTATATACATGAATATATTCTAGAGAAGACATGCGAGAGCCTTGTTTTTTTATTTATTATTTATCCTAGTTTTCCCCTTGTGAATATTAATAAATGTTAAATGCTCTATTGTTATAATATAAGTTATACATGTCATGTTAAGTAATCGCAACAGTCAATTATTTTGCAAATGTAAGTCTAAGGATAACGATACCATTCACATATCTATAAATCTGTGTTTTTCCAAATCGCGCAAGTATATATTGATGTATCACTTTTTTTTAATTTGAGTTGCTTTTTAAACTTCTGTAAATTTCACAAAATCTTGTAAATCGAGAATTATTTGACAAAGTGCGCTTTACATGGGGTTCATCTTTTTTTTTTTTTTTTTTTTTTTGTTAATAGACGTTGATAGAGGGCATTTCAACGTGTATACGTAATCTAATGATGATCGTCGGCCGATCGTCTCATGGTGTATTTTCACCGATAGCAGCATCAATAACAATTGAGATATTACAAAGATTAGAAGAAAAACAGCAGTTGAAACGTTCTATTCAACGAATAAGTAATGCAATCGCTAACGACACGTTCAGCCCTTTCAGATATAATTTTCTCTAGCTCTCGATAACGTAATAGAATTAATTTATGGATGCACCGTCGTACCCAAAGTTCAGACGAAAGCTGCGCACAATTTTCACACGCCTGGTAAACGATCCGAATGTTATTTTAAATCCTAATTTTGTTCATGTAACTTTACGGGTAGAGGGGTAAAGTGTAATTTTGCAAAAAAAAAAAAAAAAAAAAAAATCAACGAGACCGAAACTTTGCGCCTCGCACCAAGAGTTTGCAAAAGTTCGAAAATTGTAATAAATATGCTATATATTTTTAATGCGGTATATTACTTCGCGCGATGCTGGTCGTGCCGTTTGAAAGCAGAGTTTGAACCCCTGATGTACGTTGGAAAAGCGGCAAAATTTAACGCTGTTAAACGTGAAAGCGTAGCAAATAAATTACAATTATTTTTATTCTTTATTCTTTTCTTTTTTTTAAACAAACCGCGTACAGATCGTCATTAGCCATAAAGAACTTTGCTTGAAAATTGATGTAAAATATACCTATATCGACTAATATTTTAGGCTCGTACATAATCAACGAAGAAATAATCTCTGAAGACTCGAAGAAAAATTTTGAGCTGTAAATACGAGCGTTCAGTCGAAAAGAAGAAAAGAAAACAAAAGAAAAGAAACACATAAACGTAATATATTTTGAAGCTCCCTACTTCAAAAGCAGGTTTGAATTCGAGGCTTTGACAGGCACTGCTGAACGCCATTACCCCCCCCCCCCATTACCACCGCCGCCGCCCAAAAGCAAATGAGCAACAACAATGTGGCTGCCTCCAAATTTCGAATTTTAACGGCGATCTTATGAAAAAGAAAAGATGATGAAAAAAGAAAAAACCATTCACTGGCACATCGAACGAGTAGAAATCCAATATTTCGTGCATAATATTACGCCAAACTGATCTTTCTCCGGCCCGCCCTCCCCCCCTCCCCCAACACCATGCTCATCTCATCGCGGACTATTATTTCGAACCTATATAACGGCGCGAGAGCGACGGCGCGTCTCAAAATTGAAACCCAATGCCTTTTTTTGCGAATTTCAGCGAATCTCGTTCGCCCGTATTCAAGCATATCGTCGTTCCCCGTCTCTGCCCGCATCGATAGCACAGCTCCTCTTCTCTCCTCTGCCTCTGGGGTGAGGCGGGTGGGTGGGGGGGGGAGGGCAGAGTAGAGGATCGCGTCGGCGTATTCTCGAGCGCCAGGCCTCACTCTATCTCTCTCGAAGAGGCACAAATACATGCATACAAGTGTGTATATATATATATTTGTATATGTATATGCATATGTATATGTATACACACCTCAGGACGAGGAGATGAGAAGAACAGCAGCGCAGAGAGATGTACATACTATGCGAGCGAGAGAGAGGGCGAGTGGGGGGTGGTGGGACGCGGAGAGGGAGGGGAGAGGAGGAAGACACAACGGCCTGGGAGAGAACGAGCTCCGAGAAAGCAAAGCGAAGAAGAGAAGTGGATTCCGCGGGGCGAGTCTGCGCCTCGTTGCCGGGTGGGAGTGTACAAGGTCTTCGATACCTCGTAAATTACCTTCGGCCCTTCGCACCCTCCCCCCAAACTCTTTCTATACGTATATATATATATATATATATATATATATATATATATACACAACCGAGTCCGTTTCGTATCTTCTTTCTCTTTCTCTTTTCGCTCTTATTGAACGTCCGTAGTCCACGCTCGTCGTCCTCGCTATTAAATATCCGTTTAATTTCGAATGCGAGTTTCCTCCCTTGCGCCCGATCGCGATACATACACACACACACACACACACACACATTCATTCACGCCGCGCGTATAATTGGCCAAAGAGATATCTTCCCGTGGTGCCGCCTCCCCGCTCCGTCCTGCACGATCTTGCAAGCTCGCACTGTCGCTCAATATTATTCAAATCGACGGATGCGCGGCTCCCACATACCGGCGCGTACCGATCGTGGCGGTGTTAAAAAGAGCAAAAGAAAAGAAAAAATAAATAAAAGGAAAACGGGGAAACGTGCACCACCAGCCGCCAACGGAATATGCGTCGTAAACTATAGCACCCCATTCCCCGTATATGTATAAAGAGCTTCATAATCGCGCGCTGTACGCCGATTGTCCTTTTGACGGACGTACACGGAAGACGGATAAAGAGCGGGAGAGAAAGGAGAGAAATAGAGAGGAGGAGAGAGAGAGAGAGAGAGAGAGAGAGAGAGAGAGAGAGAGAGAGAGAGAGAGAGAGAGAGAGACATTAATCGCGATCGAAGCTAAATTTATTGTCTTTCCGCACGCGTGAATATCTTGATATTTGAGCGCGCCGGGGGTAAAAAAAGGAAGCGACGATTGGAAGCGGGCGATGCGAGCGAGCCGGCGAACGTACGAATGAACGAACGAGAGCCTGACTGAAGTCGAGTTAAGCGGAATGTTAAATCATTAAAAACTTCCCCCCCCCCTCGCACCCCCCTTCCCACCTTCACTCGCTCACTCCGCGAGGAAGTTGCCAGTGCCAAAGCAATAAATTGGCAGCTGTTATTTCTTACCTCCCCCCCTCTCACCCGCCACACGCCGTTTTCTTTTTCCCTTTCATTGCGCGTTCCTCGTCTATTTTTTTTTTACCTTCGCGCGGCCGAGCAGCTCGGGGCTCCGCGCACTCGCTCTTCTTCGCACCACATATATATATATATATATATATATATATATACCTTCTCATCCGCTCGTTGAGTAGAGCCAACAGCGACAAGCACAGTCGTGTATTATATTTATATGTATGTATGTGTATATATATATATATATATATATATATATATATATATATATATACACGTGTATCGCCGCTCGCGCGAAGACGCGCCGCGCGCAGAGCAAGAAACAAATAAACAATAATGGAATGAGGTAAGAAATCGATGGATGAAGGGTGGAGGTGGATGGCTACGGTTGCATGCGTATGTATGTATATATATATATATATATATATATATATATATATATATATAATATCGAGATGTACCGGTGGGAAGAGGCGAGCGGGCGTTCATGGCGAATGAACGCCGAAGTCGAGCGACGAATCTTCAGCGGAGCGTGCGAGAGGGTGGGGGAAGGCGAAACTTCAACCGGTCCTCCAATTTGAAATTCGACCGGCCCCGGAATTTGCTGTATATAATACGACGGCGGCGATCCCTTTCTCGAAGATAGGATATATATATATCTATATATACACAATGTAGATACCTCTCTGATCCTCTTACACGAGGTGCACATATACAGCAGCCGCGCCGACGACGCTTCAAGGGTGCGCACCTACACTACCCACTGAACTTTCGGATATTTTTTGGAAATAGCGGCGAGCTTCGTACAATTGGGCGAGAGGTGGGACAGACTGGGGTGGGGCAGGTGGGCGGTGAGGGAGAAGGGGGCAAGATTTAATTAAACTTAAATCGAGGGAGCGGATACCTTATTCGCGAAATTGAATTTTTCGATTATACGACAAGGGGGGGGAGGTGGGCGAAGAGTCGCATTGGGAGGGGGAGGAGGGCGCAAAAAAGCTCTCACTCGACAATAATACTCGTCGCTCGCGCAACGGGCGCGCTGCGTGGTGGAGCGTTGCGGTACTTTAGCAAACATCGTTACTCAAAATAAAGTACGGTCTTATTTGCGCGGTGCGCATTATTCATATATATATATATATATATATATATATATATATATATATATATTCATGCAGAGAAGGTCCAGCGCCGATTGGAAAGTTTAATGCATAAATTGCAGTCTTTCTAAAGGACAATTTACGCGTGACACCTTGAGAAACGAATTATTGACCCCGCGCGAATTATTTATCTTTGAATGCGCGCACGCGCGCACACACACGCTGCTCGGTGCCCTCTCTCTCTCTCTCTCTCTCTCTCTCTCTCTCTCTCACTCTGTCTTTCTTTCCTCTCCCTCTTATCTTCTTCTCCTCTTTTGCTTAACAAGCATAATCCTCGCGGCAACGTGATTCCCGAAGGAAATGTTTTTTTTTCACCTCTTTCTTCCTCCGCCTCCGCCTTCCACTCTTCTTTCGTCAATTCAACGGTGCGAGCATATACTAAAGTCCGGGAATTATTGAGCAATTGACATTGTTGGCCCTGGTTATATAAGGGAGAAAAAGTGCGCTACATTTACATATATATATATATATATATATATATATATATATATATATATATATATATATATGCATATATATCTATGAGAAGTATATATTATAATCGCGCAACTTTCCAATACTGCGAGTGCGAGTATTTATTTAATTTTTCCGATAGAAAAAATGAAGCACAATTCGACGGCGTCGATATAGAATTGTTCGCTATTTACGGGAATGTCGTAGATTTTTTTTTTTATTGTAGTGTTCGGTCGCTGTTAGTTACAGAATAATAAATAAAAAAAAAAAACAAGAAAGAAAAATAAATGAAGGAGAAACACAACGTTTTGTCTCTGGGAAACGTAAACAAAATACGTAAACGCGAGGAAATTAAATTTTACGGCAGTTCGTTTTCGAAGGCGCGGCAGGGACATGCACACACGCCGCCCGCGTTCGCGCTATACGGTTATCTTTTTTACGCATTGAAATTTTATGCGAAAACGAAGTAATAAAATTTTATTTATTTTCGTTTCTTTTCTTTCTTTTTTTTGTTCGTCTTTTACTCGCGCGCCCGCGCCCCTCGCCTATATCTTTCGCGAAATAGGGAAGGGTGAGTCGCCTTGATAGGGGCTTTGATACGGACGATGTTATTCGCTTGCTTGCAATTTTACGGGGTTGTATGGCCGGAGGAGAGCGGGAGGCGGGGAAGGGGGTAGAACGACCATCGTCCAGGTTCGGAAATTATTCCCATTTAGCAATACAATAACGTATGCTGGTTTTTTACTCGTTGCTTTGTCTCGATGAATAAATTACGTATTTCAGACTCGGATAACCATATAGACGCGCTGCATGGGCAAGGACGAGAATTGATTTTATACATTCTTACGTTACAAGGCAGATGTGACGTTTATACAATATAACAAAAAAAATTTAAGTATTTTTATTAACAGAGGCAGTGCGAATATTCCAGGATGAATACTGCTCGAACGGAAGGTGGCAATTTCAAATATAAAAAATTCAAAATAATAGTATGATTTATAAATAAATAGCGCTGTATTTACGAGATCGATAAAGATACATTTTCTACTTCATTACGAAATGCGGCTGTCCGAATAAATGGTAAGATATTCCGAGCTCGGTATAAGTATCACAACTCATTATGACTTTTTCAAGAAGTAATTTTCTCTTTTATAGTTACGCGTTTACGATCGATGTAAATAAGATTTTGCGTTCAATAACGATAAAAATGTATACAGTGTCTAAAATCTTATTCTCCGGTTCAGTTAGATTATGGATTTTATTATTTAGTTTGCGTAATTTTGTGCACAGCGTTGGAACTGTAACTCTCGAGTTCCAAACTTTCGGATTTAATTATATGATTTGAACAACCTACTTTAGCGTAAGAGTAAAACGAAATTTTAATTTTAAACAATTGAAGCATCCAAAACAATCGTTTAATATTCAAGGAGAGGAAATAATTACATCTTTGGTCTAAAAATACGAAATTTTTATTCGTAACAATAAATATAAAATACATTGATATCTTGATTTAATATCGTGAACATACAATAATGAAAGATTCGTAAAAAAATGAAAACGATTATATTTTAAATATTTATGTAAATTTTGTTCATAAAAGAACTTTTTTCAGTTATACGATCATATCTTCCCAATTAAAATTAATACTTCCCATTAACTGATAATAATGAAATCCTCCAAATAGGATAGAAAACCAAAGGCAGTTTGAATGAAAATTGGCAGATGCTAATTAAAAAGACGACGTTACTTATTTATTATTATTTTATACCTTATCCATAGGCAGATTTCTCAGGGATAAAACTTATCATTTTCCATCCGTATTTTCGAGAATAATTTTAACATCATTCATCTATCGTCAACTCCCTTGAACGTTCTAAACCTACAATAGCCTCTCTTTCTCTTCTATCCCTTCCATTCCATTTCAATAATCAGCGCGCTCGAATGCACCTTTCCTCTCAAGCCTCCGCTCGCCTCTGGCTAAAATTATCGTCGAGCGTTAGAAAGCCGGTGCATTTTTTCGATCAGGTCGGTAAAGGCAGCAGCAGTATATTACACCGTTATGAGTTTGATATTTTTTTTTTTAGTTCTTTTCCTTGGCTTAATTACCAGTTCCTATGAACGGAATTATAAATTACGAGGATATGTTACTATTGTTAAGTGTATACTAGTAGGAAAATGCGTTAATTCTGATCTACACTTAAATACGATGCCAATTGAGGTTCTGACTATTCAACATTGATGCATCTGCGACCGAGGCCAATCAGACACTTTATTTAGTACAAACTTATGCTAATGTTGCGCTGGTTTCATTTTGGCTTCAGTGGTTCAAAATTGCTGCACTATCCAAGTCAATGAAAAAATAACAATTCGGACAGTGAAAAATTGCAAAGACAAGGAATCACAACGATAATCGGATATAAGCTCAGCTGAGTCCTGTTAACAACTTACACATACAAGTTAAAAATTGATGAATCGACCATTCAAAGATACCTGCGTGCAATGACAAATAGCCACAAGGCAGAGCATGGCTAAAACACGAACTGATTGACAATGACATTACAAACAGATACAAAATCGCGCTGTATTTGCTTGTTAGGAGAAGAAAAAAAGGAATTTTCTATAGTCGCGTTGTAACCGGCAATAAAACTATATTTACTACGACAATCCAAGATGCTGAAAGTCATGAACATCTCCAGGGAAGTAATCGACATCACAGCCTAAACGGAATATCCATAGTCACAAGGTCATGCTCTGTATTCGGCGAGAGGAATAAGGAGTGTTCTTCCGAGCTGTTCGAACAGAATTAAATTAATACAGTTAAGCTGCAGCAACGCCAAGTGAATCAATTTGAACGAGGAACTGTAAGCAAAAAAAAAAAAAAAAAAAAATACGCCTTCAATATCGAGTAACGGACAAAGTCATCCTGTTACACGTCGAGGCCTTGTTTGTACACATTGGAAAATATCGACGAAGAATAACACCTATGGAGCGCGCACGGAAAGTTTCGATGCCGCACCCAGCGTACTCGACAGACACGGCAACTTGTCATTATCGTCCGTTCATATCGACGACTGCAATACGACCGGACTGATGTACGTTTTTACGAAATACCGTCGAGCTTTGAAACTGGATAGATGAATGGGTCGAAGCCGAGAATTCCCATGGTTCTATGGACGTGACATGTTGACCGAATTATTGATTCATCTAACTTGTGCCAGAAATTTTTGACGCCAATGCTTATCTTCAAGGAAAAACGAGCAGATTTAATGGTAAATATTTTTTTTCCTTCAGTCGTTCCCTTATTTGGTATTCTTTTCACATTGCTTTTCAACATTATCAACATTAAAGGATTTTTTACAACGGCATTTTTTATGCAATCATAGAATTTTGACGATAGGATATTTCAAAATCTCCATTTACCCTTTACTTCTCCATTGCTCTCAAACTTTGAAGCTCCAAGATACTTTTGCAAGTTAGAAAATTATAATCCCTGGGGCTCAAATCTGTAAAATATGATAAAAGGTGACAAATCAATTTACAGTTGAGTTCGTCGCTTTCAGCCATCGCAACGATCAACGAATGGGCAGGTAATTTGTCTTCGTCAAACAAGGTCTTTTAGTTGGCCAAATGAAGTATTTTGTTTTTCGTTTGGCCTGTCGATAGTCGAGGTCTTCAATTAATCAAGAACGATAATTCCGTCCGCATACCAAATAACAATAACCATAATTTAATTCACGGATAAAATATTTTTTGCCACCTTTAGATTTGGTGCTTCAGATCTAATCTGTTATTTAAACATTTGTTTACCTTCAACATTGTAGTGATCTGTCCAAGTTTTATTAAGTCAATTTTTGATCGAACTTTATCCGATCTTCTCCGTGCGCAAATATTCGTGTCAATTGACAGTAAGCGATATTTTGACCTCGTAGTAATTTCAATTATGTCAAGCACTCTTGCGTTCGGCAATTGGTGATTTTTACCAAATTTTCGTGAATTTTTCCAATTATTTATCACGAGTAATGAATTCAACGATTCGTTTTGTCAGTTGAACAAGATTCTCATCACTGGAAATTCGAGTTTGTCAAAAATTTTAATGAGTGTTAAACCTTTTAAAAAGAAGTATTTAATGATCGCTTGCTTCATTAATTTTTTTTTATTTCAAATGTATACTAAAAGAGTTATCGATTCACAAATTTCTATATACAAGACAAAGAGATAATGTATTATAGAATAGATGACCAAGTATCATACTCGTCCCTGCGATCTAGATCGGATCGGAGACTTTTCACCGCGCTCCCGTATAATAATATTAATAATACTAATAATAATAATAATAAGTTAACCCTCCCGTTCCCGCAAGAAACTCGGACGTTGGCTCGCGTACATAGCAATGGATATTCACCGAACTAACGCGGCGTCGGGCCGCGGATCGCCGGGGTCGAATACGCGCGGGAGCGCCTCTAAAACCACCACCCCCTCTCCACCTCATCCCCCGCCAACGAACCCGCGGTACGCTGCGCGTGCCTCCCGCGGTATAATTAACTTTGAATTACGTTACCGCGCGAGAAGCTCTTGGGTAAACATACGCCCGGGCGGCGGCAGGCGGAGGCGCGCTCGGGGCGAGTTCGTTATCCCGTCCGAATGACGGAGTGGGCAGATATTCGCTGGAGAGAGAGAGGGGGGGGGAGAGGAGTATATTAGGGGCAGAAAGATGCGAAATGACGCGGTGGAGTCGGGTCCTAAATTAATCGGCTGTTCGGAATTCTACGGCGTCATCAATGGAGAAACGACCCGGGAGCTTGGAAAAAAAAGGAAACGACGTGGTTCGCGATTGAAAGTGAATGATAGAGAAAGGGAGAAAGAGAGAGACAGACAGCCAAACAGACAGAGACAGAATGAGAAAGAGAGAATGACAGACTCCACGAAGAGATATTCTTTCAAATCAATTTGATGGCTTCGCCGAGTTACTCGTATTTACATGGGAGGGAGGGGTGGTTTTTGCCAACCCGCGTCGAAGACCGTCGAGCCACGAAGGAGAAGATTTCATACACCGGAGACCGGGAGGAAGATAAAAGGAGGAGAAGGAGGAGGATGAGGAGGAGGGGCTTGCTTTATGAGGGTATAAATTGAGGCATCAAGGGAGAGGAGACAGACCGACTGTACCGGAGCTGTAAAAGCGAAGCCAAAGTTGGAAAGTTCCAAAGCTGTTTAGTTCCTCGACTCTTCCTGTCGCGGCAGCTCCGTCTCTCTGCTTCCACTTCCTGCTCCTTCTCTGCCCCATCCCCACCCCCCCCAACCCATCTTACTATATACACTTCCTTTTTAGTGGTATCTATCTTTTTTTTTCTTTTCTTTTTTTTTTTTTTATTTTATTTCAATGCATCCGACATTTTCGCCATTTTAACTGTCCAGCTTTATTTTAATACCTCGTGTCCGTTGCCGCGCTTTTATTCGAGAATTTCGCTCTTCCGCACGAGGAACGAACGGAAGAACGGAGTTTATGGAAAATTTTAATGGGACATTAACGACATTAAAGACGATTATAAACGTTTATATACATACAATTAGTTTTTATTTAATCAGACTGCAGTCGTTACTTTGACATTTTCTTACGTACATAATTGCTGAATTACATAGCTTCCTGTATAGTTAATGATTTCCATGATCGACAATGTCATTTATCTCATGAACATGCACAGCTTATTTTCTGTTAATGTAAAAATTTACGACTATACGCGAAACGAATGAATTCTCATCCTCCTTTTTCCCCATATAACCATCCTAGTTCAGCGATAAGAATACGGTGCGTTTCGACTTCACATCGCGCATACTTCCGCGCTCCTCCTTGCAATGCCAACGTTACATTCGAGTTACTTTTTTTTCTCTCGATTACATCGACCGCTCTCGATAAAGCAAAAGTTTTACAAAATGCGATGTTCAGACGCGCCGACCCTCCATACACATCTGTACACGTACCCGATTTATATCAAGTTACTTTTTCCCCGACGAATGGAGATACTGAAAAATGGCGAGCCAAGAGAATCGAATTTCCGATACAAATGGCAATACGGATATCGGCGTCTATGGCTCAGCCGTTCGGCGCAGCTCTCTTTTACGAAATCTCTTCATTACTTTGTCTTAACGAATGGCTTAATTAATCCTATATATATATATATATATATATATATATATATATCTGTCTCGATCTCCGGAAAATTACGCCCCATCTGTTATTGCGTAACTGCGATAGGGGGTACATTTTTCTCACTGTATACACGGAAAATACAACCTCTCCTCGCCCCCACGCTCTGTTTCCACTCTCGTACAACAACAACCCTTGCATCAGCGCGCCCTCCCCCACATCGTTCCTCTCTTATACTCCGACATTTCTTCGTTTCACCGCGCACGTGGCCTTTGTCTTTTTCCGCTCTCGATCTCTCATTCTCTCTGTCTCTCTCTCTCTCTCTCTCTCTCTCTCTCTCTCTCTCTCTCGTTCCGTCTCGCGCGCACTTCGCTCTTTTCGTCCGACTCACCGCGCGAATTTCGACGAAGCGCCACACAGCGCTCCCGCTCCGTGGGTAAAAGAAGACGAAGAAGGAGCGGCCGAGGGGGGCCCCCATTGTCGTGTCTAATTCAGCGTTAAATCGTTTACATCTCATTAATCGCGAAGCGGAGAATGAGGATCGGCCAGCGGGGGCGGGAGGGAGGACAAGGGGCGCCCGAGGGCCACCACCACCCCCCTCCCCCTTTCTCCTACCTTCTCTTTATCTCGTTTACCTGCCGCAGAGTGCCGTGCTCATCGATGCACATCCGGGCTCCGCGCGCTTGCGGCCGTCATTTTAATTTTGAATTTAACCGTAAGGCCCCCGGAATCCACACCGTAGGTCGGTCGGCGGAGGGTATCGGGTAGAAAGAAAGCAAATTAAGAGAGAAAGAGAATGAGAGAGGGAGGGAGAGAGAGAGAGAGAGAGAGAGAGAGCGCGCGCACCCGCGCACTCGGGCAAAATGAAAATTAAGAAAGAAAAAAAGAAAAACCGCGATGAGCGCGCGCGTGCGCGCATCCTTGAATTTTGCTCTTTGCGTCCGTTCCAATCAGGGCAATGAATTTACCTTGGTCCCTTCGCCCACCGCACGGTAGTTCTTTTTATCTCTTATAGTCGCATCTCTCGGCTTCTCTCTCTCTCTCTCTCTCTCTCTCTCTCTCTCTCCTTTCCTTCCTCCTTCTATCCTCTCTCTTTTGATTCACTCATGTTTTGTTGTTCGTACGGCGCGGCGCCAGAGCTCATTACTGCAGATACGATTGCGGCACGCAAGCATTATATTCCCATTTTTTTCTCAATAACTATATATATATATATATATATATCCTTTGTGCCTTTTTTCGATTTATATAATCGAGCTCGTTTGATGGACTTGGTGAGTTGAAATAACCTTGGATTTTATAGCGTTTCATCGCTAAATAAGATATGTCAGCAGGCGCTTGTGCCAATAGAGTTGCGCCTCTTAAATCGTCGAGCCATTGCGGATTTCGATGTAAATTATAAAAGCCGTGCTTATTGTAAATTCGTTCGCGGGTCGATCGCTCTATCAAAATGAACAAAATGCTTTCGTGCCCAAAAACAAGCTGCTCGCGAGAAATTTAAATATTGGCAAACACGCTGTAAATTAAATCTTCGATTTTATTTACAAAGAGGAGAATACCTATCACGATTTAAATAATATCAATTCCGAAGGCAAATTTTCATTAAAATTCAATACTCGCGAAAGTCGCAGTGCTGTACAAATTTATGTCCCTCCCCCCTCCCGAAATAATATAAGCTTTCGGAATCCAAAAGCTCGCTCGCGCATCGATATTACTCGAATGATTAACGAATATTAAACCGCGCAAAACTAATTTAGAAACTCCGTATATAAGTATCAATGTGAAAGTCTCGACCCTGCAAAACCCCGTGTATCTCGCGCGTTTATCGATTGCGCAAACGCTGGATCTATGAATGTAAGAAGAAGAAAAAAAAACGGGAAAAATAGCGGGGGGAGAGGAGGGTGCCGAGGAACCTATGGGATAAAATGTTTATTTTACCGATATATAACTATATACAATGATTGCAATATTCTCACTTTCCCCTCGTGTGCGAGAGCCCACTTTTCTGATATCGATCGCGCAAACAATATCCGCGAGACGGGGGAATTTCTAATACGAGAAAGCGTCCGGGAGATACGAGCGGGCGAGCGAGCGAGCAGGCAGCTGACAGGCCAGAAAATAGGGAGACAAGGAAGCGATTCTCTCTCTCTCTCTCTCTCTCTCTCTTCCCTTTCTTCCTCTCTTGGCTCTCGGGACAGTCTTCTATTCTCTCGCCCAATATATAACGTAACTCTTCGGGGAAATATTCATGGCAGGAACACACGAGCGTTAGAAAATTCAAGTCTACGCTAAAGAATATATGAACTCTGGTCGTTTCCGTTTTTTTTTTGCTCTCTCGCTCTCTCCATCTCTCTCTCTCTCTCTCTCTCTCTCTCTCTCTCTCTCTCTCTCTCTCTCTCTCTCTCTCTGCCACTCGCAGGCGCCTGAGTCTTTCGGAAGCATCTGGAAATAATGAAATTGGAGCCCAACTCCCTTCCCCCTCCCAGCTCGATGTTCGCGCGATACAAATATTCCGTTTGCAAGATTATTCCAGTTTTCTTCTGAGATTTTCAATTATTTATTTATTTCTCTTGTGTTAATATTAATTTTTTCATTAACACTTCGATGATTTGTCGTTCTACTTTTGATAATGATTTTCAATGCATATCTAAACGGAGATATTTTTCATTTTTTAAGAAGGCAACAACGCGATCCATACAGCGTGGAGCGCCATACCGATTTCTAAAATAATCGAGTAAAAACACGGAGGTTCTTCCGTATTTCTATTTTTCACGCGTCTGTATGCGTTTCGCCTGGATGACTCCCGTTTTTTTATGGGCATAGGTTTCCGATATGCATTTCAGCTAAACCGCTGTCGACACTCCATGCCGTTATGCCAGTTTTTGCTCGCGCCGCGGACCGATGGAAAAATAATAAAAACATGCAAAATTTGACTGTAAAAATTCTTTTCAAAATCAACTTACCGCCCGGATTTCTGAAGCTGGAAATAACACAGGCAAAGGGAGCAGGCTTTCGAATTTACCGATGGGAAAAATTATTTCGAGTAATCGAATACACAGTTAGGGAATATGTGTACTTTCAATCCGAAACATTTCATTCGAAATATCTCGCGAAGTGCTTTTATTTAAAAACTATTTTATCGGTATTTTAACGATAGCACGTACAAATCATTAAATGAATTAACAAACAACATTAAATTAATTAAATATAATTTCCCTTAATTAAATTCAATTCCCATTCATCGCGCGTCCAATTATACAAAAGTAAGGAATGCAAAAAAAAAACATTCCGAATACACTTAAATACCCAAAACTGAAACAAAAAATGAAGCTATATTATCAGTAATTTAACAGATAACCTCAGCGGCGACTCGTTGGCTGAATTATTGATTCCCTTTTCATCGGTCTAATTTCCAAAGCTCCCGGGCAACTTTGCCATCTATATAAAGTTATACGAACCGGATCACCATAGAATATTGCGCGGGCGCGCGAATAGAACTCGTAAATTTCCTTTGAGTACTTAAGCTGTAAATCCGGTCTATAAAGGGAATCCGTCATTGGCTCATCATAATTGACCGGTCGCCCCAGTTTCCCGATATTATCCGTGGCCGACAGAGTTATAATATATAGAGAGGCAAACGGCAAAAGCTCCCTCGCCGCGACCTTCCCTCCCGCTGGGAGTGAAAGACGGTATTATATGTATATAACCGGAATTGTATATATATATATATATATATATATATATATACGCGCGCGCGTGTGTGTGTACTGTGTATTTATATATATACCACAATTACGAAACGAAAAGCAGAGGTTATATGTTATATATATATATATATATATATATATATATATATATATATATATATAAATTATATGAAGGACCTCTCTTTCTCGGAGCGAAAAAAAAATGAAGTTTTCAGAGACCTGGCTGTCGAGCGTTACAAGCAGGAAAGAAGATCCAAAAAACAGAAAAAAAAAGCAAGAAAAGAAAAGGAATCGTCCCCGTTTATTACAATTTGCCCGCAGAAAAATTGCCCGATAAATCACGAAGGGTGAGGGGGGGGGACATAACTGACCGCGCAACATGACCCGCGCGCGCGGGCGCGAGATTTTAAATACACTTCGCGGCCGCATTGTACATATATTCACCATCGATCAGCTTTTAATATTCGGGGTAGTGGTTGGTGGGGGAAGTGGGTGGGGAGAGCCAAAGGTGAAACCGCGCGATATTTCTTCGTGCGAAAGAGGTGCGGGAGGAAGAGGTGGGAAGAATGGGGGAAGGGGCGGAGGAGAGAATAAAAAAAGAAGCAGCACACGGCCCGCGTGATTTAACGATCCGCGAAATGATCTCTGACCGCAATTCATCAATATGCGCGGGGCACTCTCCCTCCCTCCCTCTCTCTCTCTCTCTCTCTCTCTCTCTCTCTCTCTCTCTCTCTCTCTCTCTCTCCCTCACTCTCTCCCTGTATGTGTCGAGCTTTCCTCCACATTCGGCCGGGCTCTCGCTGCGGCCGAGCATGCATGCGTATATACACATACACACACAGTCACGCACGCACACACGTGCACAGGAGAGCAAAGTCCAATGCAAACGGTACAGACGATCAAATATGTTATCGTTACAATTTCAAGGCGCAAGTAAAAGTGACACGATTTTTCGTCACAAGATTAATCGTACAAGATTCTCTGTAAAATTGATGAGACGTATTTAAAATGAGATATATAAATTAAATAACGACAACGCGCTTACTTATCCAAAAATAATAATTTTATCATCGACCTACAAAGCGAGCCTCTTGTGTGTTATTTTCTCAATGTAAGGCCAAGTATAATTATTTAATCGAAATCACGAAATTTTTCAATAACATGGGATCCTTAATGATCTTGCATTATTTAAATTCGTTTCACCAAGCTATTATAGAGTAACGATTGAATTCTTTATTACAGTGGCTTAGTTAGAAATTTCATGGGGTATTTCAGCACGGACATTGACATATTACTTCCTCATTTTCTGAACAAACGTCGCACGTCCAAAACGAGACTATCTGACATCATACCGACGAGCTCCGCAATTGGTCTAGGGCGAGACGTACGACAATACACTTTTCGCAGTTTATTAAAATTACTGCTCTTTTAATCTTCTTCTAATATGAAGTAAAGGTCTTAGACTTTATCGCTTAATCACCGTTACGACATGTTGATTCAATTGTTTGCTATTTTGAAAAAGCGGACGGGAGTACGAGCGTCTGAATTATTTCATTTGAACTTCATTATTAGCCTTCGGTTTAAAATCAAAATTCGAATTCTGCCAATTATCCAGTCTAATAACTATTCTATTGTATTATATTCTATTGCATTTAAGCGACGTAGGCGCTTTCCTTTAGACCTGTTTCACCCTCACTTCTCGAGAATGAAGTCGCGCGACGACCGCTACCCGCGCAATTTAACTTTATGTTTAATGATTATCTCAATTTATTTAATGCGCACTCATAATCATTATTCAAAATACAATAAATATCCGCAAAGTATTAAAGTATAACGATCTTTACAAAGAATATGACGCATTATTTTTTATTTAAAGAACGCTAAAGATAATTAAAAAAAAAGTATTTTAAAAAATTCGTATTTAACAAATAATGTGATACCGTGCCGAATTTATCGCGAAGCGTCTCGATTTGATTTCGATTCGGAACTCCTACACATTTGTCCATTGTAGATTTCGATGCTGAAACGATGTTTTGCGCAGGTGGAAGGGAGAGCTAGCTCGTTCGATAGGCAGTAGGCGAAATTTATATATCTATACGTTTAAAAAGCTAATTTAATTATTATTTTATATTTCTTTTTATATTTCCGAATTCGAAGATCGACAACGTTATTATTTGGCAAACTTATCGGAATGGATAATACAATTGACTTGGGCAGATTTTCTTTTATTAACAATATATTTTTTCGATCAAAAATGTGGGAAAGAATAAAAAGCTTGCAAAGACAAGTCCTCGAATGAAAAAAAGTTTTATATATATATATATATATATATATATATATATATATATATACACCAAGATGATTCTCATTACAATAATTTATACTTCCTTGTTGACTCCAGATTTGGTTAATTTTTTTTGCTTCGCCTTCGAACAAAGACAGCTACAGAGCTTTGCTCTGAAGCAGAGGCATCAAGTTTATATTATATATCCGTGAAAAAAAGATATATATATATATATATATATATATATATATATACTCGCGTATGCATAAAATCGACATGCAAATCGTTATATAGCGATTGAATTAAATTTCCCGCGCAAATCTCGTAGCAGCTCGTGTAAAATGTCAAAGCTGTCTGCCACGACGCGCGCGCTGCCACTTAAATCCAACGTATATATATATATATACTTTCTCATGTTATTTCGTCAGCTCTATTTGGAGTTCGGGTCCCGCGCGTTCTTTATATACCTGCGCGCGCGGGTTCAAGGGGACCATTAATTTCGATTCGATCGGATTCTTATCGTCGGGATCGGCGTTCTTGGTCGTATATGTATATATATATATATATATATATATATATATATATATATATTCAATCTGATATTTTTATATGCATTAAACGGTAATTCCAATGTTCTGTCTCGAATTTCGATTTAAATTTCCATACTACTCGTTGGAAAATATATCTGTACGAACATATGCAGTTAAAATCTAACATAAGCGCAAGATATTAAATCGGTTAAATTGTACTTTTAACGTATATAGTTAAGTAATCATACAGCTCGCGAGGTGATACATAGAATATTTTATTGAATTTCACTATATATTTTAAGTACTGTTGTTGGAGTTCAATTGCAAAGTAGCGTACAGTTTTTTAGAAAACTAAAAATACAATTTTCAGCGAATCTGTTCGAGCTCTGAGTTATTATATATATATATATATATATATATATATATATATATATATATATATATATATATATAATGTCACTCTAAAAAGTTTTTTTCAATGAGCCGGCCGAAAGGAATTCCAGTGTACATTTTACTCGGACGTCTTTTCAATCATACTCGGCGTTCGATCTTATTTATGGAAAAATGTACGATCAATCTTATTTGAGCAGGTAGAGATTAAACCTTCTAATTGTAAGTAATTAAGTAATTAATCATCGCCATTCGAGTTACAACGATATATTATTAAATTACGGCATATCGTTCATTACTGTGTGTATAACTGTACAATTTTTCAGTGTCAATATATTTTCGGCCACGTTTGCATACCAAACGTATACAGTATATAGAAGTGTAGAAATATACAGTTTAATCGTCGTCGTAAACGTACTAACGATGAACAAAGTTGATATATATAAATACGATTCTCAGGCCAAGGTTTTTAAAAAAATTACAGAATATTTATTGTACGCAATAATTCATAGCACGTAGAGAGACTAATGACGTTCAATGCGCAGTTTTTATGTGACACGTGACTATATATATATATATATATATATATATATATATGTGTGTGTGGTGTGTGTGGTGTGTGTGTGTGTGTGTGTGTGTGTGTGTGTGTGTGTGTGTGTGTGTGTGTGTGTGTGTGTGTGTGTGTGTGTGTGTGTGTGTGTGTGTGTGTGTGTGTGTGTGTGTGTGTGTGTGTGTGTGTGCTGTATATATAATGTTATGTATATGATAATGTTCTCGTATTACTGAAAAAAAGCCAGCAGTCATGAAGTTCATCAAATAATGCTTAACAGCCTTCCAGAACATTCATACGTAGAAATTTAAAACGATAGTTATTTATGCGAAGTACGGATTAACGATATGGACTTTTTATCAGTTTTATAAGCTTTCTATCGTATTTATAAGCTTGATGGTCCCACTTGTTTAGCACTCATAACTACAGGATCGTCGGTATATTTACCAACCAAATGTGCTTTATATTTATAAATACTTCATCAAAGACAATATTGTTGAATCAATGTTCTATCCCGTTTTTTATCATTATCGTATTATTCGACATAATAACATATATCGAGTTCAGATTTCGACCCAGTGACCTAAAAAGCATCGCATAGGTATAATTTTCACCAACGTATCGTAATTTCATCAAGTTCTTTCCTCTCCTGTCATCAAGAATTCAACTTTTTCAATTTTTATAATGTACAAGTTTAGATTTGTAACAGACCCTTCGTAGATCAATTTTCAGGAAAAATCGTTAATCGGACACATACGCGAAGACGGGCGCGCGCGCAGATCGCTAAAGGTTAATCTGATAAATTTTAAGATATCTATAGACATATAGTCTGGCGAAATCGTATAATTTTTTAAAAAACATTCCCATCATTTCCTCTTGCATACTACTATACACGCTGTCTACATTTACTTTCACGTAACAACTTCGCACGGCTAACTGAAACATTTGCCACGTCCGTCTATAACGCGCGTCCATAAAGTTACGTCAAAATCATTATTACTATTATTATTATTATCATCGTCGTCATCATGATCGTCGTCAAAGCAAGCGAGTTAAAATTATTACAAAATCGCGCTTAACGCCGAAGTTTCTCTCGTGTTATTATCGATCGAGCGTCGCGATTAATAAGCGTTTGGCCCGCGGGGCTCCTCACGCCGGCCGCAGATTCCTTTTGCCATAGGGCTCGCGCCCCGTCATGCAAACAAAGTTTACGAGTGTTCGCGCGATTATCGCGCGCGCGCGCCCGGCATTATACGATGAGACAGATAATTTCGTCGGTTTCAAGCGTATATATATATATATATATATATATATATATATATATATATATATATATACATGTAAGTCGTAAAGACTATATCTTCTGTATACTGTATATGCGCCAACGCAGCATCGGTAGATATATATATATATATATATACGTACACACACGTTTATAACGAAGTGAAACTCCCGACGTGATTGATGCATCGATGTATTAAATCGAATGGTTATGCCCGCTCGTAACGTTAGAATTCGCGCGCGATTTCAATAATAATAAGACGAACGAAATTTGTTCCTCTGTCAATCTGAAATCTTCCCACGCCTTAACGAAAACGAATGTAGTTGTGAAAGTAAAAAGAAAAATCCTTGATAATAAAAAAAAACAATAAACAAAAAATATCAGCTCAGAGTTCGTAACTGAACTACTGAGTTCTTTTCAAGTTCAGGAATTATTAATTAAGACGACACGTCATCTTGGGTAAACCGCTATTTTAACAATCGACCCGTATAAGCGTAAAATCTGAAAAATACGAGAACGGAATATAACGAAGATTGAGATTCGAGGCAAACGATGAATACAAGGGGAGAAAAATACGGAGAGCACCAATTAGAGGGTTGGCGCGGCGAACGTTGAAATTTGAAGTGGCGTATACGGGGTCGGGGGGGGCAATAGGGGCTTAACCATAAGACGAGTGCCGGGAGGGCTGAAAAGGGCGGTCGCAAGAAGAAGGGAGAAATCTTCCAGCCGCTTGATTTGCTTTCGGCCTCTCTGCGCGGGGCGAGGGATGGAGGAACGGCACGAACGACGGGGGACGGGCATTAGCTCTTTTTTTCTCCTGGAATCCGTAGAACTCCGTATAATCGTCTTTGTTCCCCCTCGCCCCCCTTACGCGCCCATATCTCTTTTTAAGTATACATACAGCAAAATACTGCTACTTGTATTTGGAATTTACATAATGGATTTTATTACGGAGTTTTCGGCGTGTTTAAATAAATAGCTTGTCCTATACTTCATGATTTGATAAACTTTCGTTACAAATTTGGAAATTCAGCAATATTTCTGCATTATGGACATAAACAAAAGTTAACATAGATAGATTATAAATATCTTCAAAGGAACGCATGAAGAAAAAGGCCATTAGGAAATTTTCATGAATTGTTATGAGTATTTTAAACATAAATGACTGACAATTACTCAAATACATAATTACATATACAACAAATATTATATTCATTTGTCGCCAGCTTTATATCGTATTTAGCTTTATTTTAATAATGATATCTATTCTTATCGGTCTTACAGTCATTTTCTAAACGAATAATCTTATAATAGCACTCTAACTGCCACATAATAAATATTTATTAGTTTGCTGTACACATCAGCCGACGTGAGTAGAATTTATAATTTTCATCGTTTATGTACTTACGTAGCAAAGTTACTCTATCCATCTATAATGATTATCCTATATTTTTGTAAAAGGTGTTAAATTTCGTGATTTTATGTTTCAATAAATAAATAAATAAATAAATAGATACAAGAAAATAAGTAAATTGTTCGCTCGTAAACGTTTAAGCAATACATAAAATCATTGACGAGAATTTTAAAACTGACGTAAAACAAGTGCCAGATCTTCCTTTCGGGAATCCGATAAAATTCCACCCTTATATTATGAGAATTTGTAAAGATTTGCCGTAAAGACCGGGTACGGAACGACAGTACTGAATTACAGAAGATTTTCATTCTTATATTGATCATCGATAACTACGAAGTGAATTCCTATTTACGAGACCTTTCACAGAACATCTAGTTTCGCAATACTCTCTCTATCTCTCGCTCTCTCTCTCTCTCACTCTCTCTCTATATATATATATATATATATATATATATATATATATATATATATATATATATATAATCCTTATTTAATCTCACATCTTAACATGCAAATACTTACAGCCGGTGACACGAGTCTAAAGCATAACATAGTAAGACACATATATTAAATCGCTACATCGATGCAACATCAGCCATTATTACACCGTCTAAGGAGGGATCCAACCAAATAAATTTAGGAAAAATTACGCGTCGACAAAGCCACACGTCGGCACTGCCCTCGACTGCGCTAATCAGCCGTCTTCCCCCCCCTCCCCCCGCCCCCGCCCACCCTCGCGATTGAAAAAGTAAACACACATTGGCGTGCGCCACGACTCCGCTCGCCCGGCCAGACGCGCGCACGTCGGGCGAATCCCCGTCGGCCCCCGCCGGCCGACGTATCGTGGGACCGCGCACGCTCGCGGCTTCGCCCCGCGCGTGTCCCCGTATCGCGAGCCGTAGAATTGGCGGAGAGTCGCGGGTCGCCGCGGGACGGTGGGGGGGGGGGGCAGGGGAGAAACAAAAGAAAGCGAGCCCTCGATCTGTACGTCGGAAAAGGAGAGTGAGAGAGAGGGGGGGGGAAGAGCCCCGCCATATCTCGGACTCCCCGCGCCGTCCGCGGTCTAATGCTGGTTTCGGTGGCAGTCCCCGCTCCCACAGTATCGTGCCCGGCGAGGCGAGCGGATGCCTCGATCCACCGAGGGCTTTATAAAGCGACCCCGATAGAGCGCCGATTTTTTCACGTCGTCGGCCGCGCAGCTGCAGCGCGGGCGGGCTGCCCGGCAACTGAACTTGTTGTCAACGCGCGCGGGCTCGTGTCGAACTGCGATATATATACATATATATATATATATACATACACGTATACACATACGTACGTATAAAGAGCAGCGGGAGGGAGGGGAAAATTCGTGCGGCCCGAGATGCATCGTGAGGTGAAAGTGCAGCGGCGGCGGCGTCGACGGCGGCCGGGTGGGTTTAGATGGAGAGCGCGAGACTCGGCGAGACGGCCGTCAGCGAGCGAGCGAGGGAATAAGGGCGAGCTGAGGCACGAGTTTCTGAAACGGGACGGAGATCGCGGCGTGTTTTCGGTGAGCTGTATATGTGTTCGTATGTATGTGTGTGGTGTTTACATAGGTAGAATTTTTTGTTTTTGGTTCGTTATACAGAAGTATATATATATGTGTGTATATATATATATATATATATATATATATATATATATATATATATATATAGATTAGAGCATTCTAGATCCCAACGTTATAAATTTAAAGAGGAAAGTTCTATAAGCTAAATTTCTCTGAATATAAACCCTCTTTTCTTTTAGATCTGCGAGAATATTATATATATATATATATATATATATATATATATATATATATATATATATATAAATGTATATAAGATTATTTTCATACGGGATATTTTATAAATAAAATCCAATTATTTTCAAATATGGTAGCTGCCTTGAAGGCGTGTGACTATTTTGAAGACTGAATTAATTTTCCAAATAGACGAAAATGAAAATAATCATTCCCTCTGTGTTTCAGTCGTTGAAGGGAGAACATTAGACTTTGCTGCGATGCCGATTCTTAATGAAAATTTGGGTAGCGACGTGCGCAGGCAGAAGTTTATGAAGGGGCGATTACAAATGAGGACAGTCTGCTTGCCAGCATATAATTATATCAATTTATTAAAATATAATATCGTTTTGAATAAGAACACTGTTAACTTTCATTCAAAACATATAACAAAATTGTTTTTTTTTATCTATTCAATACATCCTTAATAAATGAATAAAGATAAAAAATTTCACATGCTAGTATATATATAATTAAAATGTGCATGTTATTTTATTTTGAAATTCTAGAAAAATATGCCCTACCCCCGATAAAGATTCCAATCCCAACTGACTTTATAAAAGCAATTTTTTGTCGAATCCAGTAGACTATAGTGTTATAGAACGCGTCTAAAGAATATCGACATCAAGTGTTTCCGATCATTTTTTTTATTTTTGCCTCTCTGGAAATATCAAAATATCCACCGTCGTTCTCGAAAACTTTCGCCCGACTTTTCGGGTCTCGACGCGGATCATTCGCCCGCGTCTATACACCGATCGAAATTCGATCGATTCATCCGTCCGGCCACGCGCCTCGTCGACGCGTCGCGAGAACGCGCGCGTCGGCCCGGCCGTGTCGAAGCCGTCGATCGCGTGGGCGCTAAGTCTGGCCTCGGTACGCTGCTGGCTGCGGCATCCCAACTCGCAACCCCTCCCCCTCGCGAGCTTCGCAGGCGTTTGCGCGACGCCGCATCGCCAAGCCTCATCAGGCAGTGGGGCAGCATGACGTTCCGCCGGTTAACCGCTATATCGTGGCCGTTTTACGCGAACGACCCTTGATCAAACGACTTTTTTTTTTTTATCGAATCTCGTCGAGATCTCAGTTGTATATACTTAAGAGGGTACGTCGAGTGTGAACATGAGAGAGAGAGAGAGAGAGCCTCGAGTTTTTGAGATGGCACTTGGCCATCGTCGGACAGCGTACACAGCTGTTTTTACGAGATTGCGATAAGTTGATTTACCAGAATACGAGTGCAATTCGTTGGATTTGCATTTCATTGACATCGAAGCTGCCGATTCTTTCGCCCTTTTTCGACCTCAAAATCAACGGCCGGGATACGATCGAGCTTACGTCAAGTCCCCCACTGATGCCGGACGGATCGCCGCAGTGAATTTTCCAGATCGAACGGGACAATGAGAGAGTTGCCAAGAAAAAAAATTTGCAATCGCCAACAAAAATAATCAGCGACAGGATAACGTTAGGGGATAAAACTGTAACTCGTGGCCGAGAAAGATGGCCGAGGCCATAATGAAAAGCGAATGGCGCGGAACGTTATTTATAGTTGAAATATAAAAATTACAGCGAATAAACAGCGCCGATCGGCATTTAATATCGGCTATTAATAGCGCGCATTGAAAAATCTAAAATTTATCACTGCGATTCGTAATATCTACTATCTCGCCGTCGGCTCGGCCGTAGCACGAGAACGAGGGTACTACTTTTTCATAAGGCCCAGCGTCTCAATTAACGGCTCGATCGGCCGGGGCGCTGTGACGCAACGAAACCTTGCATAAGCCCAGCTGGAGGGCGCAGGCGGCGGAGGGAGGGGAGGGGGTGAGGTCCCGATAAAACTGCGATCGAATAGAGAGCATTAGAAAATGATCCAACTGCGGCAATAATAGCCAGACACCGTGGCCGGTTATAACGCAACGCTCATTGGAAAATCTCATAATACGGATCGCCATGGATTTCCGCGTATTGCCGTCTCTGTCTCCTGGCCCCCATCCGCGTGACTCGACTCCCGGACAAGCTGCCAACGCTGCCAACGCTGCCAGCGCTACCGCTATTGTAACTCGTGAGCCCTGCGTCCAAGTTTGTTCTCTCTCGCTCTCTCTCTCCCTCTCCCTACATGAGTCCATTGTTTCGCGCTTGGGAATTCACGAAAAGAGGCGCGCCGGAGCGACACACTATCTATATAATACTTTTCCATTGCCCGATATGAGTTATCGGACTGACTATATATATATATATATATATATATATATATATATATATCCCTCCCGTGACGACGGTGCGGATAGCCGGATTCCGTGCCCGCTGAGTGATGTATTAATTGGGATCACTTGGTCACTTTTGTGGCCTCGCGCGCGCAAACTTGTAGTACAGATATGCGGTTAGCTTTCTGCTACAGATTATTAATCGCGTTAATTATAACTATATTTTTGACTAGAGCAGAGTGTAGACAAAGAGACCGAGAGAGAGAGAGAGAGAGAGAGAGAGAGAGAGAGAAGAGAGAGAGAGAGAGGGTGAGAGAGTAATAATGAAGTCGCTCGAGGCGCAGAGGGATGTGCAGGATAATATGTGAGCCGCCCTAAGTGTCATTATTAGATCCCCAAGGATGTATGAGGCTGACGGGGAATGTTTGTTTAGAATCAAAGAGATGAGGAGGGAGGGAGGGCTGTGAGGCAACATCGTGGAAAGGAGAAGAGGGGGAGGGGTAACAAGGAATAAATTGTAAACGAAGTCTCGGGAGTTATTGCACCGTTAACGCGAGATTGCCTCGGCACGAATAAGCTATATATCCATGTAATTATATTCGAATTAGCGATTACGTAAAGCATCTTTGCCAAACTGATTGATGCATCTTTCTCCTTCCCCGCCGTCCCGTCTCGCTATCTTCCTCAATATAGAAAGTCCGCGCCGCGCTTTAAGGAAAATCTCTCTACCTCGACCTCCCCTCTTTCTCCCTATCTTCCTCTCCCCCTCCTCGCGCTCTTGCGAGTCCATTTATTTTATATACGAAAGTTGCGCGTTACAAAACTCCGTTGCGGTCAATGAGGAGTAATTTAACCGTTCTCGAATTTTTAATCAATATTATGCGCCGGCGGAGCGGGGAAAAAAGAGGGTGGAAGGAGAGGGGGGAAGAGGACTTTGATAATTCTTATAACGATGGTAATATATAAGATTGCTTATTATGGTCGATCGAGGCGGTATCGATCAATATTTTAAATTAAATCGTAAACTAAGTAGATTGAAAAAGCAAACTTTCCCGAGTATGATGGGAGCGATGTGTGTGTGTGTGTGTGTGTGTGTGTGTGTGTGTGTGTGTGTGTGTGTGTGTGTGTGTGTACACTGTCGAGTGGCAAGTTAGTTACACTCGATAAAGTCATCGTATATTCTCTAGATGCTCTCGCGTCTTCGAGAGCTTGATAAATAAATAATTCATCGGGACTGTATATTCCTCGGGTCTTTCGTACTCGTCGACTTTCGACCAGCTGATTTACAAGATAACTTGGCCTAATTAACATTCATCCATTAAATCCATAATGTATAACGAACTTTTCATCATTCGAAATCTGAATGCTAAACGAGTTTGCGCGGCAGTCGTCGAAAATTGAAAATAGATAAGAACGGCGTAATTCATGGAAGTCACTAGCATTACCGAAGATCTGTTATGCGAGCTAACGCTTACAATTGGTTAGCAAAAAAAAAAAGCGAGCTCTAAAAAAAAGCAAGTTCAAATCGTTCGTGCTTGCTTTCGCCACGTGAAGAAAAACGTTTCATATCGTAAGAACTGCTATAGCCCCTACTAGTTTAATTACAGATTTCGAAAGTATAAAAAATTACCACACTATCTACGACATTGTATAAGCGTCAATTGGAAAATTTTCCCAAAAACTACGGAAATTTTTTAGATTTCTTACGATTTCTGATAAAATTACTGTACCAGTATCGTAAGTACTTATTAATTAGTAATTATTCGCAGTGACTATTACATCCCCCCCCTGCACGCTCCTAAACAGTTAATCTTGAAACGAAACCCCGCAATCGATCGAAGTCCCGACGTAACGTAAAAAAAAAAAAAAAATAAATAACAAAAAGATAAATCCGCGTAAAACCAGGTCGCGCCACAATCTCCCGACCGGAATCCCCATCGGCGTGACGTGCGCCGGGCTCCACGAGCACCGGTCGCTCCCGAGGCGCCGCGGATTTCCAGCTCGAGATGTTTGTATACGCGCCCTAATAGACGAGCGGCGCTCCCTCCCGCGCAGTAGTAACAGTCCCGACAAGATACGGCGAGAGCGCGAGCAGTCACGTGAGAAAGCGAGAGGGAGAGGGACGACAACAACGACGACAGCGGAGAGGCACGGGAGAGTTATCGCGTATATATATATATATATATATATATATATATATATATATATATATATATAAGTATGCGTGTGCATGTGTATATGTAACCTGCGCGCACGATTATACGCGACGGGGCGCGGGGCTGGGAAGTAGGGTTGGGTAACTTTCACCGTCCGCGCGCTCGTGAATCCCTTCGTCGTGTACGAGCTGTATCGGTACCGCTGCCACGAGCTCGGGCACGATTTTTCACGACGCCCCGCAACACACCCCTCCCCT
The DNA here is from genome assembly GCA_018907035.1 of Sycobia sp. Sy_11. Taxonomy (NCBI): domain Eukaryota; kingdom Metazoa; phylum Arthropoda; class Insecta; order Hymenoptera; family Epichrysomallidae; genus Sycobia; species Sycobia sp. Sy_11. The sequence goes on from JACCIC010000031.1 coordinate 1,788,254, forward strand.
CCCCCAACCGCCTGCGTCGGGACCGGGCAGAGGCGCGCGCGAGGCCGATAACTGCCGAGCGATTGTTTCGTTTTGGCGGGAGGGGGTGGTGGGGGTGCGACGGTACATATATACAGCGGGGTTCCTCCAAATCAGCCGTTTTCTCCTCTCCGTCCGTCTCAATCTGCCTTGTTAGAGAGCTTCGCTTCTGCTCACCCAATCCCCCCGTCCGCTTTCCACGATATAAAATCAGCGGCAATTAATTTTTCCGCGATAAATGCATCAGATCCTATAGCGAATATCTATTCTCCAAAGCAGACGCAGATCAAGCGCGCGCGCGCACGTAGGCGCCGTCCAATTTGCGTCCCTTAAATTGTCCGCGATCCTCGTCGGGGTTTTCGATTGAAAGAGGAGAGGGGAGGGCGGGGAGAAAGATGGGTAGACCGGGTGGTTTTACGGCATCGCGTGACTCGGCGCATAACACGGACCGCCACGACGCGGGATCGCTTTATTCCCGGCGTGCGCGTTCGATCTTCGCTCGCGGGTGGCGCGTATGTGTGTGTGTACATATATATATATATATATATATATATATATATATATATATACATATATATATATATAAATATATACATACACGTTACGCGTGCTCGGTAAAAACTCGGCGGCACGACGAACTCAATTTATATTGATACAACGTGGCTACTCGCGCGCAACGGCTATATATGCACATATAATACTGCAGGAGAATGAGGAGAGGTTTAATAATGATTGCACAATGCAGCGCGATCTCTCGTGGGGGATCGGCCGCGGCATTATCGTCGACTCGCGGTGGCTGTATCGTTTAGGGCTAATCGCGCCCCGTCGATGTAATCGGCCATGATTAATCATGTGCGCGAATATTTATATATATATATATATATATATATATATATATATATATTTAGAAGATCACTTTCAATATGTACGACCATATGTGTGATACACAATTGGCAGTATCCAAGCCGTTAAAACAACATTTTTACAATTCCACAGAATTTTTATTAAGGATGATAAAGACATTTTCCTTTTAGTAGTAGCTATATAAATTCAGGTAGTATTCCACACTGATTGTTTCATGTAAATCATTGATAATTTCGCTATTGTATAAGTAATTATAATTTTTTTATGGCAATATTAATTTATATCTTTCATGTCTAAGTCTAGACGCGAGAGTACTAATTACCCCTATCGTATTAATAATAATTTTCAAAATCGTCATATTTTATTTCCCATTGTCAGAAATACATTCAGTGGATTCGATACTCGAATCAATTTTGTTTGATCCTTTTAATTTAAAAAAATAAAGAGCATAATACGATCGTTTTAGAATAAAAGCCTATTGAAAATATTAATTTGATTATAACTTATAGTATTGAATTTTTTAACCAGATTTTTTAACCATTTCGAAGCAATAATAATTTTTAATATAAAACTCCGTGTGTGAATATAGAAAATGGTCAGAAACACTTCAAGTTCAGAGTAAGACGCTTCATATAGTAAGTTGATTTAATATCTTAAAGGGAAAGGGCCTGACAAGTTCATGCCTACTTTTTTTAATAATAATGAATTATCAAAAAAAGCAAAAGAATGTTCACCTAAAAACAGCGATGATTCAAGATAATTAACTGTTTTTTATGAGTCCGCGCGTGGACCAAATGATTTTAGATATATTTGTGTAAACTACACATGCTGTGACATATAGGGATGCATATAAAATGCACTTAGCGATTTCTTTTAATGATCCATTGTTTTAAGACATTATTGTATGTATTTTTGTCTTAATATATTTTTTGAATTTAGACAAATATTTAGTATAAATTTTTTTATAAAATATATGAGACGATGTATTTAAAATTCTTACTATGCTAAGACACATCAAACTCGCCTAACTATTTTATTTTTGTTAAAATTTCTTTTTGCGGTTTCATTTAAGAAACTATATAGTTAACGCCAATTTTCAGGTTAATTACTCTTTATAATGAATTTTAGAATTTCATTATAATTCCACGCTGCATTTTTAATAATAAGCTGAAGATTAAATACAAAATCTTGGCTCAAGCGTCCGAAACGTCATCCGTCAACATACGCGAACAAAAACACTTTCCTCTTTCAATCTTATATCTCAACCGTTCGATCTTGGAAAATCGATCCCCCCCCCCCCGTTCAACGACACACACAATTCAACCGAAAATCTGGTAGCTACATAAGCGCACTCGAGAATGCTCGCGCGGACAGGCCACAGTATAGTATGCGACCTGATGCGACACTTCGTTACTATATAGATTTCGACGCACACAGCCTACACACACACGCGCGCGCGCGCGCGCGTGCATAGTGGATAAGTTTGACCTTACCCTGCCCTCCCCGGGGGCGATCGGTTTTCGGTTGTCGGAGCAATATAGACCGCCGTCCCGCGTCAAGGGATCACCATCGCGCCGCACGGCCATAAATCAGTTATCCTTCGGCGGCGGTGGCGGTGCGCGCGCGCGCACGCACACACATACACACACAGGCAGACAACTTTGCCCGCAACTTCAAAACTCCCGGAAGATCGAGCGTGAGCTGATCCGGGGATGGAAGAGGCGGAGGCAGGAGCATGAATAAACCAGAATCGTGGGAGAAAAAGATCCGAGTGGCCAAAGGAGAGAGAGAGAGAGGGGGGAGGGAGGTTGAGTGGAGAAAAAGAGAGAGGTTGTGACGGAGAAGGAGGAGAGGTAAGGAGTATCGAGGTGCAAAAGAGTGGAAGCCAAAAATGGACCGCCTCTCTTGGCCGCGCTTCCCACCCCACTCCCTCGGGAATCAACTTCGCATAATCGGGTAAAAAGGTTCAGTATAAAGAAATATATATATATATATATATATATATATATATATATATATATAATGAACCTGCGAGAGCGACATTCGGTATATAATACACTTCCCACCGTCTTTTTTTCTCGACCCCTTTTCGAATATCCAATCGAACCGAGTTATAAGTTGTACATGTATATGTAGATAAGAACAAACCGGCGGAGACTTTTTTTTTTTTTTTTGGTTACGAGAACCGACCGGAGCCGGACCCTTTGAGGGCGCGCGCTTCTTACGCACCGCGGACTCGCGCTCGGGCGGCCGATCCCACTTTTTTCCTCCCCCGCTGCGCGCGCGCGCGCGACGCTCGATTGACGCGGACGCGCCCGTCGGCGGGGCGTGGGGAGGACGGGGATCGAGAAGGACTCTTTCTTGCACGACCGCGGACCAGGGGCGGGAGGGGGGGGCGGAGAGAGAAAGAAAATGAAACGGACGCGCTGCGCATCGGTGACGCGCGTCACGCTATCGAAACGCTCCCGCGGGTCGCGAGGGTATATAGTTATATACGTATAATACGCGCTACGAGCTCGAAGGGGGCGTAAAATCCGAGGAACGCGGATGGTTGTTGTTCGGGATCGACGCGATTTTATAGACCGTGCTCCTTTTTTCTTGCCTCGTCCCCATGCTTCCCTACCACTCTTGTTTCTCGTTTGCGTCATTTGACGGACTTGGGGACAGCGGGATTTCCGCTATGATATCCGCGATTTTATTGGGTACGAGGTGAAAATATCACTATGCGGTAGGTATGATATGATACACCGACATGGACGATGAATCTTCTGCACGCGAATGTAACGTCAGACCGGCAGAATTAAGTCGAGGAGGAAAGGATAGACATAGATTCTGGTCGACGGGTCGGACCTTCATCTATCCTTCTATTAGTTAAGGAGGAGGCTGCTGCGTCTTATGCATGGATAATGATTACATAGTTAGTTTTAACGATACGCTTAAACCAGGTCGATCGCATTATTGTTCGCGGACTGGGGACTCGTGTTGTTGATTCTCGCGGAAACAGTCGCACGTTCATCGCGCTTTTGTTATTTCTTCTACTTTACTGAGAATCATATCTATTGTTTCCTTGAGCAATGAAATTAGTGAAATTGATAACTAAAATTAGATTTGTAAGATGTCGCGCCGGTCACATCGGATTAATATGCCGGCTTGGGTGGTTTTGAAACATTACGCGCCGGAAATCTCGCGTCGGAATTGCAGCGGCTTTGGCATTTAAAGATCGTGATTACGTTGGGTGCCGCGCCGACTTTGCAGGACTTGCAGCAGTCGTCGTATTATTGTTTCTCAAAGATTTAATTTTTTCTTTATTCCTTGCGCGCTTACATTCTGTGAAAAGATTAACCCGAATTTTACCAGGTGAGGTTTTTATGCCTGGATTGGCTTTTCCTCGACCGAGCCTAATAAACTTTTATTTTATTTTGGCTAGAACCGAGCGTTCTTATTTTTTTCCCCTTCACCTCTTTCATTATCCATGTTCCTCGTCATCTCAAAATATATGATTGAATGATTCTCATGAAAGATTCAATTTTCGAAGCTGTAATGCCATACATAATAAAGGAAAATTTTTAATTATTTTTCTGCAACAGTAGAAAGCGAATGAAACGTTTATATGAGCCACAAATTATAAACTATCAAAAATACTTTTTTACTTTTGAATATCAAATCTACCGAGATAATCATGATCTCATACCGATTGCCTGAAAATGAACCGCTAGGCAAAACGCAAACCGAGTATAATTCATGATATTTTGAATTTAAAAATAATTCATCTGAATTTTTCGGCCAGTGTTGGCCGAACTACTAATATTTCCTAATAAAATTATCAATTTTACAGGCTCCACGTTTGTCATGGGAGCGGATTGTCAAAGCAATGGGTATCTCAATTATGTTGGGGAAAGAATATTTTAACTATTTTTCAATTTTAATCTATAAAATTTACCTTTTCAATTAAAAAAAAAATTAATATCGAAATAGGAATCTCTGATTTTAGAAAATTAAGATCTACGTATTTGCAATGTTCGAATGCAAAGGAAAAATGAATCACTTAAACCATATGGAAGATACGTACAAATACATTTCTATCAGACCGAGAGCCAAAATAACAACTCCCAGCATTTTCCCATCTCGCAAGAAGCCGCAATCTTCTCTTCCCTGTCCCCGCGGCGGCGCCCAGAAAAGTGCCGCCAATAAATTCGCAAAGAAAATATCATCGAAACCAGAAAAGCGTATCGTTTTCTTTTCGCAGACAGAAAATTCTGATGCCGATACACGTATGTCTATACATCTACAAGCAGTGACATCTCCCCCCCCCCAACCGCCTCCGTCGTCAGAGGAAAAAGAACATGTGTATCTACATAGAAGCGAGGGAAAACCGTAAATTACCATTCGAGCGAAACTCGGGGCTTCTCCCCCGTCCACAAACCGCGCTTCTTCAAAATAGAAGGTCCGTATTTCAATTACGTTAACGCGTGCGGTATCCGCACGTGCAATATATATACGTATATACGAGGCTTCGAGAGTAAGCGTCCATTCTACCAAGCAGATTCCTCTGACAAGGCACTAGAGAGAGTTGGGGGGGGGGGGGGAGTGTCGAAAGTTCACGCCCGAGAAGTGAGCCAAAAGACAGGCTCCTTCGAAACGAGACGATTTTCTAGAACGGCGGTATAGATATATATATATATATATATATATATATATATATATATACATGACAATGAGACATAGAGAGAGAGAGAGAGAGAGAGAGAGAGAGAGAGAGAGATAAAGCAAGAGCAAGAGAGACGCTAGGAAAACAAGCGGAGAAAATACCAAAAACTAGGGGGGCGTACGAATTTCTGCAACCGATGCTACAGAACAGCGCGCGAGAGTAAGAAACAAAGAGACGGAGAACTTGGGGGAGGGGAGTCATAGCGAAAAGTTTCAACCCGCAAAATGGAATTCGCATGCGCGCGCGCCGGCGGACAAGCGGCGGCAATTCTCGCGCGCGCGCGCTCCCGACAACTTCCGCGACATCGTCTCGCGCGCTCGCCGGAGAGACTGGAAGAATGGGGTGGGAAGGCGGAATGGAACGAAATTCGTACGGTGTGGAGATCGTTAAGGCAGCGATCCCGCGAACGACCCGCCGAATAAATAAGAACGTTTTAGAAGTTTTATATTTCACGTAGGTCGCTTTTTTCACGTACTCGCGCAAGGACTGACGGACGCACTTAGTCGGGATTCGATTTGGATCGATCTGCAGATCGAAATAATAAGTTTAGGACAGGGAGTGCGGTATGTGTAGCTGAGCGTTTCGAATGATTGATTTGACTGTCGATGCACTTTTACAGGACTTTTTTCAAAATCACAATTTCGTTCGCTGCATCAACATCGAATTTTTTTTTCTCTATTATATGGATCGGAGCAAGATATTCGTGTATTTTAATCGGTAAATTTTTTCCAACTTTAATTATCGAATACTTTCTCATATTTCTTAATCTACATGTGTACTTTCCTGTACTTTTTCAACAACAAAAAAATCGCTGAACCCTGTTTACTATTTGAAGAATGGTCAAGTCTCTTGTCCTCAACTTATAATCTAGTTGCTGCGTTAACATCCAGCTAGTATCTTTTTATCATTGTCCAGTCAATGCCAATTTTTAATATTATGACATTTTGGCCTTCAGTATGTGGAATTTCTTCAGTTTTATTGCAGTTTTATCTTATGTTATGAGTCAGTATCATGTGGATTTGCAATTACTTTACTGCTTTTTCAAAAAGCACGAATCCACCAAAATTTTATGTATGCGTATTTTGATGTCTCGTACAGGAATTTGGACATTTACTTGTTTGTTCCATTTTCACAGTTCATGTTTAAAAGATCACAACAATCTTTCAAGATCCTTATCATATATACATATGTGTATATATATATATATATATATATATATATATATATATATACGAGGCTAAATTAAATTGCACTAAACTTTCCGAAATCTTCGAGAAGGCACCGACCCTCTTTCCCTCAACGACCTATACGTATGTTCAATGCGAATTTATATATTTCGACCGTACCGATTTCCTCATGCGGCCTGCGCGCCGTCCCCGCCATCGGTAAAAAAGAATCGATTATGTCCCTTTAAGCCGCAGTGCTCGCGCCGCCCGCGATGCGCCCGCAGAGAAGGCGGTATATAAGGAGGATAAGAGAAAAAGAAAGATAAAGAGAGGGGGACGACCGAGGCCCGCTACAAGTGCGAAGAAGAGCCGGACAGCACCAAGCCCTGCCCTCCCCCCTCCGCCCGCCAGCGCCTGATTAGCATTCCACCATGAAGAAATGCCTCGGCCGTGTCACGTCAGACGGCGATCGGTGTGCGCGCGAGGCGCTCATCCCCCCGCCCCCCACTCTCAGTCCTTTCTTTACGCGCCTTGTTCTCTCGCTCACCACCCCCTCCCCAATTCCCCATCCCACCCCTTTCGTGTCCGATCCTCCTTCGAACGACAGTGTAAGAAAGGAAGAGACAAAGAGAGAGAGAGAGAGAGAGAGAGAGAGAGAGACACGGAGACGAGAAGCTGCTAACCTCTCTATCCTCTCCGCGCGGACGAGCGCACGCAACCTCTTGTCGATGTCGATGTCGCCGTCAGATCCGATATTATTAAAATTAGGTCTTCGGGGTAAGGAGCGGCGGCGCGGCCGAGCGACCGACCGACCGACTGTCCGTGCGCGCCCCGCCGCTCTGCATCCCGTGCCTTGTTTCTCCTCCCCCCTCCCCCCTCTCCCCACCCCCTGCCTCGCGCAACCCACCCTCCACTGCCGCGGCGCAAGTGGGCGCGAGCGAGGGCGCCCGTGTCCGTGTACGTACGCGGGCGCGCGCACGATGTACCTGAAACTTCCCAGGTTACACGAGGGCGACGGGAGTAAAAAGTAAAAGCACTTTGCGCGCGAGTTTCGTATTTTTCCCCCTCCCCGCCACCCTCGCCACCGCCGCTCTACCACCCCGCCGACGACGCGGTCCACCCGAGTTCTCCTCTTCTCTCACTGCGTCCTCTTCTGCCCCATTCCCCTCCACCTCGTCACCCGAGGGAGGACGGGCGGGGGAGGCGAAGGAGACGGGAACTTTCCTTCGTTTTTTTTTTCTCTCACTCGCGACGGGGAACACGCCGCTCGTGTATAGGGAGAGAATAAATGTTCTGGTTCCGAGGTGAAGTACATGTGCACCGAGATGGGTACATTAGTCAGTTCGCCGTTTTCTTTGCTGTTCTCTTGTTTTCTCTCTCTCTCTCTCTCTCTCTCTCTCCCTTCGTTGCACTCTTAACCGAGGCATTCTTCGAGAATATTTTTAACTTTCGAGAAAGCGCAGGGAGACCCAGGAACATTCTTTGCACCTTTTTTTTGCTTATTACAAACGAACTACAGGTACTGGTTAAATATATATACATATACATACATATTCTTCTCCTTTTAATTGCTTGAAACCGGCATAAAGTACTGTTATAAATTCGAGTGCGAGAGCCCAAAGGTCAAAAACTGGCGAGATTTATTGCCTCCAGTTTCAAAATTACTATCGTGAAAAGAGAGAGAAAAAAAAAGAAAGAAACGCGTTGGTCAAAACGAATTTTTGGCAATGATTAATAATCGAATTTGCAATCTTTTGTATCGGATTTCATGCTCCCAATGATTAAACTGTTCGTTGAATTTATTACCATCTCATTACGCAACCCAGTACGGTGTGAAAAAAATTTCTGACTGAATATAATTGAAAAATACTTCGGAAACACATAACTGATAATTTTTCATTATTTACATATATATATATATATATATATATATATATATATATATATATATATATACATACATACAGCTGAATTTTCGGTTACATGTAACTAAATCTTTTATCAGTTACAGTTGCCACAAGTTGTTTTCAATCGGATTCAGCCACATTCAGTCGGAAATGTATCAGAGCTTAACTTTTACTGACTAATTGCTCGAAGTGAATAGAAGAGAATATATAAAATTTATAGTTTATGATCTCATGATCCCGCAGTCCAAAAAATAGCTTTTAAAATGAATGAAAATGTTATGCTTATAATAAAAGGTATCGAACCACTTCTTTTTTATTTCATATTTCATTTATTTTAGCCCCTCCTCAAAGTAAAAACTATAAAAATTGTTAACGAGAAATAATTTTATAAATAGCACTCATCATAACTAAATACAAAAAAAAAGAAAAAATACTTACAAATTGGTCAAATCTCAAGTTTTAAATGCATGATCGAACAAACTGAAAGTTACGAAAGGTAAGCCCGATATCTTTCTCATATATATGACATCAATAAGTAAACAGCATAAATATATAAGCAGTAACAGAAAGGTAATTCCAGAAATATCGTTCCTTAAGATTTATAAGAATGAAACAGCGATGAATATAAGCTGCATGAATTTATTATCCAAGTCCGACTGTATTTTTAATGGAATTGAATATAAGATATAAAATTTTTATGTTACATAGTTAAACCATTTTTCTTATACCGTCTATTTCAACTATTAGTCTCGTTATTTCTGTGGATCATTTCTAAAAATAGAATCCTTTTATTTTTTATTCAGATGTTCTTAATCCAGTATTTTAATAGTATGAAAATTAATTGAGGGAGCTTACAAGATTTTCTTGTAAGCGCATGTAGAAAGCAGATGTTTATTTTTATGTCTTATAACAGTCGTATATGTTCCTTTAATCTTTTTAACGTTTCTCCAATATATGAGGATCTGCAATTATGAAAATCTCTTAATCCACCGTACTTTCACGTTTACAGCTTACCTCTTTTATTCTTACCCTTAACATAATAATATCATTAACTTCGTTTAGTGTACAATTTGTGTATCTATTACTACTTATCTATTATACTATTACTATACACTGTGACAATTTACCTTCAAAAATTGCTAAATTAAAAATGTGTCTCGTAACGCTGGCATAGAAATAAATTAAAATTTGTTCTGTATTTATTTAAACAGATAATTTACGATTTACTCGTATGTTTTATAAGTCGTCAAGTTTTTCTTTTATTTAAAAAAAAATGCTTAACCAACAAGATGATGAAACGGTAAAAATATAGTATACCATGGAGAGATTAAAGACCATACATGAATTCCTATCGACGTAAGTATTAACGCCTTTATACTTCACCATTAGAGCCCAACAAGAAGGCCATGATGCGTCATAGTCTTTCGCGAGTATTTAAGTTAGGACGTATGTGAGACCGTAGACTTTTGTCATAATTAGCACTAGGATCCGCCATTTTTTATTTGACCATTACGACGGGAAAATTTGATTAGCCGTTCGCGGCAAGCCTACATCTGGACATCGATAAATCTCCAATTTCTGAGTCTTTAAGAATTAGAATAAAACGATCGGTAGCTTCGACGCCGCGGACAATGGATGCAAAGATCTCATTTCGGCCTCAAGCTCGCCCGTGCAATGGGGAGAGAAAATCGTATAAAAACTATTGTGTGCCGACTGCGCGCCACTGCCACGGCCGTCTGCTTCGTAAAGAATACCCCCACCTTCTTCCCATCACCGAGCCGTCAGAGCGTCACCCAGCGAGCGGACTGACAGCCGGGCCGATTGGTAAACACCATTTCGCCCGAGTATATTGGCCTGTTTTGTCAACGATCGCGCCGTCTCGCGCTCGTACTTTCATTATTTCCTTTATCATTCTCTCTCGCTCTCTCTCCCCCTCTCTCTCTCTCTCTCCCTTTCTCGCTCCATCGCTCTCGACATGTAGAAACATCCCAATAGCTTCGGTCGTGACGAAAGTTTGCAAACATAAAAGAGCATGAAAACACATCTACGAAAATGAATAAAAATAATGACACGAGTAAGACGACATGATTAATCGATGGTATTGACGAGTCTAAGAGAAATGGGAGGCTTGTACGATTGGATTTTCACAGTGTCAACTCCCCGAGGACTCGCACTGAGGAAGTCCGTGAATATCTTAATGGCAGATCTGCCTATGACATTTTTGATCGCTTCGAGACCCGGCTGGGTTTCGGTCGCTTCCGATACTGTCGTTCGCGTCGGCGAACGCGTAAATGTAGGATAAGTCGTCGTATATTATAAATACGGACTCGAGTGTGGTCTCTCGGACACGCTCGAGGGCAACGAAGAAAGGATAAGCCAAAAATTTCTGAATTTCATTTATACTAATGGCAAGATTGTGAATTCCCTTTTGCTTTGGTCGCTTATTGAGGAATAAGCGAGTGTATATTCTTTAATACTAGACTAAATACTTGTGTGAATAAATTTTTGTTTTGTTGTTGATTATTCTTGACGTTTTCTGCGTTAGTACGTATGATATTGATAAAACTGTCTTATTATCTAAAATTATTTATATTATTTTACATTGAACTTTCATTTGTTGACGATATAACTAATATAACAATTTATTGTTTATACTTTATAAACTAATATAAGTCTTTATAAATAAATAAATATACATCTCGCTCCCTCCCCCTCTCTCTTACTCTCTCTCTCTCTCTCTCTCTATCCCTCTGCGCTCCAGATTCCTTCTTATATATGTATACATGCGAGTGCGTGCTTTCGTATAAGCCTCTTCTTCCCGCTCTTAACGCCCCTTTACTTTCGATTCAGGACAATGTGGAGAGAGAGAGAGAGAGAGTGAGGAGGGAGGGGGAGAAGCATGTACTCCCCCCTCCTGCACATCCTCCCACTGTCGCAGTGTTACGGCACTCGCGCTTTGAATTGCTAATGCCGAGCGCGGTGTGCACGGTGTCCAGCGGGGAGGACACAATACACGCCTGTCGCTCCTCTCGCACGCCCACCGGCACGCGCGCACGCACAAATGAGAAATCGAACGCGTTGATTCGCTCGTGACTCGCGCCCGCGCGTCCCACCGATCGGGCGCGAATTATCGTCGCCTTATATTTATACTCCGCGCCGGCGACGGCGAGAGGAAGAATTCCGCGCCCGCGTATATATATATATATATATATATATATACACGCGCGCGCGTGTGCGTATCTTGTATATATAATATATATATATATATATATATATATATATATATATATATAATACGTAGGGTGCGCTGCAACGCTAGCGCGGTCGTACGACGATATGAAGGAGAAGGGCGGCGGGGCGGCGCGGGGTCACCCGTAAAAAATTCTCATTGTAAGCAAATGGAAGCGGGCTCGTTTCGCAATGCTGTGGCAGTCGGCCCGGTGGAGACGGTTTATCGGCCCGAGCGCGCGCTCGCGCGGCATATACGGCTCGTTGACTGATTGCATCTGCTTATTTGCGAATTCGTGCGCGCGGTAGCCGCGGCCACGGTGGTGGCGGCGTCGGCGGCGACGGCGGTTGCGGCTGCAACAATGCAGCGGCGACGGGCGCGAGCGCGCTTTCCCGTATATTTGCGATTCAAGAATTTCCAAGTAGCTGGGGGGAGGGTGGGTGGGAGGGGGCTAGGGGTGGGGCGGGAATGCATCGGACGAAGCGCTCCCGGGGGGGGGGCTTATGGGCGTCGGGATGCATAAAAGCCGCGCGGTGGTTTTTCATTTTATTCTTTTGTCGTTATTTAAAACCGTGCGCGGGCGAGATGATATTTTCAGTTTTTTTTTTTGTTGGTTTTTTTCTTTTTTCGTTTTCTTTGTTTTGTCGGGTAACTGTTCGAGGTGCTTGGAATGCGTTATTGCAATGGCGCCCGTTCGTGCCACCGTAAATCTCGTGGATTCGTTATCAGATCCTACGGCGTGCGTTGACAATGACGCGTTATTTGTATTTGTGTGTATGTATAGCCGCAGCGCGTTTATAAATACCCAAAATTAATGCTCGATTGAAATTCACGATCGAAGCTTACCTCAATTGTCTATATTAAATTCTGATTCTGAAGTGTGCATAAGAAAGAAAATGATCAAATGAATCCCATTGTGATCCGTAAGCATTCTTTCAATTTTAACTTAAAAATCTCGAACCGATCCAATATCGACAACTGGCACCAATTACATTTGTGCCTTAGCTGTACAATAATTCACGACGACGTCCCGTTCTGCTGTGTGGCGCGTTGCATATGGATCCGCGCTTCGAACCATTTAAATTTCTCGGACAAAAGCAGAACGGCACTACGTGAACTAATTTGCAAAACTTGCCGCGCAGCGTGGTGCAGAAATTTCCCCGCTGGGCAAGCCCGCTACATTGCCCGCGGAAACAAAAGCACTTCGGTAGAAATTATGTTGGGAAGAAGAGGGGGGAAGAGAAAAATGTAACGTTGCATTCGGCTTTGTAAACGAGAATAAAAAATGAGAGCGCGCGCCGCCTGAGTTTTCCTCGGATGCGAAACTCAATTATTCCTCTCTGTTATTTGACTTCGTTACGTTGCTCTTCGATATCGGCAAAATCAATCCATGCTTTTCAATTAAAAAAGAAAATACTTACGTGCTCTGCAAAACTACTTCCTATGTAATGCTCGATATTAAAAGAGCATGAAAAAGTGAGATAAAACTAATTAAAAACGATTCATAATTATTCAAATTATCAACGTTTAACTTTCTTTCTTACATTTACAGATTTTGAAAAAATAAAATATTCGTGTTGAATATAATTATAATTTGCTATTTACAAATTTATTTTTATTGAAAAAATAAATAATTTTTTAATATTAATCTTTTCAAGCCCAAATACCTTTTTTCGGCATAACATTTATTCAAAGAAATAATTACTCGAAGAATAAATATCTTATATTGTCTTTTACCATTTTTAATGCATAAAAAATTTTTTTATCTATGAAAATTTATAAAAAAAAATTAAAATGTAAAAACTTCATTTGAAAAGTTTCTTTAACGTTTCGTTGGTTCTAAGCATATTGAAAATTTGTCAACAAGTAGATACTTTGCGAGTAAAAAATTCCAGAATATAAAAAGTAAAAATGACGATGTGAAAGTCAATTTGAATTTACCGGTTCTTCAAATTAAAATTCCCATAATGATATTCGAATCGAGACGACAGGATTATGATCTATCTAAGGTAAAACGGTTTTTTCATCGAATGACGAATAATTTCCGTTCTAACATTCAGAACCGTATTTTTTTCGATTGAAACGTTTCTCAAAAATATTACCGCGATCATAGGCAAGAGCGACCACGAGGCTATAAAATACATCCTGTCTCAATTTTTTTCAGCTTCCTTTGAAATCACCAGCGTAAGCTGAATATTGCGTTGAAGATTTCAAAAAAATCAAATATAAAATCAACTATAAATGACGCTTTCTTACGCAATAACTTCCGGTCGACAACAAAAACTTTCAAGCAACAAGAAATAAAAGTATTCAACATAAAAATTCCAATGCTGACAGATCTTCGGCTAAGAAATAGTAGAGCGGGTTAGGCCAGAGGGAGGCAAACGCGAGTCCCCCCCCCCCGATCAAAATTAAAATTTTAGCCCCTCACTCCGCCCTCAAGCCGCGGGGAAACGTTCGGAAACGTAAGGCGTAGCCGGTGTGGTAGCGGAGGGGGCAACGGCACGGCATGCGCGTGACAGCGCGAACGGCTTACAAATTGCTTCGCGCGGCGCTTTTTAGCCGCCCGCCTTAACGAAGCAAACTGGCGCAATTACAGACGCTTCGTCATTAACGATACAGAGGGTGCGCGCGTGCTCGCGCACCGCGAGGTGGACGGGGTGTCTCGATCTGGGCACCGCCACCCCCCACCCACCCGCCAGCCCCACTCCACCAACTAATTCGCGTCATTATACGGCTTTTCGAGCGGACGACGAAGTCGAACGGCTGGGGGGGGGGGGTCGCTCCGCCGCTATCAACGAGGCACCATCAAGCATCTTCGACCCCCGGTTCGAGGAAGGAATTGTTGTAAAGACCTTGCCAGTGCCAATAATTGAGAGTCGAGCTTTTCCGATTCGGCGTAGCTCAGAGAGAGAGGGAGAGAGAGAGAGAGAGAGAGAGAGAGGGGCGTTGAGAAATTCGCGAAAGAGCCCCTATTTCGTGCGTATAATAAATAATTTTGTCCCCCTTATCGCGTGTAAAATTTGTTGGATGCTCCATGTATTATTCACGGCGACTAACTGGCGTAAGTTTCCAATCCTTCGAGAGGCTGTATATTATATATATATATATATATATATATATATATATATTCACGCACGTTTTACTTGTAAACTTTGTTTTATCAGTTCGTAAGAGCGCCCTCTACTTAGTACGTGTAGTTAGTTATTCACTAGCGAGTTACGATAATCTTGCAGGTAAACTTTGACGTGCCTTCGCTCCGCAAAGCAGCGTATATATATATATATATATATATATAGATAATTTGAAAATTAGCCGAAAGCACCGATGGAAAAAGTGAAGTTGAAGGCCTTCGATAAACTTCGCTGCATTAGCGGCGTTAATCATTCACGGTTTACAAAAATCTTAATGGCAATGCGATAATTAATGCACTTCGGAAATTTTTTAACAAATAATATTTATTAATTAATAAATGTAAAGTTCGACAGAAAATACCTTACATGAAGTGTAATGCTTACAAATCGCACGATTATAAAGTAAAATATCGTATGTTTGAATACGTAAATTTTGTATACAGTTAAGTAAAATTTCTGCAGAGGTTGCGTAAGCGAAACTCATTAATTTTAACCTGAGACTTAACCGAAGCCAAACAGTCGTTTCTCACGTTTCCCGTTTTATAATCCAATGTTGATTATCGATCAAAGTGCCCGATGCCATTATTCAAAACTGCCCACACTGCTAAACAATTCTTGCTATTATAATCCTGATGATTCCGTTATGGTCTCATTAGATGTAACTTCATTATTTATTAACGTATCATATGAACTACTTAAAGAAAGTTTCCGGATTATTAAAGAGAAGTATTACATTACTTAAGAACGTAATAATTTCTAACATATTTCTCATTCACAGCACATGTTTACAATTCAAAGAAAAATATTATGAACTAGCTAATAGGTCGTCAATAAGTAGTCTAGTTAATTCCCTTTTTTCGATCTTATTATAGGTACGTTGATGACCTTGTTGCCCGTATTACACAAAATAAAACTAATTAAATTCTGAGAATTTTTTAATCGTATCGCGACAGATTAAAATTTACGCACGAACATAAAAACAATTATGCCATTAATTTCTTACACTTAAGTCCTCAACTCGTCCCTTGATACATAAGCAAGTGATGATTTATATATTAGTAAATATAGTTACTAAATTGGTATTTGTGTACATCTGAAAAAATATCTAACTTAAACGCGAAAAATAAATAAGAAAAAAATATAATAAATAATCATTTGAATGAAAAAGAGGACGCATTTGATTTTGAAAAAGGTCAAATAGTATGTATAGAAGAGGAATTCTGAATGGTATGAAAGAATCATATTCAAAATGGTTAATATAAAACTTTATATCAGTAAATAAAAAAGGACACACAAAGACTTAGGTCTTATTATTTGCTACTTCTTACTAATATAAGAAAATTCATATTATATAATGTTTATTAATAACCCAAGTCATTCTCCTAAGATATTATTGTTTTATTACCAAAAAATCTTTACATGCTACTGTATTGTTAATAAATAGAACTAATTTACTACTATAATAACATTATATATATATATATATATATATATATATATATATATATATATATATATATATATGATTAATACTCTAGTTGTTTTATATTTCCAATATTCATATATTTATATATTTTATGATTTTCGGTCTCACATACTCTTATTCTGTTTAAACTTTAAAAATTGACATGTGTAACTCAGTATGATTAGATAAATTTATACGAAATGTTTGAATAATTACATGTATGATTATATTAACTATCGCCGTGAGCTAATATAATTGTACAGATCGTATAAGTAAGCTTAATCATTAATTATAATTCAATTTTATGTTAATTTTATTAATACATGATTGTCTTGTAGCTTGACAAGGATAGAAAATAAGTTTTCAGCGCGATGCTGTACGCTGTAATTGAATAAAACATTTCTATTCGTATTGATATTATCTTAATCCTAATTAAAGCAGATTTAAATTGAAATATTCTTATTATTCGTTCAACGATGAAATGAAACGAAAGCTCGGTTCGAGATCAGTTTTTTGTTCTGATTTGATACGTCGATAAAATTGTCGAGACTCCGTCAATAAAATCTTAGGAAAATTTTGAAATAGCTGGTTATGTAAATGCCTCTTTTTTCTTATTCGCACTACAAAAAAAAATTTTGATAGTTTTCAGAGTCGTAAATTTTAATAGCTTTCTAGTCAGAGTATAATTCTTCCAATCTAATGAAGTGCCTAATTTAATTAATGAAATTCTCTCGATATAGATACATTAAACATAGAGATTTATAGATTATAATATATATGTCTCCCGTCAAAATAAAATTTTATCTAATTCCATTCTTACAAACTCAATTAATTTAAACTTTCTAAAAACAGACTTTTTCTTACTATAGAAAACACATTGCCAGTTATTGGGTGTACAAGTAAGTTTTCAGGGTTTTTTTTTTCCAAAACTCGAGGTTTTATTATGAAAACATGATTGCATATCTTCAATTCAAAGTGCCTTCTATCGGAAGCTATATCTTTTTCCCATCTTTCAAGCAATTTATGAATTCTAGACCCTAAAATTTTCTCATCTTTCGAGCCCAAAAACGTATCGAGACAATTTTTTATTCCCTCTACTGAAATAATGGGTATTCCTGTAAGAGCTTTTTGCTTTGATCGAAACAAGTGGTAGTCACATGATGCTATGTCTGGATTGCGAGACGGGTCAGGCAGAATTTCCCACCCACTGTTCTCAGAATAATTTTTGGCCGATGCCGCAAAATGTGACCGAGCGTTATTATAATGAAAAATGACGGACTCGTGCCTGGTGCGCGAAGGCGTTTGAGGCGAGCGTAATGCTCGCCTCCAATGAATATGTTGGGTTCGATACAATGGTCCCTTGAAGTTATTACCACTCGGAATTTGTTCCTAGTATAAGATACCCTTTCGATCCCACTGTATACTGAGCGTGACCTGATTTAAGTGAATATTTCGTTTCGTCGTCGGTTGAGCCGGCTCGCCGGGCTTTGTATACGATTTCCTGCGTTTAGGATTATAATAAGAAATCCATTTAGTTATGATTACCAGTACAATTATTATCTCCAGTGACAACACGATGCAAAAATGATTTATTTTTATACCACTGCAGCACCGTTTCCAAAATGTAAAATCGCCGTTCAGCATCTCTCGGCATCAATTTGAATGTTACTCAGTTTCTAACCTTTTGAATGAATCCCAATGCATATAAGTGCAGGGAAACGATTTCTTACGTGACGCCCAATGATGTAGCAAGTTCTTATTGAATCTGACACGCATCCAGCAAAGCGTCTAACTCCTCGTCTTCAAAACTTTTCGGCTTTCCGCAGCTATAGAGTATTTATCTTCAACTTCAAAATCACTACTTTTGAACCGTTTGAATCACTCGCGGCACGTCGATTCACCAATGCATTCCGCCCCATAAGTTGCCCAAAGCATATGATGGGCCTCAGCCGTACTTTTCCTCATATTTGGCTGAAAACTTGCCATAATTTTTTTTTTTTTTTTTTTTTTTTTTTTTTTTTTTTTTTTTTTTTATTATTATTATTTATTTAGGGTCGCATTCTCTGGAAGGTATTAGCGACCAATAAAGATTTAAATACAATATTTACATTACTTATATTATATCAAAAATTAAATTTTACATGAATAATATTTTATATAGATTTTTTTATTCTTAGTTTATCTAATAAATTTATCACTTTTTGCACTGTTCGGATTCCTGTAGTAATTCTTTGATAATAATAGGAAAATGCTTACTGTCATACAGCTCATTGAGCGCATGCCATTCTAAGTAGCTGGCTATATTATTGCTGCATAGGGTAAGATCGATGGCTGAGAGATTTCCATTTCTCTTTTGTCTGTCTTGTACGAGTACCAAAGGGTATTTGGAATTAAAATCTCCGAGTAAAATGAAAGGAACTGGTAATTGCTGTACTAAGATGTCTAGCTCACGAATATTTAATTCGTCGCGGTTACTTAGGTAAATATTGCAGATATATATTGTTTTGTTATCTAATATTATTTTAACTGCAATTGCCTCTAAATTTGTTGTCATTGGTTAGATTTGACTGCACATTGCGTTTTTGACTAGAGTTGCCACACCTCCACTTGCATTCTTACAATCGTTCCCGTTTTTGTTATAGCATGTGTAATTCCTTAATTGAATGGAATTCGCATCTTTTAAATTAGTCTCTTGTAGGGAGACTACTTTTAAATTTTCTGCTACTCTTAGCTCTTGTAGAAATTCGTAATTGTTTCTGGCTCTATTAATGTTCCATTGTGCTATTTTCGTCATTTGTTACTGTTGTTTTAGTTACTTTCTGAATCTAAATTCTCCGTAGTATTTTGAGGACTGGTATGAGGAGATTTCTGTCTGAATCTCTTTAATTTTTTTATTAATAGGAAGCAACGCCGTTTAATATTTGAGTTTCTTACATTAGGATAAATATCAGTTTGTAGGAATTTGATAAATGCTTCCAGGTCATTTGTGTAATGAGCTATAATATCAATTGAATTGCGAATACCTTTAGTATTTTCCAATAGGCTTTTGAACTGTGAATAATTAATTATTATATTGTTTGAATTTAAATAGTATTTAACATTTATTAGGTCGTTATCTAGTGTATCATTTTTATATTTTTATTTGTTATTCAATTTATTATTGTTTAATATAGTTTCGCTGAAATTTTCTATATTTTCTGTTTCTGAATTTGAATCTGTTTTGTTTCTTTTCTTTGGAAATGTAATTTTCCCTTTTTTTATTTGGTTGCTGTTAAGATTTTCTGGACTTATAATGCAGTGTGTTCTTTTGTTGTGCATGCTCGGTTTTGTAAATAATTCTGAGTCTACCTGTGTTTCAGTCATGTTTGTATTTATATGCTTATAGACATCGACACTGTTGTCGATTTTAGATATATTATTCATTTGTCGTAAATTTGTAATCTGTAGATAGTCCGATTAAGTTGCAGAAAGTTCAGTATTGATGCAGTTTCTGACAAGATGGCCTTCTTTGCAAATAAATCATTTTATTGTATGAGTGTTGAAATAAATATAATATTCTCTATTATCATAATTTATTTTAAAGACTTCTGGAATTTTTTGTATATCGTCAGGTTTAACGTAGAATTGGCGCCGGAAGCTGAGTACGTGGCTGTAGCCTTCAATATTTATTCCAACTCTGAGATTCGTAATTGAAGACATTTTGTTTACATTCAGTTGACTTAAGATGTTTTCGATTGCGTAGTTTGGGATATCGAAACGACTTTCTAGTGGTACGTTAGAGTTCAATTCATTATCTCTTGAATAATAGACACGAGTTCAAAAACCAAAATAAAATAAAAGTTCATATGAACGCAAGCCGAGAATCGGCTCACCCACTGTTCCATTATGCCCAAAAAAAGAAACGCTTCAACCCCATCTAATCTGCAGACCATCGAAATTACATCTACAAATGCAACCGAACAAATAAACGAAAAAATTTGATAATATTCGAAACCTACCGCACAGAACCGATTCCCTTAAAGCAATAACGCCTCCCTCAAGCCCCGCCCTCGTCGTTATACTCGACGCAGGTGCGCAAGATTCCAAGATGGTGCCGCCACGCATCGAGCGAGTCCCCGTATTATAAACGTCCACGAGCTTGGCCGTACGCCCCCCCCCCTTTAAAAAAAAACCTACGCGAACGGAGCTGCCGCGCATTCATAAATTAGCGCACCGAAGCGGCCGCGCAGCCGGCCCTAACGGCTGCGATGGGACGTATACCTATACCTGTACTCAGTATATATATATATATATATATATATATATATATATATATATATATACATACATATATATACGTATTGCACTCGTCTCGGTAAAACGTCGCACGTATATAATACCGGCCTCAAATATTCAAGGGCCTTGGCGATATATATATATATATATATATATATATATATATATATATATATTTATAGCAAAGGCTTCCGTACTAACCGACCGGCGCGGGCGGCGAAAATATTCAAAAGAGTGGGGATAAAGGGCGAGAGTGACGGGAAAAGCCTCAAAGCAGGAAACCTTCTCGGCGAGGAAGGGAGGGGAGGGGGTGGTAAAAGAAGGCCGCCGCCGCTGAAAGGCAAAAGCTTCGCGGTAAATACACAGACGTATATATATATATATATATATATATATATATACATATATATATATATATACACACATATATATATATATATATGTCTGTTATATATATAGTTCATATAGCGCGGGTGGCTCTGCTGGAGAACGCGTCTGATTTACGGCGTGTACATTTCGCCGAGGCTCGCACGCATTTATTATTCGGAAAGGGAAACGTGTTGCGCCTCTTGAGTTTTCCCCATCCCCCCGCCGACGTTCCGCCAAAACCCCTGCGAAATATCTACTAGTGCTCTGCTCTCCCGACCACCCCTCTCTCTCTCTCTCTCTCTCTCACTCTATCTATGTCTCTCTCTGTTTCTCCATGCTCACGCGCGCGCGTATACTCGAGAGCAGCGGGCTTTTGATGCCGTTATACTGCCGCCTGCCTGCCGCTGCAGCAGTGCGCGCGCAACGCGCCGCGGGCAAAGTGAGACGCACTCGGCATTCGGCGCACGTATACGCGGCATTTTACGATAAATTTCAATAGCCCGAAAGAAGTGGAAGATATATATATATATATATATATATATATATATATATATATATATATATAGATAGAGAGAGAGAGAGAGAGAGAGGACTTTGTGCGTAGAAGCCGCGCGGACTCGACAGTAAATTCGACTTGCTTATACTTACAAGTGACAAAACGCACGTTTCATAGTACTCACATACACATACCTCTATATATATATAGATGGCCGCATATCTTACTTCGGCGCGCGCTCTCTTCCTCTCTCCCTTAAGCCTCCTTTCTTCGGTCAAGCGGTCGGAGGCGAGCGCGATTTCTCGCACATATGCTCGCGGTGTTCACCTGATACACTGCTCGCGTATATAGACACCGGTATCGATATCACACCAATAGAGATGCATAGAGGCTAAACTGCAATGCGCCATTATATACTCGTTTTACGCGACAAACTTTGGACGTAAAGTCTAGATTAATTTTAGAGGAGCGCTAGAAATTTTTTCTCCACTCTTCCATGCTTGCAATTTCGTTTTTATTTCTGTGTTTTTATCCTGATGTAATCATTGTCCGCATCGGTGATTATCATACTTCAGAATACATAATCGGTTATTATGATACTACAGAAGAGGATTACTGAAGCTAAAAGGCTTGGTGGATTTTCTTAAAAAAAATAAGTTTTATCAATATCTTGTGTTATTTTGAAAATTTTGACTAACGCGCCGAGCAGGAGCACAATGGCCGGTAAGTGCATTGCTAGAGAGAACCCTCTACAATTTTTCTCCATTTACGTGTTTGATTTTGCTAACGTGCCTTGGCACGTGAGCCGACGAGGGAAAAAATCCACTGATAAAACTAGCCGAGTGATTTGTAAACAGTCGCTAATTTTAAGCGCGAACCGCCATTTATCATCGGCCATGCAGCTCTAAACCAGCCGAGGGGATAAATATCCTTACAGCGCAATAGGACCGGTTGAACACCCGCGAAATATCTTATTACTTCTTATTCTCCCCCCTCCCTCCTCCAGATACATTTATTCCATGCCCATTGACCCGATAATACAAGCGAAATAGTTTAATAAGTACAGTTACAAATCAAAGTCGTAAGAGGAAATATCTATTATACAGCGTTCGATTCGCTTCGTGAGCCCTATCCCCACGCTACCCTACCGCTCGAAACGCCGCATAGTTAAAATACAGTCGGATATCGTAACGGCTCCCGTGTACTTACGTATGCGTTCGGTTAGTGAAATGAAAGAGGTATATGGGAAGGGGGGCGGAAGAGGGCGGAGGAGCTACGTAAGATAAGAGCGCAGTATATATAGGTGGCGTAGTATGTAGTCGGTCGAGCGTGGACAGTTCTGGTAATAGAAAATCCAGGGAGGACATCCCGGACTGCAAGTGCGCGGAGAGGAAACGTCAATGTTTATGTTTATCGCATCCGGAGAGGGGGAGAAAATATAAGCGTAGCACAGTAAAGGGAGCAAGGTGAAAGAGGGGAGCAAATTAATATTATGTCGAATGTACATTTCAACGGATAGTTTTCACGATCAGTAAATTTATTTTCGTTTAATTATATATATATATATATATATATATATATATATATATATATATATATTTCTAGTCTTCCTTATCAAATACTTTACGATAAAGTGTCAAAAAAATCAACAACGATATTTTTCGAAAAATTAATCGCCCTCCGCATCATTTCTCAAACGTTTCATTATATAAATACACTTTTATCTACATTCAACGATAAATTTTTTATCCCACATATATACACATATGGATATATACATAGATCCCTAACGCGAAGATTCAAAATCAAACGTACGAAATATACACGTGCCATGTCCACCGCGCTGTTCGCGGAATGCAAAAGTACGATGCTCGACTTGCCGATAGCCGTGTCTGCTGGAAAATTGCGCGATGCCCTGTCATCCAAAATGAAAAAAGACTGACCGTAAGTTAATAACCGGGCGACAATTAAAAATAGAACGGAGAAGAAAATAATAATAACAACGGCTAACCCCGAGCTAACAAGCTTCATCATCGGACTGAGGGGGGTGTCAAACACAGCAACAGCGAGAGAGAGAGAGAGAGACAGAGAGGGATGGAGGGTGGAGGGATACCCGTCGAAGCTTGAAAATACTGTTGGCAATCTAGATCGTTAATCACGCAGTCATAGCTCGCGGGTCGAAGAAGTAAAAAAGGAGCGGTGACGCGAGGGGAAACAAAGTAATTTCACCTTTCTCTCTCTTTCTCTCACTCCCTCTGTGCACTCGCCGATCCTGGACGCAGCCAAGGGCACTTCTCTCTTCATCTTTAATTGCGCCTCGGGCTCGGTCATTCCCACCGCAATTGGTCGTATATCTCTATATGCGCGGAGAGAAAAGCCAGCAACAATCGCGGTGAAAGGGTTAACGGGGGGTCGCGCACATTCGCACGAGGCTGCGCGACAGGAGCGAATCAAGCGCGCGTGCGTATACGTGCGCTCGTATGTGCGCTGACCCACGCCCGCGCACAATCGAACGCTCGCGTATACTGTTATATGTTCCTATCCTACGCGTAGAGGGTCATCGAACGTTCGAAAGCTAATATAGAGAAAGGGGAAAAACCACGCGTATTTACGAAAGTCGACATAGGACCACGGTCATCACGTGTGCCCTTCGCACTGCTGGACCGTGTGTGAAAGTTGCAAAGATTCCAATCTCGTGTTTCTTCCCTTACTGCGTTCGCCTCTGCGACTTTTGACATATGAAGGAGCGATCTGTATCTCCTCTACGCTTATGGCACCCATATATGTATAAGACCGACTTGTCCGATATAATACCGAATAGTCATGGCGCACGGCGGGAAGCTGCACTTTTCCGGCCCGGGCTTTCGTCGTCGGAGAGCGAAACGCGAGCGGCATCTATCCAGCGACGAGGAGCATTTCGCAATAACGCGGAGGATGGAGGGAGGATGGTGAGGGTAGAAGAAAAGAGGGGCGCGCTCGCGCCGGGGCTAAACATAAGGCGCGGTCGCGCGGAAAATTGCACCGAGGCCCCTTTTAACAGGGTCTCTTCTGTCTCCGCGAGCGCGGGGGAGAGGAAGGCGAGACACGCGCGGAGCGTCGTCGCGTTCAGCCGCAAAGCAAGGATAAGACAGGGCGAAACGCCGTTGCGCGTACGAGGGATGAAAATCTCCTCGTCGACGCGTCGGCTATACATAACGCGATACAGCTGCGTGCGTTAGTAAATCCTTATGAATATTCTGCAACAGACTGTGATAAACAAATTTGTCACTGAAGTCTTTCTCGCTTTTCGCGGTCGCTAAAATAAAAAACAAGATAAAAATTCAGGATGTCTGTTATTAGATTATAATATAAGTATTTTTTTTAATAAACGTAATTATTACTAGAAAGTTATGTAATTTTTAATACTGTCCGATAAATACGTTCTATTCTGAACGAATGAACGATAAGGTACGTTATAAATGCGTATAAATGCGAGTGAGTAGATGTGTTGTTATGTAATCATGGATATACGAAGCAAGTTGAGGTTAATGTATGCATCTTTCTTTACACGTTTACCTACTTACCTAAACTAAACACCAGGTGGCATCCTTCTTATCCGCATGCGATAAAATTAAAGCAGTTACTACACAAAGTCGCCCCAAAGTTAGAAATGAGTAGATGTACAAACGTTTCCTAATATTTATAATATATATGTACACAGCGTTTTCTTTACAGGGTATCGTCTAGAAACTTAAGCTTACGTAAATTAATGATAAATAATAAGTAAACGAAGCAACTTAATAGTTAAAAATTATTTCGGTAAGAAATTAAATCGTAAACAAGCCATCTATATGCAAAAAATAAATATTGATTTTGTGAAATTTTTAATAAACTTTCATTTTATAAATTATAAACTAATATAGTAAAATTGAAATTTCTTAAAATCTATTAGAATTCTTTGTAAATTTTTACAGCAGTCTTTTACCAAATTACTCTACTTTGTAGTAAAAAGCTGATGACTTTTAGTATTTTTTCCTGAAAATTTATCTTGGTATCTATAAGGGAAGTCTTCAGATCCGATCCGACCTGGGATGGTATGACTCGGATTCAGGTGTCTGGGTTCAGGCCACACATATAAGTTTGCGAGAGTCGCGAGGATTACCATTTACTATATATATATATATATATATATATATATATATATATATATATATATATATATATACGTATACATGTAGAGTGCAGTACCCCACACTGCCTCCTTACACCGAGGCGATTGGAATTGTTTATAGCGCTTCAAGCGGAAGGAAAGGTGAGCTTGGCCGTGCGAAATCGAAGAAATTCGACCTCGGTCGGTTTACCGAGCGCCATCGCCGCGGTGAAAAACGAAATTGCCCGGGAATAATAAAATTCGAGGTTTATATCTCGCGCGGAAGAGCTGCGGCAGGTGCACACGCGCGTACCCGCTGGACTAATTTAGCCTTACTTTTCGTTTAACTTCGGATTCGTACCCGATTAAGTGGGTGATATTCTACAGTATACTATGATAGCTCTCGACGATATGAATATTTCATACGATAGATTTTTATTTGACATTGGAGGTGAATTTTTGTTTAATACTCAGTCCGCATCTTGCTCGAGCTCGGGTACGTAACGGGGCACTGTTTCAATGGACGTGAGAGTGAAAAACTATACGCTCGAATTAACCATTTCGATCGAAAATAATCATATATAGGAATAATAACAGTCACTCTCGTGTGAAAATATCAAGTCGTACAGCCAATCTTTCGTCGTTCTTTCCAAGCTGAATAATTGTTCGCAATCATGTCCCAAATAAATTCCGAATTGCACGTCGTCGTAATTGCGAGTAACTCCAAATTCCAACGGAACTAACATTCATTAGGCTCGAAAAGCTTAATCGTGTTCGAACTAACCTTTATTATAATTATAGAGTTGCAAAGAAACCAATACTACCGGTACATATCAAGGAAATCAGAGAAGTTTGAACATTGCGGCACGTATTTAGGATTATTTGCAACTACAGTTTTTAAGTCCTCAGAGCAACTGCAATAATAATTTATGACAAGATTAAAAAGCTTCTAACCTAATTATACTTAACATTCACAAAAGCATGTATATTTTTTTAAAAATCAAGCTAGGCACTCAAAATTAAATCGAAAATTCCAATCCAGCATCTACTAAATGCACAAAAGTGTAAATTTGGATGTCACAATTTTAATGGCTGAAGAAAACAATGTGGAAATCTATGGGGTGTACAAGTAAGTTTCCAGGGTTTTTTTCCCAAAATGTGAGGTTTTATTATGAAAACCTGGTTGCATATCCTCTATTCAAATTGTCGTCTATCGGAAGCTATAACTTTTTCCCATCTTTCTAGTAATTACGAATTCTGGACCTACAAATTTTCTCTTCTTTCGAGCCCAAGAAGGTATCGAGACAATTTGTGATTTCCTCTACTGAAATAATGCGTTTTCCTGTAAGAGCGTTCTGTATTGATTGAAAAAAGTGGCAGTTAGAGATTTACAAGTCTTGACTGTAAGGCGGATAAGGCAGAATTTACCATCTACTATTCTGCAAATAGTTTTTGATCGATGCCGCAAAATGTGGCCGAGCGTTATCATGATAAAAAATTACGGACTCGTGCCTGGTGTGCTAAGGCGTTTGAGGCGTGTGTAATGCTCGCTTCAAATGAAAAAGTTGGGTTCGATACAATGGTTCCTTGATGGTTTAACTACTTCGATGCAGTTCTTAGTATATGAAACCCTTTGGATCCCACCATATGCAAAGTACACTTCTTTGTACACCCTATATATGAAAATAATTTTTGTATCATCATTCTTGTAAAAATTTTCTAAAAAATACGTTTCCACAATTAGAATTATAAAAGAAAAAGTGGCAATGAAAATACATTTGTAAAAATAACTGCTAAACAAAAATATTCCTTTGTTTTGTAATTTAATTTAATGCCAAGAAGGAATGCTATATATTAATTACACTTTTGACGTAAATAAATAAAAACATAAATAGAAAGAGAGCAATATTGTTTTACAGCAGATAACGACATTGGAACACGAAAATATACTGTTGTAGTTTATAAATATCCAATATACTGATAATTCTGAAAATCAGTTTTTTCTTCATTTTAATTGACAAAATTGCGTTTCGGTATGTTTATATTGTAAAAATTCATGAATATATTTATAATCAGCAACAATATTAAGCGCTTCTAGAACACACTTCTGATGGTCACAAACAACAGGTTAGCTACTCTTTTGATTTCCAAGATGAGGAAATTTGCATTTGTATACATTTGTGTCATTTAAGGGTTCGGTAGGACTTTATACGGGGGTTACGATTTCTAAGCAAAAGAATTTCAAACAGATTTTATTGTCGGCATAGACTTTGCTGTCGTTGTGAATTTATTGTCGGCAACTTAAATATGTTTCAACGGAAAAATATATCATCTTGTTTGAAATTCCATTACAAAATTTAAATTTAATAAGTATTCTGTATTAGAATTATTCCAAAATTTCTAACAAAATAATACTGAAAAATAAATACATCGCAAGAAAATATCGTCCAAAAAGAAGTAATCTAATAATTTAAATGTAATTTAACTCGATCAAAATTGAAATCCGAAGTTTTCGCTTCCTCTGCAGATAACAATTAATAAAGCCAATAATATATAACCCTATATACTTCTTCTTTATAGTGTTTTCTATAATCTCCTTACTCGTGATTCAGTACCCAAAGCTTCGAAACATCCGCCTCGCGTACCGTTGAACGATCAATTTCCCTCGCGTTCGTGCCGTCGAACATCAAAGCTTCAATTTCGCAATCGCACTTCGGGGCCCGCTTCGCTGAAATTTCCCTATACACCCCCCGTAGCCATCTCCTCTTCCCTGCTCCACCCCTCTTCTCGCATCGATCACCGAAATCTAATAAAACTAAGGAGGCGAGCCGTTTACAATTGGGAATCCAGCGCGTGTCCGAGAATGTCGCCCGAGTCGACCGGCCAGAGAAGAATTTCCTTCATAAAGCCGTGAACCCTCTCTCGCTCGCTTTCTTCCTCTTTCTCTCTCTCTCTCTCTCTCTCTCTCTCTCTCTCTTCCTCTCCTCTCCGTGCCTCTCAAAAGCGTCCTTTGGGCGACTTTATGCATCGCTAGCTCTCCCGCGCGCATTTCGCATCCGACGTCCGTATAATCACATTTACGGACTACGGCCCGCGGGAAGAGAGAGAAAGAGAGAGAGAAATTTGAAACCTGCATCTTTGACTGTCTCCTATATATATATATATATATATATATATATACCTCTTCTATGACATATTGTAATGACCATTATGGACCCCAGAGTCCTTAGTTGATAAATAAATATCTGTGTATATATATAATCTACTCCCTTTGACCGGGGCGAAGCAGAAACGCTTGTCATGCTCCAATATCGCCCCACCTTCGCAGCACGTCTCTCTGTCGTCTCCAGCAAATCTGCCCGGTATCTCTTTACTCTCTGCCCCTCTTCCAACCCCCTTGGTTCTTTTCCAGAAGAACAGCGCATGCGACTGTCAACGGAGCAAATAAGGCGCGACGCAGCTTCCGCAGTTGTGTATATGTGTATGAATATATATATATATATATATGTGTGTGTGTGTGTGTGTGTGTGTGTGTGTGCGTGCTGTGTGTGTGTGTGTGTGGTGTGTGTGTGTGTGTGTGTGTGTGTGTGTGTGTGTGTGTGTGTGTGTGTGTGTGTGTGTGTGTGTGTGTGTGTGTGTGTGTGTGTGTGTGTGTACGACAATCGGTTTTCTATATGAAAGCAACGGAGATGGAAGAGTCCTCCGTGAAAAGCAAGATCCTTAAGGGATCCCACTCCCATAAGCCACGGCTAATAATGGACTGTCATAGCGGACGAAGGTAAGAGGGCGAAAGAGAGAGAGAGAGAGAGAGAAAATGGATTCCATGTTTGTAGGTGGATCGGGCGTTTTTCCTACTCCATACTGTTAGCACCGCGAACGCTTGTGTACCGCAGGCACGGCTGTTTTGCAGTCAGGATATCGAGAAAGAGAATCACCGGGGCCCTCTGACGGATGGAATATAAGCTTGAAAGCGCGTCCCCGCGACCACGGGGGCGCCTTGGCAATTTCATAATGAAGACGGATGCAGGAACGCGGGGGCGGAGAGACAGACGCGTAATGGAATTGAGCGTCGGAGCCGCTCGCGGATCGGCTCGTATCGGCTTTTCCGTTGTCTGCGCCTCCGTTTTTCAGTGCAACCCCCCCTCCTCGTTCTCGACATCGCCAAGACTTTTCGATCCTGCTTTTCAGGCGAGATTGGGAGAAGTAGGAGGAGGGCGGCAGGCAGCTCGTTACTGAAAAGTTAAGAATGATATATCTGCTCGGCGAGCGAGTATGGTCTATCTGTATATATATATATATATATATATATATATATATATATAGCTTTGATCGAACAACCATAAAAGTTGTAGATGGGCTGATTTAACTTTTTCGCGACTCGATTCTCCCTTCGGGCTCTTTTTCCTTGCCCCTTTGTAAGTATATGAAAAGCTCTCTTTCTCTCTCCAGATATATATAATACACTTCTTAAGGTTGTGCTGAACCGATAACGCTCGCGATAGCAAAGAATAATGTTTATATTATACAAACTTGAGTACCGCGACTGGCTGAAATACGTAGTGTCCATCAAATTACATGGATGTGCAAGTAAAGAAAATGCATAGAAATAAAGCAAACATAAAAAGTACATAAATTAAATAATTTAGACGTTAAGAAATTACGCACCATAACCAGATTAATTACAGAGAAATATGTATTGGAAAAATGATGATTCTGATCTTTTATATATTATACGGCGATATGATTTAGTCTTTTTTATAATTTTGTAAATGAGAAGTTTAGTTCATCCACTGTACTGTCAAAATGCATTGTTGGATTATTTAGAATAAAAGTAGAAAACAAGAGAATAAAAGTTGAACGCTTATAGATTCGAACAAAAATTTAATATCGGTAAAAAAAATTAATATCAAGCAAAGAAAAATACTATAATTCCTCTATAATGTATAAGTAATAAAAAAGACCGTTTGGATAGGACCAATATTGCAATTTTCATAAGTAGAAATGAGTAAACAATTACGAACAAATAATAAGGAAACTGAATAGTTTCGATGTGACTTAGTTGCATCTTTAAATAAAAATTGATAAATATCCATCAAAAGTTTGCATGGGTACATGCAAAAAAGTCAAAAACAAATATGTACATCAGATCCCAATAAAGTCGCAATTGTTTCAATTAATACATTATCCCTTGAATTTTCCAGAATTGAGGTCTACGTCTACCTATTGTAATTTCCCTTTTATAATAAAAATCATAATTATAACCTCATAATTTCTTGTAAAATTATTCGATGCCATTTTATAAAGGAGTCGCTGTATAAAGAGGTAAAATGTTCTTTGATCGTTCTGCAACTAATTAATTTCAGATTATGATATTTATTATAATATAATTAGAAGAAAAATTACATTTAATTGAAACGAATTTAAATTTCGTCCTTCCACCGTAAGAAAAGGATAAAATAAAAATAATATTGACGTACATAATGATCCAGGACAGCTTTATTGAATGGTAAATTCATCAAAACGATCGTAATAAATAAAAACTGCCGAGAAAAGGGCACGGGCGCGCAATTTTGCCAAACGAATAAGGGACATAATATATATATAGAATATAAAATCGAAAGAGCAGTCGCGTGGCGCCCATATAGTCTCTCGTAAATTAGACATCGACGAAGTAGCGATGCTACTGTTGCTACTGCTGCTGCTACTGCTACTACTACCACTACTACTAGTACAACTGACTAATATCACTAAATATACTCGATAAGACCGTCGGGCTTTATTGCGTGACTACCGATGAAAAAGTCCTTAAGGAAGGCAATTTCTTACTCGGCAAACGAACTTTATAATAGCCATCGTCGTATTAAAATCGCCCCCAGAGAGCTGGCTAGCTCGTCTTGTTCCATCCTGCTCACCGCTAGTTTTGGGGTGGGGGGGGGGACGATCACCGCCACTATCACCTCCTTACAGCAACGGCACGGTAATGTATGAGGAGAGGGGGGAGATTCTGGTTACACAGGAACGCTAAATTCAGAACATGACATAAGCCTTGAATGTACGTATGTACAATAGGGAACGGTGTATCGAAAATCGTTTAAACTTATATCCACGAACGCGTGCGGCTCAAGGTATGGATGGTGTGCAGCGACCCGAGGTGCGCGAATGAGAAAGAGCAAGGAGCTCAGGGAGGGAGGCGAGAAACGGGAGGTCGAAAAAATATGTGAATCCAAGATGAAAGAGAGTGGGGGGAGGGGTAACCTGGCCGTAAGTCAAAGCTCGCCGTCTTTATTTGCCGATCCTCCAATATCACTATCCGTGTAATTTTCCCGCATAGCTCTCGCGAGCGTGTTCGCCGATTAACAGATTGTACTGCGGGTGAGAGAGAAAGAAAGTGAGAGAGTGAGAGAGAGAGAGTAGAGAGAGAGAGAGAGAGAGAGAGACAGAGAGGGAGTAAGGGAGAGTGTGAGAGAGACAGAGAGGGAGAAGAGAGACCCCTTCATGAAAATAATGCGATAATTCCCGTGCCGTTCTCCCTACACTTGCTCGCTCGCTCAGTCTTCTCGCTCTCTCTCCCTTCCTCCCTCCCTCTCTCCCTCTCTCCCTCTGCCACGTTCGCTCGCGCGCGCGTCTATAATATATAATCAAGACTGTGCGCGCACGCGCGCTCGATTAACAGATAGTTTGCGTAACTATCGCCATATACCTTGCGTGCTGGCTCTATATAAAAGTCTCTGTACCTCCCCCACCCCTAAACCCCTTCCAACCGCTGTAATAACCTTCTCCCTCGAAACGAGACACAATTTATTTACCTCTTGTTTCTTAGCTCCCAGCCTTCTCGATTGCGCCTCCTGCTCCTCGCCGGTGAACAGCCCCCATTTCGATGTCCTCTTGCGTAAGAGATCGGGAATTTAATACATTTACAGATATTATATCAGATTCAAAAAAGAAAGAAAATTCTTTATAGACAAACGAGCGCTGTTCGAAGCTCTCGCAAAAACCCCTCGCCCTTCTTTTTTTCAGCTTTTTATTTTATTTATTTAAGCGGCGTAATTGAAGTTTTGATGGAGAAAGTACATAGGAAAGGAGACTGGGTAATAAAAATCGGTAACGGTATGGTTATACTGCCTGGATCGGCTTTATACATATATATATTAAAACAAGGGCTAAAAATGCATAAGAAGGTATTTTGATTGCGACAGAACATGATGAAAGAAACCGACGACTTTGGTTTGATTAAAGCCTTCGGCGTGTATATATATATATATATATATATATATATATATATATATATATAAAAAAGTTTATGAAGTCCGCGCGCGCGCTTCAAAGCGAAAGTCAGATCGAAGTTTACCGAAAGCTTTTTGGTTTTACATCAATTTCGGAGTCACTTTGACGGCGAGAGCATCGGCGAGCCAGCAGCGATCTCGGGAGATAAACACAAAGCGGACAAAAAGAAAAGGTGCACGGGTGAGCGAGGGGTCGAATAAATGACGGAAAAAAGAGCTAAAATCAATTGGGGC
This sequence comes from Sycobia sp. Sy_11, assembly GCA_018907035.1. Classification (NCBI taxonomy): domain Eukaryota; kingdom Metazoa; phylum Arthropoda; class Insecta; order Hymenoptera; family Epichrysomallidae; genus Sycobia; species Sycobia sp. Sy_11. The sequence goes on from JACCIC010000031.1 coordinate 1,821,531, forward strand.
ACTTTTGACAAAAAAATCCGCGCGATGGATATGCGACGAAAAGAAAAAACTCGATAAAAGTATTATAAAGACGAACGGCGGAAGTTCGATGGACCGGGCGGGGGTGGGGGGGGGCTCGCGTAATGCACGCGGCTCGGGGAAAAACTTCCCTCTCGCTCACACCCCTCGGCAAATGGAAACGGGATCGAGTATAAGAAACGACAAAAACTTTTTCAAAGAACTTGGACCGCGCGCCATTTTGCATTCTTCTACGTCCATCCCCGCTCTTGTCCGACGGGCGACGCGCTCGACAATACGAGTATACTTTCCCTCCCGCCGCGGCCCGGCAGCCCTCATTTCGATCCGAGTGCCGCCGATCAACCGCCCTATTCCATTTGACAGCCGATCGACCGACAATTCGTTCGATCTGTCGCCCGTCGGACTGTAAGCGATTATTGTTGCAAGTCGCGTCGAAAGGGCAATTCAGCTCGGTCGCATTATTTCAATAAACTTGGGTGGGGAGGGGGGCGGCACTGCAATTTCAAAGTGCGGCCGGAAGCTCGGATCTCCGTCAGAAGTTGCGCTCTGTCTGTCGCAATACATATACATTGCCGCGTACGAGTTAATTAATTTTTGATGGTTCGCTATGTAATAATAATAACGTATACGCACGGAGCGCGATACGATTTTAATTAAGCTCGCTCTTCCCCCGCCTCTTAAAAAATCCGAGTGCCCTTTACATTTACATTAGACGCATATCGTATATACACATGTGTATAAATATATATATATATATATATATATATATATATATATATAATTTATTAGTCTCCCGCGCAGCCCGTTTGTATACGTACAAAAGCGTTCGCGAATTATCATGCATTACGCTTTGTTATGCATTATCCTTAGACGGTGGGGGACTATACAATGTATCTATGTATCCCTGTATGTATATATGGTGCGCGAGAAAGGCCAAATGCACAATGCAATTGTAACCGCGCGCGCGCGCAATATACGCTTGCTCCGCGTCTAATTTGTACGGTTAAATGCGATTTCGAACAAATATCTCAATTTTCCGTGTAAAACAATAGAGCGCTTATAATGCGGCCATTACCGTTCTATCTCGGAAAATTATATCGGGCTTATAATGTCGGAATGTCCATTATCGCATAGGGATGGCAATTTGTAATTGTGAAGTAAGTAATGTCGGCGGAGGAGGGTGGGAGTGTTAATTTAGATCCAGGAATGTTTCTCCTGGAAGTTTATGGGCCAGCGATGAGAGAGGTACAACATTTTTTTGGAAAAGACAGTATCTTTGTTTTCCTAGATAATAAAATTGATGGAGCGCCATTTAGTAAGTTTGATATCCATTGATTGGCCGTATATTGACCCATGATATTCAAAAATTAAAAAAAAAAACATAATAAACCAGACCAGGAAACTCACCCTTACGAATAAGGTACAGGAGGAAGCGATTTCAATTACTTTCTCGATCTTATTATTCACATGTCGTAATAGGTTCCCATATCCAAGACCGTCGATAATTTTTCCTGTTGCGAGATAGTCAATGAAAATAATCCCACGCGTGCCTCAAAAGTAAATAGAAGACAAAAAAAAAACCCCGGACGCCATGGCGTTTCCCGTATTGACGGAACGGACTTCGCTCTTTGCGGCGCGTCGAACTTTTCGAAATGTTTGCAATAACTCGTGGCTCGGGCACTTTTTGCTCGGCGTTCTTGGGCTATTGCTGGCTCGTGGCCACCGCATCGTCCGTCTGAGCAGCTGGCACGAACTCGTTACGACCGCGTGCTATTCAATATTTGACCGCTGCGAACAATGAGGAGGACTCTTTCAGGGAAGCAGCTGAGTTCAGCCCGTACGTTGGTTTTGCACTGAGATTTCTAAGTATTCCAGTATTATCTAAATATATTTCTGAGATTTTTTGCAAATTTATTGAGTTCAACTCTGACAGCTGATGAACGCAGCTTGACGAATCGAGTAATTTTTGAGACAGTAAAAGTTTCCAAAGAACCTACGCCAACCTGAAAATATACCATATACATCTTAGATATCTCGCGTAAAATCTTTTTTATTATCGATAACTATTGAATCCCAAAGTATAATTCCGATAAAATAGTGAACAATATCGGTAGGTTTGTATATGATGCGTTTGTTACTATCCGAAACAAACTATTGTATTTCCGATGATAAAAATAATATAATCTCCTAGTTCGGCAATAACAAAACATACATGAACAACACAAAAAAAGCATAAAATATTGTTCTACTCTCCTCTTACAGTTCTTTATAAAAAATTAATTTCGCTTATCACGCTTCCCACATAATTCTTTACTCCCCAACCGCTCTGTATCAATTCTCGAAAAAAAAAGAAGAAAAGAAAACACACTCGAACGCACAACTAACGCTCGAACACAAAACCAAATTAATATCGGTTGTTCATCTCGCGCGGTTCGTTATACGCGAAGCCGTGCGTGGAAAAAGCTGAAATTGATTAAGAGCAAGTGTATGACAAAATTATATAGTTTCTTCTTCGTCCCCGTGCTGTAGTTGTATATACATGGGTTGGGGGAGGGGCCGAATGAAAAAAAAAAGCACAAAGTAATCTGCCAGCGCTAAATGTCGCCGCGGTCGGGCGAACTTAAAATAAAATACCTCGGATGAAAAACAATGAAAATTGTGTCATCGCGAGAGTGCGTACGTAAAAACGACCGGCGGCTTTTGCCCCGTTTCCAATAAGCGCGCGGATCCTACCGTCACTTCGTCTCTCTATTTATCTCTCTCTCTCTCTCTCTTTCTCGCTCTCTCTCTCCATCTATCTATCTATCTCTCTCACTTCTATTTTGAACGTCGCATCGCCGTTGCGCGCGTCACCGTAAAAGTTACGTTGCACTCTTTGCTCGGTGGCAGCAGCAGCAGCAACAGCTTTCTGCGCGCGCTCTTCATTTTTTTTTTTTTTTTTTCAATTTCGCTGTGAACGCGACATCAAACGGAAATAAAACGGACCCGCGATCCGCATGCGTGCGCCCCCGTTTGTGTTTCAGTAAAGTGCATAAAATCCGCTCTGCCGCGAGTTTCCATTCTTACCGCCCCGCGCGCACTTATATGTGTGTATGTGTGTGTATATGCGTGTACATGAGAGAGAAAGACGGAGAAAGAAAGAGAAAGAGAGCACGCGTGACAAAAAGTCCCGCGCGCGCAGAGAGATAGACGGAAAGAGTGCGCGTCGCACTGCGTACGTTGCCCCGGCGCGGCAAACTTGTCAGTCTCGTTATTTATAAGCAATCATAAGACTCGACCGCGTATAAAAAGAGTAAAGAAGCAGAATGGCGGGAAGAGAGAGAGAGAAACAGCCGTACATCGTTCGCAATCAAAGCGCAACTTCCCCGGCTCAAAGGCCAACATCGTGGGCTGGAGGGGGGAGGTGGAGAGAACTCGGCCGGACTCCTCTCGCGTCCGCCGGGAGACGGACGGATGATGCGCGCCGCGCGCCGGTCGCGCGAGGAATATAATGGCTTTTTTAGCGTTGCCTCTCCTCCCCCCCCCCCGTCGCCCCTACAGCCACCGTGCCGCGAGAGTCGAGAAAGAAGAGAGGAGAAGGGAAAGAGGCCCGTTAGCGGTGCAGTCAAACAGGATCATCGACGCGAGGCATCATAACTCAGGCAGGTCGCGAACGTCAATTAGCCCTTGCGCGATCTCCCGTGCTTCTACCCACCCCAGCCCCCCCACCAGCCCACTCTCCGCCCCACGGGCAATGGGCAGCCTCCTTCTTTTTCTTCTTCTTCGTCTTCCTCGCGTCCTCGCGGCGCTGGGCTTTGCGTTGCACCTCGCGGGAGCCGGAGAAGTCGGCCTCTTGTCTCTCGCGAGCGCGCCCGGCGAACTTGGTTCGTCAGAAAAACCGGAGCGGCGACGGGATGAGGGGGGGGGAGGTGAGGGATTTTCGGTATTACCCCTGAGGCAGAAAGGGGGAGGGGACTCGGGAACGGATCGAGATCTTTGGTTTTGGCGCGAGCGAGCGAGAAGGAAGGAGAGTTTGGGAAGGATAGGGAATCTATATGTATGTCAGAGCGCAGGAAACCGAATCTTCAATTCGGCATTCCGAGCTGTGTGAAGTTTGGGCAACGGAGATTCTTCTGCTTTTTCCCTGCATGCTCGCTCTCTCTCTCTCTCTCTCTCTCTCTCACTCGCTCGCTCGCTCGCTCTATATCTGTCATTCACTATCTCTCTCTCTCTCTCTCTCTCTCTCTCTCTCTCTCTCTCTCTCTCTCTCCGGCTTGCTCGTTTGTTTCGCTTGGAAATCGAAGCTCGCGGGATGAAGTCGTCGGCGAAGTGCGGACTTTCGCCTGGGCTGCCGGTCTTAACTGCAAACTGACCGGTCGATGGCGGAGAAGAGAAAGAGGAAGTGGGGAGGGTGGAGGGTCGCCCTGATTAAGTAATTCGGGTAGAGTCGTCGGGACCTTTTTGCCCTCCCGATAAATTGATGGAAAAAGCTCTCGTATTAGGGAATCCTGGAAGGATATATATATATATATATATATATATATATAGAGAGAGAGAGAGAGAGAGAGAGAGAGAGAGAGAGAGCAAACAGGCATGGTCATCGGGCGAAATTGAGATCGTTACCGCGAATGACTTGGCCCGCGAATGAATTTCGTGAATTAAGCTGATTGGTGTATATAAAGTGTATTTAACATTATATATATATATATATATATATATATATATATATATATATATATATATATAAAGGTGTAAATTGTACAGTGTGTATTAAGTAAATTTTAACGATATGAAGTAAGTCAACCCACAATAGCGGTCCCATCTGTTTTTTGTATTAGTTAATGCTTATATCAAATGGTGTGCCGACTTTTACAATTTTCTTATCATTAATTCAAACCAGTTCAACCCTCATGAGATTATAGCATTGTAAAAAATATCTAATGAATGACAATTTTCAGCCCATACGTAAAATTGAAGATAAAACTTCAATCGCTGTCGTTCGTTTTATTCACGATTGCGCAATGAAGCAAAACTATCAATTTTAATGTTATGGGCAATCGGATTTCATTAGATAACAAAACCGATTTCAAATCCAAAGGCTTATATATATATATGAGATGATAATAATAATAATAATAAGAATAACGCATCGGTAATATATGAAACGAATTACGTTTTATTTCGCAGCCCCGAATTAAAAATACAATAATCGAAAATTGGCTTATTTTAATGGACCGTCGATCGAACGAGATCCGATGCATTATAACGCCGATACATTACGCAGAGGGTGCGAGTTTCTTAAATTAATTTAGTATCGACACTTCATTACAGTCGCGCATTCTTAATTAGTATAGTTCCCCCATTGGAAAAAGTATAATCTAATTGTATCCGGACTGATTAATGGATCGTCAATAACGAATATAAACGTTATATAAATTTCAGGACTGCGATTACGCTCATACATACATATATATATATATATATATATATATATATATATATATATATATATATATATGTATATGGATTCTTGAACAGGCAACGCACACGTGCCTCTAGTAATTTTATTTTATCGGACCGCATACCTTTCGCATGTTTTACAGCCGCTACGGCTGCACTGTGCTCTTATTATATACAGCCGGACTTGATATTTATTATCAATTTTGTTTTACGAATATAACGGGATCCCGGACCACGGTGTCTGCTATGCGACACATTCAGGATATATATATATTTCCCATTCTCCCCGCCCCCTCACTCACTCTCTCGCTCTCTCTCTCTCTCTCTCTCTCTCTCTCTCTCTCTCTCTTCTCTGTCTCTCTCTAACCAACCGCCATGCATCGACTGATTTTTCGCCACTGACTAAATTGCGATTCAGCGAGAGTCTTTAAATTCAAGTCGTAAAAGAGAAAGATTGATTATACGCGCATATTGCCAAAGATAATGTGTCGAATAAAAATTCGACACGGCGTATTCACCTCCTCCTCCTCCTCCCCCCTCTCTCTCTCTCTCTCTCTCTCTCGCTCTGCCATCTCATGGACTGAAATTGCAATCGAAAGAATTTGAAGTATATATAAATAAATAAATAAATGTGTGTGTGTGTGTGTGTGTGTGTGTGTGTGTGTGTGTGTGTGTGTGTGTGTGTGTGTGTGTGTGTGTGTGTGTGTGTGGGTGGAACCAGAAGTGGTTCTAAATCAAAGAGAGATTAAATGTAAAAAGGCAAAGTTATAATGACGCGAGTTTTATTAGCGACATTCATAGATTTAACTGTATAATAAAAACGAACTAACCGTTCAGCGACACAACGCCGTACACGGCAGTTGACGAGGCGACGATATATCACGATAAAATACTGGGAGCCTCGCCGGTTTACAGTTACATAATTCGAAAACTATTTGATCGTTATAACTATCGGGTGCTTTTGAGCGCCGAGACCCGAGAAAACCTCTTTTTTTTTTGTACGCAAGGGTAAAAAAAAATTACAGCTAGAGCAATATTTCACGCTGGGACTGCAGGGATACGCACGTCGAAAATGTGTATTGCAGTAATCGACTGTCGCATATATTGTCATTCGACCGAATGAATAGAGCTATTTTATTTTATCCTCGTCTGAATTCGGCGCGGATAAATTGTACGCTAAAACTCTTAGAGAGCGAGGGCACATAATAACAAGTTTTACTCCTTATCAATGACTGCGATGTTTTTCGTCTTTCTTTTATGATGTCGCCTGAAGCAGAAAATACTTTCGGATGAAACAAATATTTGTTGTTTACACTTCCGTAAACTGAAGGATGCGAAACGAGGGAAAAATGACACTGACACGGGGAAATTCAAAAGCACCGATGATCGTTTCCAGCTGAAGTATAAGTATTAAATGTAAGAAGGAAATAAATACCTTTTCATACTTATGCAAATCAACCTCCGTTCTCTTTATTGCTAATTAAATATTGTATTAAATCGTATTATTTTTTTTCGCTAATTATATATTTAGCAAATATTAAACCGTTTTTCACTCCTAATTAAATAATTTCTGAAACTTGGGCATAGTATGCGATAACTTTCCATAAATATTACTATAACATCTAATCTTGTGAATTGATTGATTATTTGAATTTTTCGAAACGTTTAAGAAAATCTCATAAAGTTTGCCTAAAGTAATTCAATTATCAGTAATCTCGATATATTATATATATATATATATATATATATATATATATATATAAATTTTTGCTCTTTTCGTGTGCGCCCGCGAATCGATTGGGAATAAATTTACGGATTTTATAATTAAATCAAGTAATACAGAATAAGAACACAATTTTACTTATATTGTTTATTGTAAACAATTTCTTTTCAAATTGCACTAAAACTTAAACAGAATGTTACGGTGCCGATAAATCAAATTGCATTGCAAGATATAGATTTAAATTTTAATTACTGTAAGAACAATCTATTAGTTATCGCAGTTATCAAGGGTGAACGCAATCTTACCGTAATACATGACATTAACCGGCAGACATCCTACGAGTAAGTAGTGTCAGAAAAAGTGGACAGGCATTGTACCATATATAGAAGAATTTGTCCTAGCTTTAAGTAAGCTATTGTAGTTATAGTATATTATCTATTCGTATTGTCCGCAACTACTAAATTATAGGATGCCTCTGTATTAATGCTCTACATAAATTATAATTCACTAATAATTCGTTTCTTAAAAATTTAAATCTATATTTTAGCCATATTATCCTTCGTTGAGTCTTCATCGTCTTAGATAATGAAGATATAAATATATTGTAATATTGTAATTTATTTTAATTATTAAAAGATTAATGAATTTATTGAACATTTTGAAAAACTGAATAAGTCATATCTCAATTCACAAGCCCAAATATAATTATATTTATGAAAAGTTATCATATACTATGTTCAGAACTCATTTATTGGACTTCTAGAAAAGGTTCAAATGTTTCATAGATGATTAAATACCTAATGCAGTATTTAACCAGGCATACAGGAAATGAAAATCCATTTTAATTGATGAATGGAAAGGCATTCATTTTCTTTCTTATGTTTCATGCAATATCCCTATATCGCTCCAGGTGAAAATTATTGATCAATCGGTTACTTACATATATTTATCGATTATCATTTTACATCGTTCATTGCAAATATACATAGATTCTATACAGTCACATACTTCCCTCGTGACTCGTGACGTCAACGAACCGCTGCATTTGCTCGGCTACGGAAAGTTACGGAAAAATTTCTCCGTGTATGCACAATTGTGAAAATGTAGAATTTTTTTATAAGAAACCGAATAATTTTCCAAAAACAGATTGTAGTTTTAAAATTTCCAACCACGCGCCTGGGATATTGAAAATGTTGACTGACCGCAAATGTTTCTACAACGCTATAATAATTCTAACCTGCTATTCGGACTGGAGCAGCTCTATAAAAATTACATACAAAGAGAGAAGAAAATATATATAAACACACACATATAGAAATATATATATATATACACCCTCTAATTTCAAAGGTATTTCCAAGACTTCCTCCTTTGTTCTAGCAGAAGGTAGCAAATTGCCACTCGTCTGCACGAAAATAAACCTACGCGATCAGCCCTCCAAAAGGCAGAGGGAAAGAGAAAAAGAACGAGCGTGCAGCCTTGACTTTGAATCGATTCCACAGCCGCGGGCTTTTCGCGGGCTCCTCTCTTCTCTCTACTGCTGGTCTGCTTCGATATACATCTATATATATATATATATATATATATATATATATATATATATATATGCACGTGCGCATGAGCATTCACCGCGCGATCTCTCTCCGAGTCGCGGGGATCGGTCGAATAAAGCCCGGGGACGGGTTTCGCGCGCACGCGCCAAAAAAGGACGCGTGACGGGAATAAAGGCTAATGGGATTTTGCGCGCCCGCCCCCGCCGCGCCGCCTCCCCCTTTGAGCAGCCCGATCGACGGGCGCTGCCTCCGATACGACCGCCGATCGTCGATTTGACAGGGGCCAAATCGAATAACAAGTGCTGCGCGCCCGACGCGTGCCTTCCCCCCCCCCCTCGCGCCCCGTGTCTATCGGCACGCGCGTCTCGGTAGTAAAGATGAAGGGGGGGTGGGGCGATCGGTGGGATATCCATCGACGCGGCTGCGAAGGCGAAGAAGAAAAATCAGCGAATTTTCACAGAGGCGCGAACGGGAATTACTCGAGATAGAGAGAGAGAGAGAGAGAGAGAGAGAGAGAGAGAGGAACGAAAGAAAAAAAAGTCCGTCTGTGAAATCCCTAAATTTTAGCGGCACTCCTTCTCTCCCTCTCGACATCGGAATTCTAATTCGCGTCGGACCACGTCGGCGGGGGCGAAGAGCGATGGGCGGGTGACAAAAAAAAGAATAGGAGGAGCAGCGAGGGTACGAGAGGGCCGACGGAAACAATGAGGGCGGCGCGCGGCTCACGGATCATTAAACTTAGTTTTTCGTCCGATCAACGGTCGAGACGGAAGTGCATTAAAAATAAGGCGAGCGCGCAAGGGACATTACGTTCGGGTCTATGGATTTATGTATGCACGTGCATATATATATATATATATATATATATATATATATATATATTTATGGTATTCAGAAATTATCGAAGGCCGTTAAAGGGAATTGGCCAAGACTGGAGGCCATCGAAGCTCAATTACATTTAGAATCTTATGGGTTTTGTTATATTTCAATTGAATCATTCTATTTATTCCATTAATCATCAAAATGATTTCATTAATTTGCTTATTTTTTCATTTACTTTTAAACATGCTCTCGAATGATGCCAATTTCTCAGGAGAAAAAAAACCATAATTTGATGTATTTACGAACAAAGCCATTAAAAATTCAAACGAAAATTCCAACCGCAAATAATTAAACTCAAACAACATCAATAATTGCCCTGCGCTCACCTCTAATCTCAGCTAAAAATCTCGGCGGGGGCCTGATTTATCGAGAGAGCCGCCGCGCTCGTGATCTTCCACTCGCGGTAACGAACGCTTTATCGGCCAATTGTTCCCGGCAGAGTCTATTCAACAAAAAAAAAAGCGTATATCCAGTAGGATCGGCAAAAAAGGGAGGGGGGGGCAAGAGCAGGGGATAAGGATAGCGCAAGGGAGAGGCAGAGAAAATGCGCAACCCGTTCGCAAAGCCAGAGCGACAAAGCCGCGATTTCTCGTTATCTCTCTCCTTCTCTCGCACCTTGCAAGCCGCGCGCCCCGTGCCGCAGATAAGCTAATTCTCGCGGTCTCCCGCGCCTCTCTCTCTCTCTTTTTCTCTCCCTCTCTCTCCTGTCTCACGCGCCGCCATGTGTGTGTGTGTATATATATATATATATATGTTCAACTCTCTCTCTCTCTCTCTCTCTCTCTCTTTCTCTCTCTCCTCACCTCGACGCGCTCTCCTTCGCCGCCTCAGTACTCGTCTGCCCCGTGCCTCAACTCCTATGCAGAGGGACGAGCGTATAGCCGCTCCTCTTTGCTCCGCTCGCGGGTGGTTGAGCTCTCGAGCGAGTACACGTGGGTATCCCCCCGCGGCAAAAACTGACTCTCCGCAAATTGAAAGCACCGGCAGCGCTTCTTTAAAGCGCGAGAGAGAGAGAGAGAGAGAGAGAGAGAGAGAGAGAGCGTCCGTCCAGCGTTGGGCGAGAGCAGAGATGCGCGCACACGCACACACCCGCGCACGCCCACGCCACGCCGCGGTCGTCTTCGTCGTCGTCCCCGGCATTCCCGCGTGCGGATTCTTGATTGCAAAACACTCGGCTTTATGGTACACTGTATGGCATCGGGAAAAGAGAGAGAAACGAAATCGCCTCGTTCGTCCCCCCGCCGCCCGCCGTTCGTCCCGTATCTAAAAGAGAGAAAGAGAGAGAGAGAGAGAGAGAGAAAGAAAGGGAAGTAGCAGGAGCAAGATCGTATAGGGACACAAAGAGAATACATATGTTTCGTGACTTTTTGTGCAGTACACCGAGCGAGTTTAACGTAGTTAGACCGAAGACCGGTATATCTGTGTGTAGATATATATATATATATATATATATATATATATATATATCTTTCCAACTCCCTTTCTTCTCCCCCCGCTCCTTCTCTCCGCTTTGCCCTTTCGACTGTCCGCTTCGCGATCACGTCCTTTTTCAGTGTCTACGCCGGGGCGACTTACTATACTCGACTTTGCCTTAAAGGCTGCACAGCACACGTATAGCTCGTGAAAAATTTAACCGACAAAGACGATGGATCACCGCTAGAAACGTGGGATACGTATATATAGAGAAACGAGAGATGTGAGGATGGCGAGGGAGGAGGGGGAAGGGGGGCTGAAAAGCGAGCAGAAAGAAAACGCTGACGTTGAGTGCCAATGCGCGGACGGATATGGGTAGTATACGTGTATATATATCTATATATGTATATATATATATATTATTCAAGCTAGCTGAGCGGATCCAGCCACTATAGATCGCACCGCCCTTTTGCGCGCGAACCGCGCATCGGCGCTGGGTATATAGATATTATATTATGCGCGAAAGCGGCGCGTGCGCTAAAAATTTAACGCCGAGACGTCGTGTCGTAAGCCGAATGCGAAATGCGCGACGTACGGTCCGGAGGATCTCTTTCGTATATTTGTGATCGGACACTGGTACGTGGATATTAAAAAAAAAAAAAAAAAAAAAAACAAAAAAAGAAAGAACACCGATCTGGACTGTCCAAGGGAGTCGAGTTCGGGGTGTAAAGACTGGATCGTACGTACAGTGAAATCTGTCTATTTCGGCGAATGAGATTACCTTCTATATATATATATACGAATACGACTCACTATAATCTTACATCCCTGGCTTGAAACGTATACTATTAACATAAGCTGGCTGTCAACTTTTTAAATTATGATGGGTGCAGATAAGTATTGTTGACACTAATCTTTGCTTGAAAATATTCAATTTCACTCTCAATGAGAAGTTCTAGCTGCGATAAATACTTTAAAGACAGCTGAAACACAGAAATGTTAAATACAAAATATCTTCATTTGACAATATACCAGGGAAAAGTGAAAATATACATCTAGGGCCGTCTCAACTTCTTCGTTGTTTGCAAAATTCTCAAAGAGGTGGAGGTTCCGAATCAGAATAGAGAGAACGCTTGAACTGATAATAGACGACTTTATTTTTCTATATAAGCCATACATACCTGTTCTGGCGGATTTTAACAACCATCTAGTCGAGAAAATTGAAGTAATATTAGTCTGTTAATTGTTCTACCTTTTGCAAGTTAATCAATGATTAGAAAATCTTTTGCGTAACCCAAACACCCTGGCCATAATCTTTTCAGCAAATGTTATCCACAACAGTTTCTATGGCGCATCACCACCGGCTGCCAGCTATTGAATTGATGTTTCATAACTGCCACATACCTGTGGGCCAACGTCTTCACCACGGTACCAGCATCGCCGCATAAAATTCAAATGTTGTTCGAAATTTTGTTCAAAAAAGTGTTTTTTCTCAATTCCCATTCAAGTAAAACATTTTTCATGGTTGACAGACAAAAAAGAAAATATCCGTAAGCTTGTGCCAACATCGGATGAACTTCCTTGGAGGTTAATTTCTCCATAACGAAGAATTTTCTGAATACGCCATATTCAAGTATATCTACTGGAAAATTTGTGTCAAAAAACTTTGAGAGAGAGAGAGAGAACAAATAAGTATTCTCCGACCTGTAGTACGAAGTGATAGATTAGAAGCATCAGTTTTGGAGTATCAGTGATAATTGGTTTCGCTTTGACAAATCTATTGAATATGATTACTTTCTATAGTTGACACAGGAAAATATTTTAAACAGATTCCGGGCATTTTTAAATGCGTCCAAGTACTTCTGGTATATCCCCCACCCCCTCCCCATGCTCGTAGTACTAGAGTATTTATATTAATTAAATTTGATGAAATTAGTGCCTGAGAATGTGATCAAATAAAAACTGAGAAAGTTGCAGATAAGAATGAAGTTCAAATTAATTAATGCCTATCATCATCAATAAAGTATCTTTCATTTTTATGATATGATATACCTATGAAGAAACTTTTAAACAATATTGCGATGTGAACTACAGTTAAAACATCGCATCTAAACGTTGTTTAAAAAAATGAAATATAAAAAAGTATCCGCTAAAGCTGTATCTATACACAACGTTTTCGCAAACGTCCTATTAATTGGCCGAAAAAAAAAAAAAACGAAACAACACCGTGTACACATATAAAACTTCGTGAAAATCGCCGCGTCTCGATTTACGTGCACACGTCAACGATAAGCGCCCTCATTACCCTTGGTCTTTATCAATGGGCTAATATTTCAAACGTCAGCTTATGCTGGACGCGCGGGGAGTGGGCCGTCAAAATCAAATTGCCCGTATCGAGGAGCCCACTCGAGGAATTAGCTCGGCTCGCGATCGCGCATACGACGGGGGAGCGCGGCGGTCCAATTCTACGCTTCTGCTTCCATAGACATAATATATATATATATATATATATATATATATATATATATATATATATATATATATGTATGTACATGCGGGCAAATACACATAGTACATCGAAGCGCAGGAACGAATGCAAAATCGCCGATTAAAAGCTATCGGCGAGCCATTAATACGATATGCCGAGAGGCGCCACGCCCGACATGTTCCATTATTTATAAGCGCACCTGTCGGAGCCTATCCCTCTCTCTCTCTCTCTCTCTCTCTCTCTCTCTCTCTCTCTCTCTCTCTCGCTCCGCGCTCGCTCTCTGTTCCTCATCCCTCGCTCTTCCCTCCACTCCCATCTCGCTCTGGCCTCGCTTTCTTTCGCTCTATATACTTTTCGCGGTTACCCCACTCAGCATCTCAACAAGCCGAATCCACTTTGCGCAATCCTTATGCCCCATCGGCTTTCGATATTTACCCATCTCCCCACCCCCTCCCCCCCTTCCCCACAATACTGCCTCGTTTTGCACGCGAGTACCCGTACATACGAGAGGGAGTCCCCCTCCATCCCCCTTCCCCCGTCTCACCTCGCCCTTCTCTCCGCCCTAGCCCGTTTCCTTTGCTTCGCGCTGCCGGCGATTGTCGGCCGCTTATTAGCTCGAGTTTGCAGATGCCGGCAATTTCTTTCTCTCTTTCCTTTCTTTCTTGCTTTCTTGTTTTTTTCTCTCTTCCTCCTTCTCTGCTTCCTTGCTTAAAGAAATCAATCAAGTTCGAAAAATTGATGTAAATTCTTTAACGAGGAGAGGGGGGGGAGGAGAATTCTGACTTTCATAATGCGGAAGAATTTATGCTGCGCACCGACAGTCGACAGATTAACCAACTCGGGATAATTTCTTTAAGATGAAAACTCATTAACGCAAGTTTAAAAAAACGGATAACTGCAACGGCCGACGATTCAATGCATTCCTAACAAATTGTGTATGTGACCTAAGCTATGTACAAATATTTTTGCATTTATCTGAAATACCGCATTTGCAAGCCACTGAAATCTTTAGAAGATTCCTCGAAATATGCTCCAGTCGCAGATATCTCCTCGATCCTCGTCTATATCTCCGCCCTCCTACATATATATCTATACTGGATCATTTCAACTTTTGCTCAATGTATGAAAAAAAAGAAGAAAAAGCTGAAGAAGGAGAGAAAGAGGGGTCGTACAACACCTCGTTCCGAGCGGGCGAAACGATCGCGAAACCGTTTCAGAATTCATCGCCATCGGGCGCGCAACGAGAGCGATTCGCGGAAGAATCAACGAGGCGCACCGGGCTATATATATATATATATATATATATATATATATATATATATGTATATATATATACCCTCGCGCGTGACGAGAGAGCAGCGGGGAAAGGAAGAGAAAAGGAAGTCAGTCAGTCGCTTAAAACACGACGGGGCCGCGCTTAATACAACCAATAACCGTCCTAGCGCGGACCATTTACCCCGCGGAATTCACTCGGCGCGCGTATATATATATATATATATATATATATATATATATATATATATACACGCACACTACACTGTGTATAAGAGTACTCATTGTTACAAACGAGCGCTGAGCTGCAACGGTTTTCCGAGCTTCTCTCTCTCTCTCTCTCTCTCTCTCTCTCTCTCTCTCTCTATCTCTATCACAGACGGCATTCGCTCCTGCGCATCTCGCCTATATATACATACATATATTCACTGCAGCGAGCGAATCAACGAATTGCGATCCATTTCTCACGACTTAGATTATCTCGCGGACGTCCCGTCCCGTCCCCCCTCTCGCCCCTTTTATCCTTTTTCTCGGTGCATTCCACAGAAATCCAAAACGTGCCCCCAACCCCCCTCCCACCTCTCGCCAGCCCTTCACGCCCCGCGAAGAATCGCCTTTGAATTTCAAGAGATTATCCTCTCTTTCAGGAGCAACAGCGAATGCAAATGTATGTAGAAAAGGAAGAAGAAGAAGAAGAAGAAAATAAAAAAAGGAGAGAATTGCTCGGTGGTACAAACAGTAAACAGTGGAGCCGAAAGGGCGGGGGGGGGGGATCGAAGAAAAAACGGACGCGTGGACAGCGCTCCGGAGGAAATATATATAAGGAAAAAAGACGGAGGAGGGGGGGGGGAGCGCGAACGCCCAAAGGCGACAGGGTCCCGGAATGCGCGAATCGTCCACCCTGCTGTCGCAGCCGTTGTCGCCGTCGTCCCCGTCGTCGTCCACCTCCTCCTCCTCCTCCTCCTTCCTCGAAGTACAGATCAGCGATTCTGGATAATCGGAGCACGCGGCGCTGATGGCGAAGCCACCGCCTGCGCGCTCCGGGCATTCACGTTCTCGCTCTCGCGCGCACACACTCTCTCCCTCTCCGGCTCTCTGTCTTTCTCCCTCGGATAATCATCTTGGACGTAACTTAGCGCCGTAACCACGTGCGCGCTACCGTATATATAAAGTACACAATCGTATTTCCTGGTTTATGCCTCTCTGTCTCTTCCTTTCGGGCTTTGCTTCTTGTCCCTCTTTCTCTCTTCGTTTCCTTTGGCTGTCTCCCCGTTGCTGTTTACAGGTCCTCTCTCTCTCTCTCTCTCTCTCTCCTCTCTCATGACTCCTATATACCTATATGTTTCTGTACGACTGCCGAGAGGAAATGGGCCTGACCAAATAAAGAGTAGCGTGCACGAAGAAGCGAGAGAAGGACGGTAGGTGGGCCGGCTCGGATCGATCGTTAAACGCACGCAAAAGTCAATTTTATATATAACGATCATATATATATATATATAGGGACATTAACGCTAATAATCGGTTTCGCGCTATTTCATTTATATACTATACCACGCTTTCATCCCTTGATCCCTTCTCTCTCTCTCTCTCTCTCTCTCCCTCTCTCTCTTTCTCCGTATCTCTTTCATACACTCCTCTATTTTCTCTCGGTTATTATGCAAATTTCAAATACCCGCATGAAAAGAGGGGACGCGAAGAGAGATAAACAGAGGGAGAGATAAGATGAGAGAGAAAGAGAGAAAGTCTTGACGAATTGCGTGTACGTTTCGATGAGTAACTAAAATTGTGAGATGGGAAAATTAATGGGACTGACGTTGGTTTTTCAAAATTGTAATTGACGCAGGTACGTCCAGGTTGAAACGAACAAGCGCGTCAACATTGTGTGCGTGCGCGCGCACGTGTGTGTGCGCGCGTGTGTGTGTGCGTGTGTGTTTTAAGCGCGAATTTCAGGCCTGATGACCTTTTTTCGCCCCTACTGCTTTATGAGATTCATATTACGAGAGCTTTTATCTCATAGCATCGAGTTATTATTTTATAGTTATATCAAACGGAGGGGGAAAGTCAGGCTTTTAAAAAAAATCAAACTTTGCTCAAAAATAATTTTTCTTTCATTTTTAGTTCTATTAGTGATTACGACAATCGTACATTGATTTATTACTATAAATTGATCTTGAAAGTTACGATAAATCTTTCATATTAACGGTATGTTTATAGAATAATTTTAAAAACAAAAACCTTTTATGAATTTCTTACTCATTGAATATTTTATTAATATTTTTATTTGATATATTTCTTATTAAAAAATTTTGTTTATCTATCATCATATTTTACAATTCATAACAATTAGTTAAGATAAAAATCTAAGAATAACTTTATTACGGAATTTCTTCTGAAATTTTTAAAGTACGCCTGAACTGTAACGGATCAGCGTTTTATCCCCTTGGACGAGCTTGTGTACAATCGTAAGTGGCATTATTATGTGTGATTACGGACTGGGAAGACCTTATTACAGGTAATGAAAGGTGATCCACATATATACAGACATATATATATATATATATATATATATATATATATATATATACGGCGTACTGTTTACTTAGCCTCGCCGGGCATATAAATTGTCCAATACACTGCTGTCTCGAAACCTTCGCAATTAAATAAAATAAATAAGTGCTTGATTTTCCAACATTCTACATCTCTGTACTAATATATATCAGAAAACACTCCACTTACACAGAAATCCTTGGATCGATAGACCCCATCCTTTACGAATAAGATCAACGGACATCTCCCCGGGATGATCAAATCGTTATAAAATTATACTAATATATATATATATATATATATATATATATATATATATATATATATATATACATGCTTCGGTTTCAGTGGACAATTTACCCGAGTTATATAAGCAAGTCGCGAAAGTTATATATATCTATATATATAGAGGCGAATGCGCCCAAAGGAAAATTCAATTGGGCGAATGGCAGTCCGATTACTCGGAGCAATCTCTTGCGCCGCGCCAGCTCCCGCCACCGGGGTATATACACTATATAACTTCGGCCCTATCCTCCTCCCTTTTGGGGACATCCTATTTAAGTTATAGATCTGAAATACAAATCCGACGGGGGCGCGGTTTCGGGGACAAGCCAACTGATTTCCGGCACGGCGCCTAGGTGAAACGGATCAAAGGCCGAAAGGGCTTATTAATTTACAAACACATAACATACGAGAGACTGTCGAATTGGTTTTATTAATTTTACAATTACTATTTATATATATAGATATTTTGATTTTACGCATAGGAGTTTAAATGAATTATTTTTATTTATATAATATGCCATTGGGAATAAATTTATATGTCAACCAAGTGAAAGATCCATAAATTATGCGCAATCTTGAATTTTTCACTTTCATTTCTCCGAATTTGTGCTTAACGCCATCGTCTAGAATATTTCACCGCGAAGCGGGTCAGCACGACTCGTCCGATATCCAACTTTGAATATATATGTATATGTATAAACATACATACATAAACACATACATACATGTACAAAATGTACAAAATAGGAATTATACCCTCGACAAATCCGACCCACCTCACTGACCCTAAACGTCTCCGCCATCTCCACTCTATACCTTCAAAGGTTGGCCAAAGCTTATATACATATGTGTATGTATGTAATTATACATATATACGCGAATGCGCACACTGCACAAATATGTATGCACGTACGCAATGTCAGTGCGGCAGCCGATTGCCCAGGTCGATACACGGAATTCTACTGTTATCCTTTATCGAGCATCTGCGATCGCGTGGCGGTGCAATCGCTTTTTAATAAGATTGAGAAAGTCAAGCCCGCACAGAGTCACATATGCCGTTTACATAGTGCTATATATATATATATATATATATATATATATATATATATATATATATATATATATATATACACATGAAGACAAGAGCTCGAGAGCTAATGGCATAGAAGCGGAGGGCGTTCGGTATACAGGGGAAGAGCAGGAAGACGAGGAGTGTGCAGGAGGAGAGGATAAGCAAGCACGCAAAGCGGATGCACGCCGGCGAGGCGAATAATTCACGCGTTATCAACGGCATCTGCATCGCGACGTTGTGGGGCAGGATGTGTATATACACGTTCATATGCATATATATATATATATATATATATATATATATATATATATATATATATATATACATACATACATACGTGAAAAAAAGAGACGTGTACCCATGGATTTTCTCAAAGTTCCCTCCCCCTTCACTCTCTCTCTCTCTCTCTCTCTCTCTCTCTCTCTCGCTCTCTCTGTCTCTGTCTCTGTCTCTGTCTCGATCCTTCTTCACTCACTACTTGCGATACCTGGCACAATGGCACAATTGTAAAGAAGACGGATTTTATTCGTTCGAGACCGACCGAGAATCGCAAAATGTCATCTTTCTTCATTTGCCTGACACACAGGGGCGCACGGGCAGCACGCGCTTTAGGTATAATTTAACCGCTCATTTGCGCGACCTGTTTATATATATATATATATATATATATATATATATATATATATATAACGTGCGCGCGCGCTTGGAACTTCACCGCCTTCCTCTTGCCCCACGTTCCTTTTACTCTCCCTCTCTCTCCCTCTCTCCCTCTCTCTCTCTCTCTCTCTCTCTCTCTCGCGCCACCGCCTCCCGCACGCTACTGTCCGTGGCTGCTTGTTTTCTACTCCACCATCCCACTATCACCCCAACCCCGGCCCCGTTCCCCGCCGCCCTCGCGACGAGAGTGTAAATTGCATATCGCCGCGACCGGGGCAGAATGTTAAGTAAGCTCCCGACGCGTAAGTATATTAGGCAGGCGCGCGCGCGCGCCTCGGTGCCGAGGGCTCGCGGCGACAGCGATAATTCCCGAGCTTCCCGATTCTATAAAAGGGTATGTAAAGCCGAAAGGTGGTCTTGACGCTGAGAGGGAGAGACCGTGGCTCCGCGACGATTTCGTGAGGGTGGGGGAAGGGGTTAAAATTATATATATATATATATATATATATATATATATATATATATATATATAATTATATATAGTATATAATATTATCAATAAAGTTTATAGTAAAACCCCAAGAGGTATATAAGAACGCCTATCTCCGGCAAACTTTGTAATGTGGTTCGCTCCGCGTAACCGCTGAGTGGATTTCGCAACCGGGAGCGAGGCGGTCGTCGAACTTGGTATACGCGAGTATACGTAATCTTCATTGACAGGCGAATCGAAACTGTTTTGTTTTTTTTTTTGTTTTTTTTTTTTTTTTGCAAGGTCGAACGGAGAGCGGATCATGCGCTTCTGATGCAACAATCGATGCGGTATACCAACCCCACGTTAATTCAAGTTCTTCAAGAGTTAAAATTTTGAATAGACAGGCTGAAAAGCAAAGTCTGAATTCGCGGATATGAAAAGCCATTTATCCGAAAAGTATGGTTACCTCGCTTTGTTCATTTGTTTTTAGATATTATTACCGAAATACTAGATCTGTAATAATTGTACTTTGCACATAACTTGTACTTCTTTTTTAAGCTGAAGTTGACTGATCTTTTAAAGCGATTAAGTAAAAAGTGACATGCTTTAAAGAATGTTATTTATAAATATTAAATGACAGAAAATTTTAATTTATGATGCCCTTCATTTATGACTATTTTACATTACTGCAAATTTTCAACTAGATTCGTCAAGTCTTATAAAAGTGATAACGTTTTTCAAATTTCATTACTAACAACTACATAAATTAAAATTTAATTTTTTTTCATTTCCACGCGCTTTGATCAATTTTCTAGAAACTTCGCGGCAATACAGAGTAGATGTTAATGAAGAGCAAGATGAAGAAAAATTTACAATAATTTAATGTTTATAGATATATTATTTTAAATAGTATTTTCTGCTCAGTCGGTAAAAATAGAATTCACCTTCCTCTGAAGAGAAAGGAGAAAAATTGTATAGAGAAGTGTTGAAATCTCTTGAGCGTTTCACAGCATACATACTATATATTACAGCCTTTTTTACATGTTTTCCAATTCATATTTCAAGTACCAAAATATATTGTATATTGCTATATATATTATACGCATTATTATTACGCATATATTATAACACATTATATATATATATATATATATATATATATATATATATATATATATATATATCGTTTAATTTTAATAATGATACAATAGAATCATAAAAGAATTTTATACTAAACATATCCGCTGACACATGAAATACATTACAAAATAAAAAAAAAGGTATTACAAACAATTGTAAACAGGAAATTGTAAAAATAAAAGTAATTCATACGAAGAAATTGATCGATATAGTAAAATAAATAATAGAAAAGTGTCATTAGATTTCTATCATAAATATATAAAAAATAATAAATTTAAAGTACAAATTGTACAAAATTTATAATTAAACATTAAATATTTATCTATATAATTAGAATTTCCTTTGCTCTATAATATTAAATAATGTTTTAAAAATTAATTGATCAAGCTTATAATATTTAGTATAGCTGATCGCAAAGATATGTAGGAAAATGTTTTATCGATGAAGTTTGCACATAAAAATAAATATAAAAATATAAAACAAAACAATTTCAAATCTACCGCACTATGCAGTATTGAAATTTTCTATATGTAGCTATTTTTGAAAATTAAACAGAAGAAATCGAATGATTTTCTAACTATACCTATTAGTTTCTCATAATGATTATAACATTTAATTCAGTACTAAATGTATTAATATTAATGTTCATAGTGATTCTAATAGACCTGAAAAATTATTTTATACAAATATATCAAAAAGAAAGTTATTAAGTTAAGTTTAACTTTTAAATTTTAAAAATTGATTTAACAAACGTTCATATAAAAACTTTTGTATAGAAAACTTTTATATAGAAGTCAGGGGTTCTATACAGTCTTTACGTATTATATTCTATTTTACTAGTAATACATACCCATCCTGCATTTTAAATTAAATTTTAAATCTGTTAGAATAGGAGCATTGCACAAACAGTATCTTCTTAATAAACAGAAAATTACGAAAAATAACAACATACCTGTTAAATGACTGCCAGTAAACTCGAAGTCGTCATCCTGATCCCAATGCTTTAGGCTAAGATTTGAAAGAGAGGTAGCATTAGCAAACTCCAAATTCGCAAAATGCCAGTCCAAAATTTGTCTGTCTTTTGACGATAGATAAACATCACTAAAATTATATGTTTTAATCAATGATATGAAATTATATAATGTTTGAAAACTAGATCTTCATCAAATTTTATAGAATAAATTTTAATAAAATTTATATAGGCTTAAGGGGTTTCCTTATATTTCTAATTGAACCGTACAAGCAATACAAATGAACAATAATATATTGAAGAACAATGCAAGAAAACAATAATTCATATTAAGAAAAGTGATTTCATAAATTTAAATTTCATTTATTACATGATAATTTTACCTTGGTGGTGATGCCTCAAGTTCTTGTAATTTAGCTTCAATTTCTGTTTGTTGCTCGGACAGTTGATCCCATTCTTTACAAACATTATTTAGGTCACGTAATTTAGAACGCAAAACAAATTCCTGCGTTATATCCCTTTGCTGCTTATTATCTATTATTTCTTTATATTGTTTATCCAATTCAGCTAATCGATCTTTGATAACTATCATCTATTTAAAAATATGAAAAATTTTTAGTTACTAAACAAATACTTTGATAATTAACAAATTAAACATTTTTAAGTCAAAGATATAAATTTATTTGGTAAAAATAAGCAGTGTATATCCTGAAATATTTTTATTAAATCTTATTATAAATTAAATTATGGATAAAAAAATTATTTACCCTCTGCTGATTAGTTAAAAGTTTACTTTGCAACGACAACACAGAACGTAAGTGTGCCACTTGACGTTGCTTAACACCTTGTTCTTGAAGTCGAATAACCCATTCTAATGCTTGACCTAATGACACAGGTCTTGTACTACCAGCTTGAGTACCATTTCCAGAATTTCCAACATAATTAAAATCTAATTGATGAGATAAATAAGATGTAGCTTCTAGTAACCTGTTAAATTCTCTTTCAACCATTTCATCTTTATCTTTGGGAACCTAATATTTAAAATGCAAAATTAAAAGAGTATGTTTTATAATTTAAGTATTAAAATATTTATGATTTCTTTACCGTCTGACCATCACTTTCATACAAAGGACACTTTTGTCTTATCTTATGAAGTTCCATATTAATTTGTTTGCTTAACACTGTTACAGGATTTCCTCCAAGACCAGTTACTACCATTGCACCTAAATCAGCAATATAATTTGATTTTCGAAATGTAGCTATGCGACCACCAACTCGATCCTACAAATATATAAAGAATTGTTACATGACAGAATTTATTTGAACCAAATAATATAATTATTTACTCTTGCTTCTAGAACAATAACTTCTAAACCGAATTGCTGCATCTGTTGTGCTGCTGCTAAGCCAGCAATACCAGCACCAATAACCACTACTTTACCTAATTTTTTTGCTGGAAATGACTGCAAAATTTTTACATATAAACATGTTATAATTTAAGATAAAACAATAATTTTTTAGTTTAAATATTGTAAATGAGTGCTTACTTTAAGACGCTTAAATACTCCAAAATTTATAAATCCATGTCTTTCTAAAAAAGCATGGACTCGTCTTACAAGCAGCGGATCGCTATTATAAGGGGGCTCTACAGCTGGTAATGAATTTTCAATAAGTAACTGTTGTTTTGGATTCTCTAACCAAATTTGAAGCTGAAAGTAATCACATGCTTTTATATTTAAATTTGAATTACGAGTATTAACTACAATATATAATAAAGTTTAATACTTACAAGTCTATTGCGTATATGAAGAAAAACTTTTTGAGTTTGTGGTGGTCCACTAGCAACATCTGGAAAGCAGGCTGCTTCAGTTGAAGTTAGTTTATCAAAAGGCAATCGACTTTGAAAAGCAGCACCTTCTAATCCATTTAACAGCTCCTTAACTAAAAATAAAATATTTTATTTATACAAAAGCTTCACTTTAGAGACATGCAGAGAATTAAGAATTATTTTAATACTATGAGGATCTTCATGATCACTGTCTTGATCATCTTCTTCCTTAGTTTCAGTTTTTGTTACCAGTGTCACGTTCGATGTTGACTCAGTTTCCTTTTTATTTTCTGATACAGATTTTTTCTCTGGTGTACCTTGTCCTGTTTTGGATTTTTCTGAATTATCTGAAGTGTTCTCATCATCTAGTTGATTATATTTTTCCTCCATCTCTCGATACTCAACCTAATTATTAATTTAATTTTACCATTTAATAAATTAATTTATTTTAATAAATATTGTTAATACGGATTTTTTAATTCATTAATAAATCTTGTATAGGTTACTATATTTAACTTACCCTTGCACGTTTCCTTCGACTCATTCTGCACAATGTTGGCTTTTCTAAGACAAAAAATTATTATTTATACAAGACCAGTGACACACTCTCCAAGTTTTAATACAAAATTTTAAGAAAATCAAGTATTTTTAAATTCTGCGCCGGGTAAACACACCAGAGATCAATCAAATTCACCCGCACGTATCTGTTCCATAGAAAACTTATTCCATTAAAAGAACGAAGCGACATAGATAGACAAACAGAGGATCTTTTATGCGCGCCAATATTAAAAACTGTATTATCTCGGTTGATAAAGAAGAATTTTGATGTATCCTTATATTTAAAAGTTATCATATTTCCTATAAAAATTGCACTTGTAATTCTAAAATAATATAAGCATAAGTAATCATAGTATTAAATTTGAAAAAATTAATTTAATATTGTAATTTATAATATTATTTAAATTTATGTAAGTAAGTCTAATAACATTTAACGTTTATTCTTTATATTGTCATATCTCACTTATATATTTTTATACTGGAATTTATAAGAAAAATAATAAAAATTGAATTATTAAGTTATTTACGTTGTTTATTACAAACAAGGCGAATGAATTCAAAATTTTAATGAAATATAGCATTCCTTTAAGGTAATGATACTCACATAATATAATTGTACTGTTTACAAACTAAATTTTGAAAGAATGAAACTACAAATATGTATCAAAAATAAAATAAAAATTAACAAATAACTTTTACTTATACTTTATACTAATAAATTATACTTTATACTAATAAATTTACTTGTTTCTGTTTTTGTGATTTATTATTATTATTGTTATATATATAAAAAAAAAAACAAATTATGCTAATTAAAATTATAGATTATATTTCGCCGTACCGCTGCTACTTCAGCGCACTGTTGACAGAACACGTAAAGAGTATAAACAGGGACAATTTGCAAAAAAATCCCAAGTAAGACAGCTGACCTTGCCTTGTAATCTTTCTTAAATTTACACATATGTACATTATACAAGATCTCAAAATTGCATCAGAAGTCTCGAATTGACGAACAATGAATTCTCTGTTACCTATCAGCTACATAATAAAATCCATCAAGTAATTTGTACACAACTCGATTACTGATACAATATGTAAATTCTTCCAGGTAAAAACAAAAATGCTCATGAAACATTGTTTACTTTGCAATTGCTTCAGCAAATAGGAAGCAATTATTATTTTATACCGTCAAAATTTTTTTCTGAAATTATGTACCGCAGTTTTAGCAAGAGAGCTTCGAAAGTTCATACTCCCAAAATGCAGATTAAAAAAATTATGCATTTTGAAATATGAAAATTTACCATTTTTTAGCAACTTTGACTACTTGTAAAATACAAATTAGTTGTAACAACTAATTATTTTAAATTATTTTATAGACCAAATAGTTAGACCCTAAAATTTTCCCCAAAAACAATTGTCGATAAAAAGGTCAACACAATATGATTGGCACAATATGATTGGCACAAACGGAAAAAGTAAAATATTATTGTTGAAACTTCTTTTGTTTAAAATCATTCAAATAAACATTAAACAGATTGTATTTTAAACAGAAAGTATATCGTCTGGATTTTATCAAAAATGTTAATTCATCGGGATGTGAAAGTATAGTCAAAGTTTCAAAAATGAAGAACAAAAGTATCCTAACATTCTAGATATGCAGTTTTTGGAAAACGACCCTTGGAAGCTTATATACTTAAAATGGCCTATATATTATTTTATGGAAAAAATTTGTCCGTTACAAAAGATTAATTGCTTGCTATTTGCTAAAGCAATTACAATTTAAACAGTGCTCTACCATATTGAATATGGCCTCTTTTGGCATATTGCCGCAAAAAGGAAGATGCCCATCAGCACCAGGACTATATGATAAATCTGATGATATTTTGCATGATTATAATAAGAGATGACGGCGCCAAAAGTGAACTAAAATAAATTCGTCCAAAAATAATTTCCAATTAATGATGCTGAACGTGTAGGCCTAAATTTGCTTCTATGTATATATAATAGTATATATTATATATATATATATATATATATATATATATATATATATATATATATATATATAGTCATCGGAGGACCTGTTGCACCTGCACCTATCGGGATCCCATTCTAATAATAACCTCGACCCCGTGAACCAACGAAGCGGTATAGCCGTAATAAATACGATCCGCCTCTTTTTTTGATAGCCCTTGAATATCGCGCAACCTTTTCTGTGAAAATAGAATTTCGCCGAAATATGCTTTTTTGCGAGTGGCACATGTGTGCGTGTTTGTGTGCAGTGTACATCTCCCTGTGTATGCGATACGCTCTGCTCTTTATGGAAGCTGATTTTTCCCAATCCCCTCATTGTCGAGAGGCCAAAGAATAGCCGACCGGGTCACCGTCGCGCTGATTATATGCCCGAAGGTTATGTCTTATGTGCTCGGGACGCGCAAGTTGTACGCCCTTCTCTTTCTCATCGCTCTCGTCCCCGTCCCTCTTATCGCGCTAAGCTCTCTCGGGTCTCTTGCATGGCAGATGATGCTCCAAGAGCTAGACAGAGTGAGTGAGTGAGAGAGAGAGAGAGAGAGAGAGAGAGAGAGAGAGAGAGAGAGAGAGAGAGAGAGAGAGAGTCGAGCGGCTCATTAGCCGCGGGATGTTGAGCAAAGTGGCGTGTCTATGGGAGAGTGCGCTTATGCAACCAGTCGACCGTCCCCTGGGCCCCTTGGCCCGGGAAGACCTGCGCCCAGAGCACTCGACGGTTAATGCGCTTAGGCTACATATATTGGAGAGGTGCCCCCGCGCTTATAAAGTTATATATGCGAGGCATTTGGCGAGAACTCGCCCGTGTAAATACATATACAAAATTTTGGCCGCAATAATTGAGACTGATCCTGGGCGCGAAAAGGTGCATGCCTCTCGATTTGGAGAAAAACTGATTTTCGTCACTAAGGGGCATCTCGTATTATAATACCAATAACAAATTTCTTCAAATTCGTCTCATCGGTGTTTATGTGGATGATTTGTTGCTTTTATTATTACTATTATTATTATTGTTCTAATTATTATTATCATTATTATTATTATTGTTGTTGTTGTTGTTGTTGTTGTTGTTGTTGTTAATTAATAAATTCACTGATTATATCAGCTGCCACACGATTCTCGTTTTATTCGGCAAACTCAGTAGGAGTTGAATCCAAGAAAATGTTTATGGCTCATATACCTAGATATATACCATATATGAAATCAATTCAGTAGTTCCGCTTCTTACTCCTATAATCTACACATTCTTTATACTAATTGGACAAAAATAAATATTTAAAGTTTTATTTAATGTATTGATAATAAAATATATTTACCCAAGTTCATATTAATAATATATATATGTATGTAATTCCTGCTTTATTAGATGCTATGGTATATATTAGATAATATATATGTGTGTATAACGTGCCAATATAATAAGGCGTATTAAAAAAACCAAATCAGAGAATCAAACACAAGTATCTCATTGTCTATTAAAATTGACATAAATATATTACTGCAACAAAAATTTATAAAAAAATTTTAATTTTGTATTTTCAAAATCATTTTGGAAACGATAAAAGATATACATATATAACCTATCAAATAAATTCACTTTCTCAGGTTACATCGATAAATTCATGAAAGCTCACCATTTCTGCTGCACTCTCTTTTCCCGCGCAATATATATATATATATATATATATATATATATATATATATATATATATATATTTCAAGGCTGTGCGTAGGCGTCGAAAAAGATAAATTCACACCCTTGTGTATATAATATAGCACTAAAGCTATATCTTACAAAGTTGAAATTCGTGTCGCGTATAGCGAATCGCGTGCTTAACAGCCAGTAATTGCAGTTATGTATTTACGAGTGATGTATATAGTAATTTTGTTTTGTGAGCCAAGAGGAATATTAGTTGGCGAGACTGCGGATTTATCGCGAGAGACTGATGCACGCGCATACGAGCAATTA
Source organism: Sycobia sp. Sy_11 (assembly GCA_018907035.1). Taxonomy (NCBI): domain Eukaryota; kingdom Metazoa; phylum Arthropoda; class Insecta; order Hymenoptera; family Epichrysomallidae; genus Sycobia; species Sycobia sp. Sy_11. The sequence goes on from JACCIC010000031.1 coordinate 1,849,842, forward strand.
ACCAGATGTTTATTTCCGTCTCTACGACCCCAGGGGACGCTGACCAGCGTAGGAAATATATATATATATATATATATATATATATATATATATATATATATATAATGCGTGACATTAATATCTACCGAGCGAGTAACTGGAATGTTAAAAATATTCATTAAAAAAAGAACGAGTGTTGAACGCTGGAAAGATTATTTTGTTAGCTGTCAAGGTCGCGAACGTTAATCTGTTTCATTAACACGATTCTCAGTATTTATTATATTAGATTCAATTCCGTGGAACTTTTGATACGAACAAGCGATAGGTTAATATTTTAAATCTTTTTGAGAGCAACTGTTTAGTTTTGGGAAAATGTATCTTTATTATTTATACTCAAGAGTACATTTTTTTATTATAACTAATAATTGTATATTCTATGTTGAAATCCTGAATTGAAATAACATTTTTGTTAATAAATAGATTGCCTTTTGTAAAATTTTATAACCCATGTAAATTTAGAAACAGATGTTATAGAATCATAATTTTTATATTTGAGAAGATACGAATAAGAAGAGATATTCGGTTTCGGTTCAGACATTCATAAGGCATACGTAATAATCTGACATTTACATGTCGTTCACACAAGCTGATTAATTTGCTTGCAAATACTTTGCTGTGTTGGTTCTTTCTTTATAACGTTTTAAAACAAATGACAACACCGTGTAATGAATGCTAAATTTAAAATCATTCTTACGATAAAGATAAAAGTAAGGCAATATCATTGGTTTGAAGAAACGTTCATGTATAATAAATTGCAAATATGATAATATTAAAAAAAAAATTTTTAAATGCATTTTTATCGCGCATTATATAATTTTAAATTAAATTGTCCGTATTTGATTATTTATAATCCTGTCCACATCTGACCATTCCTTTTTGCTTAGTGTTTCATTGAATTAATATAATCGCCGAGCTTTTTGCCTTTGCCTCCTAATCCAAGGTTGTTCCAATGCCCCGATATAGTTATATGTGTAAAAAGTAGGCTTATCACTTTATTTCTTTGCATTTGTATGTGATTTTCTGCAAAAGAGCCCTAAAACAGGTGTATATTAAACAAGTAAGAAAATAATTGAGCTATTAAATAGCGAATTGGGTAACCAGGGGAATAGAGTTTGGATTTTTCAATTATTTTACACACACGCGCGCGCGCGCGCCCGTATTACGTTTTAAAAAATAATCCAACAACAGTACTATATTAGTCAAAGGACATTTAGAAATATAGAATTCCTAAAATATTATTCTAACTCATATCATATTATTAAAGAAAACAATATTTTTTATTGTCGAACACTGTCGAATAATTTTTGCTAAATATGTAAATTCCACTTTCATAGTCAAAAAATCTGGTAACGCATATAATATTCTAAAAATTTGACATCACGTTACAATAAGTTCAACAATTTGTAGTCGCATCTTAGAACACCTTCGTACTTTCGTTATGCTATAGGAATTTTAGCAATTTTTACCAAATTTAACTTTGTCGAAAGTTTCAGTTTTCACAGTAACTTTACCAAAATTTGCTAAAAATTGTAAACTTAGTAGACTTTCCTGTAATTTGTCACAAAATCATTAGCATACAAGCGTTTCGTGCAAGTTGTTAAACTATTGCTAGGAGTTTGCCATAGGTTTTCTTGAAAGTTGACAGAATTTATAAAAAATTGTCTAATTAGTCTAGAGTCCAAATTTCACACACTTATAGTCAATCGTTTGGCAACAAATATTTTTCCCACGAGTCTATTTATAAAAGTATTGTGGTTCTCTTCTCGAGGTGATTAGTATATATTTTTCTCATGAATTCTTAACTCTTTGATTAAATATTTATGTGCTAATAGGTTCTATATAGGAATCATTATCAGTAGATAAGAAAGCCAAACCCGATTTTCAAAAACAAAAAAACAGGCGCCCAGTGACATCTTTCCGTCCCTTCGGAAACTTCGAAGTCGTTCCTATCGCGCGGGGTCATCCATCTATCGGTCAAAACGACGCCTGTATTCCAGTGGCGCTTCCTACCTGACGCAGCGAGAGCTCATTGAATAATCCGAAACTACACTGTATTCTCTCTCTCTCTCTCTCTCTCTCTCTCTCTCTCTCATATATATATATATAATTCCCACTCTTCCTACATAAGCACCTCATCAAATATATCTTTCTCGTCGTCATCGTAAAAATTAAAAAAGAAAAAAGAAAAAAAATACGCACTCGTGCGTGTATAAAGCGCTCACATATACAGTATAAAGCGAAGTCGGATCATCATCATCCGAAGAGGCAGCCACGAGCAACGCTCTCGCGTCTCCCGCAATTTCAGGTTTTATTAACATATACGTATGTATATATACAATATTCGACAGAGACTGCGCGAGAAAGTCACGACACCGGTCCCCCGCGCGCATTCTGTACGCGCCCCATCGCTTGGCATTTGTCTAATAACAATAAGTAAGCATTCAGGATCATCTCGGGCACGCTCGCGCGACACAGTAGCAGCAGTATGTGCGCGCCCTCCGACCAGCGGAAGAATAAAGAAAAAACAAAGGAAAAGAAACGCCGGCGGTATCTACGTACGGACTATTATCTGCTATTATCCTACTTGCGTATCAGAAAAAGAGAACGGCGTAATCTTTGGTAGAATTTCCGATACGCGCAGCTGCGTATAATATGACGTATGATTACACATATTATATATATATTAATACTTTTTATACATCATACGATGACCGAAGAGCGACCGCGCGCGGTTCCGTCCGTCCGTCAGCTCGCGCGAGCCCGCGCGCTACTTTCATTTATGCTCCTTTCACTCGCGTTCCTCTGTATATACTATATATACACATAACAACGTAACAATCTCTCTCTCTCTCTCTCTCTCTCTCTCTCTCTCTCTCTCTCTCTCTGTCTCTCCCTATAACTAGCCGGCTATATCTCTCTTCTCTCCTCGTCGCTCGCGCGTCGCTATCTCGGATGCGGTATTATATATATATATATATATATATATATATATATATATATATATATATATATATATATACGTGTCTTTTTTCACCGAGCCGCGGCAGCTTTCCCTTATCGCGCCCGCGGGAGCCGCGCGCTCCGGATCCTTCTCTTTCTATATACGATCGGCATCAGTCGCGCTGTCCACCGCGTCGCGGCCGTCCGGTGGCCGGCTCGTTTTATCGTTATACACGCGATATTATCATTATTTATATATATATATATACGTTTGAAATCGAAATCGAACGAAACGCACGACGACGCAGTCCGCCGCGCGCGCGCGCGCATATCGCAAATATAAGTTCGCGCGTCAGTGCATCGCGCGAGAGGAGGCAGACGGGGAGCGGCGCGAGCAGGTGAGCGGGAAGAGGAGAGCGCCTCGCGTCGTCGGACAACGCGCGAGAGCAGGCGAGCGAGTGCGGCGACCGGTTTATACGCACACGCTCTCCGTGTCAAAAGTAGCAGACGACGCTCGCGCTCGCGCGCTCTCGCTCGCTGCTCCGGCATTCGTCGACGGAGGCAAGTGCATATACGGAATTCATTAAAGACGTAAGTATCATATGATGTATTACGCTGACTCCGTCGGGCGATACAGGGTTTAACGCGACCAACAGCCCGCGGCAGCCACGACGACGGGTACGTCGCCTACATGGCAGGGAAACAAAGAAGAGGAAAAACAACACCTGTGGCGTCCTCGGTGGCGTCTGTCGCGCCACACGTAGATGCTGCGGTCCGCCCGCGCACGATCGCGCACGTGTGATTCGGAGCCTATGCATTGCGCACGCGTGTGCTCTCAGCTGTTTCTTCCTTTACCTACATCTATCCGTATACATTCTGAAATGTACATAGAGATTCTGGACCATGCGTAGTGTGAGTGAGCGCGCCTAGGTAGCGTACGTGTGTGTGTGTGTGTGTGTGTGTGTGTGTGTGTGTGTGTGTGCGATTACGCATCTCCGCGCGTATGAGAAAATAAAATCAAGAGAATGATGAAAAAAAGAGTTAATGTCGGAGTTTATAGCGGCGTGCGATGACTAGCCTCTAGCTTTACCGGTGACTCTGTCGCCCACCTTCACTTAAATACATTATATATATATATATATATATATATATTATGATTGGTATAGCTGAGGAATTTTCTGAATAGCCCGTGGAGAAACGACGCGTGTTCTGACGGTAGTAGAATAATAGAATATAAACGAAATTCAGAGGCGTGTAGATTTTGTTTAACCCTGGGCCCGGACTCCTCGCCGATCAGGTAAAACGAGCTATTTTTTCTCTATGTATAACGTTTATAGTAATAATAATCTGCGCTCTTAATCATTGCCCGTCGTCGAGTTTTTTTTTTGATACGTCGAACTCGTCGTTGAAAAGTTGATCGTATTTTATCTCTCTCAGTCTCTCTCTCTCTCTCACTCCGTATACACACGTATACATCCGTATATCTCTCTCGCATACACACACACACACACACACACACACATATATATATATATATATATATATATATATAAACAGTATTTTAGACTCATCCACATAATCGGACTGAACGGACGGACAAAGACGCGAAAGTGTCGAGTCACCAAATCAAAAAAATTTATATTAGAAAAACTATATATATATATATATATGTAATATATTAAATGTATCTGATGCTATTATTTATCCACGTTCTTTCCTCGCCCTCTCTCTCTCTCTCTCGATATATATATAAACAAAATAAAATTCTCGAGGAAGACTTTTGCAACGTACCAAAGTTATTGACATTAACGTGCATAAACTGATAATTATAATCGTTATATACATATATATTTCGCGTACAGATTTAGCCGAATATTGAAAGAGACTGATGATGCGGGAGGGGGATATGACTCCGGTACGATGAATAATCATGAGGCTTCTCAGCATGCACAGGCGCGCTAGCACTTGAACCATATAAATTTCGATTTTTTTATTTTTTTTTTTAAATCATTTTACTCGCTATTTTATACAATCTCTCTATTTGGCTTTATCGTGTTTCATGTGGTCTCGTTCGTTGATTCAATAAAGAGAGAGAGAGAGAGAGAGAGAGAGAGAGAGAGACAGAGAGAGAAGTCGAACGAGCGGATCGGGTTACATAATTATATAGAGCCATCGTGCGTACATAAAGTATTCCGCATACATGATGTGTTTATCGCCAAAGGATTCATATACATATAACGGAAGCAATTCGTGAAGTACTTACATAAGGTAGTATTTTATACGAATATTCCTGAAATCTGTTGCATTATTAAATGTGCATGCTTTATTCCTTTATTAGAAACATTATTTTATTCCAATAATATATTCGTGATTAATGGAGAAAATATATATACACGAGTAATCGAATTCATCGGTATCTTTCATAATATGTATTAAAGCGTGCTTTACAATCGAAATTCAGATACAGAAAAAAACAAACAAATCATCGGCAATATCAGAATGTAAATAATAATGCAATTTTATTATAAAACTAAGAAACACCATTGACTGTCATTATTAAAAAAAAAAGGTACATAATTGACATTATGAGGAATGTTGAATGCTTAATTCTAAAGACAATTTTGCGATAACAATTGTTAGATTGATGACACGCATTAAAACTCACGCTTCGCGCAATATCTGAATACTTTATGCGTATATCTTATAAATCGAAATTTTAATCGAACTTTTCTTTTCTCGATGCTATATATAATCACATCTATACATATACTAATTAATATATTAATTAGCATATAATATATATTTATATGCACTAATGAATATTTCAATCAGAATAAAAATTATAATTTTAAATTGTTTCTATGGTAATAATTTTTAATTATTCCGCTAAATGAAAAAAAAAATTGTCATTATACCTACAATTTATTAAAGTGTAGACGAGAACGTTTGTATAATACAGTAAAAATTTAGTAAATTACCATCCATCATATGTTAATCGATTTACGAGTAAATTATTAATTAACCTAATAGATACGATGACTGATGTGAATACAATGATAGTATATATACATATAGATATGTATGTATATATATAAATTCAGTATTAGAAAATGATTCATTAATTAATCAAGTTTTTATTTATAACACGCAGAAACATCGCTAACCATTCATTCATTATTCTCAAATCGTTTGATAATCATTTACCAAGAGAAGAGAAATTTTTTCTGCTTTTTTTTATTTTACATGAGTTGCTTTTAACTAGCAATTATAGGGTTTTTTTGCAAATAGGTTTAATAATGTCGTCGGACGGAAAACTTATATGGACTTTCGTAACTTATCTAACATATAATTATATATCCTTTATATACGGTATATTTTAAACATTTTAAATATACATATATATTCCATCTGCAGAAATAATATGTATCTGATGCAAATACAATCCGAGTCTGTATCAGGATAATCGAGTAAACATTGAAACGGGAATTATATTTGTTTTCAATATATTTTAAATTGATAAAAATATGATTAACTCGTGTATACCTATATATAGTTCTAAAAAATTGGTTAATGTAGACTTTTGATCAAAATAACGAAGAATTCGAGGATCTCTCTTTGATATGTTTGAATTTAATGTTGCTTTTTTATTAAATAATTTAACTATGTATAGCTGAAATTTTAAATCCGAAATCAAACGAAAATAAGCGCTTTAAATTTTTTTACGAAATTATCGCGTGCCAAACAGCTTTTCCGAATGGAATGGGTGGGATTAAAAGCGCCGTTCTGTGTGTTCATGTATTCTTTATGAACCTGTATATTTATATCTGATGGATCTATATATATATATATTGAATAATCCTTCGTGCAGTGATTTCTTATCGTATTAATGGACAATGATAAAGTAATGATTGTGGTGGAATAAAAAAAAGTATATACGATTTCATAATTTAATTATTAAATTTATATTGAGATAGATTTGCTGTGTACGAATAAATGATACTGCATTTATCGTGTAAAATTTGTGAAAAAAAAAATTACAGCTCAATTAATGAACATTGTAGGTTACAATCTATATATAGAGATAGATTGTCAATAAACTTAAATTGAAAGCTTTCAAGTTATGTAACAGCACTAAAATTTCCCGTCTGAACAAATATATATATATATATATATATATATATATATATATATACGCATATATATACATGATATACTATATACATTTCGTGGATTTTGAAATTATTTACCAACATTTGCATGTCGGCATAGGTAATTTGGCCTGCTTTAAAAATTGTCACTATATATATAGACCCGGCACGCATTTGCATTGGGAATGAGGTTGAAGAGCATTAGCACAGTAATTAGGCGAGTTTAATAGTAAATTGTGAAATTCGATGCTTAATTTACGGATATATATTTATATTCGTACCATATATAGCAAGTCGATTGCACGCACGACGTTCGCTTTATGAATTTCAGATTTATTAAGCACTCGTAAAATTATATATTGTTTGTGATATATCGCTACTTTTTGAGGATCAAATTATATACGTTTTAGGCCCGACATATTTTGCAATTGTTCAAAAGACGAAGGAATTTCACGTTTTTCATTATTTCGCTTACTTAACTTTAAAAACGTTCACTTTGCGAAATTTTTATCTCTAAGTGTTAATTAAGTAAGCTTTTATCGATATAATTGCATAAATTACAGACTTATCATTCGTAAAATCCAATCTATGCTCGTTTTATGTGATATCGTCAATTATATAGCACTTAACGTATTGATATTTTATAATTGTCATTACTGCGCAATTTCCTAACTGTTTGTCTCAACATCTATATATTTTATTTATGTATTAATTATTTCTATTATTTTTGGTCTAATCAACAAATTTATTGTAATAGATATGCCCAGCCTATAATGATTGATTATTATACTGAGATGAAATTTTCTTAGATTCAAGAAAATATGTTTAGGAAATCATATTTAGTAAATTGTTAAATTGAATAATATTTAATATTAAATCCATTTGTTTAACTAATGAAATCAAGATTAAGTCAATTTAATAACAAATCAATAGATTACTTATTTTCATGCAACTCTTATTTCTTTAAAATAACTTGACAAATTACTTAACGTTATTGTTTGACAGGCAAAATTCAGAAGAAAATATTTATTTAAATTAAGTGAACATTACATTAAAAACAATAAATAAAAAATCAACTCTATTTTCTTAAAAATGAAAAAAAATTCTTAAAATAAAAAATTATTTATTTATTTTCAAAAATTGTTTATCTTAAAAAGTTGAATTTAAAGCTTATGAGCGCAACTAATTTTAGAAAGTGAGAGGCTGTTTTGGGAGAAAATACTGTCTCTATCTCTTTCTAAGTACGTTATAACGGTGGCCAGTGGCTGTTAGTAGCTTTCTTCCACCAAAAAATTTAAATTCCGCGCGTCATTTTCGTCGCTATGTGGCTACCTATACCATTTCTATCTTGCAAGTGCCTGAGAACAGCTATTTTGTTGATAACTTACAATTATTGTGTTATTTACATGGCGTCTGCGTTACAATGTGATTGAATAAGAATCAGGATATTTACGGTGTTAAAAACAGCGTGTATAAATAAATTATCTCATTATCTAATATATGTCAAGTTCATTCATACATGGAACCTTACAAGTATAACAATGTTACAATATTCATAATACTGTAAATGTTACGTAAAACAGGCATTGTACTTAAAAATGTTTTTTTACATTTAAAAACTCAATTTTTTGAGTAAGCAAATATTTTTTTAAATAAAAAAAATATTCGTTCAAGCAGGAAAAAACTTTCTGAAATCAATAAAATTTACATATATTTACAAAATATTTATTTTAATCATGAGAATATTTTGTATTTTGAAGTTAATATTTATTAAATATGACAAAATATTTTTTCATTTTAAAATTATTTTGACTTAATCTAAGAAAAAGGTTCATAAGGACAGATTAAACAAATTATCTGTTTTAATCAAATAAAATTTCTTTGATTTTTTTGTCAGTTTATTATTATATTATTATATTATAATATTATTAATAAAACGACGCTCTGTTACGAATTCATACGTAGATAAAACTATACATACATTCATGGAAATAAAGTTTTACTAATATTTTATTTCCTACTAAATTTTTAATATAGCCACCGCCATTTGGATTTCACCACCGATTCTTTGCCGAAAAATAAAGTCAATGTTAAAAGTAAAACTTTCCTATTTTTATAACGAGTATATATATACACATATACGTTTAGTATATACATAGCGTCCCGGTTAAATCGTAAAAACGAGAAATTGAAATATGTCGCGGTTTATCGTATCGCTACGTTCATAAAAGATACACTTATATACCCATATTACTTACTTGTTTTTAGAGAAAAGTAGAATATAAAGAACACGTATAAAAAGATATGGAAATTTAGCAGCAACAGCAGCAGCAGCAGCAGCAGTAGCGGGCGGGCAGCAGTTCCCTGATAACGCGTACTATATATAATTTAGATATAAAAAAATGACTCGTAAAAGTTAATGGTGAATTTAGACTAGAGAGGGACAGAGAGGGAGAGAGAGAGAGAGAGAGAGAGAGAGAGGGAGGCGATAAACAAGAGGTAAAAAAATTGTATTCATTTGGCTTCTGATATTTTTCTCAACCTATTTTCGCGCAATCTCGCCTCTCTAATACATAATAACGAGCGCGCGTAACCGCGTGCTGGGTGCGAAGACAAAAAATAACATTATCTATACACACACACACACACATCTAAATAGATACCGTCCTTTAGTTTTTTGTACTTTTTAGCCTCCATAATTATTATAGAATATTTGATATCAGGAAATGAATTAGTCGATGAGATACTGTTAATATAGGTACACATCGAGCACCATTATATAATATATATATCATCTGTGCGCCCTTATATTTATACATATCTAAGTAAATTTACTCGGGTGGAAAGATATGATTAAAATGCGTTTTATTTCCACCATTCCTGTCGCAGAGCGGAGTAAACGGGAATGCGCCCCTATCTTCAACTCACACCTATGTATATAGCTCTCTCTCTTTCTCTCTCTCTCTCTCTCTCTCTCTCTCTCTCTCTCTCTCTCTCTCTCTCCTCTCTCTATATATATATATATATATATATATATATATATATATATATATATATATACTTGTTGACTCCAGTCAATCCCGCGCGTGAACGTTTCTGATGTAGAGCAAAACGATGGAAAATTAAAATATAATATAATAATAATTTATACAACAATAACATAATAATTATAATTATAATATAATCATAACTATGCATAACGAATCGCACTACTCTTGACTTTTCAGCCGAGGTGGCGACGAATCTCCTTGAAGCTCTCTATACGTGCGCGCACCTGCAGCCGCTGGCGGGGGTGCCGAGGACCGGATCGGCCCGGGACCAGCGACTTTATGACGTGGACGCCGGGGGAGGAGCTTGCGCCGGGCCAGCGCCGCATGCCGCCGCGCGATCGTCGACGGCGTCGACAGCGGCCGGCCGCGGCCGAGTCCACGGGCCACCCTCGCCATCTGACCCTGCGCGCGCGGCGGGAGGCCCGCGGCGCGCCGGTACAGCGTCGTCTCGACAGCGAGGCAGCGAGGCAGCGCGCGCGCACGTAAACCGGGACGACGAGGGCCGGGGGGCGAGGAGCCGCCGGGCGGTCCCCGCGCGATAACGCAGCGCCCCCACCCCCTCCCCAACTACCTCCTCCCACGCCCGCCAGGATGACCTGCTGGCGGAAGGACTCGCTGTGGTGCCGCTGGAGGTGTGTGCATTTCGTGTAAAATAAAGCGCTACGTATATATATACGTGTGTGTGTGTGTGTGTGTTTGTCAATATACACTGAGTACGACGGTGGCTTGTTCCGCATTCCCTACCTACCCTCCCCCCCCTCGCACTGGCATTCTTTCGGTAAAACGGGCTTTGTGCGTTTGCAAAATCACCCTGGGTGGGCGCCTACTCGTATAGTTATAGTTCGAACCGCGGACGTAGAACGAAAAAAAGAATGAAAAAAAAAAACAGTGGGAAAGAAAGAGAAAAAAAAAACCGAGCCTTGAACGGTGCGTTTTCTTCGCGCGGGGGGAGCACTTTGGAATGTTATTGATGGATTTTCACGCAAATGTATATATACTTCTGTAACTATACATATCTTGAACGTTAAACTTTCTAGGCATTTTTAATATATATATATACACATATCGTTTGCTTGGAGAATTTCACATTTCTGATTCTATATACAAGCGGTATTCAATGTTACTTTTGGTTTTGCAAAAGAAAAGATCACTGCTATAAATTTATAAATATATAATATATAAATATCACTTTATCGCTATGATTTTATTATTTATTTAGTATAAAGAATTAAATTTAAGTGACATAAATGATGTATTATTTATATATTTATTGATAAATATATATTAATTATTAACTAATGCTTCACTGACTGTATTATAGTGAGTCATTGTTTAATTTTAAAAGTCACGTTTTAATTAAAAAAATTTTGAGATTATTACCATTTGTACATATACGTATAGCTAATTAGAATTTTTGAATGAATTTTCATTCTATTAAATATTATTATTGCCATAAAAGTGAAAAAAAAACACTTTTAAAGTGACTTTTTCATACAATTATGAATTTTTTATCGACGGATTTTTTCATTATGTCAGTAGATTTAAAAAAAAATAGTGCATTGAATACTTTAGTTGTGCTTTTGTCGAATGCTTATATACAAATTAATAAATATTTTCGTTGGTCTTACAGTCCAACTAAGTCAATCGAAATTAATACGTAATAATATCAATATATATATTTATATTAATATTAATACATCAATATACAAAAATAATAAAAATAAACAGTTAAAATGAAAAATTATAATGACAGTCAGACTGCCCTTGTATAAAATCACCCCCGTAGACTAATCTGAAAATAAAAATATTAGCTGAAAAATTTTTTTATCTTAGTAAAGTGCAATCTGACCCCACCACCCTTATCTAATTGAAGATCAGCTATAATTGTTCAACGTTTCCAGCTCGCTACGGCTCCTCATCAGGAACATAAGCATTGATATAATTACGATTTGAAGAAATTATAGTTTGTCAACAATCAAAATATGGAAAATATTATAACTTGTAAAAAACTCACAAGCCACCTGAAAAATGGTATTCTGTAAAGTCGATGTAAAAATATGATATAAAATGTCGTAAGAAGAGAATTTAAACTGTATTTTCGTGTCAATTCAAGATCTGTTTTAATTATAAAAATGTGACGACAGAGTAAAATGTAAGACGTACTTACAGTAACAAAAAGTACGAAGCACAAAATTTACATATGAAAAAGCCGCACGTCGACGATTCTCGTCCTGCGCATATTTCTCGAGATAACGAAGCGCATTTCCTTTTTTTTCCTTTTTATAATTTGAATTACAATCCGAAGTTTAAAAAAAAAAATACTTGTTGGCCTCGTTTTTCAGCGTTTAAAGCCGAATGACGAAAACTTTTATATTCAGTTACACGCGAATATTCAAAAATCCAAACTTGTGCTTTATACTAAAGAATTTTTCTTCGTATTTATATACGTGACAATTTTTCATACGTAACTTCTTCAAATTAAGAACGACTATTGGTACTTTCTTACATCATTGACGATGCAACTCATCAAGATTCGCGTTATAAAGAGAATTTCTCGTGTAATTCTGCAAACGTGATTTCAATACTGTATTGAAATAAATCCAAATACAGTCTCGTTATAATGCGCGTAGCATGCCAATATGTTAAACTGGTTCATGAAAACAATGCAGCAGAAAATTGTTAATTTTTCGATAAAATCGAAAAACTATAGTTTGTCAATTATAGCGCTTGTTTACATTTAATAAAATATAATTTGAGAAACTTCCGGACGTATCCCGTCTCCGCCATTTGGTTTTTAATATATAAATGACAATTCTATTGATCTCAATGTTTTTATATACTTCTATGTGTATGTACATTCCATACGTTTTAAATTGAAAATATTTTGTCTTTAAAATACTTTTATGTAAGCCAGAAAAAGAAGACAGAATATTATTTGTTTGCCGAGTCAATTATTTTTCATATAGCAATAAATTAAATTGAAATGAAAAAAAAAAAAAATGAAAAATATGTCGGTTATATATTCTTTTTCTTTTTAAATAATCAATTACAGAATACGATTTTACAGAACGTCAAATAAAATAACCCCCGAGGAATTCCTACTCGCCCTTTCGGAAAACATCGGGAATATCGAAAAATAACGATGACTTCAAATCGTTTAATTCCTCGCGTCGCGCGCAATCATTCGTACTGCCCTTTATGTAAACACACGAGGCTGGAAACGATTTTTGCTTCGTTTTCCTCTCCCTCCCACCGCCGAGCCGCACCCGTTACATCTCCCCGTTGGAGCTATTGTCAGCGCGCGATTGCTCGGCCGGGCGATGAGCGCGAGCGAGCGGGGCGATCGGGACGAGGGAGCCCTTTTACGAGTTTCTTTCACGCGCTTACGGGGCCCCTCGCCCCATTCGCCGGGCGCGCGCGAACGCGGATTCGAGCGCGCCGAGCCGAGCGCCCGGCCGGGTTTTATTGAATCGCTTTACGATCTCGATGAAGTAGCTATAGGTATGTGGGCTCGAGTCACTTGGAAGCGCCGTTTCTTCGTCCTTTTTTCTGTTTTTTTTTTCTTGCTTTTCTTTTTTTTGGTTATCTGGACCCGTCTCTTATAAACTCATTGACATTGCGCGCATCGTGAACTCGAGGTGGGTTTGGGGAGAGTGAGGTATGGAGGGTTAGTGACAAGAGGGGAGAGAAAGAGAGAGAAATGTATAATATATATAATATATAGTGAAATTACGGACGTTTGAAAGTCCGTGTGTATTCCGATGTGGTTATATAGAGAGTTCTTCTAAAGATGAGGGTATAGCGCGTTAAGGAGATATAATACACACACACACAAAATGATATTGAGCGTTTTAGTGCGGGCTTGATGCACACTGGAGTAATTTACGACCGCAGCAGAATCGTCGTTTTGCGTCATTTAACAATTCTAATTGAAAGGGAACGTTTCTTAATAATTTTCCAGCACTTTCATGCGGTGGATTCCGGGGTCTATTCGTTACGTCTCGAGGAGAAAAGCTATGCCACATATATATATATATACATTCTATAGACTAACGATCTGTTTATACCGAAGCATACGCGTAAAGAATGTGATATATTATGTATACCTTATAACATATGAGCAGTATAATATTAATTTTGAAGTATGTAGAATTTTCGGAATATGTGGATTTATTGGCTTATTAATAATTAATTAATCTGGCGTTTATTAATTCTTTGAAAATCAAATCTATTAATACGGATTAATTAGGAATAGGATAAACAAATAATAAAAAATTAATATGTATTCTGGATAGAGAGCTCAAAAAGTATTAAAATACGCTCGATAAACAATGCGTGCTCGATAAATAAACGCACGGACGCTATAAATTGACAACAAATTGACGTATATAGACACTTTTTTTTACATTAATATACCGTGTCAAAGTCATTTAATCCAAGTAATTTATCGCTCCCCCTCCCCAATTACTCATTATTACGGCGTCGAGATGTGCAGAATTTTCGTAAAAGTATATTTTCAAATAACGCTGTTGCACAGCCCTGGTGGTTGGGGGAGGGGGGTCAATGCAAAAAAAAACCGTATTCATATTGAGCGTCGGGTATTACGCGTACATATATAATTCACGTCACGAATGGTGGTTGATGGCGAATGAGCGCGTATGAAATTCCTATATAAATGTGTAGGGAGATATGTACTTCGGTTCCTGGTCGTTATACTATGTATATGTAGCGAAGATCGAACGAAGCTCCCGTAAATCTATGACATAACTGATGAACATGATCTCCCTCCTTCTTCCACGGAATAAATTGATTGCGCAAAAATTACAGAGCAATTAATAGAAGTAAATTTAATTCTGTAAGGAAGGCTTGAGAATGATTTTTCGGAACGTGGAATTTTTAAGCAAATAACGTCTCGCGCCCGCTGTCAAATTCAGTAGCAATAAGGAAATGTACAAGTTTGAAGAAATTTAATACTTATAGTGACGTTGGACACATTTCTATATTTTATATTTTTAATTTTTTTTGTTTCTTTTTTTCTCGGTGTATACTTCCCGCCCCCCTTTACATATTAGTTTCGTCCAACTTCTTACTCGTTTTTTCAAGCACTCGACTCGTGGCGATAATTCAGTTATTCTGAAAAATTAAAATTCATTATCAGAGTGTAATTTATAATTTAAGAAAGATCGAGCTGACGTGTGAAAAAAGAAACTCGTACTTCTGGAAAGTGGATACGGTACTGGCCAATTGGCGGTTAAATCACACCTATTGAGAATTAAACTATTTTTTTTGTTTAAATGTAAGGGATTTACGAAAGAACAGTACGAGTAAGTGAGAAGAATAAAAGTGTAAAAGGGCCGTGCAAAGTAAATTACTTAAATGTTAAATTACTTAAAACTAGATAAACTTTGATATTGTAATTATGTATTTATCTAATCGACGAATCGATGAATAAGCCATATATTTGTTGAAGGACGACGGATGAAAAGAACAGGGCAAAATTATCAGGCATCGATGGGTGTTCTAAAAAGTAAATAAAACACGCTGCATTCCAATTCGCGTATAATGAATTCTGAAAACGGCGATCTCAAGTATAATGTTAAATTTTTTAAATGCCCCAAAGTTATGAACTGGTTGACAAAGAATTTTTTTCAGGCGGAAGTATCATAATGTCGAAGAGTAGGTGTTCGTTAAAAGAAGAATGGATAAGAGCTTTAATATACATTAATCAATGGGTGAAGAGTAGTTTAAAAAAAAATATTTTTACAATTCTGTTATAATAAAATTATTTTTCTATCTTATTTTTTATTTACTTTTTAAGAATTTTTTATAATTTTTTAACTAATTTGAAATAACTCCTTATGATAATGTGGATTTGGAAAATTCTTATTAATTAAAATATTTGTTTGGTCTTGCAATTGTCTGTATATTATATAAGTAAATGTGCTCCCAATTTTCAAAATTAAAATCAATGCATTCTTGACAAGAGCAAGACAATTCCAAGGCCAAGACAAGACAGCCAATCTTAATACTTATGCAAAACCAAGATAATATTCTAATTAACAATACTTTTCGATATCAAGACAATATTCTAAATAACAATACTTTTCGATATCAAGACAATATTTTTACTAAATCACGTATTGTCTCGGTATTGTGAAGCACTAACATATATGGGAATGTGAAAAAATTCTCGACCGCGATCGTTAAATTATCAGCATGACACTTTTCAACCTCCTGACCGCGAAACCGAATCATTTAAACGTCGTGTATTTTTGCGCTTGAACGTGAGAAAGGCAAAAATGCCACATTAACAACAGAAGCAAAAATACAAGATAAATACTCGAGATGCAATTAAAAACGGATTGGATAAATTGCAATGAAAATACTTTGTACTGGTATTAAGGCGCTCGAATAAAATCCGATTAATACATCAAACGTGATTATATAAGTTCACGTTGACGCGCATTTTTTCATCTGATGATAAAGTGGCGGTATTGTTCCGAATTTTTTTTTTTTTTTGTTGAACGAATGTATACACACACACACACACACACACACACACACACACACACACACACACACACACACACACACATATATATACATAAACTCTTATTTTTCCTAACAGACGGAGGCGGCTACAGGATCAGCAATCTGCAGCGATGGACGACGAACTCGAGACCGCCCAGGAGCGCAAGGAGCGTTTCCGCAGCATTTACGTCATTTACTTCACCATGTTCCTAATGTCGCTCGGCTTCAGCATCATACTGACCGGGGTCTGGCCGTATTTGCGAAAGGTATATGCGCGCGCGCGTGCCAGTGTGTCTGTGTCTTTGCAGAAATTCGTTAAATCCAGTACACAAGGGTGCTTTTTTTTTCGTAAAGAGCCACGTATACAAGAATCCTCGATGATTGTTATTAAGGCGACGCGCCTCCTTCGCTTTTTCCACCGCGTATGTAAACATAGGCATGCCTCGATATATTTTTATAGACCAAAAGGGCCCAATGTGGCCGCGCGGTTTCCTCAAAGGGGCGAACCTGGCGCAATCGCTCGTTTCGTATGCATATAATATATATTAATAACAAATTTTTTTTTCGAATCCACAAGGGAACACGGAATACTCACGATATCACGCTCGAGAATATATATATATATATATATATATATATATATATACATATATACGCATTGCCGTTTTGTTTTTGCGCGCGATTGTGAACGAATAGAGAATCGGAACATAATTATATATGCGACGCACGCCGCGTTCTTTTTCCACCCGCGCGCGGTTCCACCCGTAATTTTAAACGATCGCGTATGTATGCGTGTGCGTGCGTATGCGCGCGCGTATGTACAATAACTCACGAGCACGCAATATATATATATATATATAAGAGACCCGAAGCGAATAATCAACTCGGCCGATGTTTATTATATATAAATACTCGATCGAGAGTCCGCGATCCGCGGCGAGGTTTTATCGA